>WFKH01006014.1:19291608-19381272 GCA_016163765.1 Magallana hongkongensis | reverse complement strand
CCCCCCCCCCCCCCTTTGAAAATTTGTCTGGATCCGTGCATTAAGGAATTAGGAATCATTTTTTGAGTATTATGAGGTAATTAAATAAGGTCGGGGTAATCTTATCCAATAAACCCCGAAGGGCTTTAATTTATGATAGATTTGATCACACCCGACTGTATTTGATCACCTCATGATATTCAAAGAAAGATTCCTTATTACCTATTTTTTTATAATTTTCAGCAATTGAACGATTAAATATTAAAATAGTATTTGATGAAATGTATTGGACTATACATTACAAATTGATTCGCAATGTTATCAAATGTAAATATCACCACTGATATGTTTAAACATAATATATTCTCATCTTTACCAATTTAAGTTAATTAATTAGTATTTCATGTATATCACTTTTTAAAATATTACTTGCAAGGCTATAAACTTTTGACACTTTTATGAAAATGTGATAAACATTCATCGGAGGTAAAAGTACTAGTGGCCTTTCTGTGTCTGGCTTTTCCCGCGCAAAACTCACTCTTGGAATGTGCCTTCCGTCGTTCCGAGAATGAATCGGGTCAACACATGATTGGCTTGAGTTATCATTTCGATTTAGATTAATCTGGTGCAACAATAATACTAAACGTAACATTTTAACTGTGATTTTAGCAAAATACCACAAACATATAAAATCAGTCATTGGAAAGTAGCCCAAAGAAGAAAACGTATTATAAATACGAAACTGTCATAATGTCACGTGACGTTTGTTGTTATAAATATTTTGTAAATGTCAGATTGCCTATTGGCAATTACCCCTTATTATGCAGTGAACAGGATTTTTTGAGCTCACAGGTAAGCTATTTTAATATAGAACTCGCATGACAATCATTAAGTTTCAAAATAAACATGACAATTAAGTGCATTGTCTTTAAAATAGCAAGTCAGATGATTTATTTTCTGTTCATTTGGGACAGAGTAGAAAGGAAAGTTGTGGACTTCAAGGATGATTTCATCATTTGTCTAGCTTTCCGTCGATAACTTCGTTTAGCAATACAACAACAAAGAAAAATGAAACAATTTGTAGTTGTTTAAATTCGTGAAAACGGAGAGTTGTGTACGTACGTAGGCCTACCTGATTGATCATTGTTGATATATAGGACTTGACAATACAATACTATCAATGTATTGTTATATGGATATTTTATATTATAGGTTCAATCTTTATACTCTTTTGATATTGAAAGAAAGTTGCATGTCAACATTGAAATTACTCTTCAAGTGGCTAGTACGTACTTTGTCTATGTATTAATTTAATTACTTAAGGAATAAGGAATCATTCTTTGGGTATTATGAGGTGATCAAATACGGTCGGGGGTGATCAAATCCAATAAAGCCAAAAGGGCTTTATGATAGATTTGATCACGCCCGGCCGTATTTGATCACCTCATAATATTTGAAGAATGATTCCTTATTTCTTACATTTATATAATTTTCTGCAATAAATATTGTATGCTTGAATATTAAATTAATAGTCATTGATGAAATGTATTGGACTATACATTATAAAATGGATTCATAGTGATATCACAGACAAAGACACTGGAAAATGTAAATATTTATTTATAAATATGTATGTAATGATTGTGTATTGGATGTAATGATTCTCAGTTTATTACTTTAAGTAAAAAAGTAAATTGTCATTTTGCAGGTCTGTATGTGAAAGATGGCAGAGAGCAGTTCAAGTAGCAGTGGATGGGAGTTTATTGGAAATGATGGAAAGCGAGAAGAGGTTATTTAATTAATACCATACAAATTCATGGAAAATAATTAACCAAATGTAGATTTTCACATGAAAAAGTTCATTGAATTAATTGAATAATATTTATTATTGGCTATTGATACCATTGATTTATTTTCTTATTGAAAATTCTAGGAAATTCCAAATGATCTTTTTTTTCTTCAGAGTTCTGATGATAACCGAAGTGAAACCTCGGATAGTTCTATCGAGGTCGTCTCTATGGATACCAGTGACCTCCATTCCTTGGAATCTATGCATATGCCCCAGATACCTTCAGCTTCTTCTGGACCTTTTCTTGTTTTGAGACTTAGGAGCAAAGAAAAGGGTCAGTAGCTATTCAAACTTTCAATATGAAATTATTTGTGTAACATAATGTATTTATTGAAAGTTTTTCATCTTTGCATTCTTGAATGCAGAGTTGAGAAAAAGTGTCAAAAAAAGATGAATGATGTATATTTTGACTATATAGGTCCTTTTATACACACAAGGAATCCTCATATTGGTATATTGAATATTTTTTAAATGTAGAATTATACTGGTACGTAACATTTACCAGTACCAGTTTGAAACAAAATGAAGATATATATATGACATTACCTAAGAGACAAGCTGTTGCTGAGTTTATTTATTTATCTCTTTATGTGTAACTATACAGATTCCCTGACAGAGTCAGATGAATCTGATGATCATAAAATTGAAAAGAACGAAGGGACTCTGAAGCGACGAAAGAAATCAAAGTCTAGACAACCAAAGTCTTCAGAGCCCGAGATGTCAACACCAAGTGAGGAGGAGAGGGATTTTGTGACCATCCCAGACCCTGAGAAGGTTTGATAGCACTCACTTTGTTTAACCATTATTTTAAAGTGCTTTTAAAAAAGCTTGTTTGTTTCGAAATTTCTTGACAAAATTATACATGTAAATGATATAGTGAATTGTATTTGCATTTATTCAACAGTAAATGAACTATTGACTAACTTTTAATAAGCATTTGTGTTTGCTACAGGAGAATGCTGAATGTGTGGATAATGACCAAGCAGTGGAAGAAAATGTGAACAGAGAATTACAAAATGTAAGGAACAAGTGCAATCCCTTGTCCTAATCCTATGTGAAATATTAATTGAAGATGATTGCAGTTATATGGCATATATCTAGCCATTCAAAACTGAAATTATATAGATGACTCTTGTACCACAAAGTGTGTATGAAATTAACAATGGAATACAGATTTTGAATATTGATTATCAAGAATCAAGAAATTTACATTTCTATGGAAGGTTTTAAAATTTTCTTTAAGAATATAATGGCACAGAGATTACGTGTGTATGTTACTCTTAACCAACTTTTATTTACATGCAGAATGCAAGAAAATTTTATGAAAGCCTTGTCATTTTAAGTAATTACAACAATAAAAGTTGGTTTACAGTATTTTTAAAGCAATATTAAACCGTTTTTGTAAACAATTGCAATTGCATCAGTGCATCATGATAAAATTTTCTCTCCTTGAATTTATAGGAGGTGGGTGATGGTCCTATGCAGGGTTTTCAAGTTGTGGAGGCTCCACAAGTGGAACACCAGGAACCAGTAATTCCCCCTCCATTTGAAGAAAGTGGAGAGGTGGATCAAAGAAATGGGGAGGAGGAGGAGGAGGAAGATTTTATGTTTCTGGGAGTTCCTCAAGGTTAACTTTTATGCATGCTATTTTTCCCTTTGATAATTCGATAGATGTTAGAACATACATATATAGAATGCAGAAAGAGATTAATTATCAATGGTAGTGTATTTTTATGACCCAGATTCTCAATGTACAGAGAGTTAGAACTGCAGGATAATTAAATGAATGGCTGTCACATGTACATTCTATTGTTAGATGACCCAGATACTGAGTCCTCCCCAGAGATAGAAGATGAGCAGGACGATCGGATAGAGAGTGACCAGAGTGGAGACCCTTTCAGTGATGACTACTCCACTCTGTCCAACGTGGATATTAGTGACTTAATGGCAGAAAACAACCTCATCCGACAGTACGTTTTCCGGCCCAACCCCAGCGTCAATGTCACCTTGAACATGGTGATGGTGGTGGTGATATCTGTGGCGGTGGGGCTGGGCATTGGTCATGCTATTGGTGAGTATATACCTTAAAAGTATGTCTGCCTTGTGTGAGTGGTACAGTATTACTGTATTATCATAAAATCATAAAATTTTGCTTTTAATGCTTGCTTGTGAATATACCTCAAAAGTATCTCTGCCTTGTGATAGGTTTATTGTGTTATCATTAAATTTTTCTTCAATCTTTTCTCAATATTTCTTTGGAAAAATTGAATGACGATCTTAAGTTCCTAATTAGATATAAAGGATTGTTTAGCCATTATTATTATTTTACCATAAAATCCCTGTAGTTGTATCATGGTAAACAATTCAAAGATCAAATTTAGATAATTTATTCTTGTAATAATTAAAGGCTTATTTCTCTCTGTCTGCAAAGTACACTATCAATTAAAAAACCTTCGGATTTATATTGTGGTCATTTGTAAAATTGTTAAACTTTGATACCTTAACATAATTTTATTATTTCCTTTATTTGTAGGATCTGCTAAGGAGAGATTTGTCAACACAAACATCCAGGAAATGTCTGTCAGCATGGATTTAGATGGGGATTGTCCATTTGATGCAGAGGTAAAATATTCATATGAAAATCATACTTAACTACCGGCACATTAGAAAATAAACATGTATGCCTTACAGGAACTGCTTTCTTTTCTTCAAATCTTATGTTACATCAGTACATTTCCTTTATTTTGTTAAGGTGAATGATGTAATGTCACATGACTATTTTAATTGCAGCTTAGTAGAGTAATTTAAAAGAGTGGGAAGTCATTTACATGTAAAATGAAAAATGATGCAAAGACAAGATTTGATACTGTTGGAAGTATATGTAACTTTAACTGTAGAAGAGAAATTTCTGCATGATCTCCAGTATTGCATTTTTAGTTCCTTAGGCCATAAAAAATTAATCTCTTGGTTCTCAGGCCAACATTTTCAAACACAGATGCGGTCGGGCGGTGATAATTTTTTCTTTTTATTTCATAAAAAAAGGATGCAGTATTTTTCTTTTTATTTTAACAATGTGCAATTCTTATTCAAATCCAGAGAAAGCGATGTTTTAAAGTAAATAAATAGTTACCTTGCACATGAATGTATCAGATTTATTAGCTCAAACTAAATGAAATAAAATAAGTTGTCATGTTTTTCAATCAACACCACTACTACGAGGTTTGAGAAAGCCATGTGTTTAAGCATAATGGGATATTTAGTATAGTACAAGCTGCAGGAACTCTCCTCCTATATGCATTTGAGGTTAAACAACGTTCTTCATGTACCAAAAGTCATTGCTGTTGCGATCATAACTAAACACAGCGTCTCGTAACTAGATTCGGCGGTAACTAGATTCGGCGGCCATTTGCAATTGTTATGATTAAATCTGAATCATCGCGATGTTTGCAATTATGTTCTTTATTGAGTCAAGCGTTTCAACTGATTTCAGTATCTAAAATGTGGTCCTAATTCTGGAATTTTTTTCCGGAATAAGCAAGCGCACTATCAAAATTTTATTTTATTCATTTAATGATAAAAATGGGCAATGCGCAATGTTAAATCAGATGCGCCTGAGAACCAAGGAATTAATTTTTGATGGCCTTAAATGAAATTTTTTTCGTTCATTCAACAGGATGTAGAAAAGTTAACTTTAGAAAACAGAGACCTGAAGGAGGAGGCGAATAAAGCTCAGAATGAGGTCGTTGACCTGCGCTCAGAGGTCAGGAAGCTTAGGTACAGCCCCATCGTGTCCACTGCAGAGGAGAAAAAAAGACAAGCCGACCAGAAAAACATGGCTCTCAAGTCGGAGGTGAACATGCTACAGCACGAGAATGAAGACCTGAAGAAGCTGGTGGGAAGTCTAAAGTATGGATCCCACCCAGGGAATGCTGATGGGGGTTGTCAACAGAAAATGTCTAGTAAGAGGGACTGTTATTTTATTTGAAACATATATTAGAGGGAAGAAAGCATCTTCAATAAATGGTGTATGGTACATTGAAATGCAAATAAATTACCATAATTTCTCACACTACACACAATATACTGTAAATATATCTTTGATAAAATATAAACTGAGTTAATTCAAGGACACAAAAAATTCTTTGATTTTTGGGAAAAATTACTGTTCTCATACCTGGTGATTTAATTCATGTACTTTAATTTACATAGATGAAAAGTTAAATGAAGTTGAAGAACCTACAAATTCAAAACCATTGGTTGTAAAGACTGACAGGGAAATAGAAAATGAGCTTGTAGTGGAAGAAGACAATGATGATCTTACGGATGTGATGAGGAAACCTATGAGCATTGTCAACATTGTACATTCAGGTGGTAACCAGAAACCTCAGTTACATGAGTCAGATAGTGAGAACTCTGACAAGCACTTGTCTGACTTCAGTACGTTACATTCAGATGTAGAGGATGAAGAGGCAGTGGAATATCATCGCGATGAAGAGAAATATGAAGATATGGTGCAGATGGATGGAAAGAAAGCAGTGGAAGAGGAACAAAATATTCATGTTCCTGAGCAAAATTATTCATTAATAGATGAGGAAGATAAGGCAATTGAGGATGAAGAAGTGACCAACACAAGTACAGAGAATGTCAAGCCACAGAAGACTGAACAGGAAGATATGATAGAGGAGGATGAAGGAGTGGAGGTATTGGATGAAGACTATGGAGATGATGTGGATGAAGAAGAAGATGTGACTAACACAAGCACAGAAAATGTCCAGAATCTGGAGGACCAGCCTAACACTGGGTCAACTGGGAGTGAGAAGGAGGGAGAAAACAGAGAGGATGCAAGTCGGGCTGGTAAAAAGATGGACTGGAGAGAGACCATGCAGAAGATACTGAACAAAACAAAGGCCTCTGTATCAGATGTTTCTCAGCAGATACAGGACACATGGAAACAGGTAAGATTTCAGTACATGTATAGATATAGGAAGGACTTTGAATTACTGTATGTTGATATCATGGGCTATCCATATTACCAATGACTTAAAGTACTGGTATAATATCTTGTTAAAAAATGTCAAAATATCTTTGTTCCAGGTGAAAAATATGTCTGGAGATCTCTGGAAAAGGAATGAACCTGTTCTCACCAAGCTTAAGAAAAATTTGGTCTCGCAAGTGGAAGAAGCAGCTCAGAAGATCACATCAAAACTAGAGGAAAAGACCAAGCATTGGTTCAACAAAAGAAGAAAACAAAAGGAGAATGACCCCAAACACATGAAGCATGACCCCAAAAAGGAACACAGACATAGAAACAACCACTGGAAAAATCAGGATAAAGAAGAAAAGTATCCAAAACACAGACAGAATGATGACATGTTTAGAGAAAAGAGGAAAAAACATGAGAAGAAGAAGACATCCAAGTATTACAAGGCCAAGACAGGAAGACGGTCATATGAAGAGGAAGAGGATCACAAACCCTGGAGAAGACAACAAAGAAGGGCAGAAAAACTGGAGAAAAGAAGAACCAATAAATTCAACAAGATGAAGGGAAGATTTCAACAAATGCATGAATATCGGTTTTGTCAGATGAACATGAAAAAGAGGCACAAATTCTTCAACGTACTGGAGGACTTTGATGAGCGGTTCAATGCGGACAGATTGTTGGATCCTGATCACAAGTGGTACAGTTGTCAGTGGGATTGGTGGTGGAATGCCATTTCCTTCCATCTCAACACTTTCATGTTGATGGATCCAAGTTGCCAGGGAACCCTATTGCCATGGCAGGAGGGGATCTTGGAGTCTGGAAGATGGGAATGTCCAGGGTTTCCTCAGAATCTGAAGAGACAAAGCAATGATAAAGAGGATGATGAAGATGATGATGATGAAGATGATGATAAGACGGAAGAAGCTTATAGAAAGCACTTTAAGAACATGCCTTACTTTGGCGATTCTGAGCCTTTACCAAACAGCAACTACACAGAGGAGTTCAAAGGCTGCGATCCAACTAAGGGAATATGCGATTTCAACAAGAATGACTCCTGGTACCTGATGAAAATGAAGTTCCGACAGTATCAGAGATTCATGGATGCCAAAGAAAAGGGAAAGACTGAATGGATGTTCTCCCGGGCCAGTCACAGGCGAGATGAAAGGGAGAAAACTGACTGTATCCGTGGAGTACATGGCGCCCATGTATGTGGGTAGAATGTATAAATGCAAGTTGCAAATTGGGTTGAACAACCAGTAGTTTTAGTCAATTTATTTTAAATCAAATTAAGGATTCTTTGGCAAATGCATTTCTAGATGAAGCTTTTTTAGTTATACAGTGGTCAATGAAATTGAATAGGGGAAATAATAACGAACATTAGTACTGAATTATAAGAACAGGATATTAGTTAAGGAAAATGTGTTGGTGATGGTTTGTTATTACATGTTTTTAAATCTACATGTAACATTACTTGTTATTGTATGTGCTTGTTTTCCCCAGATACATTTGATTTTACTTTTGGTTTCGTAAAAAAAAAAAAAAAAAATCAGGTAAAATGAACACTTTACATATACCTTTGTTATAAGAATGGCAAATATTAAAATTTTTTATAACAGTGTACAGTTTGATTCCATATAAGCTATCAATCTTTCATCTGTAGTTTCTAGTCAGTTGATATTATCTTACATGATTTTTTTTAATGAAGCCTAAATAGAATATACCTGATATTTTTGTTTCCAAGTTGACAGATGAACCCTAATTAATTCACGATATTAATTAAAATATCTTTATAATTTTTTTCAATGTATTCAAAATCTATGTATGTACAATGTACTGTCATAGTCATTTCTAAGCTGGTTGAGAGATTCAAACTCTAGATTACTGCACCATCATGTCCATTTGCAATAATTTTGAAGGATATTTTTATTTTTTTGGCTGAAGTTATGGAATTATTGAAGTCTTTATTATGAGCAATTTTAGGGGTATTTGTTAATTCCCAGACTTCTTTAAAATGTGTGTAGATTGCTTAAAAGGTGCAAGGTTTGGCTTACAGAAATTGAAGAAACACTGGCAAGTGTTTGTTTTGCTCACAAAAGTGCTTTTGTTTGTTATATTGTATTTATACATTTCAGTACAAAGATATTCACGTACATTTATATCTGATAGAGATTGAAATAAATCATCACTTTTAAAAGAGAAAAGCTTGTCATCTGCTTTGTTGTTCAACAATTTCCCCAAAGAAAACTGCAATGCTGTGTGCAGAAATGACCCTATATACACTATTCAAATTCATATTAGGTATCAGTGGAACAAAAAATCTACTGTGGTAATTGAATTTCCATTGTGCTACTAGTGATTGTACATGTCTTCAGGCAGTTGTCATCTGCTGAGAACTTCATCAACTACCCCCACCAAAAGTCATCATCTCTTTACAACTATGGTCTGTTGTATTGTCAAAGGTGGTGTTCAGTGATGAAATAATGCCCCAGGAGATCAATGTAAATCACCAAGTGTCACAAAGCCGACAAAACAGGCTTCTGCATCATGGTCAAAGAAAAGAATTGAATAACACGCCCATAAAGTTACATTTTAGCAAAAATAAAAAAGAGGATTGCAATAAAACAGTTTATAAAACCTCATTGATTTTTAAAAATAAACAGTATGCATGATTGAATTTTTAAACATATTTATTCATTGAAATCATTTAATTATAAGTCAACAGTTCTTGCTGAAAATTATTGAATCAAAACAAAAAACAAAAATAAAACAATATCTGGTGTTATAAATGACCTGTTAAATTCTATTTCAATGTATGCATACCATATATAAATGGATGGATGCATGGTACCTGAAATTTGTTTTTTAACTCTTTTGTTGGTAATTTTTAACAAAATACCTGGCCCCAAGACCCCTAAACTGAGAATAAACTACAGTCAAAATTTTTAATCAGTATATACATGTATACCCAGTAACTACTGAAATAATTTCAACAATTGAATGAAACTGGAGCCAGGTAAAAAGTTTCATTTCTAATGATCAAATCAACCATTTACCGTTAGATTTATTAAGAAGAATAAAATGTTCTGAAAGTACTCAAAATTATCTCCAGTAATTAACTTAATTTTGAAAAGATTATGCACTATTCCTTAATTTATTCTATGCATCATCTTAACAAAGAATATGTTCTAGCATAGTAAGTACATAAAAGAAAACATTTTACAAAAATCTTATTTTAACAGTTCATTTATAGAAGAAACCTGGAAACCAAGATTCATCTGGCCATACAAGCTACTCAATCTGCAGATCTCATTGTAAAATCATGTTTCATTTAGAAGATGCTAATCATTCTTCTTTTTATACATGTATATCAAAAATATTCTTCTATAAGTTTACAAAAAAATCCTCTGTAGTTGTTGTACTAGGACATAGTCAAAGACATGTGGCCAACCTGTGAACATTTCATTTTATCATTTGAAAAAATTAGTTACCTTTTACAGAATACATGTATGATACAAACCAACTGCACCTTTTATACAATAATATGCTTAACAACAAGTTAACACAAAGACTGGCTATACAATTCCTCCTTGGTTTGTGACATACTGTTGAATCCAGGCAGATATTTTCTCTAAATTGTCCTCAAGATCTTCAGGATTATTGCTGGGAAGTTCATGCACAATATCCACTTTATACGAGTCTCTAGCTTCATCTAAAATGGTCTGAAAAATTTCACACTGGATGTTGTCTTCCAATTTCTTACCCGAGTAACCTCTGGAAAAAAGAATACAGATAGACATTGAAAAAAATATCTTGGATCAGAAAACTGGCAGATTTATGTTGTAATAAAGGGTAATGTACTGTATACTGGTATTCACAACATAAAATTGTAATTATACATTTAATTTGCATGATAGAATTTGTCATAAAATTTTGATTCATTTCTTAATTTTTTGTACTAGTATCTACATGTATGTATAGACTGCATTTTCGAAATATACATTTAGTTATGTCCCACCTGTTTTCCAGTCTTTCATACAGAACTGAATTGTCTGTTCTGAGAACAAAGACAATGTCAAACCATCTCTCTGGAAAGAATTCACACCCATGGTAGTCCACAATGTTCCCACCTGCAGACATGACCTCCTCCAGTTCATCTATAACCTAAAAGCACAAGCAGCCCATGTTCACTAAAAAGGTGGGATAAGTTTTATAGAATAAATTTTAAGAATGTTTTTCAAAGTTCTTGAAGGTGTAAATTTCTGAAGGTGAGGTACCAACAATATCCACAAGAGTCCAAAGGACAACATTGCTCATCTGAGCAACAATATCTCACTTAAGTATATTACCAAGTAATGCAGGTAAAAGCTATTTGAAACCATATTCAATTACATGTATTTTGGACTTTTTAAGTGGAAATTGTTAAAATACTTGTGTCCTTAAACTTTTTCATTGTAAACTACAAACCCCTGCAAAGTGAATTACTAAAGCCGATTACGACGTCGTATCTGAAATAGAGGTTGGTAGCCGACGTTAAGTCACAATGAAAATCCGAGTTATCTCTTTGTAGCCACAAACCTTGCCTTAAACCAACAAGGCAATTTATTGTAAAAATGTTCACCTTAACGGACTTCAAATCCATTCTCTATATCCGTAAATTCATTATAACCATAACATTTTAGAAGATTTTTTTTCTCCTTCCTATTCCTATGGTAACTTTTTATTCCTTTTTTTTAACTATGCTTAAATAGTGTGTGACAGTGTGCTTACTCTGTCTTCGTCCAGAATAGGACACTGATACTGTTCATCCCATCCCTCAAATAACTGACCATCCTTGGCTATTTCACCTATGTTGACATATTTCAAGTTTGTCTTCTGGGCAAGTTCTGCTGCTAACGTAGACTTTCCTGTGCCTGGGGTTCCTGTAAATACATTATTCAATGTTGTAACTTTGTTTAACAACAATGAATTTATTCGGAGATATTTAAATTATTGAAACTTTTTGTCAACAGACTTTCATTGTATTTTGGGAAGAAACGAGATACCATTTAATTCAACTTATTCTCTTTTATAAAAAAAATAACATAAAAGGCCAAGAATATACGACAAACACTATCTAACTAAGTTCGTATCAGTTACCAGTTATCAAAATATTTGGACCATGTGGTCTCTTTGCTAATGGCAATGCCATTTTCTCGTAACCGGAAATGATGATTGAAACCTTACGATTAAAGTTTCCCGTTATATATTCCGTTTTTTTCTTCATTTTCTACTTTCAAAGTAATGTTGTACATTATGTTCTATCTAGAAGAAATATAATAAAAGAATTAAATATGAATAACTGACAACATCGGAAAATAAGACACACAACTTTAACGAAATGAAAAACAATCACAAGTACAACTTGCCTATGTTGCATTTTTGTCTGATTTTGTTCTGAATTTCCTCGAAGTATTGAGATGGTGTAGACCTTCTTCAAGGTAATTTTACTAGTTATAGACGATATCGATAGATAATTGATATTTTTCTGAGAAGAAACATTAAATTTAGAAGTCAGTGAAATTATAGAAAATTCAGAAAGATAACTTGCAGTTATTTGAAATTTATAAAAGTGAATGCATTCTTTGAGTATTTACAATTTTTAATTACGATTGACACTATTTTGACGGTCAGACCTGTTCGAATACCGCCAGATATCTCAGTTGGTTGACCCAGGTTCCTGTCCGTCATTATTTCTCCCATCCCGTTACATTTGGTGGCGTGCCAAACCTTGGAACTGACAGGTTTATATTAACTCCTGCCAGGGGATAGAGCCTGGGGTGATCTTCGAGGGGGAAGATCATTTAAGGAGGCAGGAATGTGAAGGTCAGACCGTTTCGAATACCGCCGCCGGATAGCTCAGTTGGTAGAGTGCCTGACTAGAGATTGTGGGGCCTGAGTTCGAATCCTGGTCTGCATGGTCTGTCATTATTTCTCTCATCCTGTTACACTATATAAGTTCTGCAAAACTCCTTATATCACCTATGTGAATAAGTAATATGTTTTACGACACGACCGTTGGGGTGAGCGCAGCATTGTATTGTAAAGACACACGGGTACATGATAATGAATTAAAGCATGGTTTACCAAATGGATGCAAATCAAAGTGAATAAAAATAAAATATTTTACGCTCGAGTATACATGTATAAACATTTATGTTTTACAGTGTGGCGGTTTGGAGGGCAAAGCCATTAACAACGATCACAATTTCACTATCAGATTCAGAAGAAACGTGTACAGTTTGATCCGCCTATCTATTTTTTCATTACGCTAAAGATCGCATGCTCAGTCTAGACATTGTGACGTCACGTTAGTAGAGCAGACATCACTCGACAGTTTCCATCAAAGTTACAATGCTCCGAACAATTTGCCAAGAAAATAATGAAAAACAAATAGTCGAAAACCATTTTTTTAGAATCAGCAGAATGTTTTATTCATCTTTTAAATGCATGGCATTCTTAAAATACATTATACCTGTTCTCGCGAGATCATGACATTGGTAGCCATTTGCAATTTACACGGAATTGTGGGTACGAATCTGACGACAGAATTTTCAATATGTCAAAGGTAGCAGCAGTCCGAATTTTCTCTTCGCCCAGGCGTTGTCGTTAGAGCTCACTGCGCTCGCTATAAGAATAACACAAAGTTTCTTGGAATTCCATGGAAGACTGCCTTTCTTGAATTGCTGCTTTTGCAATCATTTTCGCTTACAACGGAAAAGCAGCAGATATATAGGTATATATAACATTTTCTTCTACAACAAATTACCTACAAAATCATATATGGCATGCTTGCCTTTATTCTCTTCTATTGCATAAACAGCGTCCAAACATTGCTCTCCAATATGAGAAGTCATTTCAGTCCACAAAACCCTATGTGTACTGATCTTGGGCAGAAAAATGCTAACAGACTATTGGTTGACTTGTTTTTAGCTCACTTGAGCTGAAAGCTCAAGTGAGCTTTTCTGATCACATTTTGTCCAGCGTCTGTCTGCCCGTCTGCCCGCCCGCCCATTTGTCCATCTGTCCGTAAACTAGAAAAATTTAGAAATTATTCTCAAAAACTTAAATGTTATAACACTTGTACATGGCATTACCGGTACTCATATGCAAGCATCTTGACATATTGTTGATTCTCGATTGCTTAGACTGTGGCCCCTGGACATTTTTTGGGCCCCACCAGAGGCTCAAAGTTTGATGTAGGTTTATAGATATACAATTGTTTAAGATCTTCTTGAGAACTGTAAAACTCAATATGTGATATGACTATGAAATCATCCTGTTACAAAGGGGCTCAATGTTTTAAATAAGAATATCTGAAGAAAAATTTTAAAATCTTTGTATAGAGGATCAAGTCTACTACATTGTCCAGATACCGGTATTTCGTATATGACTCCATAAATCTGATTTCATTTTGCCTATTGTTGCTCAGGTGAGTGATGTGGCCCGTGGGCCTCTTTTCTTGTTTTCATGAGTATTTATTTATTTAAGGTCTTCCGTTTCCAACGGAAGACCTTATAGTGATTGTAGTGTTTTTTCTTTCTTTCTTTCTTTCTTCTTATTTTTTTTCCCCTTTTTGTCCACAAGATTTCTCAGAGATGGCTATATAGATTTTCTTGAAATTTTCAGGGATGATAGACAGTGATAATATCTCGTGGCTTTTTTAAAATTTTTTCAAAATTCGTTTCCGGTCGTCCGTTTCCTGTCCCACGACGAAAAGCTTGTCTCCACGAGATCTCAGAAACTGTTTACACTTTAAAATCCAAATTTTGTGGGATGATAGACTTATGTCTGTAGATGTGTTTAAACTACTTTGTTTTGTTCGTCGTAACTTCCGGTCGTCACCGGAAGCACTTCAAAAATTATTTATTTTACGCATTTAATTTATTTCACGCAGAATTGTTATGTAAGTATAAATTCTTTCGCATGCTATGTATCCGATGTTAAATAATAAAAAAAATTCTACTTCCGGTGAGATATCTCAAATACATTATGTATCTCAGGTAGCTTTTTTAAAACAAATTTTGTACCCGCGAGATCTCAGAAACTTTAACTAATCAAGACACAAAACTTTCATCGATGATAGACATTTGTTTGAAGATGTGTTTAACCGGTTTCATTTTTTCAACCGTCACTTCCGGTCCACACCGGAAGAGATCAAATAAATTATGTTTTTTATCAGGTTAACTGTTTTGCTTTGATAGTTTTAGTTATCTCGATAAAAAATAATGTACAAAAGGCAAGAACACAAGAAATATTAAATTTAATTTTCATTGAGCACTTCCGTTTGTCCATTTCCTGTCCCGAGACAAAATTCATTATTTCGACGAGATCTCAAAAACGGTGACGACTTGAACAACAAAACTTTGTGGGTTGACAGACCTATGTATGTACATGTGATTACACTATTTTGTTTTATCCGGCATAACTTCTGGTCGTCACAGGAAATACACCAAAATTTGATTGTTTTAAAATATTTTAGTTATTTAGCATGGAAATGTCATTTTAGCAATAGAAATACAAGAAATCATTTACACATAATTAAATAAATGAAAAAATTCTCCTTCCGGTGAGACATCTCAAATATCTCAGGTAGCTTTCTTATATAAAAATTTTGTACCCGCAAGATCTCAGAAACTGTAAGAGATCCAGATACAAAACTTTTATGGCTGATAGACATTTGATTGAACATGTGTTTAACGGGTTTCATTTGGTCGTCCGTCACTTCTGGTTCTCACCGGAAGCGTTCAAGCAAAAGAAGTTTTTTAAATGATTAGATTTTTGTTAACATTTTACTCAGTGTGATAAACAATAACGTACGGTAGATACATATAGTCAAAATATCTACTTTTAATTTCTTTTATCACTTCCGTTTGTCAGTTTCCGGTCCCGAGACAAAAGCCTTTTCTCAACGAAATCTCATAACAAACAAAAACTTGAACATCCAGACTTTGAGGAAAGACAGAACAATGTATGAAGATATGTTTACTTTGTTCTGTCTGATCCGGCGTAACTTCCGGTCGTCACCGAAAGTTATCAAAAATTGACTTTCTGTCTTTTTGTTTTGTTTTACCTTGAAATGATTACTGGGAAATTCCTTTACAGTATATATTATATCCATTTTTTTTACAAGATAAATGCAATTCTTTTTACAGCTTAATACAACAGGAACGGAAGACCTTTTTGTTGCTATAGCAACAAGTGTCTAGTTATTTATTTATGATTGTCAATCCACCAATGAAAGAGTAAAACTCTTATAGTCTGTCCCAAGATATTGTTTCTCTCATTTTTCACGATTTTTAATGAAAATACACATACCTATTAAAGAAGTACAATTGAAAGTTCAATTGAAAACGATAAAAGAAATAAAATCGAAGATTTCTTCATTGACACTTCATCTATTTTTACCCAGATAAGTCCACACAAACAAAATCAAATTTTTATGGAGATTCTTAATGGGAAAATCGACATGTTTTATCATTTGGAAGTCACTTGGAACACCTCGCACAACTTTTCAACGTTATCATTCCGGTACTTTCATGTCACTTGCAATGCAAAATCTCTGTACTGTAGAATTTTTATTTTTAGCTGTGTATTGAAATCTGACATGCAAGAGGAGGCGTTTCGAAGGAGAAATCTTGGGATTTTTTCGTAGTATTGAATGAACATTGTTTGAACCCTGAAGTGTTTATGAATATTGAATAATTTAAGAAATATGCTGCATACCGTATATATATCTTTGGACAGAGTATAGTTTTAATAGTTATGAAAATGAAGATCATGTTATGAAAACATGTCGCTATTATTATATGCATGCGTACTAAAAATAAACGCGATTTGTGAAATTTCTTTCATTAAGGTGTGAAGGAGACAATCTGAAATAGGGCATAAATTACTTAATATGAGAATGAGAAAAGTTCAATGAATTGGCCAATGGTCACTAAGTGAATTTATTGGAGCATATGGATTTTTAAGTGTTTAAAGTACTTGGAAACTTTTGATTATATGGAACAACATTATATTCATCTATCAAATTGCAATAAATATGCAACAAAAAGAATTTGACTCAGGGTTAAAGAATAAGATTTTTTTCTGCTTTAAGGGTGTAAACTCAGGGCCTGGAAAATGGGAGATCAGAGGACCCCTACAGACACTGAAACATTGCGAAAGAGGCTATCGGATCACTTTCTGGCAACGGACTTACGCTGGAGTCTCTTTGTTGCTGCCCTATACAGCTACAGATTTGACACAGTGCTGAAACCTTTCCCTCCACAGTACCTAAAAGATGGAGAGAAAGATATGAAAAATCTGGTATGATATTCTAATACATGACAAGTCAACGAGCATTAATGGGTCAGTATCATAACCTTTGTATCTCAGAAGACCCTCTATTAGCATTAGCAAAAATTTATATGAGGCATAGAATTATATCAAATTATCAACCAAAGATATTCATATATTCTAGTAAATGTATTATGAAAGAGAAAGAAAGCTTTTCCTTGATCATAGCTTTATTTTACAGGAGAAAATAGTTGACAAGGTACCCAAATTAAACCAGCTGGGAGAAGATAGTGATAGTGAAATACAAGAGCTACTGGCTTGGGTAACAGACAACAGGAGCTGGTTTCTTACATTGACCGAGTTGTCAAAGGTACATATAAGGTCATTGTTAAAAGTAAAAAGATGAAAGATAAAAGTTTGTTAACTTGGATTTTTTATTTATTAAATGAATCTTGAACAGTTGGCAAATTTATGCTATAGTTTAGATATGTCAAACATAAAAGTGTAGAAAGGGGATGTAATGAACGTTTCTTTCTCAAGACACATCAAAGTTACTGAAATAAACATACCATTAGAGATATTGATTACCAACATCACACTTTTTGCTTAAAGTTTTTGAACTGTGCTGAAGCTTTTATTGACTTTTGGGTTTTGATATGGCTTTGGTGGACTTTCAGTCATACATTAGTTGCAACAGCCGTGGTTTGAAAAAAAAATATATCTTGCTCTGAGGAGTGATGACTGCAGCTTCTGGTATTATGTACAGTAAAACATTTCACTTCTTTGTTTAACAGTTCGATGAAATCCAAGCATTGACAAAAGACAGTGGAGTTTCTGCAGTCAGGCCTAACTTTGTCTTTGAGGTCAACTACTCTGAAGCCAACAATGCTAAATTCCAGGATGTAAGAAAAGGGAGAGAACTTCTGTATGCATACCATGGAAGCCGACTGGAGAATTTCCATTCAATTTTACACCATGGGCTTGCTTCACACATGAATAAGGTTAAAAGATCTATGATAACCCCAACACTAGCTTTGTTACAATAGATGATCTCTGATCATAATGATGATGACAATTGGCATCGTTTATTAATTAAAGAGATCCATATTTATAATGTGCTAGCATTTTTGCTAGAATAACATGAAAATTAACTTACATTCTCAGAATGCATATAAAGTCATAGAGTTGTTTGTTTGTTTACAGGTAGGCGTGTTTGGGGAGGGTACCTACCTGTCAGGTGAGTTGTCTGTATCCCTCCACTACAGCCCTATGGGGAGGAGCTGGGAGAGGAGCAGTCTGGGGGACAAGCTGAGCTGTGTAGCTGTCTGTGAGATGATCAATGACTCCTCAGTGAAATGTCAGGTCAAGAACAGTAAGTATCAAATGTCAAGGTCATGGGAAAAGTGGATTTGTTGTTGACACATAGCATGAATGTAGATATCAAGTATGAAGTATATACAAGTACTGAATGATTTGAAACAACAATAGTAAAATTTTGCCCAGTCTTTGTTCAAGATTTAAGGGTGTTTTATTTTTCATCAAAATTTAAAATACATGTGTACTTTAATTTTGTTTTGATTGTACTGCATCCAGTCCATCCTATGCACTGAACAAAAGCATGTGTTTTAAAAAAAAAAAATTTAATTGATAGATAATAACAGATCTCGGGCAGGAGACAGCATGGCAGGAGAGGTTCCAGAGAAGTACTACATTGTTCAGAACAATGATGTGATCCGCATCAAATATCTGCTGGTTTATTGCCAAAAATCCAGTACTCAAAGGTACCATATGTAGTTTCTTACAAAAGAAAACTCACTTTTGAGTTCAAGTATTGAATATATAGGCATATACTATTGAGAATATTTGGGTATGAGAGGTTTCTTCACTGCGGTTGAAAATATGTGTTCACAGCTACCAAATTTGACTGTATTGACTGTCTTAATTTCAATCTCATTTGCCACATCCAGTTTTATTTTTTTCTTTGATTGAAAAATGTAGAAAATGTTCTATTATGTTTGAAATACATGTAAAAGCATTTTGTGTGCATGTGCCAGTGTTCTTATCCATTGTGTAACATCTCTGCACACTTCTGTTTGTTTGCAGGAGATCAACATCAGCTTTTCGATCCTGGTGCTTCAGACACAAGTTTCTCTTGATGATGATAATTTACGCATTCATCTTAATCATTGTTGGACTTGCAAACTCAAAGACTTTTCGCTACCAACTCAAAAAGTTTGGCATTTTTAAACAGAGATGATGTCCAATTACCATATCTATATAAATATGATCCCTCGGTAAAGGCTTTCAGAAACCCATGGCAGTTGATAGGTTCAGTCATTGCCAGAAGGAATGACCTGTCAGCTGGCTTGAGTTTTGAATGATAGATAACACTGACCCAAACATTATCCTTCGAGTTGTGCGCACAGTATACTGCATATTTATCCTGCTGTTTGGTTCATTTATTGGCATACAAGTAGTGGGGGGGGGGGGATAGTCTGAAGTTTAACATGAAGATAGACAACTTGATTTACAAAGAAATGTCAGTCACTGTATTATTACTGATATTGCATGATAATATTACCAGGTACAGTTTACCGGTACTTCTCAAAAACATCCTGTATAGCTATCAAAAGCCAACATATAGGTATATGCATTAATTTTAATGGAGTAAACATGTTATGGAGTAAACATGATATACATACAAGTACTAGTGTTTTTTTCCTATTTAAGTTTTTTATTGAATGAGTCCCATGCAATTACTGTATATACAAATTGTTTATGTATTTGGAAGTACACATGTAATTGTGCATCAAACCAGACCATTTTCTAAACACTCAGCTTACATTGACAATGTACATGTACATGTATATGTGATATTTCTTGCCTCTCTTTTGCAATACTCTGTGCAATTAACTTTATGTACATGCATTTTCAAGTACATATTATATTTATTTACTACATATGAATAGATAAAACATGCATTTTTGAAAGATCTGATGATATCAGATTGTCTATTATTTGGGCTTTTTTTTTTTTGCAAGGATGTTTACCTGGTAATACGAATTATATATTTTTAAGTGTTTATTCCTTCAACAAGGAAGTTAAAACATTATGTGGCTAATATATCTGTAAAGCTCGAAGTTGGCAACTTCGTTTCTTAATTTTATGAATTTGATTATTGTAGAGGTCCAGGGTACAGAAAAGGTAGAGATTAAATGTGCAGTCATAGAAAATCTCGAGTCATATAGTAAAACTCCTTAGTATGAACACGGATATAGCGAAATCTCGGATATAGCGATGTTTTATTGAGTCTCTGGCAAAATTCTTAACAAATCCTTGCAAAATTTAATCGTTTTAATGAATTTGGATATAGCAAATTTACGGATATAGGGAATTGATTTTGATTCCCGTCGAGGTGAAAAATAACGAAATTTTAAACCTTTATAACGAATTTCTTTATTGTTTTAAAAGTTAGCAATCCCAATTCACATAATAGTTTGAATGAATTTATTTTCACACGCATCCATCAATTTACAATGCGATTATTTTAGGTTTTAAAAGAATGTATTTTTATTTTTTGCCCCAATAAGCATAAATTGTAGTCTTTTGGAAGAAAACACGAATATAGCAAATTTGCTATGCTGATTATTACGAATTCGTTATAGGGATATAATGAATTACGGATATAGCGAAGTAAATTCACTGGTCCCTAGGACTTCGCTCTAACCGTGTTAAACTCTATATACTAACAGGATGTTTTTTTTAGGAACTTTTATATGAAAATTTAATACACAGGATTGTTGGTATATTGTAGAGAATTTTAAAAAGCAATGATTATACATGTATTCATTTTTTGTAGTTTCATACATGTAGTATGAATCATATATGCACTAATCTTTCACAATCTCAAGCATAAAGAACTTTAGGCTATTATTTTCATTGTTTTTGCTCATACGTGTACATGTACCTTTGTTAATACAATTCCATGGACATTTTGTCGCCATATTTTACTATAGACACATCTACACACATACCAGTAATACACGCGACATGTAAATACATGCACTATTGGATTTATTTAAATTCAGTTACATGTATATCTAAATCAAATGAGCATTATAAATTTCATGACTTGTAAATGAGCATTACTGGTATTTACTGAGTTTCTGAGTGTTTGTTGAGAAATCCATGTCTTAATAATTTTTTCTCCATAAATTTATCATATTACATGTATTGGCATTTTACTCTGTTGTCTTAGATCAATAAATGTCCATGTACATTGTATAATTTCATCAAATATGACTTTCTTATTTTACATTGGTCATGTTTTTAAGCTGATTGTAAAGAAATTTTATATAGACATTTCTGTTACATCAGTTTCATGTAATATACTACTCAATACAAAAGAAGATATCAAATGGTGTCAATAAATATTTAATCAATTATCTTGATTGTTAAGTACATAAGTACATGTATATAAAATACGATGCAATAAAAATATATTTCTGACTCTGTACAGAAAAAAGCTTTGTAAACTGGAAGACTGTCAAACACTATGGACCTGTTAGAAAGTTCTCTGTTATTCATGTCTTTATAATAAAGCCTTTAAGTTACTCTGCATTCTCCATTTAGAAACACATGTAATATCAAACAACGTTTTCTTTCTGTGTAAAACCAACTCTTAAAAAATCTCTGTACATGTTCTGCATTGTAACTACAATTTGAGGAAAAAATGATAATTGATACTTCTTTAATGGACAATAGGCAAATTGGTCAAAAAAATGTTCTCCTCTGTAAACTTTTTTGGCAGAGATAATCTTTGTTGCAGTACATGACAAAACATGTACTTTTGTGCTCTAGTTTTCAGCAGGTTTTGTGATGTGTACAGATCAATATTTTGAAAGTACATGTACAATATACCTGGGTACACTGTGAATAATTGGAATCATCATCAAACAAACAGTAGTGAATACCAATACATGGATTGTCACACTATATTTCATTCACAGTACATGTCCTGTCTTGGAAATTCTCTTTAAGAGTATTCCAATTTATCACTGGTCCTTGCGAAAAATGAAAGTGAACAGACCAGTTTATGATATGGAATCTCGACAATTTCCACGTTGAGACGGTCATGTACAAATTCTTTTCTTAATACCATAAACTCTTTTTAAATTAGCACTTTTTTATGAACATTTGCTTTTCAACCACTTCTAAACTTTGAGAAGAGATTGTTCAAACTTGACCCTTCTCTTGAGGTCAGAAACTTTAAAATAAGTTTCAATTTCAGTCTTTCGTTGTTTTACTATGGATTCCAATATCGTCCTCTACCCAGCATTCAGTTGACAGGATGTCACTTTTGTTATCAACGTCAATTGATTCCGATTCCCTTAGATCCTGGGCTGATGAGAAGTCTTTAAATATTTTCCTTCAGGAAAGAAAAAAAAATAATAAAACTTCAAGATATCACAATTTTTTTATCTTTGAAAATTACATCAAAAAGCTTTGCAAGACTATGGTATTATTCATGCCTGATGTCATCAAATATATCAAAAGCAGGTTTTGGATTGTCTGTGCTTTTATAATTTTGAGTACATGTTTAAATATCGTTTTCATAAGGCATTCATGATATATGTTTCAAATTTACTTACTGTTTCGAATGAAACATTTTCAGTGACCAATCATGTATAGAATATTGAATAGATGCTGTCAGTACGTATTTCACAAAATATCATCAAAATACTTGGTTTTACATGGATGAACAATCATATATACAGATGAAAAGTAATATATTTCATTATCACTGAGTTAAATTATTCAATATACTTGCATGCTTGTTAATGCATAATCAGCTGAAAACTTTGGATTAATTCATATACAATGATACACATGTATGTATATTATTTGATTTATCATTCAAAATGATAATCTGTTACATACACATCAATATTAATTGCATCATGATTTAATTAAGATGAATAAGGATGATTTGATATAAATGAAAAATTTGAAAACATATAAGACAAGCTACAAGGTCTATGAAAAGCATAAAGCAAAAAGCAAAGGGAAATAATTAGGAGTTATCTGCTCTCTATATACTTGCCATTCTCTACAGCTCAAGAACAAAACTTGAGAAAATGAAAAAGCACAATAAGTATATGCAAAATTAAGATAAATTAATTCTTATTTTTTATTAATTAATCAATTAATTTTGTTCTAGCATTTCTATATCCTATGACACATTCATTCCAAAATAATTAAAATCTGAAGAATTGAAGCATGGAAAGACTTTAAAAGAGTTCAAGAATACTTACACTTTAAATGTAAAAAAGAGGTGTACAAGTTTTATTGAGGCAATTTTACAAACCAGCCTTGATACAAATGTATTGAAAATCATATCAACCCTAGTCTTATCATCTGTAATGCTCATGTGTCGTAAAATCTTAACCCCATCCCAATTAAAGTTAGATGTTTTGAATACAGTGGTAGCATATCAAAGTCAGAAAATCTTATTTTAATTTGATTGCCTTTGCCATATTGCACTTTTGCTATGTATTATGTTCTGAAACATTTTTATCTCAAGAATGCAGTTTTGTTGGATTCTGTTAAGAGTACAGCATACATGTATGAATGGAGGCTGCGAGTTATATGACTATTACTTTGTGACATTTCATTTGAGAAAAGAACACAGCATATGAAACCGAAGAAAAAAAATGTGTCTTATTATTCTTTGTGTACAACAGAATGAAAAGTGTGTGTGACAAATGAATTTAATTTAAATATGAAAAGGTGAAATGAAATAAATACAGCATCAATTCTACAGTCTATGTAAATCTACTTGAAATCCTGCAGTTTTCACTACTTAAAAAGTGAGAAGATTAAAATCTCTGTAAATCACTCAATGGAAAAATAAAGCCAGAAAATCAATCTGTGCAGTGACTCTCATCAATCTAAATGCTTACTACCACATCCACTGTTTCCATCTCATCCATGCCCGGCCTAATTAAGCAAATAATAAAAAAAAAATTGATGCCATTAAAAGCCAAATCCATCCCTCCCCCCCAAATCACCTTATCTCTAGAGCTGAAGATTCTGCCACCATTAAAATTTTAAAATGCTGTCAATGTCACCTTGAGACAGCTACATAAAACTCCTACTTAAAATAATTTTAAAGTAGGATTGTATAAAAGGCCTTGAATTAAAAATTCATATTAAGCATAGCCCTTGGTCAAAGCTTAGCTACAGAAGCTAATGATAAATGGTCAGCTTCTGCTGATATGGGCCTAATATATCTTTGTTGAATTTTCCAATCTTGACTTTAATTGACTGTAGGATTAGCATTCATGGTAAAAATAAAATCATGCATACAAAGCTTATCAAAATTAATACTCTTGACTATTGGATATGAATATTATATAGGAACCAATGAAGTCTGCCCATTCTTTGACAACACCTGCAATTCCCATGCAAAACTGAACATCTTTGACGTAATTACCTCATAGCTGATCAAGTTGGGGAATTGAAAAACTTACAGTCATCCTTTAAAAAACAGTTTGAAGTGAGAAATACCTCCCTTCTTACTACATGTACTAATGCTTTGATTACAACCTCAATCCCAGAGAAATGTTATTGCTGATCAGAGAGAGAAATTCATGAATCTCAAATGATCTTCAGAAATATCAATGAAAAAATAGTACATGTATATGACAAGAGAGTTAAACGGCTAAACATATTTATAAATCAACAAACCTTTTTCGTCCGAAAAAACTTTTAATCGAACCAAACTTGGTCTTTTTCTTGACTTTGGACACATCCTCAGTAGATTTTGAGATGTTCTCCATGGATCCTTTGCCCCCTTTGTCCTTCTTTTTGGGCATGTACATGGGGATTTTAGTGTCCTTGGCTAAAGCTTTCAGATTTTTTCCATCGGTAGGTGTAACAGGTGGAGATGGGATTTTGGAGGCAGAAGACATCTGGTCTAAATTTGGATAGCTCAGTCTCCCGCTCGGAACAGGGAGCTTTTTGGCAGTTTTGTTGGAATTCCGGAGCACTGGACCACTTGTTGAAGTGACAGGTTCCGAGGTAGGACGTGAAGGGGATTCAGTATTTTGAGGGGTGGACCTCATGGTTAAACTCTCAGCAGCCTTTACATCAAGCTTCAAGTCATTTTTGTTGATATCTGGTGAGTTCTTATGACTTTCCTTCCTGTATGAGCTATCGTCTTCTGATGGTTTCTCAGCCTGCACATAAGAGTTCCTCTTATTACTTTCAGAATACTCAATAGGCTCCATTTCAAATGCTTTCATATCCCTCACCTTATTCAAAACTCCATTTGAATTTTCAGTGGGAGCTGGCACTAAGTGTTCGGGTTTCAGCTGTTTACTGCCACTAGTGTCATTGGAGGTTTTTCTCTCCACAGGTAACTTAGTGCAGGAGTCTGACATTCTTGATTTTTGAGATTCATTTCTACGTGGACTAGGAAGAGGCTTTTCTCTGTGACCTTGAGGAACTTCTTGTTTCACACTTCTTACCTCTGGTAAAGTTCTCCTCTGATGAAAGTTCTCATATGGATTCTCATTTCGAACTTTCACTGGGCTACTAGTATTCTGAGAGTGAAAAGAACCTGATAAATTCTCATCTTTTCCAAAATCCTCCTCTTCATCTTCATCACCATATATCCCATAGTCCTCCACAATTTTCCTCTGGAATGCAGGTCTACCTGCCTGGTATCCATTGTAGGATGAGGGGCCAAATCTGTCCTCAGCAGGTCCACCAGGTTCTGAGGAAGTCGTGACAGGCTGGAAGTACTGGTCTCTGTCCTCCTGTCTATGATTTCCATCCCTTTCTCGCTCGGCCAGCAATCTCTGAAGAGACAGATGTAGCTCATTCCTGGCCCTCCCCTCTCCTGGATGATCTCTGGGTGAGTTGAGGCTTGAACCATGAAATGACCAATCCTCCAGCATCTGATCTCTTCTCTCATTTCCTCTGTTGGTGAAATCAATGGAACTTGCTGGTCTGGTCCGTCCCCTCCTGCTAGATGGAGGAGGTCTCAAATTCTCCTGTTCATCGAAAGTTGTGTGAGTTGTCGGAGTACTTGAAAATGGAAAATGAGGTGTGAGTGGGCGAAGATAATTTGAATTGATTGCACTCTTTGGATTGTCAGGTCGCCTCCGTATTTTGATTCGCCTTGGAGGTTTTTCGGGACTACGGATTTCTGGCACCTTGTTGGCAGGTATTTTTGACAGGGAAGAATACATCTTGTGGCCTGACTGATAGGGTAAGTAGACACTGCTCTCTTTGCTAGTGCTCATAAGGTCCACATACTCCTGTGCAGATAAATCTGGATGACTTCCAAAAGCATGATGATGTCGAGAAGGGACTGTGACTGGGCGGTCCCTGTACCCCTGATCCTCCCTCTCTCTACGCTCCCTCAACACCTGCAGTACGTATCTGCAAATAACATTGATTACAGAGAAACAGAGGTTGACTTTGAATAATAAGCACAACTTCACATTGTCTCAATATATTGATCCCTTAACAATTTTTACTACTACTTTGCTTTGCCTTTTAGAGAAGTTATCTATTCAGAAACACATATAAATGATAAACTTTTTTTAAGTTCAGAGTAATCTGAATAGAAATGAATGTTTTTTTTAAAGGTAAGAAGTTGATTTCTCCATACCTCTTTGCGATGTTGGGTGAGGCGGGGTGACGAGTTTCATCCTCCTGTATTCCACTGTCCCTGGCACTGGACACCTGATTGGCCTCAGCACTACTCCCACTAGAACGAGAACGCATTGAATTCCCACTCTCTCGTGACCTTCACAGAGAAAAGGAAAATTCAGTATAACATTAAATATTTACATGCAGTCTCTACATCACAACTTTGTTCTATTATAATTGATATGGAGATTCTGACACAAAAGCAATAATCATAAAAAAAAATTATAAAAAAATCATCTGAACTTTGTAGCAGATTTTGTTAATGTTGATATTTATATTGAAAACACAAAGGAATAAGATTTTGTGAAATATCAAGGCAGGGTGCTTTTGCATCCATATCAAAAAAATGTGATCAATACCGAGAGACGTTGAGGAACTGTGAGGCGTGTTCAATGTCATTGTTCATGATGTAGAGGAAACTCTTCAGGCTGTAGAGGGCCGCCTCCAGGTACTGTCTGTCAGGGTGATCCATGGCAGTGTGCTTCAACAGATTCTGTAGAGTGGAAAAAAAATCACCTTAAGTCAGTCAAAATGACATGTGCTATGTACGTTTCTATAATATGAAATTTAAATAAATAATACCTTCAGCAAAAGTGAGTATTTGGGTATCTGTTGTAATGGCTCCAAAAGCAGAGGTATGACATTTGATGAAGCTAAATTTGAACTCTGCAAATAAATAAAAAGATAAAATTTGAAAATTAAATGATTTATTTCTGTACAAGAGTTAAAATCATGCATCAGAACACAAATTAATTTTTGGAATGCATACTACGATGGTGACTTACCCCCATGAGGGACTTGAAATGAGGTGATTGAGAAAACCACTGGTTCATGTTATTGATGATGGATGGAAAGTCATTGATGTATTCTTTGTACAGAGCAAGTCCTTCTCCCTGTTGATAAAAAAGTGTTCAGATCTTGAAATAAGCTACATGTAAAGAACAATTTATGAAGAAACATCTATAACCATTTTCTTTTCTGAGTTCACAGACACTCCTTATTATCACCAATTTTTAACAAAATTTTCAATCATTTAGGCTTATGTCCTTCACTTACAACAAGAAATCCTTGACTTACATCTTGTTTCTCCAGCATTTTGACAAAGACGTCTCCCAGCATGCCCGAGATCTTCCACTTCATCAGTCTCTCCTCCATCTTGTGAAGCTGCAGACAGTGCTGCTCGTACATCTGAGGGATGTAGGTGGGGAAGAGGGCAGACAACTCTCTGGTTGTCATGATGTCTGCATGCCTCAGTGGGTTCATGTACGCATCAATTAATGTCCAGAGCTGGGAACAGTAGGACCTCTCAGCCTCAACAATCTCTTGGGCAGCCTTTTCCCTTTGCACTGTGAATAATACCCCCAAATTTATCCATATGAAATTTATTTGAACTTTAAATGATACTACCAGTGTATTGCTTTGAACTCAATTCAAAAATTAGATATTCCATTTGATATGTGTTAAACTAAAGCTAAATGTTACCTTGGTAAGTATGAGTTTAAAAATGTAATCATAAAAAGTTTTAATGAAATAATTCTGTTAATAAAAAATTATAACAAACCCTGACTCAGACTCCTTCAGATAAACAGTTAATCATTGGATATAGCATTAGTAAAGGCAGACAGAGTGAAAGTAAGATTCAGTGAAGCATGAATCACCATGGTTACCTTCTTCCACCACCCTTTCATGGAGAGGTAATTTTCTTGGATGAACATGTTTATCATCAAGGTAATCTGTGAGTTTAAAAAAGTAACAGGATACAGTGATGTGAGAGGTGAAGGACACAGCTCCAAATGTCAAGGTCAAAGGATTTAGCAACACAATTTAAAAATTTCAACAAAGTAAGCACTAGCAGGCCTCTCATTTCAAACACTGGTGGGAAAAGTTTGTTCACACAGCAGGGTTCTAAAAACATTAAGCATTATTTCCTTTTATAAGAAATTTTAAGCACTGGATAATTCACTCTTTAAAAAAATATGAAAGGAAGGAAACTACAGTTGCCATTTGCAAAATTCGGTCGTTAAGCAACCAATAATCATCAAGAACACAAATTGAAATCTGATACATCAGTACACTGAATCGTTTGTTTTCTGTGTTCAGTTGATTTTATTATATCTTTCAAAAGTTTTCTTTATCAAAATTAGAATGACATGAACTTTTTATCAGATAATTTAAAACTCCAAGAAAATTATAAGTACATGTGTCCTGAATTTGCTTCAGAGGTGACAAGATACGTGCACACAACATCCCAAAGTATTACAGTAAACCTTAACACCCTGAGAAAAACAAAACAATGCCACTTGTGCAAGTGGACACTTACAACTGCCATCTTTGTCCATGAAAAATCCAGAGCCCTACAAAATACAAGTACAATATTGTAAATTTCTTTTATACCAATGAACAAATTCATAAAGCATCAGCTGAATTTCTTTTTTATATGCAAAAACAGACACTATAGATTACAATTTTTTAAAATTATGCAGTAAGTTTAACCTCCATTTGAGGGAGGGAAATTCTGTATTGGTACCTGTAGATTTCTGAGAGTATCATCCTCGTCACTTGATGAGAGCTCCAGATGGAGACACTTCTCGTGTAGGGCCTGGGACAGGTTCAGACTTTTACATGCAAGGGCTGTCACAGAGTGTGTGTCACAGTCATCAGCAGCTACAAAAAAGACTCAAAAATTAACATGAATCACTTAGAAAACACACCAGAATATCCCCATCTTCAAAAGAAAGAATAAATTCTGAAGAAACGCACAGAAAAAACAGTTCAAAAAACATGCAAAAGCTTTAAAGTCTTCAGAAGAATTCAGCTTCTTTTTTCAAATTATGATATGAAGAGTGAATATTCTTTCACACTTCATTGGAAACTAACGAATATTGGAATTGCCCAGGTTTTATATACATCAATCAAATCCTTCAAGAATTGGGATTGTTTGATTCACTCAGTTGCTCTTGTCTCTGATGAATCAAAAATGCTGACTTTTTTAAAATGATAAGTTAAATGTTCTTACTATGGATTAATCAAATTTAAATTGATTTAGCTGTCTTTACAGTTCAGAGCAAGAGAGAGAGAGAGAGAGAGAGAAAGAGAGAGAGAGAGAGGCAGAGGCAGAGAGAGATTGAGACAGAGAGAGAGAGAGTGTGTATGTACCTTTCTGCTGATGAAGACTAGCAAGATAAGGCTGCACCATTGGGGCCACATCTTTTCTGGATGAGTCTGGAGCAGGGGAATCCACCAGTCTGGGCTTTTCAGACTTAAATCTAAAAACAAATGCTGACAATTAACATTGATAAAGTTAATAGGGGAGGGGGGGGGGATGGTGGTAAAGTAAAACCAGTAAAACCAAACCAAACATTGTGTTACAAAGCTATCCTAAACAGGTCATATCACATATGATAATGTGATAGGCGTACTTTGCATTTCTAAACCAGTACATCAGCATATTCAGAACCTGACAACACTTAGTTCTCAAACCCCCAGCTGTCAATGACAGTCCTTCCTGCCAGTAATCACTGTTTCTCTGCTCATTGCCACATATTAGCATCTGCACAGTACTGCTGAAACCTTAGACTCCAGATAGCATACAACACTGAAGGTCAAACAGATACACAAAACATTATAACTTTACCCAAATGACAGGATGACATATTCCAGTCAGAGAGTACATGTACCCCCATGCATTGAATTTCTGTTTGAATACGGAATCGCACAAGTGTCAATGAAAGTGTTCTGTACATGGCATGTCTTTTGTAACAGGCTTCAGTCAATATTGACAAAACTCAGTTTCGAAAAGTAATTAAAAGTATTTTCCTACTCATAATGTTGATTTTTAAGAACATAATCCACTGAAGAGTAAAAAAATATGTTTTCTTTCCTCAATGTTGGCATTGAAAAATTCCTTTATATCTTAAATATAAGCTCTCTCCAGTAAAGAGATCATCTGTGTTCTTTCAAAGACAAGAGGTAGTTTAAGATGACTGACAATTGCAATAGATACAATAATGATGGAAACCGAGCTCTACGTTTAACCAGATGTCTACATTTCTCTTATTACAAAGCTATTCCGGGGTGGATGGAATGACATAAAAGTATAACCTATCTGTCGTCAGATCACCAAAACCGACAGTAAACAAGTGTCTTCTCCTTTGAAAGTCTTTTCACTCCATTACAATAGGAGCTATATGTCTGATTTACCAGATAACTATGGACATAAAAATCTATCAAGGACTGCTCTATCATTTAAGGATATTTTAATTTCACTGATAAAATCTATTGCTGACCTACCACATTATCATTGGGATTTGAATTAAAATAGTGTGAAAGAATATGATAAAAACCTGAATGGATTGAAATACATATTTTAAATGTGTTGTTTATTGATTTTGACCTTGAAAATGTTTCGTCTTGGTGTAGGTTTCAAACAAGAATAGAGAAATTAAAGTTTGAGTATTTTCATGGGTTATTTCATAAATTAAAAATTAAATGGGAACAGAACTAGTTGTTGTGCTTCAATAACAGCAAACATCAACAAAATATAGAGGATACACAACCACATATTGAGCTTTACTGCAACATGTTGCACTCTGACTAATGCTTTGGAGCATTTTCATTCTTTTAAAGAAAACAATACATGACAGATTTTTCATAAATCATAATTGTTAAACAGTTGATGGTAAAAAGGAGGATCTTGTTTGTTTACAGATTATGATGTTTGAGACTAAGCTCTCATGCATCAAAAGTGACAACAGTACAAAAACCAAGATTGTATTTGTTTTATTTTTTCTGTCGATAAGGAGTTGAATGTAATGATTTTATTGCATGGGGAGGGATTCAGGGTTTTTAAAAACATGAACGAAGGGATTGCAACATCATTGCATATATATCCTCTCTGCATGTTCTAACAAGGTAGATTTTAGTAGTGATCTTTTGCATAGCTGAAGAACTCATTGAATCTTTCCTTACACATCGAGAAAAGAAGTTATCATGCAATCTGAATTTATGATTTTTACATGCACTTCTCTTTCAGAAAACCTCTCGATGAATAAAATTCTAAAATACTTACTTTTCCTCCAAAGTTTTCTGTGTAGCCACAACTCCTTTCAGCTCAGTTTTAATGGAGTCTACCTCAGACTGCAAAAGAACATTGAAAATTGACATTTACACATACACTGTATACCTTATTATACCAATTTAAGCAATAATGATGAAATGAAAATAAAAACTCATATAAGCAACAAATGTGAAATAAAATCAGAACAATATCTGTTTGACTCGATATATGTTTTATGTGTTTTTGACCCTTTAAGAAGTTTCTCAGACAAATAATATTTAAAAGCTAAAATTTTCCTTTGTTTAAAAATAAGGACAAGAATTTGTGGCTGGACAAGAATTTGAACCCTGGACACCTGCATAGCAAGTCAATTGCTCTACCACTGAGCAGTACCCATCATCAAGGTTTGTACATGGAGAATGATGACTATTAATATACCCAACCTTGAGACTTTTGACAAGGTCGGTGAGCTCAGTGATTTGTCGTAGGTTACTCTCCCGGTCGGCTGACAGTTGCTGGTGGAGAGAATCATCTCCATACTGTGTCTTGGCCAGCTCCTCCATAGCCGAGGTAAAGCTCAGCTTCATCTCCTGCACCATGTCCTGTACCTGGGGACAAGAATAAACATAAATGTCAGGCGTAACGATCAATACAACATGTATTTAAGACTACCTTTTGTATAATGGCTCTGTATTATAATTCAACTAGAATTATCTGTTCTCCCCTTTCCTCTTCCTTTCCCCACCCTCAAAAACTAAGAAAACCAAGGAAGCAATCTATACTGTTTGAAGTTCTCAAAAACAAGCAGAAAATGTACATGTATGTTATACATGCAAAGAGATAAGAGTCAAAGAGGTAATGCTATACATACAAGTATACCAAGACTTTCTTATAACCCTAGATCAAAACTATGTGATAGTAATTTCACTTTTAGTCTTCAAAAGAGAATTGTAGGAAACCCAGTTTCCAATGATGTTAAAAACATTTTTCTATAAATGCAAAGCTATACAATATCTTATCAAAATAGGATTTGAACCAACAAAAAATGTCAATCACTCGTCACACTCTCTCAACCGCTGAGCTTACAACAGGTATGTATGTAAAGTATTTGTTACTTTATCCTTAACCAAAGCTGGGGTTTATTAACATGACATCTCTTTTGATTTTTCCCATGGCTTACAAAGGTCAAGTGATTTGGTTTAAATCTGACAAAATCATCATTAAAATCCTATACTCTATTGACAGTATAAATGTATTAACAAAGTGTTCAATAACAACCATGCCTACTCGATATATCTAAAATCATGTCCGAGTGATTATATACTTGCATTACCACTTTATAGATGAAGCTGTTTAATTCAATGAGGAAATGAGAATTAATTGTGGAATGAGGGATGCAGGAAACCTAGATTTTTATCTTCCTTGTTGAACCAGGAACTGTGATTATAAATGATGTAATGAATACATGTATTATGAAGTGGTGTCTGGCCGTTTGGGAATTCTGCTAATTGAATTTAATCTAATAAACGTCATGTCCGAAAATTTCTTGAAAGAACAGTCTTAATTTCCTGGAACAATGTCAAAATTTCTATTGAATTCTTGGGAATTATGTTCAATATTTCATAAACAGTTAGTTAGATCCCAGACCATAGTGCTCCGATTATATTCATCCATGAATGCAGTCTGACAACTTAGTTTCTAAATTATGTCATCTATTATGGCCTATGTACATGTATGTATAAGTTAAACGAGGAGGTTCAGAAACTGTACCGGTAATAATGACACGTCACTATACTATAAATGTCAGACACCAAAATGGAACAAAAGCTAATAAACAGCTAAGTTCCATTTTCATTATCTGAAATTACTTTATCAGAGATATTGCTACAGTACAAAAAGTCAAAATTCAAAGTGTTATTTAATCCTATTTCTAAAGATATAAAAAAATAGCTTTTATTTAGATATTACACTAAATTTTGCAATAAGTTACTTTAGCTATGTATACTAGTAGATGAACAGGTACATTTTTTTTTTACCTATCAAGACATGGAATATTAATCTTAACCCAATACAAGGTACAAGTACTTCCATTAAGTAATGATATGAATCCGTTTAATATGGGTGTGTAATGTACCCATTCTTATTCTGATATTATCTTTGAGATAAAATGGGAAACTAATTTAGGAATTATTCACTTCACAAATTTCCATGTACTAGGTAACATAAGTATTATTGAATATTCATGTATCAATGGATGACCTGGGGCTTTTTATACATGCATATAGATCTATCTACAAGAGGTTGTTTGACCTTAATGACCCTAAATGTAACTTTTAGGAAAGTAACGTGAAAAAAATTCTTATACATGTATTTACCATAGCAATCTGTTCTGTTAGCTGTATCTGCTCCATGGCTGAAAAAAAAAAAATAAAAATTTTTAAAACCTGTCAGATTGAATTTCGTTTTCTTCTCCATATTTTACCTCATCTGTAAAATTGTATAAAAGCACCTTTCAGCAAATAACCCAAAACAAAGACAAATTGAGGGTATCTGTTCAAGCACCCATTTTATCAATGAGATTATATGTCCTTTAAACACACCGATTTCTAAGGGTTTACGGATAATTACAGATCATAAAATAACAATGTGTGAAACTCCAAAAGACACTGAGTTTTGAAATAGTAAAAATCACCTCATAGAACAGATTCTTATCTCCTTGTTAGTACCAGTACATGTACCACTTTGACGACATAACTGCACTAGAAATACCCTGGAATGAGTGGTACAGTGGTAGTCTCAAATCCATACCTATCCTCTGCCTTTCATACATACACATGTTAGCACACAGGTAGATTTGCTGTTGGATTTAAATAAATGATCTTGTATGTCTGATCAATCTTATCTTTCCATAAGATTAAAAATACATCAAATTCATTAAATGTCTTGCATACTGATAGTCCTATCTGTTTGAACATTACTGAAAACCAGGAGGTCAATATTTAACTTAGTCCCGAATACACACCTGAATTTCTACATCGCAGTATTGTGTATTTATCGTCCCACAACAAAACAGCTGTTTGGATAAAATAGCTCTAGATATTTTGGAAAGAATCGGCAGGAAAATTCACATTAGTTAATGGTCTTCAGAAATTCAATGGTTCCATTCTGTAGAAACGTGGGGCGGATTTCCGAGTACAAAACAGTTTGAATTAACGGAATGTTAGAAAAGACATTGACGATATATGGGTTTTATATTCCTGGTGGTGTATTAAAGAGACAGTATATAAAGGTCTGAAAGTTTTAAATCTCTGATTCATCTAATGATTTGACCTTTTTTCCTTTTCAAAGATTGGAAAATATATTTGTTTGCTGATTAAATTTCGCCTCATAAAATCAATTCTGACAACAAATATTTTGTTTTATGTCTAAAACTTTTTCAGTAGTCAATGACTTCTGAAGTGATATGAACTTATGCATTGAAGTGCTATAAATGGTAAATGATAACAAACTTGTATATACATAAAAGAATGCATAGTTTTATAATCTTAGATCTGCCATGAACAAACATGATGTAAATTCAACAAAAGGCAAACTATATTCACCTAATATCACTAAAATTTCTTCGTTAAACTCCTATCAAACACATATAACAGCCCTCTTGTCTGGGAAATTTCTTGAATTTTTCTTTAGCCATGTTAGAATTAACTCAAGCTCTCACCACCTGTAGTTTCTGTCAACACCCCCAAAAACATATCTAATCAATGACAAACATTTAAACAGAGAAAATAAGAGCAGCTGTCACATCCAGTATCAATAATGTGTATTCCTCAAGTTATATAGATTGGTGGGTAACATTGTGGGATGTACTCTAGACAGTGAAAGAAAAACTCACTGATAGATGCAGATAAATACAAGTTGTATTAAATTTTTGAAGATGCAATGGGTACAGGTAAAAAGGAGGGGGTATCAGAAGGGGAGGGAATAGGGAGGGAGGAGGTTGTATGTCAAACTAAAAGGTAATCAGATTAAATACAAAATACATCACTTTTCCCTCCTCATTTGGAGAGAGAGAGAGAGAGAGAGGGAGGAGAGAGAGATGAGACAGCTAGTGTAGATATGATGTAGATATTAGCTGCCTTATGTGTCTCATTTAAAAAAAAACCCACCATACTCTTCAAAACTTTTGTGACAATAATGCATCTCACAAAATTTGCAAGAGAAAATGCACAAAAATCTGTACATAATATTGCAAACAGACATTCAGATGTTCACACACAGGAGAAAAAAAATGCTTAGATATGAAAGCATTAATCATAGATATCACTTACTAGGGTTCATTTTCTGCATAAACTTCAATAAACTTGGAACTTTTCCAACACAGAATATTCCTAAATATGAAAAATTCTCATATCCTGGTGCAGCGTTCACACAGCATTATTTACATTATTATACACTTATCACCCAAACATGAAATGAACCATATGCTCCTTGCTGGGTTAGATCCTGAAGAGACTGTCACAAAGACCTTATCCCTTACAAGAAATCTCCTTGTCCGTCTCAATCCAGACACGTACAAGAGCATTAAATATTAGCAGCCCTTACGACACATCTTAACCCGGTGGTAAAGCCATGGTTTAAAAAAGTTTTTCGGGACTCCCTTCGTTTCCTCTCTAAGCTGGATATTTAAATTCTCCACTTGTTGGGACTCAAACATTTCTTTTACACAGAAAGAGAACCACAGGTTTACTGTTTCCATTAGCCCAAGGACAATCTCCTCTTTGAGATTTTTTTTACTTACTTCAAGATGTATTATTGAACAATACCAGTGTGTATTCACAATGAAAATCTGTACTTCTTGATAAAGAAGATCATTTTGACAATACTGTGTGGGCTCTACTTTTGGAACAATATCTGTGAGAATTCATACCTAAAATCACTGTTGTTGGTTTTTTTTGACAAACCAAAATCTTATGACTTGCTCTTAGTACTAGAATGTACATCGCATCATTTGAGAGAAAAGTAACTGAAAGACGTCCAAAAGTTGGTAACTTTAACAGATATTATGATAGGGAAAAACTTACTTTTGCTGAGAAGGAATGGACAAAAATAAGTGTAAACTCACCTCTCCTGTGTATAAATAAATCTACCACATAGATTTTTTGACTGGTTTCAAACCCTTCATGTAAGTTACAAATTAAAATTCCAATTGAAATTACTAGCTCATATGCCAAGCTTGTATGATGGTACTTTGAACCATATGTGACATTTTTAACTTGCACTAGCTATGTCATCTATGCTGGCCGTTTGGATTAGAGTGTTGTAATGGGAAGTATGTACTTATGAAATTAATAGTCATAGAAAGTACACTCATACCATAAATAGTTATAAATGTGTGTTTCATATCTAAAAAAAGATCTGAGAAAATATCCTTTTTTGTTTTTTCCATTGTAAAACATGAATGATGCATTCAAGATCATTCACAGCTTGAATAACTTAATATGGCCATAGTACAGCTAAAATAAATATGTTCCTTAATAATAAAAACTGTTATTAAGTTAAATTAGCAATCGTAGCCTATTGGGAGGTATATATTAAGACCTTGGGGTGAAAGATCACAGAATAGTTTAAAAACATATTTAAAGAGAACTTTTGCTGATTTGAACAAGCCATATAACAATTCAATGAGACAGTTAATTGTGTCTACACGGTAGATATATACAGCAAAAAATTCATTTCAGTTACCTTTCAAATGTCATTATTGGAGCTTTGAAATAGGTACTCAAATCTTGCAACAAAGGAAATGAATGCAATATAAATGATTTAAAAAATAGCAGCTGTAGTTTATTGTCTTCCAACATTCAAACGATTTTGACAAGGCATATACGCCCAGGTTTTCCTGAGTAACAAAGACCCACTGAAAGTCTCAATTAATAAGATAATGTACAACTTCTGACACACACACAAAAAGAACTATACTGATTTAAAACTTACCCAAAATTTCAAGTAAAAACGATTCTATCTCTCAAAATATGGCCTGTATATCCCCTACTTATAATCCATATACTGACTGAACCCTTACATATCGGTTACAACGATATCAACCATAATTCCCCAACATTCTGTCAGAATTACATAACAAAAATACCCCCATTATCTGACACATAATTTAATCAGGACAATCTTCTACTTAACTTTAAGACCCAACAAAAATGAACCAGGTATGAAGCACAGAAAGATGTATAATGGCCTTTACTGGCAAGGCCCGGGGATTAACTGTTTGTACAGTTCTCCCGAGGTGCCCTGATTGAACTTAATCCTAGCTAACCCCACTTCACATAAGTTTCTTTAACTTGTGGATAATCTCTGCAAATTGTGATTTTCAAATGCTTTACTACCAATATATACATATCTATCTTTCCTAAGATACTTTTTTATTTATATTTAATATTGTCTTTTCTTGAAACTTATTGAAATATATATATGTTTAAGAAAATTATAGTACTGTATGCATAATACTGAAAGCTGAATAAATACTGAAAGCTAGCTTAATGAAAAGAAGTATCGGTAAGTTGTTTCTCTTAATTATTGCCATTAGAATTGATTTAATGGAATCACTAAAGCCTTATTTTCTGCCCTGAAGCCCCTGGCTACTAAACTTTTAGTTGGCTGTCAATTAATTACATCTTTATAAAGCTGTCAGAAATGAACATTTAATTGCTTCATTTGAGCCTCTAAGCAGGAATGAAAATATTTAATAGAAACCTTTAATTACATACAAATAACAATGTATTCAGAATGTAACCATACTTCAGCACACAAAAAATCCAGGTTGAGTGCCCTTATTAGAAAGAGAGGTCATGCATTTATTGTTAAAAATTGTCAGTGATAACATCTGCACTTTCAATGTAAATAATTTAAATATTTAAAATCCAATTCATATTCTTATAGACGAACTGCTACTAATCCTTTATCAGTTTATAAAACTCATGAGAAAATTTTTATGATTCCGATCAAAGTATTAAAATTGTATCTAAAATACATTGAAACAAATTTTTATTGTAATAATTTTGTTTCTTTTCTTTTATTTGTAAATTTACTTTCTACAAATGTACCATTTAAACCCTTTAAATCCTTGTTCTGAGAAACCTACAATTTTACTTTTAGGAGCCTTAAAAGAAAGAGATACTTTATGAATAACCTGATACAATTTTCCATCTCTAGATAAAATTAGTGAGTTAAAAATGAGGCCGTTCTTAATTAATTGTCACATCTTTTTTTTTTTTTTTTTTTTTTTTTTTTTACAAAAATGTAGATTTCTGGCAAAAAAATGTTTTCCCTAGGTTTTTTTTTTCATGAATTATTCAGATTTAATTTTTACTGAATGGGTCAAAAGTCAGAGGTCAGTTAAAAAGTATCACCTTGACATTAAGAATATGACTATAATTATTTCACCATAACTGTGGTACTGCTCTTTTAAAAGACAAATTAAAAATCAATTATACAGTTTGGTGAAAAATCACATAACAGCAATTTGCGTAATATAAATGTTCTTCAACTAAAAGTTCCTTTGCCAAGTTAATTAGCAAGTCATCAATTTTATTAGAATGCTCTTTTGTTTTATTACTATATACTGTACATTTTTTTTTCTTTTTAGGGTTGGGTATTTGAGGATTTCTCTAGTGAAGCAATGTTTTTTAAACATTTGTAAATAATCAACACATCTACTGTATGTATTCTTATAAATAGCACCCTCCCCGAGTATCATGATGTAATATGAAGACATCTGGTTGTTCCATCAGATATCTAGTACATATGTATATGCATTGCTGGAATGTACAAAATGCATGAGAATAAGGAATGAGAAAATATCAAGATCTGGCACCTACCCCCTCCATCTCCTTCCTCAGCCTGTTGGGAGAAATTCTTTGCCTTTCTATCTAGATTGCCATTTTCTTTTGTCTTTGTCGTCTGCTCCACCTTTCCCGCCTTTTCCTCCTGGCTGGGCGGTGGTTCCCCTGGGGTAGCCACTCTGAAAATACACCACATTTCATCACTGCTTCGGGGCTCTTTCAAATACATTTTGATTTTGGTGAACCCCGTCCTCATTTTGTCTGATGCCATTTTTCTGATTTTCTCAGAATCAGGCAATTTGTCCTTTGTTATGTCACCATGGTGAAAAACAGTTTTCTTCATTGATCACAGAATTCTGTGAAAATGAAAAAAAATTCTCTCAATGAGAATCACAAAATTTCCTGTGCTTTACAGAAAAACACTTGTGAATTCTGTCTGTAAAGAACATTTGTCCAGCACACAATGTTGGTATGAGAAATAACAGCATTGTAACATAGACTCTACCGCTCAGCATACAAGATGAATTAACTTCATCCTGGCACTTGACTTTGGCTCTTTATCAGAAAATCTGGTTTCTACCAATTTCTCATGCCCAAGCCCCAACTAATACACAGATGAAAACAGGAAATATTGGGAGTATTTCATTATGTGAACATCCTCCAGATTTACCACCTTTCTTATCTCTCATCAGATCAAAGTAAATAGAACCTGCTACTATCAATTATCAGGAGGCAAGACACAAATCTCAAACACTCAAAAACTTCTAGAAAAAATATTCCAATCAAAACTCTCAGATCTGTTTGTTTTCCAAAATTCCTTCAAAATACATCTAGTTTTAACAAACTTAACAAAATTATCATAGAATTTTATCTTACTTAGGCTAGCTAGGAGCTTGCTTAAATACCAAATATTTATAAGCAAACACTGATCTATTCTATGGTGAAATCTACCTACATGAGAGACATAGTAAATGTGAATTACTCTTGACACCTGGGCACTTCTGCCTAATGATCCCTTCCCCACCTAGACTGGGCAGGGACCCTATGAGTTCTCTGTTTATTAATGGCTAGCTCTGTGGGGCATGTGTTTTACCATGTTTATGAATTATGAGCAGATTGATCTGACATGAAAGAGCTGTTGTGTCCACCAGCTTTCCCGATTGTAATTAATTTCTCTTAAATGTATATTAACTGCCTAATTGAGAAGGCTGGCTCCATGTTAATTAACTTATAGGTAGGCACTCTAACAAAAGCTTTACCTACCAATTAGTTTGCTATATTTATTCATGTATCTGCACTATGAGCATATCAATACATAATAGTGATAATACCAGGTTTATTTATTTTACAAGCAGCTATATCTTTTCTTTTTTAAAAATAAAGGTGATAATTATGGATATCTCTTTCATATAACCTATGTTCAAATTCAAACTACATGCATATATATTTGTCTGAACTCAAGCAGACATTTTTCCAGTTCATATGCTATAAAAAGGATAAGTGTGCATATATTCATAACATCTGCTTTGATCGAAGGGCAATTTTATTGTTGATGCAATTTGTATCGAGCAAAAATATATTTTTTTTTTCACACAGAATAACAGAGGACATGCCCCAAAGCCTGGCAACAGTTAAGATAAGCCTTGAGGACATAATTGACGACAACGAAAATTGATCGTAAATAACATGAAAAGTAAATTATTTCAGAAAAGGTGGTTTATTGAATCTTGTGGTGGAGCACCCATATAAAACTTCATACTCTGTGTACACATATTAACACTTTCATGCCTTACTTGGCAACAAAATGATAATTCTGAAATGGCACTTTAATCCCTTTCCGAGGTGCATATATAGATATACCTGGTTAACTTTTTCCAAGCTGCATATCTAGAGATTAAAAAAATACTTATAGAGTTGTATAAAAAAAATTAATATTAAACATATACATGTATTTTTTTCTAAACTATTAAATTCTCTCATATTTTCCAAAGCTAATATTTTTTTTTCTCCCATTTCAACAATATTTTATCAATCAATTGCAGAGAGCATGCATGTAAACCTGAACATTAAATGCAGATAAAGGCATTGATAATGAGGATTTTTCTATTCTGCTTTGATTCCTTGTGCTAAATTTAAGAGATCTGATTCAGAAATATAATTGCTATATGATTCATTGTATTTAGATTGATTTTGCCAACACAATTATTATTAATGAATATATTCTTCAAAGGAGCAGAAGAAATGATGTGTCATGGTTCCTTGAATTTAAACATGTATTAAACATTTAGAATTTTTATAAATTCATATAAATAAATACATTTTTTCTTAATTATCTTTTAATACTTAATTTTCGTGTAGATCACTCTGCAATACATTTGTATCCCCAAGTTCTTATGGCTTGAACATTGTGCAAACTAGATGTTATTGAATGAATTAATTCCTTTACTTTTTTAGTCCAAAAAAAAAATCTTAGAAGTTGAATCTTTTTATTACTCTACCTACTTCACTGAAACAGTGACAATAGATGTATAATATATGTAGTAAGATACGGGATACACACTCTCTTTAAAAAGTTAAGCCTCCATTTATATCTTGTTGTAATCCTTGAAATAAAGAGGTAAACTTAGGTTAACAGCTTACAACAAGGAAGAGCTTGTAGATTTATCAAAGAGAAGAATTACATAAATAATTACTTAGTATATATCGGAGAGATTTCAAACCTTTTGATGATGCAGTTGTAAGTTTCCTCATCAGGGAAAAGGAGCAAAGTCTCAGGAATTGTATCCATGGCAACACTTTTTCTGGAGCGATTTTTCTGACTTTAACAGGACATGCGGGTAGAAATCTTGTTCTGTCATCATTCCCACGGCGTGCTTGGTTACACCTGAGTTCACACTCACAAAACAAGAGTCGGACAGTTTTTTTTTTTCATTGCATCCCTTTTGAACACACCAAAAAGAAGATTATCTCAACTTCAGAAAAATAATCTACCTTGGTAATTATGATGAAGAAATGGACACCTCTTTCTCTTCTCTGCCCTTTCTAAATCCTTCTGTAAGGATATGGATAAGCTAGGCAGGGCTCTCTGTTTAAAAAAAAGAGCTGTCAGTTCATCATAGACTACTCAACCAAACAATAACTAGTTGCTAATCATTCATCTACTGTTGAACCTGAGCAGCCCACTTTTCATTCAATTACAATGGACTTATCATTGTTAAGACATTTAAATGATATCTCTTCATACAAAATGACATGCTATTAAACCGGCCCCCATAAAAATATCAAAATTTCATAACGTAAAGATTCCTTTGTTTCATTTCACTTACAACTTTATATGTCTTTAATCTGGGCTGAGGTTAAAATACTCAAATCCCACAAAACATGAATGGAAAAAACTTACATTTGGTTGGAAAAGCAAAATTAGTCATGTTAGCTGGAGGTGATACAAGTTGATGTGAACTTCTAGCAGTTTGGAACATATTAATAATTGACTCAGTAAAATTATGAAATATAGCATAGCTAGATCTCATTATTCACTTGTTGCCATTTGTTAAACAAAAGCCTAGATAATTATGTTTTAGAAAAGTTTGTACATAGTATGTGCTTTATGTTTTAATTACGGTTATCTATAGAAGTAGAAAAAAACACTGTAAGGAGTCTACACTAAAGGGGAACAACTGTTACTTTTTTATTTTCTAGCTCACAAACTGTTATGTTAGGATGAATGAGACCACATTTTGCAATGCATTCATTGGATTTCTAGTCTGTCCCAAGTTATTGCTTCCATCACTTTTTGATAATTTTTAATTAAAATACAAATACCTGTGAAAGAAATAGTTGAAATCGATAAAAGGGAAAATATCCAAGATATCTTCATTGACACATTATCATTTTTCACTCATAAATGTTCACAGGAACGAAAACAAATTTCTTACGGAGATTTATAATGGGAAATGTTTACATCTTTTCACCATTCGGAACTCACTCGGAATACCTCGCACAATTTTTCAATGTTATCATCCGGGCTATTTCATGGCTGATGCAATGCAAAATCCCCGTAGACTCTCTATTTTGGGTTGTGTATTGAAACCTGAAGCGGTAGAGGGGGCGTTTCAAAATAAATAATCTGGACATTTTTCATATTAGTAGATAAGCGTAGTTTGAGCACAAAGGTATTTATGATTATCGAAATATCAACCGAAAAGTGGTGGAAGCAAAAACTCGGGACAGAGTATAGAAGAATTTAGAGAAATATTGTTCTAAAACTTATTATGGAGTCAATCTGTGTACATGCATAGCCATGCAGTCTAAATTTTTTAAAGACTGATCAAACGTTTCTGAATATGAACATAAAATAAAAAAATCCTTTTTCATAGAAATTGAGGATTGAATAGACTGCAACTGTAGCTTAAGATAGCCTAGGGTTTACTGCTTCTTATACAATCTATTTTACACTAAAAATATATCAGCTTGATACACTGGTTTCAAAGGTTCATTTCTGAAATTTTATTTGAGATTTGTCTGCATGTTAATTAAGTTATTGTATCTCAAACACTGCAATGTTGACCAACTCAAGCACTGCCATTTGAATAAAATATATACTATAGACTGTCCAAGGTTACTGTTTCTGTCACTTTTTGACGATTTCTATAACTAAAATACACATCCCGTCAAAGAAATACATCTGAAATCGATAGAATGTGAAAAATACAAGATTTCCTCATCGACACTTTGAACATCTATTTTTATTGGGAGAAATTAAACAAGAACAAAGACAATCTTTCTTATGGAGATTTATAATGGGAATAATTGTCAACGTCTTTTCTCCATTGGGAAGTACTCAGGACACCAACACATTTTGTTAACATATGGGTACTTTCATGGCATTTGCAATGCAAAAATCTTAGACTTTTATTTTTCGCTGTGTATTGCAACCCAAGCTAGAGGGGGTTTTTAAAAGGGAAAATCTTGGAATTTTTCCCCTATTAATGAACAAGCATAGTTTGAACCCCATTTTACAAACATTGAATAATTAAGCAAAATGTGGCGTGAGGATATCTTGGGACAGGGTAAAGTAATATGCACATTTTCGTCAGTAAACACATTACGAAACTATGCTCATAAATTTAAAATGAATCACGAATTTAATAATACTCAACACAATAAATCGATCCATAAGAAATAAATTAAATAATGAGTATGTGGTTTAGGACAATCAGGGGCGTATATACGTCCCTAGGTCAATCTTCTTTTTTCTTTAAACACCTCTAGACTTTACTAGGGTACATGTAAAATTAGTCAGTCGAGCCTACTTGTGATCATTCCCCTATATGGTGTGTTACGTAGGAAACTATGCAAAAAATGTAGATAAGCGGATTTTTAAAAAACAAAAAACATATCATTTAACCTTTGTTATTTTCATCAGATACTTTTATCAAGTCCAGCTAAACATTCTAACAGCAGCTAAGCAAACTTACAACTTTCACCATTTTTCATACGTCAAAATTGTCCGAATGCCGAACCCGATCCAAAAAGTAGCATAAGCGGGAATGTTTCAAAACTTGAAAAACAGATCGCCTTTTCATGTAGAACAAAAAATCAGGCGTTTGTCTTTCCATTGTGAACAGATGCAACACTGACTTCTTCATTGATATAGCCTACTCATGCAAGAAATCCCAAAATCAACAATTTGTCTGAGTCTAAGGGTTTGGATGCATTCTTGTACAGAAAATGATATGAATCTTGTCTTCTTTTGGGGAAAACATATATAGCAAACGTTGTATGAAACTAAATCCATCCCCAAAAAAGAAATTTATGCACTGCACTGTCTACCATCTAGTAGTTTTAACAGAAATTGATACACTGGTTTTATTTTTAATGACAACTACAATATTTTAGCTTAATCATTAATGGTCACTAAAAAGAAATAGACAAAATATATAAATGTTATAGTCAATTTTAATAAATAAATTCATTAGATTTTTTTCAGCATCTGAAACTTGGTGAACACATTTAAAGATTTCTTGCAACAAGCAGTTTTAGCTTGGGCACCACATGTTTCCATTGGAATCCGGCAATTCCTTGTGTGCAATGTCCCAAATCCAAGGCTTGTCTGCAAAAAAGGAAACATTCTGATTGTGAACAGGATTTTGCATTTTTACATTAAAAAAAATATATATAAATATGTGTGTACATGTAAATACATGCTTTTTTATTTCGAGGTTAGGTCCAACATAAATTTTTTTTATGAAAAGTCTTCTAAGCCAATATACCAATTAAACTTAGTCTTGTTCTCAAGCTTGTAAAATACTTCCTAAGTTTAATAATAAAATTTTCTTGTTTCGATTGATACAAAAATCCCACTTTCTCTTAAAATGAATGTTTCATAAAAAATGTGAAATTTTTGTGTTTAGGAAATTTTTGTGAATTCTATGATTAATAGTACTAAGTATTCACAATGATAAACACAACACATTGTGACAGTTAACTTGCTACTGCAAGGTAGGAAAAACTATGATAAATATTTTCAAAGTTCTCTACTTGCAACTATTTTTTTCAAACACATGGAAAAACATTTTGATGAAATCACAAAATTTTGTTGAGTACATGTTTTTATCAATATCTTGATTTAAGTAGTCAGTAGCAGATTTTAAAGTGAACATACCACTTTTGGTGTATGCTCTGGGTGGGAGATCATATGGAAGAACAAAAGTTTTCTGTCCAGCTTCTTTCACTTTACTTGAGCACTTAAACACTGCATTCTCAACCTGTAATTTCAATGCAAGATGGATAAAAGGACATTCCCAAATTTTCTTTATTGTCAGTCATCCTGTAATGGATAACCAATATGAAATTTCTTATTCTCTTCTTGTCTATCATAATATTCAAATAAATATTTAGGTTTCTTAGCTAGTGCATAAACGTGATTAGTATTTTATAACAGATGCCATAGTTTTTACCAAAAACTTTGGGATAAGCAGCACTCCTATTTCATAGGAGCGAATCATCAGTTGACTCCCCTTCTTTTCTAAGGCTCCCCATGCCGCTTTTGATAAGTTAGAACTGGAATGAAAATAGAATTTTCAAAGACAGAAATAAGATTCTTTTAAATGAAATAATTACCAATTTTTTTCTCCAAGGCAAAATTCTTTCAAAGTGTACATATAAGATAAATGGTATAAGAGATTTTCTGGCTAACCTGGTAACAAGAAACCATGCAGCCTCCCCCCAGGTAGGGGAGGGACGGCAGTAAGTTTTGATGTGAGGCATGGCTCGATTTCTTCCTCTCCCTTCAGACTTCCACTGGCTGAAAAACAAAAGTAAAACAGTTCATAATACATGTAACTAATTCCTGTATTTACACCATAAATGTATGAAGCAAACTCAATCTTGTTTCATATGACATTATTCTTATTTCATTGTAAAATTAGACACTGACACAAAATCAGTCTGAATAGTGAATGACTTTGTAAGACATTATAAAGCACCATCTGGAATTAACAGGAATATCACCTAATTTCCAGCCCAACTGTTTTTAGCAGCCGTTTTGCACAAACCAACATAAAAATGTTTTTGTGCAAACCTAAGGCCAAAATAAAAATAAAGTATTGGTTCTCAGGCCTAAATTTATTTTGCAAGAGGAATAACTCAATTTTTTATATTTTAACTTTGAATTGAAAATTGAGTTTTTTCCCTTTTGATAATGGGATGGTATCCAAGAACCAATGCATTTTTTGGGGGGGGGGGGGTCTAATTTGTCTAGATTTTGGGCAATGTTAGATACCAAGTGCATCTTCAATCTTCTAGCATGGTCAAGAACTTTAATCTGTTACGAACTCTAGCTTACTGAAAGTAAGAGTGAAGCCAGGGCTGCTTCTTGGCGACATTGATGCTGTATGGGATAGAGCCTCCTGCTGGATAGCCCTCTAAACTGGTCCTCACATTGTCAACAGTAGGAAAAATCTAAAAACAAGGATCACAACATCAGAAAAGGAAAACGGATTACACTTGAAGTTTAAAAAGGATCTAAATATTTGTATAATATTTTAATAAATTAATCAAACTGTGATTATTTCAATGTAACATTTTACTCAACCACAGGATAGATTTTTTAATTTTTTAAAATAAACAAACCAGTTTGAACTCTACAGGAGCTAGTGGTACACTGCTTGTTCCTTTCACTGTTGCAAGAGATTGCAAAAATTCCACAGACAACCAGTTCTCCTTGGAGGCTCCTAGTGATCCAATACTGGAGAATTGTCCAACAACGGGCCATTTGGAAGCCTGCTCCTTTGCGGGTCCATTTTCATTCAGCAGCTTCCGAAGTTTCATGTGACCAAACCAGTGCTTCTTTTCTGCCATGTGTCTGCCTGGCACTGATCCCACAATGAAAACACTGGTGAGAAAATATCAACTCATTAGATCCTTAATACCAAGAGGTAATGAAAAAGATAAAAAGACAGCAAAAGATCGTCTAACAAGTTTCAAAAGGATATTAAAGAGAACAATACCAAGAAAGATTGTGTTGTCCATGAATTTGTCTAAAGTACTTAATTTTAACGAAAAATAAATTGAATACGAATGTCAATACATATATTAGATTTTTTAAGGGATTTGACCTAATGACCTGAAGATAGTCAATGTGCTGCTTTGCTTTACCAGGTAGACAACAAAGGACATCAGATAAGCATTGACTTGCACGAGAATTTTTTTTTATGTGCATGTACATGTCATGGCAAATATTTTCGCTACAATGACATTGGAATAAAATGTTGATGAACAGTGTATCATTCCACCATGACTTTCCTCTAACCAATATGTTACTGGTGATATTTTCACCACCCACTTACTTAGCTGAGGACAGGTCATGCCTAGATATGTGATCCTGCCAATCCTTCAGTTGATAAGCCTTGTACGCTGCAACATACTGCAGGAGGTCCCTCTTGAAATGAGTGGGAGAATCCCCTTGTGTGGGTGAAGGACCTGATTTCAGCTTTGGAAAGACAGGACTTATCCAAATCCTACAGCAGTATATATCCAAGCATTTAAGATAAGATTCAAATCCACAGTAGATAGAAATGTACAAAATGTTTGGGTAAGCAATTACCGGTAGGCACTAATGCACCGAAATACCAGTACATGATACATGTATTACCATACCATACAAACATAAACAAGGTAACACAACAATTAATATCCTTACATGTGTAATATCTATCAATAATTAATTTGTGGCATACAAAATACTAGAATACTAGAAAATATCCATTTTTCAGTAGTTCAGATTAAATGATATGGTTAAAGCACTGACTACATGTTCTTTGCTTTGGCAAATAGATTCCATGTTCTCACCCCTGAGTTTTCTGGTGCCAGTCACGCTCTATCAGGTTAGCTGTGTGGATCACAACACGAAGTCCAGCATCATACAACAAAAACATCATTTTCCTACAAAAACATTTGAAACATGATTCAAAGTTGGAGTTTTTTTGTTTTCATAATATCACATGAAATGCAGAATTTGTATTGATCTTTAGCATAACCAACACGGCTATGGCTCTCTGTATTAAAAACATAGGATATTGTCATTCTCATGTAACATGTATACATGTAACAACAATCTTTGATAAAAATATTGGCTTCATTGTAAAAGTTATCTCATCCGCTTTTTAAAAATAAAATGTTACGGAGGTAAATCAAAATACTTACGTATGGTGAGTTCCATATGGCATTTCTAATTTTGCCTACAAAAGGTTAAAAATAGATTCCAAAAGTGTAATTTATACAGCAATCTACAATGTTATAGAAATTGTCCTTACATACATCCTTTTTAATGTGTCTATTATTCCCCTTTCTACAAGAATTATTAATATCAGTGCAATAAAAGAAAACTGGTTTTAATTAATAAACGTTTCAATAATGTTAAATGCAAACCTTGTTAAAAGCAAAACCTAAAATAAACTATTTGATCACACATACATGTACTTTATCGTATAGAAGTAAATATGTAAATATTATATTAGACCACCTGACAAAATTTGATGTTTGTAAACTTTCTGGCATCTGCCTCCAATCCAGCTTTCTGTCCACCTTGAAACCCATGGACACAGAGAAGAGCTTTCTGTCTGAAACATACAGGTACTGGTTGTTATCATTAAAACAACAACTGTTAATGGTCATTTCCTTTCAAACAAATTTCAACATTTTTTTCCTCTAGCATTTTGCCTCAAATTACTGTTATTATACATCTTCTCATATAACAATAATAAATATATGGTTAATAATTCATAATTTTAGATCTAATGGAGGAACTCCACTACTGGGTAGTTGGTTTTCTACCTAAATGATGCTGGGTACTGTTGGATGAGCCATGGAATCTCAAACATGTAGTTGAACTACCAAAAAAAGATGGTATATTAATAGTTTAAAATGATTAAAATAAATGATAGACATTCAGATTTATAAAAGTAAAAAAAATTAAATGTAGTATTTTAACATTTCATGTTAATTGCTGCATTTTGAAGAGCTAATTGCTACTGCAATTGCTGCTCACAAAATATTCTGTGTAAAGGGAAATGTCAGCAAAAAACTTGTGTATGTGAAAGCTGATGAGGCAAAACAATGATATTGTGAATTTACCTGACATGACTCTTGCAAATTCCCCATGCTTTCTGATAAAATGTCTGCAATGTCAAAGAAATGATTCCAGTTGAAATTTCATTTTTCATAAAAGTAAATTTTGTGTACTTCAAACAAATGCAAATCTTTTTTCTATTGGCCTGTCTGTATATACCTCTGAGACTCATTGTATAGGTGCCATTGTATTCACTAGAGATTCCATGGACTTTTGTTAAAAAGAAACTCAATGGCTGAGCATGAGTGAAGACATCAATGGGTTCTTTTGATGTCAGTGACATTGTTTCAGTCTTCTGCCTTTTCATTGGTGGAGATGTCTCCTGCTTTGTGGGTTTTCTTCCTCTAGCGTTTTCATTGCTGTCATTAGCTGCTGCAAAAAAAGAACTGATGAATACCAGACATTGTAACAGTTGCTAAAGGTTTATTTTTGTTTGTCATATATAGATATTAAAACTAAAGATGTAAAGCATCAAGGCATAATTCAAGAACATATCATATTAAAACAAACAATTACTAACAATATTGAAAATACAGATAAGCCAAAATAAACATGCCATATCAACTGTACTTACAAGGATGGGAAAATTCCTTGAGATGATCAGGGTTTTTCCTGTAACATTTAGAGCCATATTTACATGGAGGTAGAGCTTGAGATGAACTTGTGTCTGAAATCCTCTTCGAACTGTCCCCTGATGAATGTTTCCTTTTTAACACCTGAGAGTCGTGTATTTGTTTCTGTGGAACACTTTTACTAGCATCTGGTTTCTTGTGTTTTGCTGAATTATTTTGATCACCAATTTTGTCTAAAACTGATGATTGAATTTCCTTTTTCTGTGATGGTGATTTTGACAAAGATTTTTTAATCCTTTTGAGTAACTTTGGTGAACTGCGTCCATTGGAGATATCTTCTGTAGCCTGATGTTGAAATGACTGTTTCACAGATGAACATGGCTCTTCGTTGTCAGAGTCGGACAGCTGATGATATGAAGTCTGTCTCTTGGAGACTGACTGTTTTGGTGGGGAAGGGGTGAAGAGATTTGGGGAATGATCCCAGTCACTTGGATCCGGTTCAATGGTAACATCGGAGTCTGTATCAGACATCTTCTTACACTTACAGCTTCCTTCTTACTTTACTAGATTGTATTTTTATAGAAAAATGCAAAGTCAAGAAAGTGATTAACATACACACTGGGTTCTAAGGGCAACTTAACTTAGACCTGTTTTGTTTTTGACTGGCTTAGGCTAATTTGTTAACATATAGGTGCATAAAAATACATTAAATACAAACAATGTTAACAAGTAACAACAGCTCACTATGCATGATGCTTACACGCAAGTTTCGATCACCACACTTTCGGCACTTGGTTATTTACATTTAACTTTCATTTTCATTTAACGGTTTATTATACCCGGATAGTTTCGCATTTTCAGTTTCTTGTAGATAAATATCACAGATAATATAAATAATAATAATATTCATTATCCATTTTGAATAATGAAAACTAAATGTTTGCATAATGTGTACATAAATCAAACCTATATTGTGTTAGTCAAATTTACGAAATACCTGAATACGAAACAGTGGTTGATATACACAGAAGTAAACATTCCAACTGCTGCAATCTGGAAGAGATGATTAAACGTCTTTTTTGAGGAATTCTAGAAAGGTTTGTTCATAAAATCTTTCATAAATCTTATCATTTATCTATTTCTTTAATATTTAAGATAAGCGTTTGAGCGTAGTTTACAGTTAATTAACAAAGTCAAGCAATAATTATTGTTGAAACATGTCTGGGCAACACCATTTGATTTCACCGAATTCATTTTCTACCATATACTACTCAACATCTTTTCTTTTGTTAGTTGTTTTATGAGAAACAATTATGGATAAAACTTGATGTTTTTTATTTTTTCATTCATGTAATAATATTTTTTTTGAAATAAACATGAACTTTCTCACTTTGACACTAACATTAGACAGTATACATATTACATGCTTAAATTAGACACAAGTATAGACTCTGAGTAAAGACGTCTGTTACATTTTCTGCATGCATCCATGTAGTGACCAGTGTAACTCTCTTGTAGATGGCTGAGGTTCACATTGTTGGACAAATCGTAGGAGCCTCAGGCTTTCCTGACCACAGTCTTTTCTGTAAATGGGGAATAAACACAGGTATAATCTTGTACCAGGTCTTTCAATGAATAGCAGTTAACACACTATGAGCAAAATGTGCATCCATAATGTGTCTGTAATGCATTTCATGCTTGACTTTTATTTTAGGTGGTGCTTGGAAGGCTTTAGCGGGTCTAAGAGAAGGACAGACACAAGTTGATACTCCACAGCAACATGACGCAGCATACTGGGCTCACCCCATAGACATTCACTATGCAACAAAAGGCCTACAAGGTAGGAAATAGAGCATGTCAGGCTCAACAATTTTGACTCGTTGAATGCTTTGCTTAATTTGAATGATTATATTCAGGGCAATAATAAACTTTCCAAATTGAAGATGCTCATTCATCTTGGAGAATGAATCATGACTTAAGTACTCATATTACATGTTCTTCCGTACAGATGGAAGGAGAGTATTCTGGAGAGGATTACTTTTGTGGGTCATTAACATAGATGCTTGGTCATTAATAATGTAAACAAGATCTTGGGGAAATTCCAACTATGAACACAACTCTTTCTTTTGAATATTCAAATAATGTGCATTAGTTCATTTTCATGGAATTTTATGGTCATGAATTGCATGCCATCTATTTTATCATAATGCAAGAAACAAGAAGTTCTATAATTTGGGGTTGGAATTCTTCAATGTTTTCAAGATATTTGATTATGCTTGGTTCCAGGAGATAGGGATAGTGATGTAAAAACCATTTAATAAGTAATGACACCTGGAACAAAAATATGATGATCATTTCTGGTTCAACTGAATAGGGATGATCTAAGGGACTTGATTCAATGTTCCTAACTTTATATTAGTGTATGTTTCAAAAGATTCCATGGCAGTTGTCTTTGCAAAACTCCAGAGACAAGTTCATATGCTGGAGAGAAAACACAATTTGTCTCCTTTTTGGGAGAGAAGTATCTAATAAGAAAATTGAAATAATTTTTGTTTTACTTCCATACTCTTAATATTTGCATGTAAAATTATAAATTTACAGGTTGGCCAAAAATTCACTTTCAAGTATGGCATCAAGATTCCTTTGGAAGAAATGAACTGTATGGTTATGGTTTCTGTCATGTGCCTACAACGCCAGGCATGCATGAAATTGAATGCCCAACTTGGAGGCCCTCTGGGAGTTTCAAGGAACAAGTGTCACAGTATTTTCTGGGAGGGGGACCACAACTGAAAAACCCCGACTTGATATACAGTGGTGCTGATCGTTACAGACTTCATACCATTGCTATGGGAAGTGTACATGTACGGCTTGGAGTTATACTCAGGAACTTTGACAAATATGGAATTGAATGTTAATACATGTAGTGATATTTATGAGGCATTTGTCTAAACTTGACATCATAATTTTTTAATTGACTTGGATAACATGAAATTTAATATACTGGCTTAGAGATGTTAGGAACATCTAATGTAAGAGCACATCCTTTAGTGATAAATGGTTCTTTATGTGTACTAGTATGTATATGTTTTACATAGTTATCATTCATGTAAATATATGTACATGTATAATAAAATATATTTTATAATACTATAGTAAATGTTATATCAAGTTTTTTTTAGAAATAGAGGATGTTTGTTGTTTGAAGGGCAGCAACTCTTCAATTAAAAACAATTCTGCCAAAGGATGACTGCACTTAAGGACAAGCGATATTTGCGAGAAAATAAACTTTTAAAAGAAGAATTTTTCTTTCAATTGCAGAAATGGTCAACATCTAAACTGCAACTTTACGTAATTGCATTAAATAAAAGTATGTTACCAAGTACGAATTTGTTTTTCATAGGCGGGGGTTATCACGATTTCTTGAATTTCCATATGATAATGAGGAATATACCATAATGAGGACGCCCACTTTTATACTGACTTCATACATAGTCTGCGCATGTTTGTCTATTGTTCTCCATTTAACAGTAGTTGTATATTTGCATTATCAACGTTATGTCAAAGGGAGATTAATAGACAAACATGCACTCATGGTTTAAATGAGAAAAAACTGCTTTTTTTTACTTTCGCTTTCCCTGTTGTAACCAAGGGTTGATGCATGTTGAATATTATAATTCACCACGTGATTTCTCACCTCAGGTAACTTTGTGAATACAAAATTCTATCACGTGACGTGTAAGGTAGCATGTTATGTGCTAACTAGGACAATGTTTTTGAACACGTTAAGTTGTCAAGCATTGATTAAGTCTTCTGTACTTACATGGGCGTGGTCTAATTGTTGAAACCATAGGAAATAGTATACTTGTATCATATAGAATAGATAGGGTTATGGTGAAAGAGTGATCACATAAATTTTTATACATGGCATTGTTATTCATGCTAGTCTAATTTTAGTACCATTCTGATAATGTCAGCTCCACCTCTCATGCATATTATAATTAATCTTATGTTTGATCAAGGGTAGATAAGCGAAAAGTCTTCCTTTTTTTGAAAGTTGTAAGGAAAAAAACATAGAATGAGCTTATTATATCACAGTCTAAAACCTTAATTCATGTTGGAAATTGACTAGACTCTTTAAAAAATTTAACAAAAGTGACATTAGGTTAAGAAATAAACGCAACAGAAGCGACCGAAAAGGGCCCAAAACCCGGCGCTAAGTGCAGTCATCCTTTTGAGAAACCACAATTCATAAAGGCATTTAAATAACAACAGCTTGGACTTAAGATGAAATTATCGTATCTAGTATTTTCATCAAAACAAGCTGTTAAATAATGACATACTTTCTGATTCACTAAAGAGAACTATCTTACCAATATTTATACACTGAAAAATCAGAAAGCCTTTTTCAGAGCTCAAGACCTAAACAATTTTGGTTTAGAAAAAAAACAAAACATGAAACTGTCATTAAAAAATTGTACAAGATATTGCACTGCATGTATATTGTACTATTAAACTACAAGATTGTCATTTAATAGATTCTATACATTTTCCGATGAAATCTCTGAAGAATATATATCAAGCTCCAAAATACCAAATTTAATATTTAATAATGTTGAGTCACTAAGCACAGCATAAGTACATACCAGATTTATTTTGTGATATATGTGATTCAATAAACCATGGTATCCTATTGTCACGCCTGAAAAAAGGTAAATAGGGAGATTGAGAGGAATACCCTTGAAATTTTGCAAGTTTACTCTGGGTTTGAAACAAGCTAGTACATGTATAAATCGTCTTGGTGTATTTTAGAATGTAATTGCATGTTGTGTTATTTACCTGTAGCTGTTATAAATTTCTAACAGCTTCAGGTAAATGCAATAGAAGCATGCATAATACTTAGATTTACAGCGAGTGATTTATGACATGCATTTATCAACAACAGATCAATCATATGAACTTAAAATTTCAAGGGTATCTCACCCAATCCCTTATCTTATTCCCATGCTGAACAAATCAGAAGCTCTCATTGGTTTAAAAATAATCAAGATAAGAGTATATTCATGTATATAAGAGTTTGACACTTTCAAGATAAATCAATTCAATTTCATTCGAGGAAGATAGAAGGTAAGAATTATAAAATGAAAACAGCATTTTCAATATATTTAACAATTTTTAAAGTACACGTAACATTTATGTTCATCTTTATAGACACTGCATATATATAATGATACTCCAAATATCCTGTTGATCTTAGACTACAATGGATCCCCACAAGTGTGCACAAGATGCCTTGCTATGTGCTCTCTGCAAAGAGAATGCCGACGTGCAGATGCTTTGTACCGTGTGTTCCTTATACATGTGCAAAGAATGCGTTGGAGAACACTTATCTGATTCTAAATATCACCAGGTGATTAATTTTAAGCATAGAAATGACATTCTGAAATATCCAGAATGTAAATTTCATGAAAAATATTCATGCGAAATGCTTTGCAAAGACTGTGATGTTTATGTGTGCTCTAAATGCATTTTATCCGATGTTCATGGGAGACACATGTTTTTGGACATGCAAGATGCTTTTAAGTCAAAAGCAGCCATCTTGATGAATGATACTTTTTACTTGAAAGAAAAAATCCAACCAGCTTACAAAAAAATAGTAATGGAGATGGAAGATCAAATGCAAACAGTTGCTGAGCAATATGATAAGTACTCACAAGCTACAACTGAATATGGAGAAGTTTGGCATGAAATTGTTAATCAATGCACCAATCAATTGAAAGAAAAAATTGAAAAATACAAAAAACAGCATTTGAATGTTTTGAAGAAAGATATGGAGAAAATACAGCAAGTTTTGTCTCAAATTAATCATAATATTGAAGAAAATAATGAAATATTGAATTGTGGAGATGTTGCCAAATCTCTCTCATACAAGTCTGCTTTGAAACAATTTGACAAAATGCCCCCTAAAATCACTGCAACACTTTCAAAATTTCAACTCATGAAAATTGATGAAGAAAAATTCTATAAACAGTTCGGTTGTTTTGGTGAAATAACTTTTGGAAAAGAAGAGCGTGGGTGTATTTTAAGTTTAAAAGCTGAAATATCCCCGTCATATGAAAGGCCAAAAGTTTCTGCAATATTCAACACAGGACATCCAAAACTTAGAAGCATTGCTTATTTTGGTGACAAGGAAATTTGGACTTGTGGACGATCTAGTGAATTAAAATGCTTTGATGTCAAAGGTCAACTCAGAGAAAGTCTCCGAACAAAATCAAAAGAACCCCCAAATGACATAACAGTTACCAAATATGGACATCTTATTTATTGTGATAACAGGGGAACCATAAACTTTCTTAAAAATGGCCAGGTTGAAGAGGTAATCAAACTGATTGATTGGACACCAAAAAACCTTTGTTTGACATCAAATGATGATCTTTTAATCATGATGTTCAGTCATGATTTTACACACACAAGAGTTGTTCGCTATGTCCATTTCAAAGAGGTTCAAACCATCCAATTTGACCACAATAAGAAACCTCTGTATTCAGAAAATGTCTCTACCAAATACATTTGTGAAAACAGAAATCGAGACATTTGTGTATCAGACAGTCGACTGGGTAGTGTAGTTGTGGTAAACAAGGATGGGAAGCTCCGATTCAAATACTGTGGAAATTCTTCCTCAGACACAAAGAAACCATTTATTCCTTTTGGCATTTGTGTGAACAGCTATCATCACATTTTAATTGCAGACTGCAACAACAACAGTATCCACATCATAGACCATGATGGGAAGTTTCTCTGCCAAATAGACAACTGTGGTTTAGAGAACCCTTGTGGGATATGTTTGGACAAAAATGAACATTTACTCATCGCCGAACAATATAGTGGAAATGTGAAAAAAATTTTGTTCTAAATTACATGTATTCCTGCTATACAGAATAAAAATTTATCAAAAACGGTATCATAGTTCAAATTGCCAGATCATTAGTTTTCATAAGTAAACTTCAGTGGAAATGAAATGCAGTAAAACATGATGATGTAACAGTGCATGTAAAGGAAGTTTTGGCTACTTGACAGAATCATTAGAGGCATGGACATTGCTTGAATTTACTTGCATATACCAGTACTCTGAAGAACATTGCAATATTTACACAAGATAAGCCATGAAATCCATAAAAATCTAGTTAATCTGCTTGTCATTATAATAAATAAACCTACACAATTCCACTGCTGTGGTCTACGAAACATCAACTTCGCACTACAAAATGATTTTTTCTTTGAGTATTAAAAGTATAAATGTTATATAATACAGTATATAAATTATAGCAAATTGAGAATGCGATCAAAGTAACCTACTTTTAAGTTGACACAAGCACTCAAGATTTCAAAATCCAACAATTGACAAAATTTGATGATTTTATTAAAGCCTTCTCATTTAAAAAAAATCTTTAATCTTAAATACTTTCAGATTGAAAATGAACAACAATCAAATAAGAAAGGAAGTCATTGTACCATACTTTTAATTGGCAGACCTAGAGACCCTAAGTTTGATGATACTAGGCCTCATCTTGCCTAAGACATGCATCTAAAACAACTTGAAAATGAAAAGCTGCAAAATACAAAACAAATAGGTCACAGTGACCTATGGTACTATTGAATCAACTTACTAGTATCTTCAAGTTATAGGAAGTATCTACTGACAGGATTTGATGATCCTAGTCCTTATACAGTAGTGGAAAAAAATATTATAGATTTAACTAATATCAGTTAAAATCATCTTTCAATTGATGTTTTTTAAGATTTGGTGTTTTTCAAGATATTTTAACAACCACTCCTTTTGTTTTTATTTCTCTAATTATGTCCTTAATACAAATTACAATGTGCGAGTCAAAGATATTTGACAAAATTGGCCAAGGGGTTCTTGAGACGTGACCCACATTTGAAAAAGTTTAAGCATACCACACAAATGGACGAAACATTGTTTGAGCCTTCCACAGAGCAAATTAAACTCTGATAATGCGATGCATATCTTGACAAAGACATTTACAACTTTTGGTACAGCAGTACAATTCTTTGTGTATTAAGGTACCTGGAAACACATATTATGTAATAATTTGTTACACTTCTGTCATTTAGAGTACTGACAAGTTAACAACACAGAGCCATATATCAAACATACTGCATGCCTCTAGAACAGATAAGAAACAATGTTACAGAAATATGCCAATAAATTAAAAACAAAACACCCTGAGAGATCATCCCAGGTTTATAAATTATCTCTGATAAATACACACTGATAACTAAAACTGCAAACAAATTATCAGCTTCATGGAATACCAGTAAATAACTGGTACGTATCAGAAGTAGAGCATATTCACTAAAAAAATCTACTGAAAACTTAGCAGTTGAAGTATGTGCAAGGAGAAATAAGTAGTTGCATGATATTACATGTACATGTTTTATACATGTAAATCTTAAATCAAATCATGCATAAAAAACTTCCATATGTGTCATGAAATTCAAAAATCACATTTTAATATCAAAATCAGCAATAAAAAAAAGCCATTTGTGATATTTCAACTAAAACAAGTATTTCAATTCATTCATTTACAAAACGATCTATTTTGATTTTGGCTCAGATTTTGGTTCAGATTTGAGCTCAGATTTTTGTTCAGATTTAGGTTCAGTATGTGCTGTGATTGGGGTGAACCCCGGGGGTACATAGTCTGTATCTTTAGGAGCGATAGCGAAAAATTTGAAGGCCGCTCCCATTTCCTGAGGGTGCATCAGTCTCCTGACACTCTCCATCAAAGCTCTTCTGGTTTCAACATCTGCATTCTGCATCAGCGCCTAGTTCAATACATAACATAATTTTTCAGTAAAAGACAAACTGTCATGATCACTTCAAATAATTTCATGTTCATATGATATACATAATAATGAACATTAAATATAATCAGAAAATTAGGATTATTATTATTAGGTTAGAATAAAATTATAAGATGTATCTGTTTGACACAAGTTATTCAAAAATTGGCAAGTTAAAAGTTGTGCATATCAAAGGTATGCATCAAAAAGCTACACACCAGAGAAGACATCAACAGATATAACAAATTAAAAGTTTAATGCAAATCAAACTCAAATCTGATCTACAAGTCTATTCAATGCTGCACGCCAAAAACATCTAAATGTATCAAAGAAAATACACATTTTTCAAAACATTTGAAATTAACTTATTCCAAGGGCTATAACTCAATCTGGAAAATGAAACTGGTGGGAGAGACACAGTATAAAAGGAAATCATATACATATGTCATTAACCAGCCATTTCATGGTTAGAAATAAAAAACCATTAATGTGCTTTAGTGTACAGACATCAATTCTATTTGGAGATGCCTTTTCTTCCTCATGTCCTGGGATAATAAACTGCAGTTCATCAAATTCATTGTATTTGAATTTTCATGGATTTTTTTTTATCAAGTTGATCCACAAAATGAAGAGCAATTTTGTACAGATAGGATCATTCCCATGAATTTACATATCCTTGAAACTGTGATTTTCACTAAATTTTTAAAAATTAATTCCCATGAATACTAATGAAACCATAGTATATGGTAAATCAATAATAGACAGAGGTTTACCTGTAGTCGAACTCCTATTCCCATTCCATTCAGGAAATTGTTTTGTGTCACAGGACCAAATGTTTTCACTAAACATAGAAAAAAAGACATGCATCATAAGAAATGTTAAACTATTCAATTCCCCTTCTTTTACCACAGCTCTTCAATAATGCGAGTGCATAAAATTTTAAATTAGAATAAACCTTGTGTACTATAGAAAACAATTGTTCAGGTACTTAATTGAATAGCAGTTATTGTACCATTCTCTCCACAACAGTGTTTAAGATAGGCAAAGTCAACATCAGCAGTCAGATCCGCTGAACCTGGCATCTCAAGAGGGTCATATAACTTGTGGTCTTTAAAACCCTGTAAATATACATGTACTTTATATCGATGTTCCATCAGCATCCAAATAGAGGAAGGGTAATTTTGCTCTGATTCTTCTGAATGCTGTACACCTACTCTGACAAATATAATTAAGTAGTTCTGATTCAAAATTTGTTTGTCAATATACAGTTAAACTTCGATATCTTGAACACTGATATCTCGAATACAATGCATATGTCGAAGTGATTTGTAAGTCCCAACCACTTATTTTTTAAGTATTTTACTCTCGATATCTCGAATACTTGGATATTTCGAAGTTTTTAAACAGTCCCATCTAGTTCGAGATAACGAAGTTTGACTGTACATGTACGTATCAAAATGTATTCTTCCTTATCCATAACTTTCTGTCAAGAATGTAATGTCTTGTTGATTCAAATTCTGAGTAATTATATTGTTAAAGTTATAATTAAAACTTTTGGTGCACATAACTTAATTGTCATACATGAGAGAATCCATCAGAGATTTGTTTTACCCTAAACGTGTCTGTCTTTGTTCCTTCATGCCCGTAGTCAATAATTAGAGCCCGTCCACCGTGATCGCTGACTCTCTGTGAAATTTTCTGCATCATTGTTCCACTTTCCGGGCTTACTTCAACATGATCTCTCTCATCTGTCTCTGCCATATGCTGAAATTTTGTCAAAGCAAAACCAATTGGATTTACCATTTTGAATTGTACATCGTAAGTGTAATACCGGTATATCATTATAAAAAAAAAATTTTCTTCTCTTCACACACTTACTGTGAGAAATGCCTTCGTATTGGTGGTTGGTCCACGAGACATGATAAATCTTAGTCCTCCTCCCTCTTGAATATCTACCAATATCTCATGCCATTCACCATCTTTTTTCTAATAATCAAACGTTATCTCATAATCTGTGCACTTACAATAAAAAAAAATTATATATTTATTCAAGTACATACACATACTTTTGCTGTTTATGTATATACTGGTAGACAATAGCTAATACATTTTGAAACGTACATACCATAATTACAAATACCTTAATGATAATAATAATAATAGAAAAATTATCGTGTATGTAAAATTTCAGTACATTCCAACATTTCTGGGAATCTTTTCCCTTCAAATTACCATGAATTGATATATAGAGTCAATATGACCACTTGGTCATATGATACACTAGTACTTTGTTTTTTCCCTAGTTTTCAGACCTACAGTGGGAGTGCATATTATACGCAAGAGTTTATTATACTACACAAAACATGGTACATATTGTATAAGATGGACTAAGTCTCTATTCATTTTACTGATAGAATTATAACTCATCTTTCTCACATTGCCAAGGATATCTACCGGTATGTCAAAGAACATTAGATCTGAAGTGACTAAACTACCTGAAATTTATAGATAGGCAAAACATCAAAGAACTCATGAGCAATAACACATGAACGCTCGTTGGGTACTTGGTCTAGGAACCTGTGCCAGTGGACATGTGGTCCATACTTGGACCTCTGGGACTCTACAACAGTGTCTTCAGGAGTTGTTGCCCCTGTGAGAGCCTCTGACTGGAGTTGTCTCATCTTTGGACTGACCTCCACCAGGTGAAGGGAAATTGCTTTGTTGAACTCTTGAAACTGGGAAAACACCTGGGAAAGCAGAGAGAATAGTTTTAAAAAAGAAGATAAACATTATTACTAGAGTTTTCAGCTCTCATGACTTTTCCCACTTTAGTCTTGGGCTATTTATGCTACAGATAAACAAATAAAAAGTAACATAAAAGGAAGATAGGAATTGATCTGAAAAGAAACATTTTTTATTGATCTATATATGTACCCTCATCATATCTGCTGCAAGTGTTCCCTTCCCTGGTCCCAACTCCACTATCTGTAGCTTATTAGGTTTACCCATTTGTTGCCATTCATGAACACACCAAATGCCAATCAGCTACAATGGAAAGAAAATACTGATTAATTGAATATACCACACACTGTAATTCAAATCAATGTTTTTTTAACTCAATCATAATTCTGACGCCATATCTCAATATAAGTTAATATTTTACAGTTCAACTTTGGTATCTTGAGAATAGGTACCATGCCCATTGAATATGTCAAAGTGATTTTGAAGTCTCAACCACTTACTCTTTAAGAATTTTAATTTGATATCTCAAATCTTCAGACATCTAAAGTTTTTTTCTTGTGGAGTTCAAGATAATGAGGTCTGACTGTAGTTATAGTATTGTATTGTCAATCTGATTCCACCATCCTTACCTCTCCAAACATTTGGTTGATTTCCGGGGAGGTAATGTAGTCACCACTCTGTCCAAACACCTCATTATTTATATAGTAGCCCTAACAAGATTAAATAAAACAAAACATTTAGTGATTATTTAACTTGTAAAGTTTTCAGATTACTCAGAAAAACCCCACAAGAAGCCACATAAAGAACTTTATAACTCAATCTTCATTCTTTAGCCAATACATTTACAGTCCATAGAATGAATTTTCATTATGCATCTGTTCCCTTATGTCCCTTACAGTGACGGGGTTAATTAGGACTTCTTTCATATACTCAGCGACACTCAGGGGTCCATTGGCCTTGATTCGTGCTGTCAGGTGCCGGATAAAAAACTCCTTGAGATCCAGTGGTTCTTGTGTGCATAAGTCTCGCTTGATCTCATGCTGTTTCCCTGCAAGGCACAATTAAGCTTTAAAAATTTTAACGATGAATTTTTTACAACATAATAAATGAGTGTCGTATATGATAATTATTCTATATGAGTCATGAAGTATATATATTTTTAAATTTTTTTTTTTAATTAACTGTGCAATTATACTTTATATGTAGTATGTACTGTAGACAGGGTACGCAATTTTTGTTCGATAATACTAGTTGTATAAGATTTCATGTTAACACACAGTTGTGGGTAAAGAAAAGTAACTGCTGTATTAATCATTTTTGCCCAATCATGAATTGATTTTTTTTTAAAATTGGCCTAACACACATGCAGTTATGGTCAAAGAAAAGTAAATTGCATAAGTTTTTTGTTTGCCCAATTAAAATTGCCCAATGTCAATGATTGCGTATTGAGCGAAAACGAAAATTTCTTTGAATACAGTTAGCATGGTAAGTTGATGCTAACAAAATCATTATGCAGCAGTGAAAAACATAAATATATATAGTTATAATACGCTTTCACATAGTTAATTTTCAGTTTTTTACGATGATGAAACTCCAAACAACATTGCATTACTTCCTAATCTGTTTATGCCAGTAAGTCTAGAGAAGACAGACCACGTCAGTCCAGGTACATTTCTACGTGACATTGCACACACGTGCATCACGGCGAGATTGGAAAACCCCCTTTCCCGAATGACCTCGATTTCGAATCACAAATCGCCACGTCTATTTAAATTTGATATTCATACTCATCGGTGGTAATTTTTCAATTTTCTTTGTTTAGGTATTTTTATTACTTTAGTTTTACGCTAAGATAGTATATAGGCTATAAATTCCTACTGTAGAATAATTGATTTATTCAGATTTTCGCTATAAATTTAGGGACTATATCGTTAGTAATAGCACGCGGAATCATATCCTGTGTATGTTCTCGGTGCGTGATAATTTTAGAATCAAAACAAAATTAGCATATGGGCTTGTTACTTAGTCAAGTATAAGATTGGAGGTGTAAAAGTGACAGAAGAACTTATAATAAATGACTTCATTACTGCTTAAGTTTTTTGTGTTGCTTACCATTCCTTTGCTGTTAGATGCAAAAAATGGAAGCAAAAGCCAACCAAGTGCGTGCTTCTGCAAGGTAAGAGTTTTCATTTCGAATTATCTCTATATATTTCGAAGCATCTTTTAACGTTTACGGGTGTACAGTTTATTTACCTGTTGATAACTATACCTTTATAATAAACACTTTAAGAGATACTGATTTGATTTTGTCATGTTACATTGTCTCATGTTTCTTTATAATCAATAAACACCATACACTGCAATGCCTCCAGGCACACTGATACACCGGTATTTGTTCATATAAAATGTTTGTAAGTGACTGCTGTTGAATATTGAATATTAGACCTTATGCACATATAGCAAACAATACGAGGGGCTCAACAAATGTGCATGTGGTTTCGTTACTTGGAATTTAGGATTTTAAATTTAATTTGATGGTTTTTAAGACCAGAATTTTACATTTAACTTTAGAATATCTTTGAGTGTCTTTATTTTTTACCATTAGGACACATTCAAACATACAAAGTGATCTGGCTGTATGTGCTCAGATTGCATATTAACATTCTATCCTAAACTGGCTCTTCAAAGTGCTGAATTTAAGAGCTTTTGTAGAAAAGAATGTATAAATTAAACAGCTGTAACAAGGTAGAAAAAAGTTGAATAGCATCTACAAAGAGATGAAAAATTACTGGTTCACATCATCTATGTGTTGCAGTTCAATGCATTCATGAAAAGAGATGTTTCATTTGTAACATTTGTTGGTAAAAGAGTCCTTGGCATTGTTGGTGATTAATGTAGAATATGTTTTTTTTTCAATGGTCTACAGCTTGACATACAATGATGATTATATTTTGTGAGATTGTGAAGATGTAATATTGAATATGAAAATATAAGATTGATCTGTAGTTTTCCTTCTTTATATTTGCTTTTAAGGGTTATACTGTACATATATATAAATATATGCCTAAAAAGTGTGCTGTAATTTTTGTAGGATGTGTAAGGGAAGATGTACATGCATGTAACATGAAAAACATACATGATGGGCGCAATAATTAATGACTGTATGCTAAAAGAGTGGGACAAAACTAATTTTTTATGAATTTTTATGAATTTTTGAGCTAATTTTAATGAAATGATATATATATATATACCAGGGTTCTCTCTCTCTCTCTCTCTCTCTCTCTCTCTCTCTCTCTCTCTCTCTCTCTCTCTCTTAATTTTTTAAACAGTAATTACAATAAATAAAGTATGATAAGATATGGTACTCATTTTGATAGATTTTTCTTGATGTTATAAAGCTACAATATGTTCATGTAAAGTTGCAATTCTTTCTGATTGTTTAGTGGACTTGATAGAAACAGAAGATAATAAAAGCTTTTAACAGCTGATCAAATTTTTTCAAACTTTTCCATATAGAAAACATCTGTTATTCACTTGACAATGCTGTGTTTGATGAAATTGGCTGACAGAGCGATTTATTATGTGTACTTGATGCTATTTATTGACTTCATGACTTCACCATATGTATAATTTATCAACTTGAAATCAAATTGCACTGATGGTGCAGTCACAGTATCAAATTTCAACAGAATTGAAAAGATTGTAGCCATTGAAATAAACAGGAAGGCATTTAATTATCAATTGATGTTATTAAGATTAAAAAAGGAGAGGGTATTAAGGAAAAAAAATTGGGGGGGGGGGGGGGGTGGGGGGAGGGAGAGGAGAGGAAACGTCAGATAAAAAAAAAAATCGGAGAGGGCTACATTACTGCAGCTAAATCAAATGAGATTTTCATTATCCTTTAGCCCTTACCATTATTAAAAAGCATATGAAAAATGAGTCTTAAGAATAAAAGAAAACATTATTTATCAGTAGTTTCAATTTTTGAATCTTTGGCAATGCTGTGTTAAAAAAAACAACTAAATGTAAAGTTCCCAATATCTCCCAGATCTGAGGTCTGCTGATTTACTGTATAAAGCTGTACTTGTTGTAGCTTCAGGGAGAGGTGGATGACTGTTCCTGTAAAGTAGAGAACCTGGACTCTCTCAACAATAGAAAGATTTATCCCGTCCTGAAGAGCCTGCTACAGAGGGACTACTTTCGATACTTCAAGGTAAATCTACAAATTATTTTTCTTTGGAGGGGGGTAGGATGAAAGGGGGTTGCTTTTGTTGTTATTATGCCATAAAAGAATTCTGCTTCTGAGGGACATCTGTGTTAGTTTACAAAATTCTGTTTAGGTATTTACCCAGCATGAATGAGACACATTGTAGTCTGTACCAGTAATAATTACTTTTAATTCAGTTAGGTTAAATTATTCTATCAAATATGTTCTGTATTCTGATGAACTTGAATATAAACAGCATACTTGTCCCTTGTAAATGTCAGTTCTACATTCTTAATTACATGTACGTGTATTCAGATGATATAGCTATTCATAGTTTTAAAAACGCCAATATGAATAATTAAGGTCTAGAACTTTCAGGGTCATGTCTGCAATTATAATGTGTTGTCAATACTAGAACCCATTATATTAATAATCATAAGAGGAAGAGGTCCTTAATTGAGACAAGTATGTGTACTTGTGATAAGAGTATGAGAGTCACTAAGACCTCCAAACACAATGTTCCACATGTAAAAAAAAACCCAAAGTCTGGCAATCTAGATTTTGACCACAGACCTTGTACTTTTGTTTTTACATGAATTTTAAGCCCAGATGTCTAAGAAAGATCTATGACATAGGTTCATTTGGTCACAGCATTACTTTTAATTTTACAATATTTTTTCAAATTTACTAAATTTCAGAGACTAATGAATTATTTTTATGCTGATTTGTGCAAGCATGACACTGGATATGGAAATGACTTTGAATTTTAAAGAATATTTTACAGTTAATTTTCATTAGTTCTTAAATTTCCAAATTTAATTAAGACATATAAAAAAAATTTATTTGGTAATTGACATAAAATCCCCATCCACAACAAGCTTTTGTCAAGAAATCCACAGTATCTGGGTGTTATAGTTTGTCACAAAAATGCATTTGATTTTAGATCAGTGTGTATATTAAGTTTTATTGTGTATATGCTTTTTATATGTTTGTAGGTGAATTTGATGAAACCCTGTCCATTTTGGTCAGATGACAGTCGCTGTGCTTTGAAGGACTGCCATGTTCAGTCTTGTACAGAGGTAAAAAAACAAAAAAAGGAAAAGAAAATTATGTAACTGGGCATGCAGGGAAAATATTGTATTCGTTGCAGTGAATAAACAGGAAATAAATGGTTTACTTTTTTAACTAAAAAAATCGATATTATTTTTTATACCAATCAGTTTTTAAAAAACATGTATTGCCTCAAACTATTTATTTTCCAGGATTAATGCTTTTAAAAATCAATACATGATATTCAGTCTGAAAGCTAAATAGTAAAATGTTGAAGGTATTCCAGTGTTATTAAGCAATTTTTACCATGGTGAATAGAATATTGATTTTGTCTTGAAATACAGTATTACATTGTACCAGTAAATGATATATAAAAAAAATCAAACAATCGGTTCCTAATTGACTAACCCTAATCCTAATATGGCTGGAGGAAATGGAAATGTGTTTTAGATTAGAAGAATTGTATTGAATGTATTTTTTTTCCATTAAAATCATGAAAACATGGTAGCTATAAACAAATAGAGTTCATTAATTTTACATTTCGTAAAAATCTTTGCATACATGTACCTTTACGAAATGCTAAATACAATTATGTATTTCAAACACATCTACTTATAAGTTAAAACATAAAGTAAATTAAGTGCATGGTATCCATGGTATCAGGGATGTAAATTTTTGTTTATTACTGCACAATTTTTATGACTGCTCAGTAATATTCATCTTAGATCTATATAGATAAGTAATCCATCAAGTCATGCGCTAAATGCTGTTGCCATAAGCCACATCATACTTATACATAATTTAAATAAAATTTTGATCTGTGCTATAGTGCTTGTAAAGAAAATCAATTTCAATTGTGTGTGTTTAATTTTCCAGGATCAAGTACCTGAGGGTTTGAAGGGAAGAAAAAACGAAAGGGAACCCAACAAGGTGAACACTTATTACCTGTACATATAGATACACCTGTGATTTCAAGTGATTCAAACTAATAAACAATATACCAAAATATGCATACATGTACACACCAGGTAAACAACATCCTGAAATATGCATACAAATCAGTTTATAAAACAACATCCTAAAATCTGCATGCAAGTACAATTGGATCCATTTAAACAACTTCTTAAAACAAATGTCATTTGTCAAATTTACCAGTACATGTACATATATAAGGTTTTAATATTGTTTTATGTCCTTTCATAAAACAGACAAGAACAGTAGACTCCAGAAAATGAAGACTGTAGGGTACATACAGTGCATAGACATTTCTTGTCCTTTAACAATTTCTGAAATTTTGTATGACAGTATTCTAAGGAAGCTCAGAAGGAGGAGCCGAACTGTGATGAGGAGAGAGAGCTGGGGGCTCTAGACAGAACCATCAGGTAGGATGTGACCTTGTGTCTACCTGTTTCATACCAATTTATGAGAAGGGATTAGGAATTAGGGGAGGGGTGGGGGCTTTATCTGGCAATATTTACATTTTCCAGTGTCTTTGTGATAACGCTACTACCGGTAATCATATAGTTCAATAATTTCATCATTGATGCATGTTTTTTTAGTCATGTACAACACATGTTGCATAATTATCCAAGATGAAAATACCTAACCGTAATGATCACCGCACAATACTCAAAGAATGATTCCTTATAAGTTATTCCTTAAAATCATATTGAGTGGGATATACAAGAATTGTTGAATCTCTGCTTTAATTTGCTTCCAGTGCAGAGAGCATGGAGGCCTTTAAGAACTGGACCCAACATGATGACAAGCAGGAAACCTTTTGTGAAATAGATGGTAAGATTCATTCATTTGCATTCAAAGATTTCTGTATGCATTTTTATTCTGGCTGTCCATCTCAGTGTATTCATATTTTTAGCATTTGTATTAATTTTTGATTATGTTGATTACATTATGAAAAGGTTAAGGGCAGTGTGTTCTGGTCTATAGACTCTTGTTCTGTTCATTGGACCAATGTTATTGTTAGTCAGGTGATAAGACTTGTCCATTGATTCTGCAATGGAAACTGATCTGTTTTGCACTGTACAGTAAAGCAGGGTTGTCTCTAAGACCCGGGGGGCGGGGAATTCCCCCGCCTATAATGACATAATTACCCGGCACTATTATTGCATTTCAAACACAATCTAGCTATAAGCTAGACCCCCAGACCCCCTTCTACTTCTTTATTTCTTCCTTCTACTTCAATTTTTAGAGGCAACCCTGGTAAAGTGATTCATTTTGTTCTGTTTGACAACCCAATCCATATTGCACCTTTCTTTCAGATGAATACACCCCAGATTGTCAGTATGTGGACCTACTATTGAACCCAGAGAGATACACTGGCTATAAAGGAGCATCCCCTCATCGAATCTGGAAGAGTATCTATGAGGAAAACTGCTTCAAGTAGGTCTGCTTTAAAATCCATTTTGAATCATAACTATATGTGCTCATTTCTTTACAAAAAAAGTGTGAAGTGTCAATTATAGCTTTACTGTTTATTTTTGACAGACCAGAGGAATTGGTTTATGGATCTAAGAAAACTCTATCAGGTAAGGGGAAAACACCCTGTTATCTTGTGTACACACATACAGAAACCAACTTATCACTATTATATGATGTGAATACATTTTTAATTGCATAATTAAATTTGTGTGGGCAGACGTTTTGAATTGAGAATATATTTTGCTAGAACTTTATTTTTGCTAGATGTACCACTTTTTGTTCAAGATATTTTCCGAGGTTTGTTCAGCACATGAACAATGTTCCGGTTCATTGCACTTTCTAATCGTTCACGGGCATTAGGGGCAACTTATGTTAAAAAGGTTGCACTTTAAATATTTTGATTTATATTTCTTATTTTATGTATCCATGTCTAGTTTTTCAAGGATATATGTATGGTAATATTAAGATAATTCACCCAAAGAAACCACTGATTTTTTTCTGTAAAGAACTTTTACTTTCTTGTTCTTTACCTCCCCCCCCCCCCCCCAAAAAAAAAAGAAAAAAAGGAAAAAAAGCTATTAAGATAGGATCCAAATTACCCCTGTTTTTCTTCCCACCAGCATTATGTTTTTATTCCACTCGGGTTTGGTGTTTTGATTTGTTAAAAGAATAACCCTCCCCCAAAAAATATTGAGAAAGAATATTGAGAAATATGTAAGCTCATATTCAAAACTGTTATAAAAAAAAAAACCCATGATCTTAAAGTTCGGTGTGTTACTTGCAGTAATTTCTTTTTTACAACATAGAACATTTCTTTCTTTAATGGGAAAGCGTATTTATACAACAAAAAAAGGCAATGGTGGTGTTTCAACTTTTAAATTATTTACTAATCAGAATTTCTCCCATATTTCTTTGCAGGCTCAATGGAAGGTATGCTGATGGTAGTACATGTAACAACATTTAGTCTGTGTGTACTAACTCTTGCTGTCTCTCTCAATCTGCAGATCAAAATGCATGATGTATTTATATTATGTTTTGTAAATGATAAGTTTTAGCTTGACTAATTAATAGGCATGTATAGACATTGTAGTCTGAGTTTGTATTTTCTTCCTGATTTCCATCCTATATTTAATTGTGAATGAACTAAACAGAGATTAGTTTATGTCATAATCTGACTAAGAGATTATTTACCGGTACTTAGAATTACATGTATCTTATTCTGGCAAAAGTAAACAGAACCAGTATCATAGTACATTTAGATCCACTCAGTGTTTGCTTATTTTTGTGGTATATATCTCACATTTGGTCTTAAAATACTGCATTAAGGTACATTGACCATGAGGGTATTAGAGATAAGATCTCTCATCTGGAAAAATAGATTTTTTTTTTTTTTTTTTCATATTTAGCTGTCATAAATTTAAATTAGCCAGATAATTACACTTTTGCCAGCAGGGTGTGCAAAAAATGTGTCCATTTTGATTAACGTACATTTCTTTTCCAAATTCCTTATTGGCATAAGTTAAATCTAAGTGAACAGGGTCAATGAACCTTAAATATTGTGTTGACAGAAAAAGTAATGACTTGTTATAATATATAATTGCATGCATGCATGTCTGCAGAGTTTAAGTTCACATGTAGAATAAATTATTTTCTTTATTTGGAATGGTGGCACTAAAAACTAATGCCCTTAACAACCAATGCTTTAAAGAATATAGTATTCCATACATTAATGTAACTAAACTCTGATACATTTCAAAGATATATGAAAATTGAGTTTTCTTGATTAAGAGTTTGACACATTACTGCTGTGTGTTAAAGTTTAATGTCTCTCGCTGATTTAGGTCTTTGTTTGGAGCAGCGGGCATTCTACAGACTGGTTTCCGGTCTGCATACCAGCATCAATCTTCATCTCTGCAACGAGTACCTCTTCCCTGGTAAGTTCAGGGGAGATTTTCTAGATGGTTGGGGGAAAAAGTCAAAATTTCTCATACATGTTCCTGACTGTATGACTGGGGGTTTTCTGAGGTGAAATTTTTTTGTAATTTGAATACAAACAAGGTAGATTTTTTTTTCATGATTTCTGAACTGATGATTCAGATTTTAAATAAGGATAATATTGAACACCTTTATTTTGCAATTGAATTATTTGCATTTTAGGAAATATATGAGCAAGTTACTGCAAATTTTAGCTATATATATCACCTTGCAGAAAAAATCCCATTTTATTTATGTTATAAAACATGATAAAGCTCAAATGGCTCCTTGTGTGCAATATGTGTGCTTTTGGAAATGCTTGTCAAAATATTATAGATGTAGTTATAATAACATAATAATATATCAACTTTTCATAGTACCAGTATTTAATGCAATACTGTTGAAACATTACAACTGATGTAACTGCCAAAATTGAGGATACTGGGGTTTTTTTGCAGCAAAAAACCTACTGTCTGCACCTGAATTCAGCCCAAACACTGAGGAATTCATTCGGCGATTTGACCCCAAACCCACCAAAGGTCAAGGACCACAGAGGCTGAAAAACCTCTACTTCACCTATTTGGTAGAGTTGAGGGCCCTGGTGAAGGCTGCTCCTTACCTAGAAGAGGTACTGCCTAAATCAATGCTTTTTTCATTAAAATAATTTTCAGTTTCTTTATATAATAAGAAAAATTATTCTCCTCCCCAGTTAATTTTTTTCTATACCCGGTATTTATATGTGCAAGTTTTGTTTTAATGATATTGAAACATTAGCAATGGCAACCTTTCAAAATTGTGGATGATTGAGAGTCTTTATTTTGGGACTCTAGGAAGACTTTTTCACTGGAAATCCTGAAGAGGACAAGGACGTGAAGGAAGGGGTCAAGGACTTCCTGGAAATCATCAAGTGAGGCTCTTAATTAAACTCCATGAATTTTATTGCATTTTGTAATTGTTAATGTCGAATTCCTGTTTATTTTCTGTATGTTCAGTTGAGATATTCCTGCTTATTTCCTCAATGTAATGTCAACTTTATTTAATTTTAGGTCATTCCCAGACCACTTTGATGAAAGTAAACTCTTTAAGGGGGACCCCAAAGTAGCTGAAAAACTAAAGGTACCTGGATGTAGTAATGAAATATAACAAGCATTTTGTTTAGCAGTTTATTTACTAACTAAAAGATTGATTCAAGCCTGGTCCATGGTACGCTTATGGTGTCTGCTTATCATTCAAAGTATCATTACATGAATATTCATGCACCATATGAGATATCATGTTTAAAACTAATTGAATTCTACACACTATGGGCTGTGACCGCATCAGCAATAAACAATGTGTGTTATGCAAACTGCAATTTGTTAAATGAAGGTCAATATCCGACTATGCTAACTTGCATTCGTCAACACTTTAATAAGCTATGTGATATTTTCTTCTCATGAGGATCATATACTTATTGGCCATGGTTGTGACTGAATGTAATAAATATCTTAATTCACTTAATTATGTATGTTTTATTTGTATTTGTTTTCAATTATTGCAGACTGAATTCCGAGAGCATTTTAGGAATATCTCCAGAATTATGGACTGTGTTGGTTGTGACAAATGTAAACTATGGGGAAAACTACAGGTTAGAAATTTGTCCAACTCTTTGTCTCACAATAAATAAAAGCACTAGATGTTTTGCTCTACAGGAAAATATACTAGTCATACATTCTATTTGAATTTCCTGTTTCTAAGAGAAAGTATGAATTTAATGATCGGAAGGGGAAAAACTCAAACCTTTACAATATGAATTGATATAGAAAAACAATATTTATTTAAACCCTCTTTATTGTGCTCCAGGTACAAGGCATGGGGACAGCCCTGAAGATCCTGTTCTCCGGAGACAGAATTGGGTTGGAATCCACAGTTAATGCTAATCACAAGCAGAGATTCCAGCTCAGAAGATCAGAAATTGTCTCCCTTTTTAATGCCTTTGGAAGGTATGTGATCAATAAAAATCTACGCTATACTTTGCTCTTATTAATTAGTTTATCAGATAAGTTAACTGATACTGCATTAAGCAGAACTCACCTGTCTGAAACTGTTCATTCTTCTTAGCTCTATATCTAGGTCTTTAGACTATTAAGGAGAAAAAAAAATTTAAATGTCAGTAATATAATCCTGTGGTTTTAAGAATTGGTATATGTTTAAAATTGAATATAATTAAGCAGTGTCAAACAGTGAATTTTTGAAGCTGATATTATTCAGAACTCTACTTTTCTCGCAGACTTTCCAGTAGCATCCACACCATAGAAAAATTCCGAAAGCTGACCAGCTGACAGCGGACAGACAAGAAGTAGTTCAGAATCTCTGGAATCTTAACGACCACTGACTACAACAATGGATCTCAGCTCTTAACTTACCGGTCTGTGTAAATCCATGTTAGGTTCAAAGAGGAAAATATCCTCTTATTAAGAAAATCCCTTGCTTCAAAAAAAAAAAAAAACACTTAGGAAGACCAACCATTCTGTCTCTTGTTAGAATGTTTTAGTATGGTAGTTTATTTAGATTTTTCATGATTGTTATTTTCAATCAGTATTTTGTTTTTTGCTGTTACAATAAAGGTTTTACATTCCATGTACATTTTAATGGGACCCACCGTTTAATAACCTTATCTAATTCAATAGTTTTCTTTTTCTGTTCTTTTTTTTCTGAAGGGTTAAATATAGGCCTATTTAGTATGTATTAATTCTGGTACAAGTAGATTTCCAAAATATTAAAAAGTAGTGCATTAAAGTGTGGTGAGTTAGATTTTTAAGCAGTGCAATATCAGAGGAACACAAAAACTCTGTATTAGATTGTGTATATTGTATCTTTTTATTTATGTGATATTTTTAACCCTGATGAAATCATACTTACTCAATTATGTCTGTAATGATTGATTTCACACAGAATATATATGAATTGGTTGAGGAATTTATATGCTATATGTTTAAGACTAGAGGACTCTATTAGCCTTTATAAAATACATGACAATAAATACCTGTACATGTATATATTGTTCATGAATCTATGATATTGTGCACTTTTTCCTATAATTTATTACCAATGTGTAACAATTTTTTGTGAGTAAAGAGGTAAAATCGATTATTGAAACAATGGGACTACTTCTGTATAGCTCATCTGTTTTGTTTGTTATTATGGAACTATCTTTACACATGTTTCATCTTGTGTTCACGAAAGGTGCTGAGTAAGGGTAATGCATTGGAAACAGTTAAAAACAAGAGAACTTTTGATGGATTAATGCAACTGAATGTTCTTTTAAAATTCTTGAAATTAAGAATTCACTGGTTCTTTGTAGATTCATCCTGTTCTTACTATGCATACCATATTCTTTCTTTTTTCAGAGTTTTTTTTTAAAATGTGGTGTATTTTAAATAATAACTTTAAACCATATTTAAAGGCACACTTTTAAAGTCTCTTATTTGCTCTTTTTGTAATGTTTAAGTATCATAAATCTTCAAAATAATTGTATCATACATATTACAGGAAAATTATTATACTGTAGGTACAGTATAATTTTTTTGCTTTATGAGGAATCATAATTTCATAACATTTTTTAAAAATATTGGTACACCTGTATTTTTCAAAACACAATGGAAAATTTTTAACAAAAGGGGGGCAGTTTTTATGGATTGGCACCAAAACTTGATTTGAACACTTTGAAATTCAAAGATTTCACCAAAAATGCTACTCAAATGAACCACCTACTAGATTGACTTTTTGTTGTAATGGACATGTAAGTTGTAAAGACATGTACATGTTGACTTCTGTGATATTGTGGAAATGTACTATATTCCCTTCTTTAGATGATATTTTTTTTTGTTATTTCATTAACAGAAACAGATAAAGTATAATGTTGGAAGATAGGAATTCCTGTATCTGTTTGTGATTCGTATAAGGTTTCTATTTTCACTGGGTATAAGATTGTATATCTGTTTGTGATTCATATAAGGTTTCTATTTTCACTGGGTATAAGATTGTATAGACAATCTCTAAATGGTTTTAATGTTATTTGTAGTTCAAGAAATTGTATTTTACTTTCTCGTTGTGGGTTGCTTTTGTGCTTTGTGCTAAAAATATGTTATTTTTTCTAATGAAATTGAAATCCATTTCAATTTTGACTTTAGTTTTGTTTATGATTGTTGGAGCTTTCATGTTTTACATCTTTAGGAAAATATTGAACAACCAATGTGAAAGCACAGTTAATCAGTCAGCTTTTGGAATAAGTTAACAACTTGGTTACTTCAACTTCTGCTTAAAATATCTGTTCAAGCTAACATTTATATATGATAAACCATTTTGAAAGTACAGTTTTGGTGTGGCTAATGTGATAAAAAGACACTGAGTAGAATTAAAGTGATTATTTCACCTCCCAGACCAGCTACTGGTTGTATTGATGTTTGTTCATATTAAAATAATTGATAAAAGAAATGCTCATTTATTCTAGAAAATAAGTTTCTTCTTAGATCAGTTAAGATTTATTTGTGTATTGAGGTTTTAAAGTTGTCAACTGGAAACTTATTGAGTGGATCTCAGTACTTCTAGTACATGTACTCCTGTACCTGTACTTTGATTTGATATTGTTAATAGCTATTGAAGTTGTGTAAGTGAAGGTTATTATAATAGCGGTAAATTTAGTCTTTTTTCGTATATTTTTTGAGAAATCCACTACTGCACAAAGATAAAGCTGGCGTAAAAATGCTTTGTCATAGACTAAGGTTGGAAATGTTTCTTTGTAAAATATAATTTAAAATAGAATGTAAACTCTTGTTAGTATTACAATAGTTTCATTTTACCATGCCCATTATTGATAAACAATGTGTTGTATATATGTGTCTAAACCGAAGATGAATTTGTTGTAAAGTTTGGTCCGTTTCATATTGTTAAGGAGCAAGTTGAATGTTGATATGTCTTTCTCTTCTTTGCCGCTATTCTGCCTTTGTGATTAATTTAAATTCATACAATGAAAGATATATATATTTGCTACATATTTCAAATCAGAATAAATGTTGATAATGATAAATAGATTTCCTTATATCTCTTGGAAACGTTAACAGCCACATCTCTTATTTTGGGACTCTGAGGATATAATGGCCATATATATGGTACATGTATAAGGAAAATTCATATATATAGCAAAAATCTTCAAAATCTTCTCATTGACAAAAACTTCAGTGCTACAATTTTTGAAATTACAGAGCAAGTATCCTAATAAAATGTAATGATTCTTTAAAATTCTTCAGACTGTGACCACCCTCTCCCAACCAAATAATGAGGCCCCTATAAAGAGAAAAATCTTTATTCACAAAATGTTCACTGCTACAATTTGTGATATTATCATACAAATAGCCTGATGTTGAAAAGATTCAATTTTTTTTAAAAACATGTCCCTTTAACCAAAAGGAGAGGTGCCAAGTTTAGCATAGGTATTTCTTATACCCCTATTAACATTCTTCTATATAATTCTTGCCAACAAAAAGTCAATCAAAACAAATGTTACTTAAACTGGTCTTACAATTTTGATGTTGACCAGTCTGTTGGGCCAACATCAAAATTGTTAGACCACTAGTCGCAGCTAATAAATATTAATCCAATCTCGGCGGAACGGAAAAAGTTGAACGACTCTATGACATGAATGGCTGGCTACTACTTGAAATAGTATTTGCATCTGCAATGAAGGGTATAACAAAACCGTTACTGACTGGGATTTAAGCAACATATGACTTGTTGGACCAGAAGACAGAAATGTTGCCTTCGATCAGCCTCTGTCTTCAGGTCCAACAAATTATATGTTGCTCTCATACCCAGTCAACAACTGTATAATATAGGGAAACATCATGTAAACATTTTATTTGATTCTGAACTCAATCCAATAGTCACTAAACAATTTTAAACAGATAAAGATTGCTTGAAAAATTACACAAAAAATCATTGATTTTCTTGTTCTAATACATGTAAGTCTGACACAATATTTAAACGTATGGTATATTACATGTACTGTACATGCACATGTATTATTAAGGAACAAGACTCTTTTATCCAGCTAAAGATGGATTTCAAAATACAATTATAAATATAAAACCATGTGTCATATAATTTATTCTGTAATACACTGTATTTCATTACACATGTATCTAAATATATGTAGATTTTAAAATTTAAACTTAAAAAAGTAACATTTTTGGCACTGACAACATATTGCAATGAAGAAATGGGAATCAACATGATGATACATGTATAATAGAAATCTTATTTGGATCAGTAGCAGTTTTCCAGCTCTGGTGAGAGCTTGAACGCCTTCCTGTATAACTCCGCTGCCTGCATACAATCTCCCTGAGCCTGGAATTAAAGTCTTAATGTTAATTAAAAGTCCTTCAGAATTTTTATAAATGCTTGCATTAAAAAATTACTTGTACATCTACAGTCTGTAGTTTATTCAGAACCTAGCTATTACATTTATAGATAATGACCAGAAATTACTGGCTGGTGATTGAATTTCAAATCCCTTATACATTTACCAGTACTGGTATATAACATACACATTCTCATGTATATAATATATCATTAGGCATGGGTACTTGTATTAAATAGCTTATTCATTATAACTTAATAAAATACTAGTAAATAAACTCAGTATTTTGTAGATCTGTATTGTTAGTTGAAACATCTGATTTGAATTTTTAAAAAACTCGAGATAAATCAATACATGTTCCGATACATGTTTTAGTACAGAGCTTACAAGTTCTATACCATGTTACCTATAAAACACATACATTTACGTGTATTAATGACATGCATTTTACATACCTCAAGCCTTTCCGCTTCCTGTATCATTGCTATGGCTTTTTCTTGTTTTTCATCCATCTTTTTCTCTCCTCTCTTTCTGTACATAATATCTGTTCTCAGTATGTACTTTTTGCCAGACCTAAACATAGGAAGTCTGTTTTAGCGATTAAAAAGACAGCAGCTGTTTAATTACTAACCAGATTATCTTGTATTACCAGAAATGCAACCAAAATGAAACTTACAAGAGTTGTTCCCCCTCATGCAATCTTTGGTGGTTAAACAAAATGGCCATCCCTGCTTCTGGTTTAATCTTGCAGATTATGTTTTCTTTTTCTGCACAGTACTTTCCATTCTCATCCTAAGAAAAGATTCGTCTCAAACAGTCAGTGGTATTTTGATTTTGTGCTAATTTTCAACTAAATTTGGCATGGTAATTAAAGTTACGTCCCTTAGATTGTGCACAATGAACGCATTAATTTTTTCACCTTATGTAGGGTCTGTGTCTCATCAACAAAATTGGTGCTTCCTCCATCAAAGTCTCCATTGAGATAAATCATAAAGGTCTTTAGAGACCTCTCTCCTGGTGATTTACTGTAAAAGCCATCAAAATGAGGGGCGAAATGTCCTCCTGGGAAATATCTACACAGCCTAAACAGCTGAAAAACATAAAACAACTGCTCATTTAGTGGGTGTATGTGCATGTATATCTAATACTCTGTTCGCATGTGTGAAAAAGCATAATATCCCAAAGAGTCAAGAATTCTTTTGTGACCATTAACATATCACTTTTGATATGAGAATATTTTACCTTATTCAACCCTATAGGCTGCCATTTACCCCTCAGTAAATAAGGCACACCATGAATGTGTAAGTCTTGGAGACAGGTTTCCTCAGGTACATCAAACTCTGAAAGGTAGGACTGTATTCTCTTCCATAAAATCTGTGATAATTCTTCACTTTCTATCACTATTCTGCAAAAAATAATACATTTTATGATCAAATGATTTTTGAGCCAAGATTTTGGAACTGAAGAAATACAAACAAGGGTTACAGTATATGCATCTAAGTGCTCTCTCTCTCTCTCTCTCTCTCTCTCTCGCCTATCACAGCTACGGTAATCCCTCTTAGCTCCTTTAATTTCACCAAATCCGATCTTTTCGCCTTCGTCGATAATTCGTGCACACTCATCTGATGTCATTAACTTGTGCAATAAAAAACCTTGATCACCAAAGTCCAGAATTTCTGATCTGTGAACCTCCTTGTCGATGTAATTAAATGTGTCCTCAAAAACTGACAACTTGTGAACATCATTCAGATCGCTGGCAAGTTCTCCATTGACATTTGCCCCCGCCTCCACTCCGGGTATAAATTCTGAGCTCATTTCTAGTCAGTAAAAAACTATTCTCATTATCTCTGTATTTCACAACACATGCTTCCGGGTATCCTCATCTATTTTTACTCTTGACGTTTCAATATAGCAATGGCTATGTCGGTCTTTAACTGAGTCGTTTATGCTCTCTTTGGGTTATTCATTTGGGTATGAAGGTAGCGAGCATTGCGGAAAAAAATACATATGTATTTCCTCCTCTAATTTCATTTTGAAATTTCTCACTTGAATTTCTTATAAAGATACTTATTTTTTGTCGCAAGCTAAGAATAAAATGATTTTTATCGTCGATAACTGAACGGTTGATAATAAAAAAAATTTCAGCTTCTTTTCAGAAACCACCAGGCCATTTTTGACTAAATTTGCACGCTGCATGTAGGAAATGGGGTATATGATTTGTGAATGTCGAGAACCCAACCCCAATGGGCTTTGGATTTTTATTTCATAAAAGGTATATATAAACTGCAAATTTAAAGAATCCTCTTCTTTTTTCCTGGGCTTCCAATCATATACACTCAGTACATGGTTATAATGAGCAAGAAGGCGTCTACCAAAAATATACATATGAAACTTGGATCAGAGGCTCTGAAGTTTTAAAAGGCTTTATTGATCATTTTCATATACATATGAAACTTGGATCAGAGGCTCTGAAGTTTTAAAAGGCTTTATTGATCATTTTACTGTACGGCATGAATTCTTTGTAATTCTTATTCAAAAGTCCTGGACATCTACCGGTGGAGAAGATTGCATCGATAGGATGAACAAGCCGAAACCTTTAGCAAAATTGTGAAATCCGTGACTCCTGGGTCAGAGGTTCTGGTGTTAGGGCTGAGCTCTATACATGTAATAACTTTGAATTCGAAAAATTCGTCTCTACTAAATATACTTTACACGTAGCAGGCAAACTGCATGCAAGGTTAAGATAACCTTGACGTGCCCAGCTTTCTTTGTCATGCATTGTCAAAAAACTTGATTACTCCTCAGAACCCACGTCTAAATCCATATATTTCTCGTCCGTGCACTATGACAAATTAAACATGACATCAGACGGTAGCTCCTGGAACCCTTGAACTATATAACCACTCCCCCCCCCCCCCCCCCCCCCCCCCCCCCCCACCATGCAAACACTAATGTGAAGCCCAAATGTGATATTAGTTTAAAAACGCAGTATTTATACACGGAACATCTAAAGAATAAATTTATATTTTCTTTGGTGGAATATGTACATCTCTCATTCGCTGAATTCAAATTTAGCGAGTAAAAGGAATATTATAATGTTCATTTAGTTCCATAGAAAGAGAAGCCAAAAAGTATATCTGTCATCAGATCGTACAGAGCATTGTTTTCAATGTCAATCAAATTCGAAATAGTCCACGAAAAACATCCTGGCCGAAGTTCGAGAGTATAAAAATTACACAACAATAGAAACATCATTCATCATGTCACGAGTACTGAATAAAACAACGAAAAATTAACAAGAAAACATATATTTATCGGTGTTCGTACGCGGGCAAACTGCCTTAAATTGTCATAGATCAAATGGGCGAAACCTAAATTTGTCATGTGTTTGTTCATAGACTAATCTTATACATAGTCGAGAAAAAATTCAGAGGATATTAAAATTTATTTTAATAAATCAACCAGTCACTCCAAATAAATCTCAGACTCTTTGCAACCGCAACCGAAGACGAAATTTTCTGAATAGCCTCAAGTTGCTTCAATAATAGATGTAAAATTCTTTCTTTCCGATCGTAGCATTTTGTTTTTGGACAATACCAAACAAATTTTTTTTGGTTGCACATAACTGTAACATTGGTTTCTTAGTTTGATTATTGCTGTCCCGAAAAGTGTAAATTGTGTCCCAAGAAAAGACTCCATACATTACAGAAGATATCGGAATATTTTGACGACTCCATTGCTTCCTCCCACCCAGAGGTAACCGTCAGCGTCCACAGCCACCGAGAACGGCTGCTTCATGACGCTGTCTGACCTCGTCAGGTGACAAACGAACTGTCCCTGTTGGTCCAGAAGGTGAATGCAGTTGCTTTTATAGTCTGCGATGATCACGTGACCATAGCGATCACACGTGATTCCGCACGGTTCGCCGAGTTTGACAGACTCGGTCCCAGTGTATTTGTGTTTGACCTTTCCATCATGAGTGAGAACGTGAACGCATCCTTCTTTGTGGTCAGAAACATAAATATCTCCGTTGAGATTTTCAGCAATTCTTCTTGGGTACTTCATCTGAATGTTTGCCCGCTCAAATTCCGCGACGACCTTGCTTCCAACTTTAGTGTATTTTACAACAACGTTTTTGTCCGTCGGACGATATTTGTCATATGTACTAGATTTTGCAAGACAGATGAGAATGTCTCCGGATTGTGATAAAGCAATGCCTCTGGGAAAATCATTCAAAACCACCATGTCTCGAATCCTTATATCTTTATTTAAAAGTTTGATACATCGGTTCTTCCGACAAGAAACGTACACGTTGTCGTTTTCGTCGGAAGTGACGTAATCGACATCGACGTCATTTCCTAGTTTTATCGTACGTAGACGAGAACCTAGTCGGTTAAGGAGATGAAGACGAGGATCAAATCCACATATCACCCAGGCTCTACCATCAGATACCGGTGCAATACCTCGAATCAGATGCATTCCTGGAACCTTATAGTGGCCGATTTCCGTTACAGTTACCGTTGTAGATCCAAGTTTCGAAATTTTCCCGAACAAACCCTCTGTAATTGTTTCCGTTGATGGCGGTTCTAAAAAGTTTATATCAAAACGTGGAATGAAACCAACTGGTAACATTTTAGACGCTTCTTGTAGATGGAATTGTAGTGTTTCCTTGCCAACAGCAATGTCTTGGTTCGAACCGAAATCTATGCAGTGTTTTGCTGCCGCTACTTGGGAAGAAACAAACGTTATCGCTTCGGTAACTCTATTTTTGAAAATAACCAATCTGTCCTCTTCTATTTGAATTTCTGAATTTATCTTGGTTATAAATTTTTCTCTCAGGTCCTCGATTTCTCTATGTAACCTCTCGGAACGTGAGTCAACTTGATCGATCAAATGTCTTTTTACGCTTAAAACGGCTTCATCATGATTTTCGACATCTCTAAGTCTCTCCTTTAGTGACGGTAGGTAACTCTGCAAGAAATCCACTGATTCAGTCAATTCTTTTTTCACCCCATTGGCAAAATCCACAATGTTTTGCGTATTGTGTTGTTCATGTGCTTGATCACGACAGGTCTCACAAATTGGCATTCTACATTTGAAGCAGAAAATGTCGATTTCTTGTTTATGTTCCCCGCAATAAGAACGTGACGTCATCTTCTGGCCGTGTTCGCCTGGCTTTTCTGAGACTAAATGATGAGATTTGGACATTTTCATCTTCAGGTGAATTGTTCCACATCGGGTACAAAAATTCTGCTCACATTCCAAGCAATACATCTCCGCTAATGTTTTGCCATCGTCGCATGTTTCGCAAATTGTGTTTTTCATATTTTTTGTAGCCTGTAAGGCATTTATGTAGATATTTGGTTTAAACCCTTGCGCTCCGTCCACGGGTACAGGGTGTCTTATCTTACAAAGAGGACAAGCAAAGCTACCGGCATCTTTTGTTTGGTCGATGTATTCGTTCAGACATCGGCTGCAGTAGGAATGGTAACAGGGAAGCATTTTTGGATCGCTGTAATCATCAAAACAAAGTCCGCACCATTCAAATTGGCTGTCCTCATTCAGTAAAGCCCGAGGGGTTCGGGATGTTTCCGATTCTTCGGATATGACCGCCATCTTACTTGGTATGGCACTAGAACTCCTTGTTTTGGCAGAACTTGAGAGTGGTACACTTGTAAGACTTTGAGAGAAGGAAGAGATCGAGGGTAGTCTTACTACCTCCCCCGTCATCTTGAATGAATTCATTTCATTATATCCCAGTTCAACAAGCCTCATTCAATAGACAGAGATCACAACTTTTGGACACTCAACTGCCATGCTTCTCAAATGCAAAAGTTCATTTTTTGTTTCTTTGCATTCTACCGGTTAAAAGGCGTGATCTTACTACCTATTAGAAACCACTCTTGCGAAAAGTGCTTTCTTTTATACTTAAAGTTTGTCCACATTTTAGTAATTAATATAAATTTAAAGTTCTTTTGTTAAAATAAGCTATTGTTTTAGCTATAGCAATTTCAATTAAAAATCGATGATTATTTTAGATAATTTACTTATTTTAAAAATATAAAAACATGCATGCATTTATAGTACATTTATTTAATAAATGTATTTATCGATATTTTCATAATGTACTATATATACATTCTTGTATATTTTTGGTTCAAATTAACACACTTAAAAGTTGTGTTCTTGATTTCTTCTTTCTATCTCTTTTTTGCAGATAATGACCAACGACATAAAATATTGAATTGGTGCAAAATGTGATAAAATTGTCTGGTGATATTTAGCATCAAAGTGTTTGTACAAGACAATGAAGCTTAAGGTATCTTACTCGTCACGTTTTGGTTTCATTGCACATGATCATTATATTTAAAATTACATTTAAAATCAATAAACAAATAAGTTTGGGGGAAACTATTTTTTATGTAGAAGGTTATTTAGAGGAAAATGACAAAAAACAAGCAATTTTATGAAACTTCAATATATACTTTTCGTTTGATTGAACTTTATTTATAACGCACATTTTTAACATTTGATAGGTTTGAAACATATTCTGTAGGTTCTTTAACATGTACAAAATCAAATCTAGAGAATTTGGTAGACATTCAGCTTAAAATCATGTAAATATATAAAAAAAAGTCTGATTTTTTTTTTTTTCAGCCAAATTTTGCAAGAATTTTACCTTAGAGGCCCTTTATCTAAAATTTGACATCACCTACCCCCATGTTTTATAATGTCAAAATAATACTGAATACATGCATATCTAGACAAACAGAATTAAATTTATAAAATTCTTGATATTCAAAAAGCTTTTATTTCCAAAGAAATTGTAGGCCATGAAAAAATTTAAAAGCAGCTTCAGACAGTGTTTTTTTCTTCTTAATCTCTCTATTCAATCTGATCACTGTGCACATTTCAAAACAGTATTTGATGTGATATCAGGGACGTATATCGCGCGTATATTATACGTCCCTGGTGATTGCATTTTTTAAAAGTGCAAAGAGGTCAAATTAAAAAATTAAATAACCGGATAAACACTCCCCCCCCCCCCCCCCCGTTTTCTTGTATTTTTAAAGTATTTTTTGTCTACTGATTTCATTGATAAACTCTTGATTCAACAACATTGTGGAGTGAGATGCTTAGCTATGACCATTCCCTTTATTGTAAGTTTATTATGTTTAGCGACAATTTAAGAATCATACTGCGCTTGGGCTAACATTTTATTTTTTTATTTTTACGCCATCTGCCGGGGAAACACCTCAGTAAACGGAAGTAAACATGCGTCAGCCATGTTACTGAACAGGGGACAAACAATACTTTAATTTAGTGTAATGCAGCGGTATTCATGGATATTTTGTTTTCGTAAGAATTAACTGAAGCTTTTCGAATTTCGATATTCACAGGGCTTTCCTTCGCTGTGTAAAGTTTGCAGACAAGATCGTGCACATTGTACAACAAAAAACATTACCATTTTAATCTGTATACATGGTGAAAATGAGCGTTTCGTCAGTGCCATCTGCAGGGTCAAGTGCTCGTAGTACCCCTGTACCGATGCAAAACTCGCCGGGTCTAGGACCGTACAAACCTATCACTCCCAGCCAGTACGGTGCCTCGATAGGTAAACAGAGTGATGATGAACTCAGAAGACAAGGGGTGGAGGATCTTGTACGTATGGTGAGGCGTCTTGAATCAGAAAACCGATCAATCATTGCTGAGCATAGTAGCATTATCAAAGACGTTAACAGACGAGTCCAGATCTACAACATGGAGATGCGAGGTCTTAAAGACATTAACCAGAAATTGCAAGACGACAACCAAGAACTCAGAGACCTCTGTTGTTTTCTGGATGATGACAGACAGAGAAGTAGAAAATTGGCTCGCGAATGGCAGAGATTTGGCCGATACACTGCTTCAGTGATGAGAAGCGAGGTCTCGGCATACCAAGAGAAGCTCAAAGCTCTTGAGAACAAGCAGGACGAGTTGATCTCTGAAAACACTGAGCTAAAAGAGCTGTGCTTATACCTTGACCAGGAACGAATTCGCTTTACCCAGACTCGAGATGATGGAGATGGCAGTAGCAATAGTACAACAGCTGGGCATGAAGAAAGTAATCAACCTCCACAGATTCCTGATGTAGCTGTCACAAACAATGTGAATAGAAGAGGCAAGTAACACTCTGAAACCTGTTTCTTTCCAGTTCAGTGTATTCATGTTTATGTACACAACCTCTAAGCTCCACTGTTTGTTATAAGCATACATTATAGAAGCAATTGTACAAAATGTGTTGATTCAGAAACTAGGTGCTATTGAACAGTTGTGCACCAATGAGATGAAGGACTATAGGTATAATAACAGAATATTAAAATGTGATATTTTTGTTTCTTGCAGATTCAACTTACATCCAACAACTTGAGTCTCAAGTCCAACAATTAGAGAAAGAGAAAACAGATTTACAGGTTTGCATGAATATTTTCTACATCTATCTATTGTCATTTTCTATCTCAAATTTTTAAAAAAATTCATGTAATCATCTCCTTTGTGAGTGTATTTTTTTTTAATGTGATAAATGTGGTCATTTTATAACAGAGACAATCATGTCTTTGCTAATGCTTGTATTGAACTCATGTCTTTTTTGTGTACAAAGCAACATCTTAACAGTCAGACATGCTGGTTAATAAACACTGATGAGAGCTACCAGAAATTTCTTGAACAGTTGTAATGTACAGGCACATTATTATCAGTTGGTTATACAAATGTATTGCAGAAATCCGGGCACAAATTTTCAAACCCTGACAAACAGTCCTCAAATCCTCCCTCCCACCTGCAGCTAAAAGGCTCACCAGTAAAACCAGTGGTAAAGAAACTTGTTATATTTCTTATGCAACAAATATTTTAGCAATCTGCAAATAGGAGAACAGATTTGGAGATGTGGGGAATGTTTTAGTCTTACATTGATAGTAAATGATACATTACATGTAAAATTATATGTACTGATATCAGAATTTCTGTGCCACAAGAAATATCATAAAAGTTAATAAACTTCATAGTAATTATAAACAAATCTACTAGCAGAGTCTTTTGGCCTCAGAGCAGAGAGGTACACCTGTGGGGAAGAATGGTAGTGACCAGCATTCCTCTGTACCCAGCACCCCCAGTACCCTGGCAGACACGCCCTCCAAACCAGAGGCTGTTGTGCATGCCATGAAGGTAACAAATTTGATTTATATTTTATGCAAAAGTTTCCTGTAATGGAAGGATAACTAAGCTTTAGGATATGTATTCATTAGTGAATGTTCATAGGAAAGAAAATGGTAAAAGAAAAAATAGTTCAATAAAATTAGCATGAGGCACTCATTGATCAATGTTAAGATACACATGTACTGTACCTTTCATACTTGTCCTTTGGCAGCTAATTGAGGATAAAACTGATTACGTTTTAATTTGAATTTTCACTAGGTGTCATCCCTTTATATGTTTGTTGATCCTAAAATTGTGATTGTGACACATCTAGTCATCTATACATTGCATACTTATTTTAGGTGCTTGAAGTCCATGAACAATTAGAACGTCCAAAGACAGACGTAGGGGGAGAGAACCTTGATGATAAAGAGAAGGCTATAGTTAGAGAGATGTGCAACGTAAGTTCAGCAGAAAACAGTGTTTAGTTATATTAGCTTTATTTATTACTCCATAGCCACTCTGTTTGAATTTTAGAAATAAGAACTTAGTGTTGAATTGAATGTTTGATAGCAGTTGAATTATGTTATAAACTGTAATATCATTAGTCATTGTTATCTTCAATTCATTGTGATATCAAAATCTTTGATCAATCTAAATGAACTACTGTCCAGATTTTTAAGTCATCTCGTGCATAAAAAAATTCTCAAAATGTGTCAATACATAGCATACTTTGAATACTTGTTCAGGTTTTTTTTTAAACATGTGTTCATTGCTTCCTTTTTTAGGTTGTATGGAGGAAACTAGGGGACACAAAATCTGAGAGAGATACCCCACATCCAGTATATGAAAACATGCCCCCACCCCCTCCTCCTTTACCCCCGCCTCACAAACAAATATCCCAGGGCCCAGTCAGTGAGACCAGAAAATCCCCCTCCACATCCAGTGTCCCAAATCATGACTATCAGCAGAACAATTCCCAGCATTATCTCCCCCCTCAAGGCTCTCCACAGTTCAATGCTAATCCTGATTCTTTCGGCAATTCGTATCAAACCTCTCCCCCTGGGGGCCCTGTTTTGCAGTGTAATACTACAGTGCCCCACCCTGGGTCCTCTCACACAGTGCATTCCCACAACCTGCCCCACTACCAACAGTATAGGTCCCCACCACCCCTCTACCCCAAAGAGAGACCCCCTGCATCAGTATCCTCATATGATAGTGACCATAGCTCCTATGCCTCACAACCTTATGACAGACCAAATCTACCCTCCAACTACTATAAGGACCGACTGGGACATGGGGGTCAAGGGGGACAATATGACCAGTTAAAGTCCAACTATCAGCACAGGGCAAGTTCTCAGTCAGATCTGATCCCACCCCCTTCACCTAGACAGCCATACAAAAAGCATTTCTCTCAGTCAGATGTGAGGGGGAGAGATTACAACAGAGGAGGTCAGAACCCAACACAAGGACCGCACAACTATAGCCAAGAGTTGAGGGACAGGGGGAGACCCAGGGAAAGCAGTGTTCCCCGTGAGGCTAGGGAGGGCAGTTATACACGAGAGGTTAGGGAGGGCAGTTATACAAGGGAGGCCAGAGAGGGTAGCTATTCCCGAGAAACTAGTGCATCCAGAGATGGAGATCCAAGGAGAACGAGGGAATTACGCACACCTGATCCCTGGGATTTGAGGGATCCCAGACATGAGGCTATATCTAAAACCAGTAAGGGATCTTACCATTGAAGTATATAGCTTTTCTGAAAAAAGGGTATTCTATTTATTGTCCAACTATCTCATACATTTATAATGTATTCTGGATGTTGAGTTTTTAAAATTTACATTGTGTGACATTTGTATAAT
>WFKH01006014.1:19254646-19265252 GCA_016163765.1 Magallana hongkongensis | reverse complement strand
CAGATATGTTTGACATTAAACTAATGTATTTTAATGGCTGCCTGCGAGGGCATTTGTGGCGTCAAGACACATCTAGTTTTACCATATTTCCACATTGCATACATGTATATCCCCCTTTTTAATTGCTTGTCAAGATGTTTTGGATGAAGCTGTCCCCCCCCCCCCCCCCCCCACTTTTAACAACGATGCTGCGTGCTTGAATATCCTTTCCTATTTCATCTGGTTGGAAATAACAAAATGCCTTTGATTTTGCATCTTAATATAACAAATATAATTTAAAATTTGACTGTTTTATCTTCCGCTTTCAAGCTTACAAGCAATTATTTGATACATTAATATTCCTAAAATAATTTGAATTAATGAAATAATTTAATTTCAAGTGATGTTCATGCACTATATCAAAGAAAAAGACTGAAATTTCTTCTTAAATCTGCACGTTCCGTTTATGAATTTATGATAGCAGCGAAAATTAAAATTCATTTCTTAAAAGATAGCCTAATTGATACATGCATGCTTCCATTGAATAATTTTGTTTAGTCAGACAAGCTTTTTTGAAAGCTATTACTTGTGCGTCCATTATTGCTGCTTCAAACAAAGAACCTCGTTTTCGAGATATGAAATACCGAACCCGAAGTTATATGCTGATTGAACCCCCTTTCTTTTTTATTATTTTCGTAATTAACTCAAATTTGAAACAGAATTAGCCCTTATTTTTTGCAATTTATATTCTCCCTTCAATAAGAATTATTTATGCTAAATTGCGTTGAATTTGACTCAGTAGTTCTTGAGAAGATTTTTAAAAATGCACCCATTTTTTTTCACAGTTTCGAGGTTTTCTCCGCTTTGAATAAAAATTGGCCTTTCATTTCTGCAATTTATATTTATCTTTCCATAGGGATGCTTTGTGCCAAATTTGGTTGAAATTGGCCAAGTGGTTTTAGAGAAGAAGTTCAAAATGTGAAAGTTAACAGACGGACATACGGGCGGACAGACGGACGACGGACAAAATGTGATCAGAAAAAGCTCACTTGAGCTAAAAAAGGACAGAGTATCGCCTGTGTTGATGGACGCTGCGGAAGGACATTAAACATACGGACATGATTAAAATACACTGAAAGTACATTGTAAAATAAATTATCTATATATTATATATGTATCTTCGCTTGCCACGGGTTTGCGATCCGATCCGCTCCGCTCCTTTAGAGAACGGATTGGAAACCCTTGGCTTGCGAAGATGTTATGTATGGTTATTTCTTATAATAGTGTAAGAGAGATATAAAAACTAAAAAAGTACGTGAATAACTGACTAAAAGAACCATGCAAATGAAAAAAAATGCATCAGGTTATTGTGTGCATTTATAATTATATACAACATATATATACAACGTAGTTACATGTATTTGACAGTCAATTTATTTATAAAAATGTGTTCGATGTGCATACTTTACATGTACATTGTACGTTCCCTATGACATGTTCCTTTTTATATAATACTGAAGCAATGACAACAATTCAGCAATAATGGGTCGAATACAACTGTCGCCGTGCATTCAATACGCTCGATGAAAATAAAACAATGTATTACATAAACAGAGAATGTTATGTGTTTTTCCTAATAGAGGACATACACGCTATGTAAATATAGTTGTTTATGTAATGTGTCTATATTTAGAGATAACTATTCTCGGTTTAGGTAAAAATTTCCGCATTTGTGCAACACCCTCTCTGATTTCTTTAAATGAACTTGTATTTATTCACATGAGAGCGTTTATTCACACAAGAGCGGGTATATTACTAGTGAGCATTGGCTCGCAGACTTTTTGTTTAATTCAGGACATCTTTGGTAGGAACACTTGAGAAGTTACCGCCGTTAAGCTGTTCTGTATCGGCTTCAAGTAAAAGCTCGGACCGGTACAAGTATGGGGATTTAGGAAAATTATATACAATAATGCATTTGGATAACTAAGCATGTATATGCACGCATGATGAAAGTGATGTGTCAAAGGACCGGACAACCCCTTCCCATATATATCAACTCTCTATCTCTCAAGAAGTTTATTATTTTTTTTTTATCAATCAAAGTCCTGAAGAACTGCGGGAAGTTGATTTAATGGATTATTATTTATTTAAAAATCAACGATATGCAATTTCGCATGGTAATTAGTTTCTTAGCTGTACTTGAACTTAAGATGCATGATGTATCAGTAATATATATATTTCTGAAAAGTTGTATTTTAAACAATTTTAACAAACAAATAATAATAAAGTCTAGTCTCCGCTTGAACTAGTTCTATCTTTAGATTGGACAGTCTGCCCTTGATTCCAAACGCTACCGCTGTAGAAATGGCGCTTTGGTAATCAATGACAGCGAACCAGTCTTATTGAACTTTGGCGTAGGTATATACATACATGTACGATTCAAAAAATATCTAAATTGGCGTAACATTTAAAATCCGACTATTTTCAAGGTATTCAAAAATACGTTACCTTGAAAAACAATGCTTCTGAAACCATTACATCGAATTTATCGATTATTTTCAAGCACTAAGTCTTGTCAGCGGTGATGGTTTTCCATTCATGATTCTGCTTAGATCCAAACACTGTGTCACTTCCGTTTTGCCAGAGCAACTGCATAGGAGAGTTGACTAATATCAACTCCCAATAAAAATCATAACGATTGACCGCCAGTATTAGCAATTGCAATGTTATTTTTAAATATTAACTAATCAACTTCCTGCTAAAAAGACTCTAAATGCATCATAAAACATAAATTCCACTTGTTTACTTGTACAATGTATACGTTGAAATCATGTATTACACTGAGACGATGTAATCCCATGTCTCATCACATCAGGTAACAAATAACAATATAGGTAATCACTCCGATTCGGATTTATTTCAGTGATAATCTGCACGTGGTATTCATGCTTTGTTCAGCTTATTAACTCAGACAGTTTACAAAGAAAAACAAACACCACCTGTAAAATTAATATTTCAAATGCTATCAGTTTTCTTAATTATCACAAATTAACTAAGTTTAAATAAAAACCCTGAAACTTGATCATACAAGATATCTGTGAGCCAATGCTCACTAGTGATACTCCCGCTCTGATGTGAATATAGAAAATAAATAAAGTCGTCATTTAACAGGAAGTTGATGTTCGATTGAAACGAAAATGAACCCCAACACAAACCATGTTTAAACAAAGAGTGTGTTAAAATTTCAAGCATCTGCGATGAATAGTTGCTTAGAAAACTTTGATGAAAATTTCTTCGAAATTTAGGCTAAAAATAAACAAAGTCGTCATTTAACATGAAGCTGACGTTCGATTGGAACAGAAATAGATCCTACCATATGGCCTGCCTAAACAAAGAGTGTTTTAAAATCTCAAGCATCTGCAATGATTAGTTGCTGAGAAATCTTTAACGAAAATTTGTTTCAAAATTTAGCCTAAAAAAAAAAAAAAAGTCGTCATTGACAAGGAAGTTGACATAGGATTTGTACAAAAATAAATCCCAGCATATATCATGCCTGAACAAAGAGTGTGTTAAAATTTCAAGCATCTGCGATGAATAGTTGCTGAGAAAACTTTGACAAAAATTTGTTTGAAAATTTATGCTAAAAAAAAAAGTCGTCATTTAAAAAAGTCGTAATTTAACATGAAGTAGACGTTCAATCGGTACAAAAATAGATCCCACCACATGGCATGCCTTAACAAATAGTGTGTTAACATTTCAAGCATCTGCGATGAATAGTTTTTGAGAAAAATGCGACAGACGGACACACAAAGGTAACACAGCACACCATCCTCTCCTTCGGAGAGGGAGTATAAAAATTCCATATTTTACGGAATATAGATCGATATGTTTTCCCATGGCACGTGAATGTCGCCCTATTTGCCGGAGTGACCCCCCCTTTTTTTTTTTTTATGTCAGGTGACCTATTGCAATTAGTCTTTGTCCGTCGTCCATTCATAATTTTATGTTTTTAACTTCTTCATATTTACAAAGCTGATTGTTACAATTTTTGGTTTCAACCATCGCCAGGAAAAGAGGAATCTAAATAGTGAAATTTATGACTTTCCACCCCCGAGGCCTCATGGGTTGGGCCAAATATGCAAGAAAAAAAGGCCAAATTTCCAAAAATCTTCTCTACACCCACATATTTGGAAAAGAACACCTAAATGCATAGTAATGATGTCCATGAAGCCCTCTACCAAAATTGTGAAATTCATGGCCTCTCGGTTAGGATATCAGGCCCTAGGGCGGGGGCAATATCACCATATACAGTAGTGAAATTGTATTAAATGTTATAAAATAATCTCCTCTCCCATCTAGTTTTGAGAAAAACTAAATTGCATTGTTATGATATCCATGAAGCCTTCTATCTAAATTGTGAATTAAATGGCCTTTGGATCAGGGGTTCAGGTCCTTGGACGTGGCCAATATGGCCATATGGTGAAAATGTATAAACTCTTAGAAAATCTTCTCCTTTTCTCCCATAAAGTTTAAGGCAAATGAAAAGCTGTCAAGGTTACAGGAATCCGGGTTTTCTTTTATGTAAACTGTATCCATAATCCATGTCAACCCTGAATTGATGAAGACTACCTATCCAGAGAAATGAAGTACCCTATACGCAATATTCTGCGAGAAAATGACTAAGTTCAACAGCTGGTATTTTTTTTCAGAAATTATTATAACTCAAAATCCAAGTAATATGCACATCTCTAATATATGTACAATTGATCTATAAAACAACAACTTTTTATCTTGATAACGGTAGGAGGAGTTATTCGTACTATAGAGGTACCCTATATGCAGTATTCTGCGAGAAAATGACTAAGTTCAACAGCTGGTATTTTTTTCATAAATTATCAGAAATCAAAATCCGAATAATATGCACACCTCTAAAATATGTACAATTGATTTGCAAAAGAACAACTTCCTATCTTGAAAACTGTAGGAGGAGATACCCTTACAATAAGGGTACCCTATATGCAATATTTTGCAAGAAAATGACTAAGCTCAACAGCTGGTATTTTTTTTCATGAATTATCAGAAATCAAAATCCTAGCAATATGCACACCTCTAATATATGTACAATGGATCTGCAAAAGCACAACTTCCTATCTTGAATACTGTAGGAGGAGTTATTCGTACAATAAGGGTACCCTTTTGAGAGCCGCCCGCCCGCCCACCATTTTCACCATTTCAATAACCGGAATTTTCATTTGGAAAACCCGGTTAAGAAACTAAAATGATGTTCATGAAGCATTGTGACAGTTTATCAAATCGCTGGTCCTGTCAGGGGTTGAGGACCTTCGGCTAAGCCAATATGGCCAACAAAAATTAAAAACGTATATAATCTTAGAATATTTTGTCTCTACTTCTACAGTCGTGGGAAATAAACTTAATGCATGATTATGATGTCCATAAAGCCTTCTACCTAAATTGTGAAATTAATGACCCCTGTTTTAGGGGTTCAGGCCCTTGGGTGGACCATATAGTGAAAATGTACAAAAATTTTATATTTTCTTCTATACTTTCACCGTTGAGGTACAGGGTATTCCTGTTCGTAAACATCAAAAAATAAAAGTTTCGTTTAAAGTATACTAGGATTCGGGTTTATGTCTAATATGACGCTTTTGAAAATGCATATTTCTTAAAAACAATATAACAAAGAATACATATCATGTATATTTTATTCATGACGGTATTAATGAAATTGAGTGGGGCACTTAGCTCGGTGGTCAAAGGCGTTAGGCCAGTAATCGAAAGGTCGCTGGTTCAAACCCCGCTGTGGTCACTTGATATTGTGCACTTAGAAAAGGAACTTTATCTACATTGTCTCAGTCCACCCAGCTAAAATTGGGTACCGGCCTACGCTGTAAGTTAACTTGCGATGGACTGGTGTCCCATCCAGGGGGAGTCAATGAATCTCATCCGCTTAGCACCACCGAGACCGGGGATAAGCACCGACCTTATGTGCCTTCATGGCACGGAGAAGGATTTAACTTTAACTTTAATGAAATTGATACAGTTTGTAAACTTTTTTTGTATAATTATTTTTGTTATTTGTAAGTTTAGAATTGTTTGCTTGGTCAGCCAATAAATTATCGGAATAAAATTCCAATGAAATGTTTGTTTCTATATCAAACTCTGCAATCAGGGGTAGGATGACAAATGAATGGTTGTTTAAAGCAAAACCAATCAGCGATATGATTCTATAGCTATAGATAACAAAAGCGTTCAATCAAAAATTGTTTCGTTTGTTATCGATGTTTAGACAAGTTCAAGCCCTTATAAAAAAAAGGGGGGTGTGTAAACCTGGTTGGGGACGTCTTACTTACCATGCCTCCAGTACAATCACGACGTTCATTCACAACCGGCTTTAAGTTTGAAGTAATTAGTTATGCAGAAGATGGCAGCCAAGCAAAAATTTGGAGTCAGCAAGAAAGTTACACGGAGATGAAGAAAGCAGAAAGATGTCCTGCGCCAGAGTAGGAAGACAAAGAAAGCCTTCCGCGGTCGTAATGCCTACTGGCATTCGAGGACTTTGTACTGAAGTAGAGAGCGGCATGCAGAGTGGTGTCAGCAGTCCAGCTTCGTCTTAATGCAGTCGAGATGGGAATGTCCCTCATAATTGACAACTTCAATGCAATCCTTCCTTGTGTAACGGATTTATAAAGAGGAAAAACCTGCCCATTTGTCAGAGAACAATTGCCCAGCAGCTAATCTAGAGACGTATTTAAGTATTTATACTTTAATCCATTTGAATTCTCAATAAAATATGTTAAAATTTAAAAAAAACTTAAAAGGGTTTACATGGCTTTGCCTGTTACCAAATCTATTTCAATCTTCAATAAAATATGTTTAAATTAAGGAAGGAGTCTTTTCTGGTTTTCGACTTGTCAAAAGTAAATTTGATTAAATGGTCATTAAATCAAGATGAAAGGAAATTAAAATGTCATATTTTTCTGTCTTTTTTACAATCATACAACTTGGCATAGAAATAGTAATCAAAGTTTAGAATCTAACAAGGACTATTTTTTTGGCGGAACATTGGCGTAGGAAAATATCACATGTTTTTGCAATTCGGAATTGCTGTAGATTTATGAGTCTGTTTAGCATTTTTAAAACAATAACATTCATGTCGGATTTTTTCAACTAATGTGAACTAATAATAAGGTACTTGAATTTCAGAATAAGTTTTTAGAATATGATTTGCCTATCAATTTACATTTGTATTAGCTTTTTAAGCGCTCAATCTATAAATAGATTTGTGGGAAAAAATTACTAAAGTCAAATTTTCTCTCTTATTAAACGGTCAATATATTAGCTTTTCTGTCATTTTATATCTTTATGTAATGTCTTCATAATATGTAAAAATTAGAAATATTTTGATATTGGAAGCATAAAAAAATAATCAAAATATCTTCAAAATCTAAAAAAATTAGAGGAAATGCGGGCTAAGCAATATCAATTTTAGTTTGAATATTAATTCCAATTTAGTAGTATAAGGTAAGAGACATTCTGATATTCTATCAGGACCTTCACAATCTGCATAACGGGCCATTAAAATCCAGTTTTACTTGCGTCCTAGCGTTCACTGCCAGCGGGAAGAAGCTGCCACCCCTGATTATTTTCAAAAGAAAACCCTTATCAAAGAAAAGCTCCCCAACGGTCTCATCGTACATCAAAACGAAATAGGGTAGATGGACAACGACGTCTTTAACCTGTGACTGTCCTCCGGCTACGTAAAAAACCCGGGGCTTCTTTGGGCGGCAGTCCAAAAGTCTACTGGTACTTGACACGATGCGAAGAGATCACGAAAAATCGCATCAAAGTAACTAATTCCATACCTGCCTGACGATCATTTTGCAGCCTCTGCACATCTCCGTCAACAAATGTTTTAAAAATGTTAAGTTCATTCAGTGTACGGTACAAAACATGACTGTTTACGTTGAACTTTTTTTTATTGCTTTTTTAAGTTATCCAATAAAATAACATCTTGATTTGTGTGGGTTTTTCCAACACACACTTTATATTAATGTCTCTGAATTCAGCAAGGGTTATTATAAATGTACTTGTTTATAAATACATGCGAGTTCTTCGCATATGCTATTCATGCCTTATGGCTTAGAAAAGATCAGAGGGTGACCAGTTTGTATATACATGAACACAGTAACAAAATGCCTACAGGCCTTGGCGGTCACCTAAGTACCATAGCCCATAGATAGACCTGTCAGCGAGTCTCATGCTTGAATTTTAAGCTTCATACTGGAGCCTAACCCCTCAAATACTTTTCTGACTGTTACCCTCCGCTTTTATTATTTGATGTTTGCAAACATCAATTCATAAAAAATGGGAGGAGCAGGCAGAAGTCGGAGAATCTCAGATTAATTTTACCATAACTTCCAAGGCCAAAAATTGTCATGGGTAATAAACTTAATAATTGAGAAAGAGTGCTTTATAGACATCATTACTATGCATTCAGCAGGGGGGCAGGAAAGGTGAGATCAAGATTTTGTAAGATAAAATAACTTTTATCTTATATGATCATATTGACAACCGCCCGAGAATCTAAACCCCTGAACCAGGGGTCATGAATTTCACAATTTATGTAGAGGGCTTCATGAATATCATAACCATGCATTCAGTTTATCTCCTACTTTTGTGGAAGTGGAAAAAGATTTTTTAAGATTTGATACATTTTCACTATACGGCGATATTGAGCCCGCACTAGGATCTGAACCCCTGACCCAGTGGACATTGATTTCACAATTTAGATAGAGGGTTTCATGGACATCATAACCATATATTTAGTTTTTTCCAACATGTGTGGAAGTAGAGAAGATTTTTTTTAAAATGTGGCCTATTTTGGCCCCGCGCATGAGGCCCTGGAGTTGGTATTGCCATAAATTTCACAATTTATATTCCTCTTATCCTAGATGTGCTTCAAACAAAATTGGTAACGATTGGCGAGCGCTCGCGAGCACCCTCTCTACTGAACAGGCCTCTCGGTGACTCAGGTGACTCAAAAATGGCACAATCTTCGTGTACGTTAAAGCTGAACACTGCTCACCCGATTGCACACCAGAAACTCGTGGCGACATGTAGTATTCCCTATTTTGTCTTAGATTATTTTGTGCGTTAATTTAGTGTTTTATGTGCATTTTCTGTTTATAAATGATTCTTTGACAAGTATAATTGATGTTACTTTTCTCCTGGCTGTTAACAAGTACGGGAAATTTAATAATTTCATCACGACCGAGTAACACGGCGATGTAAAGAGGTGAGACCTCTACAGCGAAATACTTTGAACTTGGTATAGCGGCGATAAAAGAGAAATATGGCGGACAATGCATTTACGAGTAGTGTTCAGCTTTTTCAGTTCTGAAAATGTAAAATGTCACGAGACATACTAAAAGGTTGTCCTGTCTTTGCTCTACTATCTATCTTTGTTATAGAGATCTTGGTATTAAAGAATGCCTTTGAAAATATACAAACATTTAATTTAGAAAAAAACATATGAACAAAAACGGGTACAGCATGCAGATGATTGTACGTTTTAAACAATCTAGAATCAGGGCCACCGAAAAACTCGTCACAATATATAGTTGGTGTTCGAATGACTTATAATCCGGTTAAATCACTTGGAATTTTCTGAGGATATTACAAGGTATCTAACAATGAGAAAAATTGGTTGAATAATTTAAAGAATTCGAAAAATTCTTAGCCTCTTTGCGAATTAGAAAATTAACGATATTCAAAAATTGCAGTTAATTTTCTTAAAGTATCTAAACTATTGTATCTGTTTACAGTTCTCGAAAACCCAAATACTGAATTCATAAAAAGTTTATATAAAAATATTTACATCTACCGAGTATGATTATAGGTTGCAGACAAAGGACAAATGTAGGAAACAGAGAACAAACCCTACATCCACGGAAGGAAATAAAAATTCTTTAAACTAGGAAGGGCTGAGGTTGTCGGCCAAACACCAGCCCTACTAGATAAAAAAGAAATAAGTGAAACAGATGTGAGAATGATCAGTCAGAGAGAGAAACAATCCAATACTTTTTGTACATGTTCACAAACCAATGAAGTTCACAAACCACAAAAGTTTGGAGCAGGTGAGGGAATCTGGTTTACCCAATGACACATCTGTAACTCGCTTGTAACTCAACGAATGTTACTCAACGAATAACATTCAAATTTTAGTTGCCTATTAAAATACCTTACTGAAGCACTGTAAACATTAAAATCGGAAAAATAATTTTTTGACCAAAATCGTGACCAAATGAGGTATACAATTTCTATTAAAATCTTTATTCTTCAAAAGATATACCGATAAATAAAATTAAATCATTTATCTTGTCAAAATTAATGCATCATCTGTGTTGAGAAAATGATAAACAAGTGAAAAGCTGTCAATGTGACAGCAAACCGGGTTTTCTTTTATGTGAACTGTATCCATAATCCATGTAAACCTACCGTATCCAGAGAAATGGAGTACCCATATGCACTATTTTGCCTATAAAATGACTAAGTTCAAAAGCTGATATTTTTTCATAAATTATCAGAAATCAAAATCCTAGCAATA
>WFKH01006014.1:19157474-19227315 GCA_016163765.1 Magallana hongkongensis | reverse complement strand
CAAATACAATTTAAAAATTTGACTGTTTTATCTTCCGCTTTCAAGCTCATATGCAATTATTTGATACATGTACATTCCTAAAATAATTTTGAATTAATGAAATAATTTAATTTCAAGTGATATACATGTACATGCACTAGATCAAAGAAAAGACTGAAATTTCTTCTTAAATCTGCACGTTCTGTTTATGAATTTATAAACAGCAGCGAAAATTAAAATGCATTTCTTATAAGATAGCCTTATTGATACATGCATGCTTCCATTGAATAATTTTGTTTAGTCAGGCAAGCTTTTTGGAAAGCTATTACTTGTTTGAATACAAGAGTTACCTGTGTTTGGACTCGATTATTTGTTATTACGGAGGGTTATTAAATATAAAGATTTATTTAATTTAAAGTTTATATACGCAAATGTATTTAACATTGAAATACTATGATAAATAATAACAAGTGCAATTTACAAGTAATTCACTGAAATTCAGGAATTGTACCCAAATATCGCATTGAATAAAATGGCACAATCTTCGTGTTCGTTAAAGCTGAACACTGCTCATTAATAGGCACCACCACACAGGTAGATTTCGTTACACTCGATTACACACCTGAAGCTCGTGGCCGACGTGTAGTATTCGCTACGTTGTCTGGGATTTTGTTCGTTAAAGCTGACATGAATTCATAAATACTCATTATTTCCCTTTTATCTCTGACTACTACTATTCATGCTTCACCGCATTCAGGTATTTCATTCACCCGAACACGCTACATTGGACGAAAAGATTTGTAGAAACGCGTTTGAACAAAAATAATAAGACAACCACTGCACTGGTAAGGAACATCCAATGAAAGACGAAACAAAAAGACTGAAATCCAGGCACACATATTTCAAAAACCCTCGATCATTGTAGAACATTTTTCTGTATCGTTTTGTTATAACATCGCACATCACACATTTTAGTAGATCGTGCAGTGACATCATGGACTTTAGAAAACGGAGTGTTTTTGTAGAAACTTATGAAAACGACGTTACGTTGTCACTTTCTTGGATTTACTATCACTTATCTACTGTGTTGGATGTAGTGCGTCCGGGGTCTACAATAAGATGCAGATAATATGCACTCCATATAAACGACACACTTGTTCGATGAGGCAGCACTATCTGTGCAAGATAATGCGGATACCTTGAAAATTATTTCAAAAAATAAACCATCTTTTATGTTTAATTGATTGTAGTTTCCTTTATTCTTTTTTACAAACATTCACCACAATGTGTAGTTCTATCATTTAGAAGTCCATGCAACCTGAATGCCTGGATCGGAAAGCAACCGACCGTAACTTTCTCGGCCGGTATTTATACCCCAGTGGCACTTGAGAAGCGATCGAAAATAATATTGCGACCAAATGCTTTTATGAATTCATGTCAGCTTTAATTTCTTGTTCTATGTGTATTTTCTTTTTGTAAATGATGCAATGACCAGTATATTTGATGTTAATCTCCTCCTGGTTGTTAAAAAGTACGGAAAATTTGATAATTTCATCGCGACCGAGTAATACGGCGATGTAAAGAGGTGAGAGCGAAATACTTTGAACCGTTAGGTATTCGGTTTACAAGGTATCACACCGGTAATTGTTTTCACTATATAACACTATAAAGGGGAAACATTTTAAAAATTAGTTTGTATTTCTCTTGACAAAATATTCGGAGGAAATGTTGTTACCTATCTCATCAGCTAACACCAAAAGGAAAGGGCACACGATACGGCATTTTCTCAAAATATCTAGCTTCAAACATGTCTACCCTCAAAACCACGTGTTTTTCGTTTTGTATGTAAACAGACTGCACACTCCCCGGGAAGCTGCTGCATATCCACTGAAAGAAGTAGTCCCTATGAAAAATGATCATATCTAACAAAGCACATGAAATATCCTTCTCAGTGGTACAGAACTTTTTAAACTGAGTATAGAAAAAATAAAAAAAAAATAAAAGAAAAAAAAGTAATTCTGAAGTATATATGGAACTACAATTGACTATAAGTTCATTTGATTGGTCGATTACCGGTGTGATACCTTATACAGGGGTTTTAGGGATAGCGGTGATAAAAGAGAAATTGGCGGACAATGCGTTCAGCTTTATCTCTATAAAATGGGGGGGGGGGGGGGGGGGGGGGGGGGGGGCACTAAATGAGAATGACTCGATTAGTATACGATTAGGAATAGTTATTAAAATCGAGAAATAAACCAAAATACCCAGACATTACCTCACTTATCTGTATAAGCAACCCTTTGCCAATTTAACAGACTATATTAAATCTGACATACGTATAAATCGGGGTTGGCTGGGAAATAACGGTGCTGGTAATTACCAGTGGTAAATACCGGTATTTCCCGTCCCGGTAAATTCTACTGATTTTCACTAAACTTGGAAATACTGGGAATTATTGAGAAATACAAATTTAAATTCTCTAATTGTTTGATTTGTTCAATGTAAAACAAGAGTTTAGGAAATAAGATATAAGCAGTAAGAATAAAAACACAATTCAGCATGCTTTGCCGTTTCACTATCAGTATTATAAATCTTATCTCTTCCCCAATGCATTTACTCCTATAGCAGCTACAGTAAAAGTTTCAGTCCAGCTTTTTCAACCCCAAGTCTTGTATTTTACAGACGTATAATCATTCAAAGCACAAAATAATTTTTAATCATGTTATAACTACTGTAGGTGATACCAGCAACAATCAATCACTCATGTTGTTTTAACAAATTGACTCTTGACAGTTCTGTGCTCCTGTTTTGGGGAGATATTTGCTTTTAGTGGAGCTGATTGGCTTCTTCTTAGGCGTGTTGCATACTGAGGATACTATTTTTCACAATTTTCTTGGCCTATTTTTCGCATATATCAAAGAAACAAGAAACCAGAACTTTTGGTTTCATGTTTATGATAATCTTAATATATATAACATTGGTGTAGGTAGATGCCTAATGCATTATTGGCTAGTTAAACTTGTTTAGATAAAATGTAATAGCTAATAAGGTATACTATTGTTTACATTCCAACAGATTAAGTTAACACTTAGCATGAAGTACTAGTATGTAGTTGTACATGTACTTTATTTTCCGGTATTTCCCGGGAAAAACCAGTATTTCCCACCGTCCTGGGAAATATGAGCATTTCCCGCTTTTTTGCCAACCCTGGTATAAATTATCCCTACCATAACAATATTATCAAATATCGATAAATTATTTAGAATAATAAAATTTCAAAGAACTACATGTACTAAATTGTACTAATTATTTACTCGGTAAGACTTCAGATATTAACCATTTAGTCTAACCGTGAATAAAATGAAGATTACCTATTAAATACATTCTTTAACATCCCTAAATTCACACTACAAATAATCAATGAATAAGATGAAAACCTTCTAACCTTAAAAGTAAAAACCAGAGTCCATCGGATCCCCAGTAACCAACGCGCTCCGCTAGGGATTAACGGCAATAATAACAGTTGACTATACTATATAATATATATTGACAATTACATTAAGTGATTAACACAAAATACAATTTTCTATTACAGTAGCATTTTACGATAAAATTATCTTAGTACACAAAAGTTATAATTTACTTCGGGCGAGATATTCCAAAATTCCAATACATGTACTATTATGGCGGTATATATAGAAACAAAATAAACAGTTATGGAAAATCGTGTACAGCATTAAAAATAGAGCTTGCAACAAGAATAAAGGGCCTAGGTGGTTGAAATACAATTTTAGAATCAAGCTTATCTGATACAGAAAGTAGTGATAATACAAATTAAGACATTTTGCCACAAAGATAAAATCAGTAAACAAGGGCATCATACAGAAAGATACGACTTCTAAATAACAGGGCAATGCACAACATAATGATTAAATACAAGAAATGGCAATATTTTAATCATAAGTGCTTAAATTCACAACAAAACTTTTATAGTATCAAGGATAAAATCAAACTTACAACATTTATATGAACAATATTTTTTTTTTACTAATAACACTATTTCACAATTGTGACATTTTCCTCCTGTTAAAAATCTTTGGTGTCCTCACCAAAACTTAATATACTAAGTATACTAAAATACTTTAAACTATTTACGTTTAAATCTTATCAAGACAAGATCTTCAATTGAAATATAATTTCAAACATTCAATCAATACTATAGATTTTATAAGAAATAGAATCACCTATTACTATAACAACCCTAAACATACGTTAAACATAGCTGTCACAACAAATAAAACACTAGAATTAAATAATATACTTAAATACAATTCAGTGTCTATAATAACTAAATCACTTTCTTCACTGTGGGTACTCTTGATGTGGCAGGTCTGGTAAATGATGTCTCTCTTCTCTGTTCCCTTGTGTTTTCTGCCATCTCTTCTAACATCACGGTGTTCTGTTTTATTCCTTTCACCCCTGCGAATGTGTTCGGAATGTTTTCTTTATCGTTGCTAAGTATGTAATAAATCCAGAGGTGCTCGAATGAAAGTTCACGAGACTTCCCCGAGATTTGTTCAGTTCCTGTGAAATTTCGAGCGGAAGTATAAGTGTTCGGATAATATTCTCAAAATACGTAAGTACTGGTCATTTTTCATATCATGCCCTATTTTGATTTATTTTAAAACATGAAAATCAATTAAGATATATGTCTTATTTCATCATCTAGCTGTTATTTAAAGTAAACGATGATATTCAGAACAGAGTTATCGTTCGTGTTCAACCACTCTACACGTGGTTGAAAATATAAACATTGTGTTGCTTGATAAAATCATAGCCATGTTTGAGGCTTTTGGTGTGCGATACCATGCTTTTTAAAAAAAGAATGGGTGTCTGTTATGTATAAAAACTTAGTATATCGAGCCATTTTCAAGGAACATTCCGCATCAAATAGTATAGTCTGTTTCACTATTGATCCTATTACTAGGTCAGGCGCGGATCGAAAATTAATCCTTAGGGGGGATCGCTACTAAGCATGTTAATTGTTGCAACAGCAGAAAAAACCTACATTTTCTATTGTCACATTTATTTCTAGAACTCATTTTATCCACCAATTAATGAAGATAAAGTTTAAAATCAATAAACGTCCAGATTTTATATTTGACTACAAGTACCTAGATATTAGGAAATAGACTATAAACACGAGGCACGATTTTTACTGCGAAACTGAAAGGGTCAAATAAAACCACGTGGTATATATTTAAATGACAATAACATTCGCAGGGGTGCTGTGTTTAGCATGGTTAATAGTTGACCGTTCTGCTTCGTTGATTCTAGAAGGTCTCAGTATGCTTAGGGTGTCCCTCAATAGCTTTTTATTTTCCACTTCTCTACTATTCACTGCGAACTAATTAATGCCCTCTTGCATTGGTATTTCGTCAAGGGCGTTAAATTCCTTCCCATCATCTAGGCTCAGTATGGAGATTTCTAGCATGATGAGTGCCGTCTTCCTTCAAGGGCTCCAAAAGGACGGTTACGGGGTCAGGTACAACAGCAACAGTCTTGGTCTCGTGATTTTCGGTGACTGTCGAACATGCTTCTTCATTGGTCTTCTTCATCCTGTTTGCCCATTTCCGCTGGCTCCCCTCCCAGGTTAGTTTGTTAATGTAATTTTTTTTTTGGTCAGTTAAAGGGAACTGACGTTCTTATGTCTATATTTCATGATGTCATCTGGCTTCTTGCCTTGGAGAATGAAGCTCTCCTCAGCTAACTTGTGTGGGCGGTAGCATTTAGTTGGTCTGGATACCTCTATCTCTGGATTCCCCATAAAATGGCATACACTGCAGTAGAAGCGTACTGCATTTAGCGCTATACTTCTACATAACGTCTATCTCGCTCTCTCGTACTTTTAATAACCTTGGCACCTGTAGCATATCCTCTCTTCTCATGCTTGTCTTTGATACATGTATTGCCTTTTTTAATGGATTTTTTTCATTATCCGGGTAAACAAAAACAAGATTTGTTAAATATCCCACTTCTGACACCAAATTGTAATGTTTCAACCTCTTTTAGGGTTTGTTACAATGAATATTGTTGTGGGTCTCTTGTTTCTGAATTTTTTCCTGGACACAAATACAAAGTCAGGATTAAAATATAACGTTTATTGATAGTTGAATATAAAACAACAACAAATAGCAAATTATTAAAGAAATTACGGGTCACCCGAATGGGACACCCGGATATATATAAAGGTAGATGGGTCTATGGGTCACCCAAATATATAATATAAAGGAATATGGGTCTTTACGGGCCACCCGAAAGTATGAATTTACAAAAATCAGTTAATTATTGGGAGTTGGGCGAATGGTATCAAATTCAAGCTATAACTAATATTTACCTTTTCTATTCGGGTCCTGGTTTTCCTTAATAATCTTTGGGTCAACGGGTATGGAAATATAATAGAAAATCTGGGTAGGACTGTTGGGTATGGGCAGGGGGCGAGAAGTGTCCTTTGGGTCTTAAACGGCCGTATAATAAGGGATTTGGATTCTAGGACCGAATACGACCACGCGCAAATTGAGCGGTAACGCCCGATTTAGCGCAATATTTGATGTGTATACAGACGTTCGGCCTAGGAACGCAAATAAACATAATAGGGAGTATAATGGATTAATGGAGGTAGAATAAATCATGAAAGGGACTTGACTAATGATGCCATAGCAAATAGAGGTAAGGGAGAAGGTTTGTAATTACATAACATACTCGTGTGGGTGATTCTCTACTTGTATACATACATAAACAATGATTCATGGTATACTGGTGATATTCCCGATGAATACATAAATGAATAACAAGAAAGATGACAAATCATGTACAATATATAATATGGAATTTATTATAACACAACTGGGGGTATAAACGTAACAGAACCCCCCACCCCCTTTTTCGGAACATTCATCCCGAATGTCATAACAAGATTTAGGGAACATATCAGGCCCCAGGATCATGAAGCAATTCAGACTTAAGTCAAAATTTCAATCAGTCATAAAATGATTGTTCTTCATAAAATAACGATTATAATTTTTAATTAACAACGTAATGCCAAGACACTTACAACAGCATTTCAAATTTGTCAGTGTTTTTAATCATGAGACATTCAGACAGTGTACACTTTTTGACTTGAGTCTAAAATTGCTTCTTGATCCTGGGGCCAGTTTCATAGAACAACATTTCATACAATGGACGATAATATAGCAAGTTATACAACCAATAATACATTCAATTCAATGAGTACGATAATATCAGTATATGAACATGAAAATATCGATTTAACAATAATACGGTCAAATATACACTTTTACTCATACAAATAATCGCTTAATGTTTTATGGATTTACCAGTCCTTGAATGATTCACAAAGTCTTTAAGGAGATTCACATGGAATTGGATATAGTTCTCGGTCGCGCACACGATTTAGAAAAATCATTTTCTTCCAGTGTTCCAATAAGTTCCTCAAGATCCTGGAAGTTGGCCTCGCTACGGATTGGAAACATTGCGTGGAAGCGCGGAAGGGATGATCTTGCAGTTGTTTCGCAGATAGTCAAGAATGAATCCGTAATGCTTCGGGTTTCTGTCAAAGAAGAAGTCAAAGTTCTTTGCCTGATGGTCCATGCTTGCAGGTTGATGCGATGCACGCTAAAATGGAATAAGGATCCGCCTGGAGAGTTGTCTTTGTTGTTTGAAATAATATTCCACCAACAATAAGGGTCACAAGTTCTTGGGATTGTGATGATAACATTTTAACTGCCTTTTTGTCCACTGCTGGCGCAGGGGTCTCTGATGACAGGGTTTTGGTGGCTTGACTACAGCGTTGGGTCGGTTCGATCTGAAGGTGCTGGTTGTTTCATCTGGATCAATTTTGCCGTCAGTTAGTAGAGAGATCTCATCATCCTGTTTCGGTTCCGTTGATTCACTTAGATGGATATCCTGGGCTAAGTTTTCTAGAGGATTGGATTCTTCCTGCTTGTCTTCACATGTTGCTGGGCGTTCAGGGAGAGATTCAGGTAGGTCAACTGGCTTGGAGGTCTAATCATCGACTGTTGGCTCATTTTGAAGGGAAGAGAAGGAAGAAGACATAGGTGGCACATCCGTATCTTCCTAAGATGATACTACTGTGTTTGGTCTTGGAAGTTCCAACTCCTCAAGGGCAGGAATCTGTGTCTGAAGCTGCTGAGGCCTTGGAGAATACCTCCTTTTCTTTTTGGGGATCATGGATTCTGTAAAAAATGGCTCTCTTGGCTGACTTATTGAATAAGTTATAATTGCTGGATGGTAGGGACTTCATGAAAGGGATGCAGAATTTTGACCTGGATTTTTGGAAATTTTCGAATTCAACTGTTTCTTCCTATGTTAATGTACAAGTAGACCTCTTCACGATTTGTGAAAAATAGTTCATGCACCCATGCTTGGAGTCTTTCCTAGTAAAAACTAAGCCGCAGCTAGAACAAATATGGTAGAAACCAGAAAGGGCAGCTGTCATGTGCCTCTCACAATGTCTAGGTAAGGCGAATTCGGAATCACACATTCCACACTTGTACTTTTGCACCTATTTAAAAATGAAAATAATATTTGAGTTAAGGAAAGACTTAATGAAAGTGAACATTACAAAATTTGCAAAGTATAGTGGGCGAGCGCAATCATCAGAGTCATAAGGGGTTTTTATACACCACGGTAGGGTTTCAATAGGTTCTGGTGCACTGTTTTGGGTGTTTGTTTTGGGCCTTCTTTATTTTGTATATCACATCATTGACTCTGAATGGACCTATTCAAGGTCTACACAATTATCGACCATGGAAAGGGTATTTGGGGGAAGAAAACCAGACAAGGTCACCACCATTGTACTTTTTTGGCGTACCTACCGCTATACTCTTTCATCATATTTTTGGAGGATAGTTGTAATTTATTCCGAGCAAAATTATGAATTGCTTCAATTTTCTTTCCAAGTTGCTCTTACTATTCTGAAGCGCATGTTTCATTTATTTCAGGACTGGGGGTACCAAGGATGAGATCAATAGGGAGATTGATGGGACGTCCAGAGACCATTTCAGCAGATTATGCTGTAGATTCATGTACAGAGGAACGATACGCCATCATCAAATAGGGTATGAGTTCGTCCCAGTTTTGTTGATTTTGATCGACAAAAGTTGCAAGCATATTTTCTTTCGTTCTGATAGCTCTTTCAAACATGCCATCTGATTGAGGCCTATAAGGGGTGGTTTGGGTCTTTTCTATCCCCAGGATTTGACACATTTCTTTGAATATTTTTGACTCAAAGAGTCAAATATGACTTTTGGCCCAGAGTGGGGTAAAACACTATGTCACAGCCAAAATATAAATACATGTATGTCAGTTGTATTTAAAGCTGAACACCGCCCATAAATAGGCACTGTCCGCCATATTTCTCTTTTATCACCGCTATCCCTACAACCCCTATATAAGCCGCAGACCTCTTAACAGTTCAAAGTAATTCGCTGTAGAGGTCTCACCTGTGTGGACGTACATCTTGCCTCGCTGTGTTACTCGGTCGCGATGAAATTATCAAATTTTACGCACATTTTTCAATACGGGGACTACTAACATCAAATAAACAGGTCAACGCATTATTTACAAACAGAAAATGCACATAAATTAAATGGGAAATAAATGCATAAAATCTAAAGACCACGAAATGGATACTACACGTCGGCCACGAGTTTTAGGTGTGCAATCGGGTGTAACGAAATCGAAGGGTTAATATACCTTCGTGACGGACGGTGCCTATTTACGAGCGGTGTTCAGCTTTAAGGAGTAAAAGTAGTCCGAATGTAGAGATAGTAGATATTTTTAAAATGTGAGTTGTTAATGTTAAATTAAAACAATGTTCATTTTTTTCCAGCAAGATATATATTAATATTTAATCACTAACAATAGTCCGTATATTAAACAGATACCTTACAGTTTCACCGATATCACTTGCCTAACCATCGCAATAATGTGACACTGATTTTTTTCTGGTCCCACATTTATTGTGTCTTATATGTCTAGTGTTTTGTTTTGATAATGGATATAATAATCTGATCACTTAGATTATTTGCTAAAGTTAAAACTTGAAACGTACTTCTTGGCAATTTATCGTCGTTTTAGAATTGTTTTAGGAAAACGCATGTACACCGGTATTACAGGAAGGGAAAGATATTCCTGGAGAGATATTGGCAAGTCATAACGCGTTAAAAGCTTGGGTTTTTTTCCCAGTATATTGTATACAATAATATGTGTGTATATATATATACAGGATCAAGGTAGTATATATACCTTTTAATGGCTTATAAACAATGATCTAATTGGGTACCCAGCTAATAAGGTCTTATTGTTCTCTTTGCCCATCAAATTGACGTGTAATTTAGAGCGAACTAACAATGTTAGAGCACAAATGTGCTCAGGATTATAATTTTGGACTGTATTAAAATTGACAGATTCTTGTTGACAAAAAGTGTTTTTAGACTTTTTCCAAATCAAATAATCAAATTGTTTGATCTCTGTTAATTTAGGGCTATATTTATTTAATAGGGTGGATGGAGAATGCTGTTTGATCTCTGTTAATTTAGGGCTATATTTATTTAATAGGGTGGATGGAAAATGCTAATAGGATAAGATAGATTTGATTATCATCTTTGTCTGACTACATTGTTATTTATCTAGTAATGACATTCTTTATTTTCAGGAGGGGGGATATATGGTGGCAGTCAATCCATTCCCATAAAAAATTCAATTCGATCTGCTCTCTATACTCCGGCTTAATGAATTAATAAAGTACAATGCATATACATAAGGTTATTGATTTAAGAGTTACCGTCGTGTAGACTATTTCACATAATAAGTACGAAGAAAAACATTCTTAGAAAATACATTAACCATCCTTTTGTATAAAATTTAATAGTAATTAATAAGTGATAAAATTTAGTAGTAATTAATAAGTGATACTTAGTTGCACATTTCAAAAATACATGATGATGTAATGTATAATTAGTAGAGTTTAGGATCTGGTGTAGCATGCAAATGTGAAAAAAAATCAGACTTTAGGCCATAATTTTTTATTTTCTTTTGTTAACTAGGAATTAGGATTTATTCATGAAAAATTGTCCAATTTTACGATGACCAGATGCATCATGCCGCCTTAAAGTCTTTTCTCTGTTAACATCTAGGTTTTTATGGGCTTGCAACATTGCTAATCAACATACACGCCCGCTGGTCATTACAGACCTGACATCCAATAAGCTATATGTGTTTTTCGGACATCATTATACATTTTTAATAAAATTTGGCATGAGGCATTTGCCTCATTTGGCACTTGTTGAGGTATACCTATAATTCACAGATGACGCTAATCGTTAAGGGGTACTTTGATGTTGACGTAGAAGTCCCTTGATGACGAGGATTCAATTTGTTGAGCCAATTTCATTTTATTTTTAATTTGATATGGTATATATTGATTAACAATCTTACAATCCACCCCTTTTAAACAAGAGAAAAGCTGTCAGTGTGACAGCAAACCGGGTTTTGTGTGTGAACAGTATCCATAACCCATTTGTCAACCCTGAATTGATGAACACTACCTATCCAGAGAAACGGGGTACTCTATGTGCAATATTTTTGCCAAAAAAAAAACTAAGTTCAACAGCTGGTATTTTTTTCATAAATTAAGGTATCCGATCCATAATAGCCCCAGATTCAGTGAATCTGGATGCAAAACAGATATGTATGGGCTTAATACTCAGTATACTTGGACATATTTTTGATGTTTAAGTATCAATATGTAAGAGTGGAATGTGTCCTAATTAATGACCTTTTCCTTTTCATGAAGAGTTGCTCCCCTTTGCTTTTAATCTATAAAAATTAATTCTAAAAAAATCTACACGGTATAAAATTTATTTTCAATTGTTTTTGTATTCCTAATGATAAAATACATCTTTCCACCGAAGCATTTTTTGATATTCTTAGTATTTACTTTTTTATTTAAAAAAATGTGCTTGTCCCTATAGACCTTAATGCAATCTTCATTAATTAATTACTGCTTAGTTAATACTATTTTTGAAAAATTCTCTCGGTAAATCTTTTTCTACTCTAAATTGCTTTAGATTATCATCAGAGTATTTAATACATGATGGATATTCAAGGTTAGTAAAATTAGGTCCTAATATGGATCGGATACCTTAACAGAAATCAAAATCCTAGCAATATTCCTCTTATATATGTACAATTGATCTGCAAAAGAACAACTTCCTATCTTAAAAACTGTAGGAGGAGTTATCCGTACAATAAGGGTACCCTTTTGGCAGCCTCCCGCCCGACCGACCGCCATTTTCACATTTCAATAACCGGATTTTTCCTTTGGAAAACCCGGTTAAAAAATTTCTGTACGGTATGACGATTCCGATACATTTTCAAAGAGTCTATTTACAGATGCCAGTATGTTATATAGACGTATTTTAAACATAACATGACATTTTTAACTGCAATATTATCCGTTAAAACCTATTTGATTCATTTAAGGTAGTCCAATACTCGGCACTAAACATGCTAAATGGGCTCAATACTAGAAAGCTTAGTTTTAAATGATAGATATGCAATATAACAATACATAAGGAAAAGTATAAGTTTACGTGCTAGATTTTTGTTATCAACTCTTAAACATGTGTATCCCCTTGCGAAATTGTTTTAAAAATGATGAAATTTGCAAGAGGTCCCATTTTTCTAAAAATAATCACCAATTTTGGGGAAATTAGAATTAAATATATAAAATTAAGTATAAACATTTATTTACACCATATCACATCAATATTTTTGCGCAAATTATTGTAAATAAGTACGCTTTATGGACCTGATGAATCAGATCACAATTCTAAAAATACCAACTTCTGTGAATGAGATAAAAGACGAATTCCATTATTTCTTTGTACAGACGCAACAAAGATAAGGGAGTTTTAAACATACCTTGAAGTGGAGAGGTTAGAGAAGGATAGAATAAGGAAAGCAGAAAAGATGACAAATGACGTATGTTATTATGGACTATAACAAAGTGCAGAACAAATAGAGGAGAGTATGGGGAGAATAATCAATGAAAAAAAATTAATGCTTTACAAGCACAACTGAAATTCCGAAAGAATGTCTTAAAACAAAAGCACAAGCATAGCAAGATATCCAACTTGTCAAGATAAACACCTGATGCATCGTCGTAATCCACGGGTTTTCTATCCGTTACACTGCTTTAAACCCGGTATAGAGCAGTGTAACGGATAGAAAATCCATGGGTTCCGGCGATGAACCTGATGGTAAATACGAGAAACTCGCTGTCCAGGACTTGAAGAAAAATTTTTTGCTGTTAATGGCATCTGCAGCAAGTATTTACAAAACATTAAACATTCAGATGCACCCCATCTCATTGGAAAACTAGTGGAACAAGCATTCGCGGACAAACAAAAGTACAAATAAAAGTCCTTGGAATTGTTCCCGGTTTTCCAACATGGTACAACATCAAATATGAAAACGATTATGCTATTTATGCTTAGAACTTGCCAGACGAGAACTTAATATTGTCTTTTCATAGTGCACATGCATTAAATGATTAACTGATAGAGATGTACATATTTACTTTTTTATCAAGTGTTCATAAGACTTTTATAGATATACGTGGCAATGTCGAGTCCGGTTTTTTTTTTTATATATGTACAAGGGTCTTCAGTTACAAAAGTTTCAGTTTTTTACATTTGTTTTATCATTTCATGTTCTCATAGGTAGTAAGTTGTTAAAGCATGTTTTCTCAGATGAGAAGTTTTTATGATTAAAATCTATAATTTACATATCCAGGCGGAGAAAATTTATATCAAACACCTTTTTTCTATGGCTTATATATTATAATGTCAATAATAATAGAGACAGGTGAATGCAAAACAGATGTACCAAGTACTACAAATTCGACATGGTCTAAAGTGGCCAGCAGTTACTTAATTGAATTACATACCATGCTATCTGATAAGTTCTTGAAACCTATGATTAAAAAGAAAGAAGTCTTGAAAATTATTTGTTTCGAAATGCACAAGAAGGGGTTTTCTTTTACAGTGAGTCAGTGTGAACAAAAAAGGAAAACTCTATCCAAAGCATAGAGAGACTGTGTTGGTCACAACTCAAAATCTGAAAATGAAAGGAAAAAATCAATGTCCGTTTTATAAAGAACTTAAAGAATGTTACGGGTACAAACCAAATGTTAAACCTTTGTTCATACTAAGAACACACAAAGATGAAGAAGTGAAAAACACAGAGGAGGAATCAAAAGCACAGTCAACTCTACGTGACTGTGATGAGACCCCAGAAGGAAAAAGCAAAGACAGTCGAATGAAATAATAGATTCTAGACACGAATTAATTCGACCGGACAAGAATTTTGCACTTTTCCTTCTAGTGACCTTGAACTTGCCTAAATGACCTTTGGTCAAAATCATGACACCCTCAGGTGATAAGCAATCTTTGTGTGAAATATGAACTTCCAATCTTTCTCCAAAAGAAAGACATAGACCGGACAGGAATTTTGCAATTTTCCTTCTAGTGACCTTGAACTTGCTTAAATGATCCTTGGTAAAGATCATGACGCACCCTTAGGTCAAAAGCAATCATTATGTGATTAAAGAACATCCAAACTTCTTCCATAAGAAAGATATGGACCGGACAAGATTTCACAGACAGACGGACAAGACGATTCCTATATCTCCCCTCCCCCAAACTTTGTTTGCGGGGGGTATAATATGTATTAGAAAGAGAAGAAAAAACATAGAGGAGGAAATGTTCGAACAAATATCACAAAAATACTGCGCAAATATTGTTTTAAGGCCACACCTTACCAGATTACGCAAAAAGGCGCTACGAACACGTTTCTCATCATCAAGGCACAAAGATGTGTAAAAACGCGGCTTTCCACCCCCTATCTTTTAAACTTGTTCTCATAGTTTAAGTTATCCTCAATCACAATATGTTTCGCGTTAGCTTTCTTTTCGTGTTGGAAGTTTCAACAGTAAATAATATCTCTGATCCTTTGCAGCATCACCACAATATATCCGAAATATCTGGCTTCTTCCTGGCTTTTTCCATGATTTTGATGTCTCATATGCCATGAAAACAAGTAAAATATCAAACAAGAGGCCAATAGGCTTTAACGGTCACCTGAGTACCGTAGCCCATACACAAATGTCAAATATGCATTTAATTAAGTTTCATTCTGCAGTAGAAAAATTATAAATATTGTAATGACGACCACCTCCCTGCCTGAAATCTTTCAAAAAGGACTATGAGACCTATAATTTTAGCGAAAAAGTTAAAGATCATAATAGAATGCATGACCTAATATTGAAAAGGTGCAAGACTCTGCTAGAAAATAATTTTCCCATAATTGTTAACTTTCAAGATAGGTTTTATGTGTATATGTTTTCATAGATAAACTAAAACAAGGTGGCTAGTGTACATGTTTTATTTAAAACAACAACCCATCCCCCATCCCCAGGGGCAGAGAGAAACGCTCCCTGTGGGCACTTAAACACAAAAACCCCCCAGGTATCAATAGCTATATTGTGTTGCTCATTTCTCCTGTTCCAGCTTTTGAATATTCAACCATTATTGACCATTTAAACCAAAATCATTTTACATGTACCGCTTATCAGTGGTTTTATTAGCCAATTATTACTTTACTGTTAATAAGTCTATTTGTTTAACAAGCAAAGGAAGATAACTCCATTATGAAGAAGCAAGGGAAGATAACTCCATAAACTCCCCCTGGGTCCGCCGCCATAAAACTTTGAGAATTCTCAGAAAAATTCTCAACTCAAATCTTGAGAATTACTCAGCTAAGAATATTCTCAAAATCAACGCCATAAAGCCACTTGAGAATATTCTTAGCTGAGTAATTCTCAAGACTTGAGTTGAGAATTTTCTCAAATTTATGTTCTCGCGAGACGGTTTACGCGGATTTTTTTCAATGACTGAAGGGGTTCAGTGGAGCTCTCCTGCGTCAGAAAGGTAAGAAACATTTATAGTTACGTGTAAATAATTATATACGTGCATATTTTATCGTCTGCTTTGTTATTTTGGAGTAAAAAGTAATGGAAAAAAAACGGGGGGCAGAATTGGGGGGTTGACGAAGAAGTTGCCCTCATTGAGGAAGTAAAGGCGAGGGCAGCCGTACTATTTGGGTCATTTAAGGGGTGTGGGGTTAAGAAGGGAAGGGAAATCAAAGAACGAGAGTGGCAAACAATTGCAGATCGGCTGAACTCGTAAGTAAATCTTAAGAAGTGATTAACAATATAAAATTATCTGAAATTAAAAAAATTAATAATAAAGTATTTGTTATAAGCAAACGATCAACAAAAGACCGCAAATTTCCATGCACAGTCTATATAGTATTATACCAACCCGAATTCATCGTAGGGCAACAGTTTAGCCGCTTGGCCTATATATAGTAGCAAATGGAGTTTCGATACATGTAGATCATAAGTATGAAAGTAAGAAATTTTTATGCAATAAAACTAAATAGGTAAACGACATGGAATACATGTATTCGTTTTCATTTCGATAAAGTTGTACGTATATAAGTGCCTTCATTATAGAAAATAAATACGTGTTTATTCACAAGTAATATACCAGACCTCATTGCGAAAATATAGTGCCATATACGTGCATTTTTGTGCATACAACAATCACCTTTTTAAAGCATTTCGTAATTGTTTTGTTTGGTTTTTTTTATTTTTCTTTACAGTTTGGTCAATGAGGAGACTTACCTCCGCCTGGCTGATGGGGAGCCAAACCTCTGTGGTGTGGAAGGAGGAATTGATACGGATGGTATGAAATCAACTATATGTTAAACCACACTCGCACACACATGCATTAAATTAATATATACACACAGCACTATAGATGGTGTATATAAGATAGGAGAGACTTATATTATGGTGTATAAATTAAGGATTGAATTCGCACATCATTGAAGTTATTTCTTTACATGCTAATAACATATTTATACCTGATCAAAGGATGACTGCACTTAGCGCCGGGTTTTGGGCCCTTTTCGGTCGCTTCTGTTGCGTTTATTTCTTAACCTAATATCACTTTTGTTAATTTTTTTTAAAGAGTCTAGTCAATTTCCAACATGAATTAAGATTTTAGACTGTGATAAAACGAGCTCATTCTATGTTATCCTCCTTACAACTTTCGAAAAAAGGAGAATTTTCGCTTATCTGCCCTTGATCAAACATAAGATTGATATTAATATGCATGAGAGGTGGAGCTGACATTATCAGAATGGTACTAAAATTAGACTAGCATGAATAACAATGCCATGTTTCAAAATTTGTGATCACTCTTTCACCATAGCCCTTTCTATTATATATAGTACAAGTCTACTATTTACTATGGTTTCAACAATTAGACCACGCCCATGTAAGTACAGAAGACTTTAAATCAATGCTTATCAACTTAACGTGTTCGAAAACATTGTCCTAGTTAGCACATAACATGCTACCTTACACGTCACGTGATAGAATTTTGTATTCACAAAGTTACCTGAGGTGAGAAATCACGTGGTGAATTATAATATTCAACATGCAACAACCCTTGGTTACAACAGGGAAAGCGAAAGTAAGAAGAAGCAGTTTTTTCTCATTTAAACCATGAGCGCATGTTTGTCTATTAATCTCCCTTTGACATAATTTTGATAATGCAAATATACAACTACTGTTAAACGGAGAACAATAGACAAACATGCGCTGACTATGTATGAAGTCAGTATAAAAGTGGGCGTCCTCATTATCGTATGTAGATTCAAGAAATCGTGATGACCCCCGCCTATGAAAACAAATTCGTACTTGGTAACAACATACTTTCATTTAACGCAATTACGTAAAGTTGCAGTTTAAATGTTGACCATTTCTGCAATTGAAAGAAAAATTCTTCTTTTAAAAGTTTATTTTCTCGTAAATATCGCATGTCCTTAAGTGCAGTCATCCTTTATATAATACATTTTAGCTCCATTACTGAGTACGTCGGAACCACTGGTCCCAGATACTGAAGCAGCAGCTGGCTGTTCACAGAAAGGTACAATCAAGTTCATCTTGTTACTAATGTGGCGGGGTCCTCCTTGTCACAGGGACTGATTAATTACTGTATGTTTAATGTTTATATGTACTAATTTATTTAAATATTTACATCGAACACAGCTGGTAGTTACATGTAAAACACAAGTAGTATCCTCAGTACTTAATTGACTGAATTTCTAATATTTTAACACTTTATATTTGTTTTTAATTACTTTTCAGTATAGCTGAAGAATATTTTGATTTCAGCTGATAGTATACTTCCTGCAAATGCAAGCACTGAGCCTTTAGATATTAGCCATGATTCATTACAAGGTAATATCAATGTTACATTTCACTGTAAATATAGTGTTGTTTCTGTAAGTTACCTTTCAATACCTTAATTGAACAACTGTTTGTTATCTGTTTTTGTCCTTCGTCGTATGTCAACTTTTGAACATTTTAAGCTTCTTCTCTGGAACCACTGAACCAATTTCAACCAAATTTGGCATATAGCATCTGTGGGTAAAGTGGAGTTTAAAGTGGTGTAATTTGGACCAATTATTTTTTGTACTTAAAAATTGTTAATAATTTTTAGAATTTAGAAAGTTTATTGGATTCAACAATCCCAGAATTTTAAAAATGATTTTATTTAATAGCCCTGTAATTATAATGCACATGAATATACATTGCAAAAGCCACACTCCAGTTACTCAGGTGACTGATAAGGCCCATGGGCCTCTTGTTTGTGAAAGAAATGTGGAAGCAAGCTACAAAGTTTTAAATTATATCCAGTGTCCTAATCTCTGGTTAGGAGAGGGAGGGATATTGATCATATTCCAATTTTACTCTTTTCAAAAAGAGACTGATTTTGCTGGTGTAAATATTATGTGATTTAAAGTATATAACTTTTTTAAGATAATTGGTTTGATTGGGAAATTATGAAATACTCTGATGTTCTTTTTTATGCAGGCAAAACTTTCAAAAAGAACTGAAAAGAAAATTTACTGTTATACATTTGCTTAATGTATTGTCACTTTTCCTATAACAAGTATTATTGATAGGAAGAAATATTCTACACATTTTGAAATAGAAAGCATCAAGTGATATGAGTGTAGTGGGTTTTTTTTGTCAAAAGTGTAATATATAATATATTTAATTTATAATATATGAGTAGTTAACTATATCTGTAATTATTAAATTTTGTTTTCTTCCAGTACCAGAACATTCGGGGTGTAAAAAGAAGAAGCACAACAGAAAAGGTACAAGTTAACTTAAACATAATTTATGAACAAATACATTAATTCAGCTATGTGCCTATAAAATAAATACATGTAGATTCATTTAACACAACTAATGAATATAAGAACAAATACAGAAATCACTTGTTTATCATATATAGAACCATATAAATGATCTTTGATAATTTAAAACAATTACTTTATAAATTTGCACAAAGTTGATTGACACTCAGTTGAATACGTATTATATACATGTCTACAAAAATAAAGTAAAGGAAATTACCCCTTGTCCATAAAATATCTATAGATATCAAACGTTCCATCAAAAATTAAAAAAAAATCATTACAGTTAAGAAACATGGATCAATATCATTTTTGCTCAGCTTTACTATTACAATAATATGTTAAAATAATTTACCATAATAGAGAAAGAATCCCAAAGAAAGTGTTTAGAAGAACTGGAAAGAGAAAACATAACTCTGGATAACCAAAGACTGCAGGAAGAGATTGCTAAAATTAGAGAAGAGAGAGAAGTTTTGGTTTTAAAGAAGGAGGTCCTTACTCTACAAAAGCAAAAATTAGTTTTTGAAATTCAGACATCATTCCCATGTCTAGTGGAACAGTTGTCATCACTGCCTGAATGCTAATGACAATTTACACCTTATAATTTGAGAGAGAGAGACAGAAACAGAGAATAGGAGAAAGAGATAAAGAAAGAAAGGAGAGAGAGAGAGAGATTAAGATTAAAATGATGTTATTTAAATTAGCAGAAATAAATTTTCAGACAAACTTCAATAGCCTATAGTTATTATGCATTATGGTACATAGCCTACATGTGGCTCAGAAAAATCCATTGGTGATTGCAACTCTCTTCAAGACTCCATCATTCCTGGCAGGTGCTGCAGGGTCCTGCAGGAGCTGAGGCTGGCAGTCCCTGATGTTAAGGTCGCAAATGTTGTAACTGACTTGAGTGTCCTGTCTGTCTATGGCGATGTTGTGTAGGATACAGGCTGCAGATATGTATTCTATTGCTTGTTCTGGGGATGTCCTCAGTCCAAAATGAAGAGATTGGAACTTCCTCTTCAATATTCCAAAAGTCTGTTCAATCAGAACCCGTGTGCGGCACAATCTGGCATTAAATCTTTCTTCAGCAGGGGTCCGTGGTGTTAGATAAGGGGTCATCAAATAACTGGTAAGAGGGTAGCCAGAGTTACCCAGTAGTAGACCATTATGCATTCCTAGATTTTAACAATATTTTGTACTTAAAATTTGTAAAAAACTTGATGAAACATAATATAAATCAAATATGGTATATATTTATAAGTACATGTACATAGTTGCATGTTTTTATGGAATGGTTATATGTAAATTTCATTAGGAACTTGGATGCATTATTGCTGAGGTGAAGTATTAAATTAAAACACCATGCAATTACCATTTTCAAACTGCTGACAAAGAGATGATGTTCTCCAAATTCTTGAGTCATGGCAGGAGCCTGGCCATCTGGCACAAAGGGAGGTTATTCTGAAGTTAGGGTCACACACCATCTACATGTACAAAAATATTGTTTTATGACTAGATTAATGTTATTACAATGCAAACATTTTTTAGTATGGTATGTTCTATAGTGTTAAACAAATTCTGACATTCTGATTTTCTGTATTGTGTTGATAAACACTTGTACAACATATTTAATTTAATTTCTATAGATATTTTTCAACATCTGATTTGCCCATATCATGAACAAATGTATTATTGTATATTCATCTTAATAAATAAATGTCTACAGATACAAGTATAAAGCATTAAATTTTACCAATATAAGTTTATGATTTTTACCAATAAAGGTCCTCAGGGACCACATTAAAAACAGTACCAGAACATTTAGACTATGGAATCCTTTTCTGTTCACAAAGTCAGCTTCATTTTCAGTTGGTGTGGAAATCCTTATTTGTGTTCCATCAACACAGCCCAGAACTTTAGGAAATCCTTAAAAAAAAAGGAAATGTTTTTATTATAATGCATGTATTATACGATAAATGTACACATCATGTAGTGATCCAGGCCAAGATTTGAGATTTGTTTCCATTAATATATTGCAGGTTTATATGTATTTCAATATGTTGTAAGATTCTCAATACTAATTAACATGCTATATCTATAAAGACACTGACCCCACCCCAGCATTAACCCATCAACCTGCCCCCCCCCCCCCCAAAAAAAAAAATAAAAATAAAATAAAATGCTAAGACCCCTGCGGGATAGATATAGATAAAACCATAATCTTAAAGAAAGATGTTCACTCTTATATACAACATGTAATTACAAAATATTAATTAAATACTATGTCATTCATTTGTTATATCTGCATTGACCTAGCACCCCCCTACCCCCACATATAGACTCAAATGAATTTATTTCTTTCGCAAATTCACTTTAAAGCGTAAAACCTAGTTTATTTAAAAATGAAGTGAATAATTGCTGACAATAATTGCTATGAAAAGATGAACAAGGGTTCTTTAATCTTACACGTTTACACATGTCCATACATTTTGAAAAGGGGGGTGGGTGATGGTTGAAAGTGGGTTATTTTATGATGTTCAGTCCTTTTTTAACAGGGTGGTAGTGGTATGAATACTCTCATTTTAGTGTGTTGGATATACATAGAAAGACATCCGTATACAACAATCATGGCGTCTTGCAGTGATACTGACGAGGACTTGAGCGACGTTTTTGAAGTATGGACTCTTAATATACAGGTAGTTAAATATTAACTTTGCACAGAAATATTGTGCGAAGTTAGCAATATAGTTTTGCAATGAGAACACGTGTATATAATTGAAAGTAGTTCCCAAGACGAGTACATGTACGAGGTATTACTACAGATCGTAATTTATGTTTATCTTTTAAAGGCTGTATTTGAAGAAGAAATTGAAAACGAGCATTCATAGCCTTAACCAAACAAAATTTTCTGTATATCAGATGAATTTGTTACTAAGATGATTCATGATATTCAGAATGACACCATATTGCCAGAGGAAATAAGATCCATTTTGGGACTAATTGGTAAAAGTCTTGTTCCAACCTTAAAATTTTCCTGTTCATATTTGTTTATAATTATTTTTTTCAGTTATTAATTCCAGATTTCTTTCATCAATGTTCTAATGTGGTTTTATTTACTTGTGGTAGATGAGAAAACTACAAAATCTGGCTTTTTATTTAATCTGTCTGTTTTACATTTTAATCACTGACTGCGGTTTTGAAGCAGGGTTGCAGATTTCTTGATGATAGATGCAATATACAATGTACTATGAAGTATATGAGATAATAGTACGTGTATAAATAGAATAATCCAAAAGCAAATAATTTAAATATTTCTAGTTGTAATTTGGTTATACTTATATTTGTATAACTTTGATTGTTACCTCACAAAAACACTACTGTCAAAACCGTAGCAATGCGCCTGACACTACATTAAAATTTTGAGCAGTTTGATATTGTTGTAAAAGTGTACTCGCTTTTACTGTAAAGTGCAGAAAATTAAAATATAACAACTACATATCTATCCAAGTTATACTCATATAACACAAGTTAGGGCAGTTTCCTGGGTTTTTTAAATAATCCTCTTTGTGAAGCAGATTTTTAAAAAATCGTTAACTGCCTCAACCCAGGTTATACAAGTTATTGAGTTCATTCCTTAAATATTCAAGTGTAAATATTAAGTTCAGTTCTCAAGAATCTAAATCATTTACTTTAATTGAAACATTGGCATGGTTTTATAAGCTAATGTACATTATATTACAAATACATGTAAATATATCAACTGAATGTTTTAAATCATTACAAATATATCAACTAAATGTTATAAATCATTACCATAGATGTTAAACACAGTCTAAAGTCAATTATGAGCTCATGAAAATCATTGTATTCTTTGTAAAGATATTAACTTTAAAAATATAGTATATGACACACATTACAAATACATTACAGCTTCCCAATTGGTCCCAACTCTATAGCAGCTTGATGCAATTATAACTAGAGAAATTTTTTCTGTTGCAGCTAGGGAGAAAGCCTGGCAGTCATACCATCATATCCAAACTGTAATCTCGTCTCAGCGAGATTCGTCGAGACTGAAAAATTTTGACGGACGACTCTTCCGAATCTCAGACCAATGCCACACAAAGTGATTCGGGAAAATTTGCCCCAACTTCGGCGGTTGTTATTATAGAAATACGCTTAATTGAATCAACTGCCCGCCTCAACTTTTTACTTTAAACATCCTTTAACATAAAATGTTAGTTTCCTACCGTTAAAAGGTTAAAATCCCCAAAAATATCAACTATTTATGACCTTGACTGGAAATCTACTGCACTGGAGGGTCGAATGAATGTGGAAATGAATTGAAAAATAAACAAGTAATAGCTTTCCAAAAAGCTTGCCTGACTAAACAAAATTATTCAATGGAAGCATGCATGTATCAATTAGGCTGTCTTATAAGAAATGAATTTTAATTTTCGCTGCTGATCATAAATTCATATATGGAACGTGCAGATTTAAAAAGAAATTTCAGTCTTTTCTTCGAACTAAAGCATGTACATGTACATCTCTTGAAATTAAACTATTTCATGAATTCAAATTATTTTAGGAATGTACATGTATCAAATAATTGCATTTGTATTCTCAGGATCCCAATTTGGACTCGTCCACTAATAGGCGCGCAAAAAACTATGAATGAGACAAATTGGGGCGCGAAGTCCTACTTTACCATTCACGCAACGGTTGAGATCTCGATCCGATGGTTTGAATGAACTTTTCATTGGCATAGATCCATGGGGAGGGGGCCAAATGAATTTTTTAACATTTGTTTTGTAACAACTACATATATTATACTTTGGATTGAATGTTTTGGAAGAAATCTATCGAATTAACACACACACTTGACTAGTATTCTCTTTTGAGAAGTGGAAAGGCAGTATGCCTGTCCACTTCTCAAAAGGGAATAACTTCACTAATAATTGTTTATGTACATTTAGTAAGACACGCGAGTTATGTACCCTTTCCAAGATGAATGAAATCGCCCAATTGATCGAAAATCGGGTCACACCCCGCTTCGGCGATTTAGTTCCTCCAGTAAATATTCCAGCTATATGAATATATATTTCTTTTAATCCAAACTGATGATTCTTTGTAATGATGATAATCCAACACCAATTATTACTTGCATTGTACCGTTATAGACAATATGTAACAACTTGTTGCGCTGCCCCCCCCCCCCCTCACCATTCAAATATGGCTAATCTATATTTAAATCAGGATTACAAACGTGCATGGTGAACATCCCTTAAGTTTACTTGAAAACTCTTGCTCACTGTTGCTTATTACAATCTATATAACATGTTAAACAATTGTGGATGTAAATGCTGACACATTAAACATGCATCGGTTAATTTTTTTTATGAAAAATCTTGATATTGCTTGCTCCCATTGTCTTCACTGTTTCGGAGAAGGCAACTTTCAAACCTTAGATATGTCTGACATCATAACGTCAGGCAACAAGCTGATATTTTGTGGGATTATAACCTTTTAACGGTAGGAAACTAACATTTTATGTTTATAGGGAGTCGACGAATCTCGCTGAGATTAATCCAAACTGAAGTTATCCCAAGACTTTCTAGTATCATCAAAAATCAACAACTTTCAGCATTTTTATCTTTAAAAGTAGATGAGTAAGTCATTAGACAAAATACACCTTCGTCAGATTCTAAATCAATTTTAAGTACAGATTGTGTTTTAAATCGGGAGAAAGAGATATGATTACATACATAGCAGGTTTTGTTCTGTTTAGATGGAAAAAAGTATTTGTTTCTCATCAAGAAATGATCAAATATTTGGATAAACTCACTGACAAGGATGGAAGTTCAAAATTAATTTCTATCAAATCTAGGGGTGGTTTGACACAGCCTTCACATGAAATTACTGATTTCTTTGTAATTCTGGAGATATTATTTAGGAATTTATGTACAGAAGTTTCAGATCATTCTTTTCAAAAGTTCAGTGAAACAATTTGTCGGGAGAAGAAAGTTACATCTTTGTTTTATGATTGTACTTATCATTCTGAGTCTAAAACAGAAGAACAGGAAAGGATGTTGGTAACCATATGCTCAATATATCACAAAGTAAAATGCCATGCAAAGTGCAGACATGTTATGGAAAAGTACTAAATGAAAACAAAATCTGCAAGCAAACAAAAAGCCCTTCGCAAATGTATCGATTAATTCTTATTGGAACATCTAGGCATATAACAAGCCTCATGAGGTATATTTGTAATCAATCTGACTAAAGCACATGCAATAGCGTAATAGAGGTCTGTGCTTTAGTCAGATTGATTTTGAATTACTCTCATTGTACTTATTTGTATTTAATCTCATTGTACATATTTTCAATGTTGTAGAAATTAAGAAATGTTTGATTTAAATTATGAAACAAACAAACAATGTTCCAGAGAGAGTTTTAGACAAAATGTCACATCAAGTAGGCTTGATTTTCTTCAGTGGGCTGCTAGACAGTCACTGCTCTCTTCTGCCCTTGCCTGCCACCTGTATTTTTCTTTTGGGACAAACTGAAAGGCAAGGCTTCGTCGAATCCTCAGTTTGTTTTCTTGATAACTGTATAAATAAAAATATAATGATGTAATAAAAGCTTTAAATTGTTTAAAGGTCTGATGTCGTGTTTTTTAAAAGTAATGAAAATATGTCAAAAATGTCAAAAAATATAAATGATACATGTAATATATTATGTAAAAAATACTGTTCAAACATGCAATTCAACAAAGTTATTTGAATTAAATTTAAATTTGCGTTTGGCTTTTTAAGATGTGTAAAATTTACCTTTGTTTAGTTTTATTATTAAAGAATATTAATGAAAGACAGACATTACCTAAACCGATGAACAGTTCATGTATTGCGGAAGTCCCCTGTGGCGGCCAAAATGCTCCTCTAGAGGGTCTTGGCAAAACACATTGCTAAGAATGTACGGCATACCATTTTGTAGCAAGTATTTTGTGGCCTTTGTAAATGCTTTCATTACAAAACAAAAACTAAAGATGTTAAATATTGAAGAAGACCTTAAAGGGTATCTCTGTTGCTATTAGCTAAAGTTTCATTTGTTTAGTAAACAGCAGAGCGGTTTAGACTGCCCCAAGTTTTTTATATATGTACTCATAAAGAACAGGTAACAATTTAAATCATTATTTAATTTTCAACTACATTCATTTTCAATACAAATTTCAAATGTAATGTCAAGCGGATGAACATGTTTTGCACGCGTGTCTCATTGTGATGTATACAAGTCGCTTTATACAAATATTTTTAAAAGATTTTGTCAAGTTAATCAAATAATCGTTACAACCAAAATTAAATTATTCCTTAAATGATAAAAAAATCCATAAAAAATTAATGAATATTTACACTATGAGATCAAATAAAAAACTTTCAATTTGTATATTAGCACATAAACTTGCCTGTCATAATAATTCCTTCATATGTTTGAAAGGATATGAACATTTTGTTATGTTTGACCTTGGTAAACCCAGGTCTGGCTCGAACAGATTCAAGCCACTGCTGGAAATATTCCAGGAAATACTACTCTAAGAACTGCAAAAAACCGTTGAAAGTGAAATGCTATTCAAACCATAAATATTTATAAAAAAAAAAATAAACTTGTAAATAAAAATGGTTACCGTGTTGAATAAGTGATTTTACCTGAAACCTTGGATCATTGTGGGATGTGTATGGTTTTAAATCAGGCTTTATGGTGAAGGCCGATTCTTTTAATGACCTCGTATTTTGGCAATCAAAAATTCGGTCTACAAGCTTAAAAAGCTTGGCTGTCTCGGACATTTCTGGCCATAGTAGTTACTTCTGCTATTATTTTATTACTTAATATTAAACATTATTGGTAGAATGTGTTATCGATAGGTTAAGAACCCCCAAATCGGACCGTGACATCTAAATTGTTGTTCACTGTAACTGTTTTGTCAAGCAATCCTGATGACTGATCATATGTTCCAAGAACAAAAATGTTACTGTCTTTCTTTAGTATACACCAGCCTGAAAGGTCTTTGTTTTGAATATCTCTCTGAAGATCTGAGAGTGATAAATATGTTAACCTTTCAGGGAAAGGTGGTAATGGACGAACTGTCTACAATATATCATATAATTAATATAGTCATATATCAGGTTGCAAATACTGTACATTATACCACTTCCTAATAAAATGATTTTAATTTTACGCAGAAAAGTAACGATCAAAAATCAAAATACATTAGTGAAATCATTTTAATTCATTCTGGACATCTCCAATTGAAAATATTGGTCATTTTAAGACTGTTAAATGACGATTAAGGATTTCATAGCTAGCATTAAAACAAGTTAATTATGAAATAATTAATTCAATAGTAATATGGTACTGATAAAAAACGTAAAATGAGTATAAAGCTAGCAAATCAAAAAACAAAAGAAAAACCAAACAAAACTCCTAAAGAAAAAAAATCAGAATGGAGGTATGTAAACAGATATTATATACAATGTAAACATACGTAAAACAAAGCATTTTCAATCAATTAAAATTTGGCGCGGGTCTTGGTGGGGGTTTCGGCGTCTCGACACTTTTCTTTGGCATATTTATTGTTGGGAGACTGCCTGCTATCATCTCAAAACCCTTCCCTTAGGATTAATTTAAATTGTTAAAATATTTTCGATAATTATGTCAAAGCTAATAGAAACAATTTTTGCATATGGATACCTTACCATGAAATAATAGACACTTTTTCTCAAAGTGTACGGAGCAAATGTGCGCCGAGTCCGGGCTGAAGGAATTATCACTCCTGTTAACAGCAGCAATTAATCTGGCTCTCCATTCCTGGCCTTTAGGAAACCCGAATTAACATATTTGGATCGAGCAGCTTTGTTTTTTTCGTTATAATTGCTACATCCAACCACGCAGCAATGTTTTCCACCCATTGCGGACTACACTGACAACTTTACCGCCATATTGTTTATATGTTCTATGACTCTCGGGGAGGGCGCTGCGAAAATCGAAACATCGATATCATTCGGAACTTCCGATATTTAAAACAACTAATGAACAAGTCCGAAACGACCCGAAGTAGTCGGCAGTCCCCTTGTTACACGTCACTGGTTTTAGTAGGTGTTCAAGTTTATGAAACCAGGCCTCCCTTCATATCGACAAGAATTTCTGTGCAAATCCTTAGCAACACTAAATATGGTGCAAATGATGCAGTGCATTTGTTTTGAAAGCAATGATGCCAAGGAATCATCACTCACATTTAACTCCGCTAGAAATTCCTATTATTATTTCAAGAGAAGAGGAATCAATTTGCCCCTACACCAACCCTTAATCGACCAGAAAATTACTATAGTATCAGTGTCGGGATAGGAAGAAAAATAGCAGTAAGTGGAGTAAATTACCTGACTTTCAAAATGAACCCAACGGAAAGGATACCGAACTTGTGTAAAGAACAACATGAAGGTCTTGAGCATGTCACCAAGAGCAAAAAGATTATTGACAAAATTGTTGATTTCTTTGTGAATCTGAATGAGATTTAATGTTTAATCAGATATTGTGCTCAAGATCATTATGAGCATTTTCATTTTTTATTAAGGCGTCGAGCTAATGCTCGGCAGCCTTCTAGCGATCGTCTGGATTGTCCAAATTCACATTTTGCACCGCCTTTTTAATGCGCATAAGAAATAAGTTCCCTAAAGTATTAAAAGTATAACAAGATTTTTATTCCATTTATTCAACTAAATTGTGTACAAAAAACCCAACTTTGCCTCCCTGGTTATTGACAACTCATTGCATAAGTATAAATTTGCTTAATCAAGAAATGGCGGATGAATACAATAAGGTGTAAAAATTCACGAAATATTATTTTAGTTCATCGCTTACATTTTAATTGGAGACCGTGCCCGATGGAAAAAAAATTGATATGTAAATTTATTTGTTATCGGGCACGGTCTCCAAAATAAATGTACGCGATAAACGTATCTAGTGATTTTGTTGCAGTAAATAAACACGATAATGCAGTTGGTTTGGTTGAGCATTTTAGATAGCACGTGGTGTGGATTTGTTTGTAAACAACCACACCATAGGTAATCTTGTTTCAAACAGGAATTGAAATAAATAAAAGTATGTTTTATTATTATAATTAGGGACACACTGTTAATGTATTCAAATTATGAACCTGTGAACATTGTTAAAAGACTGTTTTTGCAGAAAGAAAATAATTTATTTTTGAACTTTGAAATTTCTTCGATTTTTGTAACCATGATGAGTTATTGTATTATAAACGCATCACTACCTATTTTATAAGGAAATATACTGATTTTTGTTTTTAAAGCAGCACAAAACATAATTAATTTACTTTTTTATTCTAATATTATTTGATATACGACTATTAGTTCAGAAATTCAAATTATTGACCATATCTATATAAAAGAAAATGTCAGCTCGACGCCTTTGTGGCCGTTCCGGCCTTTGATATCTCATAAATTTTGATGAATAAGTATATATTATTTGATTAATGTAAATGTGGTGAAGTACAGTTCCATTGTTAGAAGTTTCAAACATGCATACATGTTTTGATAAATTAAGAATACAGAAATTTCCTCATAAATTTTTAACATAAATCCATACAATGTTGTGTAAGTAAAATGTATATTTTCAAAAGACTGTAAACAGTATAACATCAGATAGCATATATTCTTTCTCGATCTCTACTTTCACTTGACAAAGATGTATTCCTGTTTTGATATCGACATTTGCAAGAATACGAATTTGAATTGACATCAGTGATATGATAATGTATTTCTGTGTATGATGGGTGAATCATCTACCTGCAATGTGAAATGATGTATATGCATTTTTTAAAATCAAGATTAAGGAGGATTCATGATTATAGTCATTTTTACTGTTTTTCTACCTCCAGAAAGGAAGAGTTTGATTTTAAAAAATGTATGATGAAAACTTGAATTGAAGGTACAAAATTAATTTTCAATATTTGAACAAGTTTTCAAAATATATAAATTAATGTTATGCTGTGTATATCAATTGTCCACATCCAAGAAGATATGGTAGAGCATATCAGAGGTATTAGGTATTTCAAGCTAAAACAAATTGTTTAAAGCATTCTTAAAAGGTGTTTTTGAGTAAAAATTGTTTTTAATTGAACATGCTATTTATTTTTTCAAAATTTAAAACTTTGTTTTAAACCCTGATACTAAAAGTAAATAGAAACTAAAAAATTATATATGAAATGAAAGGAAATTGGGGCTAACTTTATTTTTTGAAATGTGACCCCAACTTTGTTTACTTACATAAAACATTAGATTAATGTCTGTTTGTTTGCAAAAGTTTAAAAATGGTGCCATTACTATTAATTTTTTTGCGTTATAATTTGATTACTTCAACATTTTGTAACAATGTTAACATATGCTCTTATGTTCATTATGTATTGGCATTTGAAGCTACCAGTAAGGGAAGGTTTTTCATCTTTGACTTAAATATTACTTTTATATTTACTACATGTGTTCAACTTCATACTGTATTAAAATTATAATTTATAAAAATTCAAACTTATTATTTGTTTGATTTCTTCAAACAATCAATTTCCATGCCAAATTTTAGCAATAATTTTAGGAAAATCATTCCTGTTTAGGGCTTCATATTTAAAAAAAATGGCATGTGACAAAGGTCACAAATAAATCAATAAACATAACAAGTCCCCATCTTTATATCTAAATGGTTTTCAGATGATTGACATTACTTGTATTTCAGGTGCCAACCTCCTTCAGAGCAATTAAATAATTCTTAACAAGGGGAGGGGTCATTTTTCGGAAAACAGAACGCACGGGGGAGTATCAAATATTGTATGCTTAGTTTAATTTTTTACTTTTCTCTTTTTGACATCTTCATTATTATTAACTGTCATTATATATATTTTATAATATAAATAATAAAGGGTTTTTAAACAGTACTGTGACTAGAAAAACAAAAATTTGTGTTCAAATAAAAATGTACTGAGAACTTGAAATATTTTTTTTCGTATAATCTCAATCCATATCAAAGGCAAATGAGGTACAAAAACAACGATTCTAGAGCATTTAAAGAGTCCAGAGAGCCTTCCGCTATCTTCACAACCAAAAGGTCACAGATGATTTGTTGTTTGTAGAAAGCCTCACAATGAAAGATATTGTCTCCTTGGTGTTCCCAATTCATGTATAACACAGGCATTTATGGAGGACAGCAGATGTTGTAAAACTTCGCTTTGTCATAACTAACAAAATGAAGAGTAAATGTCAAGAACTGAGATCCAACCTCAGAAATCTACAATATACGTGCATTTTAAGACGGGCCATCACTTGTTCAATCAAGTCTTCCTGGCTTAAGAAGAGAATATTTTCTAAACTCGTTAAAGAGTTAAAGAATTTGAAAAATAACACCGGTCGCTCGAAAAAGACATTTCTTGGAGTATTTCTCACAAAGCTTTGAATTGGCCTTTCCAACACTATACAATTACTAAGATGGAAAGGAAATTCCATCCGTTAGATAAGCTTTTATGCAAAACATCCTCGTTTTCAACACACTTGCGATCAGGAGCTGTGTTTGCACCATACTAATCCATTTGTCAAAAAACTGTTTACCAGTCAAAATAACACAGATCAAGCTGTTATTGTCCTTGATGGTACATATATTTATATACAGCAGAGCCATACTTCGAATTCGAGCGGCTTTCATATTTCCTCGATAAAAGCACAGGGTCTTAGTTGTCGGATAGTTAAGTTCTTTATTGTTTGTTTCTGAACACAAAATTAATTAAATTGATAAACCCTATTTGTGTTTCTATATATTGCAATATAAACATATTTCTAAACTCCATTTTAACATTTTAAAAATTTGTTTAATGTTTATTAAAAAGTAAAGGGGCGACATTGATCACCTTCAATTGATAGGAGGCCCTCGGTTCACGCAATGTTTCTAGCAATTTCCCTGATTAATCCACCGATTTCTGTCGTGATATGGGTTAAAACATGATAAATGTACTTATACATATCGTCTGACAATATCTGCTTGCCACTGAATAAACCCGCCGTATCAAATCGTTTTGGCTACAATACATGCCGAACTAATCGAAAGCAAAATAGTCATCTGAGCTAAAATTAAAACAAGACAATTTATGTTATTATACTTTCATGTTAAATACTGAAATCTGATCGGTTTAGACGCAGTTGATAATCCGTTCTATTACCCTCGGCAATAGCAACACTTGGCAACGGGTAACAACGAATTGTTACATGCGCGTAAATTGTGGACGTACGGTTCGCTTTAGAATTCATGTTGTTTCTATATAAAACCAATACAATTTTCTTTAAAATTAAAACTTTCAGTTTAATAAAATAAATTGTGCCTGTTTGGCAGGGAAACAGTTGAAATTGACACCCCGAGGAAACAATTGTCAACCTCCGCTGTTACCTTCCCAAATAGGCACTATTTATATAATGTCATATGAGAGTAAATGTCAAAAATTTGATACAATCCATAATTCTTAATTACTTATAAGTATTGTTGTTATGAAATAGAAAGATTCAAAATTGATATCCTTTTCTGATATTTGAAAATTTCGAAGTAATATATATGAAAGACATTGGTCTACAGAGCACATGCCATTCTATCTCAAAAGGGGAGAAAAACAACTCTCTACAGTACTAAAAATTCCAAATATTCTTCTTGTAAAACATCTTCGCTAGCCAAGGATTTCTGATTCGCACTGCTTCTCACGAACCATTGGCATATCGTGCTGTCAAAAGTCGGGATTTTTTTTCCCTGGATTTTGATTGGGGTTTACTAAAACCGTTCAACCAATCAAAAATGCAAAAAAGATCTGATTTAATCAACAATGTTTTCCAACTGTTTATTTACGAGTGTCTCTAACACGAATAGCTCAAAAACCTTATTTTTCTAGTCTTTCTGTTTGAGCCTTCATGATGCATGTATTATTCAATGGTGCAATAACAAGTACACCAGATTGTGTATCAACAGAGGCATGCATTCGTAGATTGATGATTTACCGCTTCCAGTCTTACACCTTTCGAATGAATTCGATCTATATGTAACATTTACCATTATTCCTATTCATCGAATACACTGGGCATTAAAACGTTCTTTCAACTTGTCAATATCAATGTCTACAGAGGCTGCCATTTCTGCACCAGCGACGTTAAAGTACGGCATCTTTCATTATTCGGCTGATTTAAAAATAGGATAGGAGATCACGTGACGAAAAAAAAAATCCCGACTTTTGTTAGCACGATATGCCAAGGGTTCGTGAGGAGCGGTGCGGATCAGAAACCCATGGCTAGCAAAGATGCCCGTTCTGTCATTAATGAGTTTCAAGAATTCATATCATAAATTAAAAAAAAATAATAATTGGTTTAATATTAGTCAACTGTGCCCCGAGAACTAATATAATGTCAACTATGGCTTGATCAGTGAAAAGTAAAATATTTAAATATCAGAACAAAATACATGTATGTACTTAAAAAAAGTTAAGACAAAAAGCAGACTGTGAATCAAATATTCTAAATTCAATTCATTCCACTCGACTACGAGACAGCACACAAGTTCATTGAACATTGCATGGTACTAAAACGGCTCCAACGTCCCTCAACATCCGTTTTCCAAAGAGTATACAATACATGCAGCCATGCGTCTAATATCGACTTCCGCCTTTGTCCTAGCGTAAAACCACCCCGCCCCCAAGTTACCATTGTCCAACCGCCGACAAACATGACGGCTTTACACCAACTGGAATAGTTATGGAGGAACCTTCAACTAATTCTGGTTCTTGACATACGCTACCCTCCATAAATAAGCATCCACGCTGCATTTTCAGCATTTTCACAATTTTCAAGTGAAAAATCAAAATATTCTCTATAATATTTATGTATCAGCTTTAAAAAAAAAGAAGGATAACCCTTACCATGCTTTGTGAAATATAACTCAAGGGGAAACCCATTTCTGGGTAAGAAATGAAAACCTAACATAAGTTTTGTTAACTTCTACTATGATAAAATACACGAATATTCTTAAAATCTTCATGTTTTACAAGCTGGTTTTGAAAATTTGAGTTTAAAAATTACATATCTAGATAGCAGCACGAGTCAAAATGGTCACAATTTGAGAAAATGGGGCGACTCTCACTGGAAGATAGGATCCTTTGCAACCAAGGAGTATTAAAATCGGACATAGCAAGGAGACTTGGAGCTACAAGTTAGGTGATCAACTTAGAAATTTATAATTACAAATTACTGAAAAGATAACAAGCTTTAGTATTATTTTTCTATTTTGTTTAGGAAGACAATTAAAAAAAACAATTAGATGGTGCCAGACGACTGGGTCCTATGCAGATGCTCCACGACCGTGGCGGCCCAGGATGTCCACAGTCAGAGGACAGGATGCTTGTAATGCAATGCAGAACAGAAAGAAACCGTTCCACAGCTTAGAATAGGGTGGATACATACTGGAGTTCGGGCATCAAACAGCTCTGTAAGACGACTTCAAGAGGCTAATCTGGTAGGACATGTGGAGAAAACCTCTTCTTACAGCTGTTCATCGAAGTGGAAAAAGGTTATAATTTGTAACTGGACTTGGGTTGACTGGTCTTTTGGACTTTGGACTGATGCAGAGTTGTTGAAATCTTTCGGTCCTGTCGGCAAGACCGATAACAAGAGGCCCAGGGGCCACATCGCTCACCTTAGCAACAATAGCTATAACTCTGATCAAATCAGCATTACGGTATCAAAATCAAAATATCTTGACAATTAAGTACAGAAGATATGGTAGACAAAAATTGAAAAAATGGTATATACCAAGCCTCTTTTGTTGTTTTAGTATATGTGAGAAGATTTTTCTCTATTCCTATTTAAAAATCCCCCCTTTGTGGTCCCACTTTTCTCCAGAGAATCATGGTTTGATAAACTTAAATCTGCACAACCTGTGCTTTCACACAAGTTTCAGCTTTTTTTGGCTGAGCGCTTTTCCAGAATTTTTTAAAGATTTTTCTCTATAACGTACTATACCTGGGGGATCATGATTTGAACAAACTTGAATCTACCATACTGAGGATGCTTCCATACAAATTTGAGCTTTTCTGGCATAATGTTTTTTTAAGAAGAAGATTTTTAAACATTTTCTCTATATATTCTTATGTAAAACTTCATCCACCCCATTGTGGCCCCACCCTACCCCCGGGGTCTATGATTTGAACAAGTTTGAATCTACACTGCCTGATGATGCTTCCATACAAATTTCAGCTTTTCTGGCATAATAGTTTTTGAGGAGAAGATTTTTAAACATTTTCACTATATCGTCCTATGTAAAACTTCATCCCCCCATTGTGGCCCCACCCTACCCCCGGGGACTATGATTTGAACAAACTTGAATCTACACTACCTGATGATGCTTCCATACAAATTTGAGCTTTTCTGGCATAATAGTTTTTGAGAATAAGATTTTCAAACATTTTCTCTATGTATTCTTATGTAAAACTTGATCCCCCATTGTGGCCCCACCCTACTCCCCTGCTCAGGGCCCCATACGAAGGGTTTCTTTCCCGTGATGTTGTACAAAGGTTGAGGCATCTGTGCGAAGCCTGCAATAAAACCTCGATGGTAGTTGGCAAACCCCAGAAATCGCTCCACATCCTTCACATTGGTGGAGTTTCCCAGTCCTTCACGACCTCTATGTATTCATCTCCCATCCATCTCTACTCCAGTCCCACTGACCTGCCTCCCCAGGAACTCCACTCGGCGCCGAAACAGCCCACTTCTTGGGCTTGAACTTCAAGTCGTAGTCCAGGCATCATCGGACATGTCCGTCCTTCTTGCGGATGAGGACCACTCGGACATAGAGGGCTGAATTACTCCAGCGTCAAGCATCTTTTTAAGGTGCGCCTCCTATTCGCCCGCAAAGAACACTGGGGTACGCCGCATCCTCTCTTTGACAGGCGGCGCATCAGCAGTGTCAATCTCATGCTCCAGGGCAGTGAAGTTTCCAAAATCAAACTTACTCCGAGCGAACACATCTTGGAACTCGGGTAGCAGACTGGCAAGCTGGGACCGCTCCTCATCACTCAGCTCGGAAGAGGATCTCTCAAGTGGATTATGCAGGTCTGCGGCGTGAGTGTTGATAATACTGCATCCTGTCTAATGCTTCCTCTACTGTCTTCGGGCTACCGTCCAAGGCATGCAGACCGGCATCTACATCTTCCGCATCATAGCATAGGCGGGGAATGGCCTGGGTGTGGATATCTGGCAACTGGGGGAAGGCCCGTGTGGCTAATGTAAGCACTCGATCCGCCCACTCCCTCAGGGACTCACCGCTATTCTGCGATTCAGATTGGGTGTTGAGCTGGTGGGTGAGATTCGGAGCCGAGGTGTCGAAGCGCTTATCAAACTACCTGAGGATATCCTTAAACCGCGGACGGGGACTGACCTCCAGTAAGAGAGTATAGTACTCGCTGGCAGCGACCTCCAGGAAGAAGCAGAACTGATCATGCTGTTCATATCAGTCTTTGTCCACCGCTGGCTGCGAGAGAGTCTCACGAACTTGTGCACGAACGCCTTTCAGTTAGACTTGCCATCATACCGCAGGTCCTTGTACTTCGGCTTGCTACGAGAAGCTGGTGGCTCCTCATCGTGACCGCGTGAATTACAACGCGAGGTAATCAGGGACGAAGGCTGGGTAGGTAATGTAGAAGGTTGATGGTGCTGCCGGGCCAGCGGTCTGGGCGGCCCAGCAGGGACATGGGTTCTCTCGTAGTCAGGTGAAGGGTCCCTGGGTGTAGGGCCAATAGGTTGCTGTTGCTGTGGGCCATGTGGGCTGGGGGTCCCGAAGTGTACCCGGGTTTCCCTGGGAGAGGGGTCGTACATTTGTTGGTGAACCTGAGCTACTCCCCCCTCCTCTCTAAAATAATAAGGCTGGGGCGGCACCGCAGGAGCAGGGCCACCAAGGCTGCTAGATTGGGGTACGAAGAGGCCCAACTGGGTGCCATCCGGGCTGAGCACAGTTTGACAGCCTGAGGGGTAGGAGTAGGGTGTGGTCCGGGCATAGCCTGGGTCTAACTGTGGTTGTTGTGAGTGCCCTGAAGTGGGGGTCCCCCCGCTAGATGTCACCACACTGTGTCCCTGGGTCGTGAAAGTCTGGGTCGTGGAGCCTGGTAACTGAAAATCAGTCGACTGGACAGGGCGGGGAGGAACATTCTTGTCCCCCCAGACCGTGTTAATGGTGTCTGAAGATGCCCCCCGTGGACTGGCATGTTGACTTCCAGAGGGCTGGGGTGCGGGGCCTGTGGACCCAGTGGAAGGGGAGGGGTGGGGCTGCTGACCGTGGGTGGGTGGGGAATCAAAGACCAGGGTTTGGGGTGCCAGTACACCACTGGCCGAGGGTAGGTGCTGCAATGTGATCCCTGGACTCAAGTGTAGCAGTAGCACTATTGACTGTTGTAGGCCTCCCAGGGGTAGGGGCTACATAAAAACCATGTGGTATGGGGTCCCCAAAATTCTCACTGGGGTGAACAAAGTCGTGGTCTTCAACTGGCGAGCTACATCTTACTACCGTTCCCTGACTAACCCCCGAATGTAATGGCCGACTGCCCTGAAACCGTGCTGGCCTGATATAGTGGCCACCCTGAGCACTACCAACCCCCCACTTCTGACTGTTGGGCAACTCAGACCCACCCGAGGGTATCCCGTACTACTCACCGGGGGATAGCCTTCTTCCTCGATGTCAGAATCTTCGTACATGTAAGCCCTCCCCGATGGTCTAGGAGTGTCGTAGTGCCAGCCTCCTCGTCACTTAACCTACCATTAGGGTCAACGCTATGCCTGCGAGACGCGCGCCCAATTGGAACAGAAGGTTCCCCCACGGGCGTAAGTAGGGCTGGGTATTGGGGGGAAATTTTGTATTGCTATATATAGCGATATTTTAAAATGTATTGCGATATGTATTGCAATATTTTTTTAAATCAATCTTTGATTTTTTTTAATGTTAATAGATTGTAATAAATAAGATTTGTATACATAATTCATTTGCTCTATAATTCTATACAAAATAAAAGAATAAAACATTGCTGGTGTTAATTTAAAAACCGTTTTAAAAAAAAACCTTGAAACATTAGACGATTTATTATCTAGCAAGACTAGACCCAATTAGTCAGTTAATTAGGTACATTTGGTTCAATGCAATTTATGCAGTCCATTGATCTGGTGGAAGAAGAAAATAAAACAATTGTGAAACAACAAATTAATTTACAGTTTCGATAAGAAAGGAATGTTTTGACTGTTTGTGTCAACCTGCAGGGAGACAAAGTTACAACTTCAACAGGGCCTACTTCAAATTCTTTATTAAGAATATCAGCATATCAACATGTTTTGGCTTTGGGGAAGCTCTTTGAGCAGTCATAATATCAAAACCTCCGACTTTCCTTTCGTGTTTGGAACGATTACAAATGCATCAGCCATTTTTAATTTAAATCAGAATTTTGAAATCCCAAACCCGTAACGAAATTCCGAGCCCGATCAATTAACCCGGTATGCCGGTATTGAAAAAATGTATCGCGATACGATAGTTTTTGTCCACGTACCGCAATACACCGGAATACCGGTATTATTGCGCAGCCCTAGGCGTAAGCGTGTCATCGCTATCACTATCACTAAGCCCTAACGCTGCAAATGCGTTCTCCAATGAATCGTTCATTTTCAAAATGGCGCTCACAAGAGCACGTGATCGGGAACAGAAAAGTATAAAAATGCAAAATGCAGTAGTTTGATCAAGAAAATTTGGCTCAAACAAATAATAGAACACTAATCGAAGCTAACAATAATACCAGAAAGGGAAAAATTCACGAATCTGTGTATAAAACTATGAAAACTTACACCACGTTGAGCCCCAAAAATGGCGGCTGCACACGTTGACTATAGAAATTACTACAACAAATCTAGATCTGACAGACTCCGGGGAAAAAAAATTTCCTAACCGCTACATTCGGAGTTCAGGCCTCGAGTTGGGCGCTAATATAGTGTTTTTACACTTAATTATACAATGTGGGTTTCCCCGAACTCACCGATACATCTAGTAGTTGCTAGTAGTCGACGTCTGTCTTCCGCTTTATCTGCAGGACGTCAGATGGGGTTCCTGGAATATCATCTCCAGCACGGGCTCCCGCCAGGTGACGTCACAGCCCGTAGGTGGTAGGCCAGTCGTACGTAGAATGGGTCGACAAACACTACACAGTTATTGTGGGAAAAAAATGCACAATTAAATTCTTCAATAATTCTTACGACAAATATTTCTCGCAAGATTTTACTACGTCTGACTAAACACGCATTGTGATTGTGACGTCATATTTTGAATTCTACTACATCACATTGATTTACTCCATGTTAGTGGTGTATAATTTCAGTTTTGTGTACTGGCTCCGAGAATTTTTGTTTGTTTATAAGTTTTTCTCCTTTTATAAGAATTATTAAGTGAATTGAGATCTTTGCTGGGAAAGGACATTTTGTTAAAGAAATCGTAAATAAATCTGTTACGAATGCGTTCGTAAAGAGCACTTAAGATTTCTGGTTAGAGATTCTTAAGTTAAAATCTTACACAAAATCCTAAGATTTGTTCACTTTTTGGTATAGGATTGTTTTGAAAAAAAATAAATTAAAAACCCCTTTAGTTACATAATGTTCATTTTCTGTACACATAAAGTAGCGCTAGCAAAGGTATGAGATCATGCTCTGATGTTCAGAAACAAAGGAGATGAGTACCAAGTAAAAATGTACGAGGGTTGTTCGATATGTAATGTGTATTGTACGATATCTCAAAAGCATTCGACTCAAATAATGAAACGAACATTGCATCCCTTCAAAGTATTCTCCGCGGTTTGAAATACATAATTTCAATCTCTGAATCCATTTCCGAAATGCGTCACGGTACGCTGCTTAAGGTAGACCTCTGAGGCACTGACTGATGGCTGAGCAAAGGGCTTGTCGGGACTTGACGACCAGACAAGAACATTTTAAGTTTTGGAAAAAGGAAAAAGTCGCATGGGGCTAGATCTGGAGAGTATGGTGGGTGTGGCAAGACGGTAACCTTCTCCGACTCCAAATATTGATTCACAAGCTCAGATGTTATCATGAAGTAGATAATATTTCTTGAGCTTTTTTAGTGTAACATCTCAGACCAACCTGTAACACTTTTGCCCCTCGACACCGGAATTTGTAGGGCTATACCATCACTTGAGAAGAATATGCAATAAAGAATCTTCTTTGTGCTTATGGTTCTTTAGGCAACTACATGCCTTCTACTGTGTTTAATTAGCTATATTTTGTTTCCAATTTCTCATATGACCTATTGTTATGTGTTTTCGTCCGTCGTCGTACGACGAGCGTCGTGCGTTAACATTTAACATTTTAAACTTCTTGAAAACTACCAGACCACTGGTTACCATTTTTGTAGTGAAGCATCTCTATGGTAAGAGGAATCTAAATTGTGAAATTCATGGCTCTACCACCCCCGGGGCGTCACAGGCGGGGCCAAATATGCAAAAAAAAAAAAAGCCAAATTTCAAAAATCTTCTTCTCTACTCCCACACATATGAGGAAAAAACTGAATGCATGGTTATGATGTCCATGAAGACCTCTACCAAAATTATGAAATTCATGACCTCTGGCACAGGGGTTCAGGCTCTAGGGTGGGGCCAATATGACCATATAGTAAAAATGTATTAAATCTTAGAAAATCTTCTTTAATCACATATATATTTGTTAAAAACTAAATGCATGGTTATGATGTCTATAGAACCCTCTACTAAAATTGTGAAATTCCTGGCCCCTGGGTCAGGGGTTCAGGCCCTAGGACGGGGCCAATATAGCCATATAGTGAAAATGTATTAAATCTTAGAAAATCTTCTTCTTAATTACTCACATATATATTTGTTAAAAACTAAATGCATGGTTATGATGTCCACAAACTCCTCTACCTAAAATGTTGTGAACCCTGCCCCCGGGGGGGGGGGGGTTGGGGGGGGGGGGGGGCAATTTGGCCATATAGTGTTTATGCATATAATGTTTTAAAATCATTTTCTCTACTCTGACACATCTGTAAGAAAAACTGACTTCATAATTATATTAACCAGGAAGTCCTGTACTAAAATTGTAAATTTCATGTCCCCCTTGGTAGGGGTTCTGACTCTAGGGCGGGGCCAAAAAAGTCATATAGTGTTAATGCATTTAATGTTTTCAAAAATCGTCTTCTATACTTCTGCTGTTACTGAATAAAAACTGACGGCATATAAAGAAAGAAAATAAAGCCATCTATCAAAATTTTAAATTTCATGTCTCCCAATATAGGGAATTAATCATAGGGTGGGGCTAAAACACTCATATAGTGTATAGGATAGGGGTGCTTAATGCAGGGTGTGGCCAAAATGGTCATTTAGTGTTAATGTATTTAATGTTCAAGCAACGTCTACTGACAAAGAATAGAATCTGACTGCATATTTAGAAGAAAAATAACATTAAGCTGTTATCTTTAATGATATTTCATGTCACCTACATGTAAGGCAAGGGTAATAGCTGGAAAGGGGGGGGGGTATATATTTGTCTAATCATTTTATTCTGCTTAGGAACTTCTATGAAAGAAATAAGTAAATTCATCTATTTAAAAAAGAGAAAGAATGAAGCTGTCTATCAAAGTTAAGATATTGTGAAAGCATTTGGAGAGAGTTCAAGGCAGTTAATGGAGTTATCTTCCCTTGCTTCTTCATAATGGAGTTATCTTCCTTTGCTTGCTCATATTTAGTAATTAATTAATATAACGTAATTAAGAAGCTGTATGATCAAAAGAGTAATGCAAGTATTTTTTTTTATCATTTGAAACAAAAACAGTTTTTGAACTTTCTAAATAAACAAATAGACTTGTTAATAGTAAAGTAATAATTAGCTAACCAAAATCACCGATAAGCAGTACATGTAAAATGATTCTAATATAAATGCCAGATGATAACACTTGTCAGATAAGCTAAACCAAGAGACGAGAGTAACTCGGTGTAATGCTTCTTTGTGTGTTGTTTTGTTTTTTATTGTTTAAATGCCCACAGGGAGAGTTTCTGTCTGCCCCTGGGAATGGGGGATGGGAGGTTGTTTTAAATAAAACATGTATACTAACCACCTTCTTTTAGTTTATCTATGAAAACATATACACATAAAACCTATCTGAAAGTTAACAAATATGGGAAAATTATTTTCTATCAGTGTCTTGCACCTTTTCAATATAAGGTCATGCACTCTATTATCATCTTTAAGTTTTTCGCTAAAATTATAGGTTTCATAGTCCCTTTTGAACGATTTCAGGCAGGGAGGTGGTCATCATTACAAAATGATAATTTTTCTACTCCAGAATTAAACTTAATTAAATGCATATATGAGACTTATCGACAAGTTTGTGTATGGGCTATGGTACTCAGGTGACCGTTAAGGCATACTGGCCTCTGGTTCTTGTTCGAAATAGTGAAACCATGTTTCGTCACCAGTATAAATATTTGCAAATTGTCTTTGATTGAATTTGGGAATCATTTTTTGCAATTGGGATGTTTTGGGCTGATCTTTTGTGTGTCTGTGATATAACAATAATCTTTCGAATACCTGTGGCAATACTTCAACAGAGTAAGTAGTTAACATCTCGACTTGGAAAAAGAGGTTTGCATAGAGCATTGTATTCTGGAGACTGCACAAAGTTGTGATGGCTTGAAAAAATGAAGTCAAGTTTTTCACTGATTGAGAATTACTGCAATGTTCATACTTCATAAATTTAATCTTTTGTGGCAAAAGTTTCACAAAATCCAAACACAAATGGAAATTGGCCTCAATGTAATCTTAGTCAGCATTCAATGCCTTCTGTTTTTCGGATAAAGGATTGAGCACCCTCATTTTAATGAGCAGACGCCTTGCTTCCTGTTGATGACATCGAACATCACCTGCTTCTGTGCTTGTGTTCTCAACCTGAAAATTTATATGGAATACAAATGCCAACCTATGATAGATATACTTTACACATCTAAATATTATGGTTCCTTGGGGATATTATAAATCTCGTGTATCATGCAGTGATAATTTTAAGTTGCAACATGTTTTCTTCAAATTCCATTTACATTCATATATTTATTTTTAATACTAGAAGTGTCTAGTAATTGAAAAATGTTTCCAATATCAGCATTCATGACTTCGTTTTACACCAATGACCCCGTCCCGCTATTATCCGTGCCAACAAGAAATATAAAGTTTAATTTTTTTTTTTTTAAAGTGAATATTTTTAAAGATGTCTTTATTCCTTTGCATCTAGAGTAGCGAAGATGTATACTCGTTTGTGTAATTCATGTCCCCAGAGTGTAAGGGTTTGGAGTGTATAATTTTTTGTTGTTATATTGCTAACGTGTGTTACAATGTATTTATGCATATTTTTCAACGTTTTGTATGAGGAGAATTAAAAAACCTAATTACAACATATCCAAAACGCCTATGTATATGCATGTTAATTACATGTGTTCCACAGTAATATAAATGGTTCATTCTTGTTGCATAATGCCGTAGTGCAAGCACTTTGCAATATATACATGTAGATGGAAAAGCAGTATTGAGTAACACTTACCTTTGAGTGATGAACATCATTCAGAAAGGAATCAAACATAAAAAGTTTATATTCGTTTATTCTAACATAGATTTGGCTTTCATCTATTACTCTCGATTAACATCGACGTAATATTTGAATATAAAAATGGAAACTGCTATACCAGTTTATCTGTGTACAGCATTACAAGTTATTGAAGTAATGTTCATTGTTTCTTAAAATTTGATATCATCTTTTAAGTAACGGTAGTTTTGTAAGCATTACGTGTGAAATAAAAACTTAATAGCAAACCTTCGAGTAGTAACCTTATTTGCTAGTTCTCTTATCTGAAGCATAAACAAAATTATTTAAAACAATATCGGTTGTTCCGAGCATACTGATTTAAGAGAATTTAATTTCTTTTCAGAATATTAATGTCTTTATATTTTTCATTCCTCGGGCTCTTTTTGTATTTCATGTAGTTAAGAATAATAAGAGTTGATCCGAAAACTTTAGTTTTAAATTCATGGGACAAAACTCCGGAATGTTTGCCAACGTCGCATTTTATTTCACAGGAGTTGTCTGGCGTAATGCGTCCATCATAAAGTAAAGTATTTATATTTCAATATGTGAATAACTTTAAATTTTACTTTTTTGTTTAATTCTTAAATTTGGTGGGTTTTTTTCATAGAATGTAAAACGGGTTAAATGACAGTTTTGTTTATAAAAACCATTGTTGTAATGAGCGTTTAATAAAACATTTTATCTTATTTTTACTTGTTTTGTAAAATGAATGGATTATGAGTCGTGGAGTAAAGATCTTTTGAAAATATTTCGTCACCTCCGTTAATAATAGCATTAAAAAACCAAATGCTATACATTGGATTTTACATTATTGCTGAAATAAATATTAATAAGAAACATTTCAATAACATTTTAATAACGTTCAGAAACATACACATTTACTTTAATTTTAACGTAATAGATTATATATTTAAAGCTCATATCATTCATGGAATTTTATTTTTATATTTTTTTTTTAAAAAGATTAAAAATTTAAAAGAATTTTTTTTGGAGTATATTATTAAATTCTTAATAATAATTATTTTCCTGATTATTAATCTAATGAAATTTTGAGGAGACGGGAGAGGTGCTTGTTGAAAAATATATTTTACATTTGTTGTTAACCCTTAAAAAATAGAAGTCTTTCAGTTCTCCTGTTTACATATCCGTGTATACATTGTATTTGATTGTTGTGAATAAACACATGTACATTTTTACACTTCCTTTAGCGCCATTTAGTTGAGCAAGTAAAAAGAGGAGGGAAAAACAATAAATACTACCATTAAAGGCAACCGTATATCACAGAATTAAATACTTTCTTTGTAGAGACCGATACAAAATCAATCAAAGAGTTAGACCTCTCCAAAAACTAAAAATAGTTAGGTTAATGCTATAAGATTCTCCTCAACCTTAGTCCAAGGTTTACGCAAAAAGTGTTCAAACATACACACCATCGTTTTGCGCAAATTCTAACAATTGATCTGGTTTATTTGTTTGACTCTTACAGCTATTTTTGAGCGTCACAAGTTGTCGTTATTTTTGGAAAGTAATTATTCATGAATTCATCACTGACCAGGAGTGAAGATTTGCAACCCACCTCTTACGAAGTAAAGGGTCAACCATTTCACCTTTCCAATTAAGGAGGCTGGCTGATAAACATATTACCCATAGGATCTGCATTATAATTTTGAATATGATATGTTTGGCCATTAACCATCATTTAGATTTTTTATAAAATCAAATATTTAATGATTTAAAACTTGAATATTTTCGTTTAACTTTATATAGAATTGTTTGTTCAAAGGAGAATTATCAAGTCTAAAAATGGCAACGACCATTCAACCGCTTGTGGATGTATATCTTATCACACCTGATCAGTTGTGTACTGGAAGAAATTGAAACAGGTTTCTGATTAGGAATAGGAAAACCCCATCTTAAAAGTGAACAACGGATGGGTGGAAGTAAGTGGCAAAGATCATCTCAACTTATTCATACATAAGAGTAGTTATAGTGACTAAAAAACCCCAGTATGTATCATTAGGTTACTTTAACAGAAAAACCACAAGAAGATAATGATGAAAAGTGGTGTGGTAAAAACTTAAACAACAATAAAACAGAAACATTGTTTATTGGCGTTAAACATGAATTTTTAATATTTTGGCTCGTTTTACAAACAATTAATTGACATCTTTCCGAAAATAAAGATTTATTTTCTATAGTCTTGCCTAAAAACCGGAAGTGCATGAATATAATTCCATTTTTTAATTAATTTAACATTGGTGTTATTAACCAGGGCATTAATCAAAATCTTTTGCACTGATATATTCACATTGTACATCTAATATCACTTATATTTTATTGATTAGATGAAAGTGGGTGTACAAAATACCGTTTACGGTGACGTTACATCGTCCATGTGCTAATCCTCTTGATATTGTTTTAATTATGACACATATAATTTATATAAAATGGAGGCGTGTCGCGAACTTTCGGACTAAGTAGCTGTAACATATAAAAATTTTAAAATTTTCAAAAGTCTTAAAATAACGCGAGTAGAAATGTGGTGAATAATCTACAAACCCATACCCTACATACAAGTAAAAGCTTTATTTTCCAGAATTTAACACACGAGAACAAAGAACCATCATATAAGAACTATATATATCTGCAAAAGGTGTGAAAAGGTCAGCATATTATGTCGAACTACCATCATATACATATTTCGAGGTATTAGCATATAAGGAAAAATTATAGACATGATGCCTTAATATCCGCACATGATCATATTTCGGCACCTAATTTCATGTAACGAGGATTATGTGTAATAATCAAGGAAAATCGTGTATATACAAAGAATTTCATATGATGAAGTATATATAAACCTAAAAATGATGGCCTACATTGCAGTTGAGGCACTCCATGAATCACTATGTAAATCATCAAACCTTTATTCGTTCTTATGCCTGAGATTTTCAATATATGGATCACGGTTCATTTTTTTTTTTTTTTGATAAAAGAAACTAATAAACATGATTATCTCTTCTTAGAGCATACGAATATTATATATTATCATTCATGGATTGTGTATCGTGTACAATAATTTAATTCCGGATTTTTTTTTTGTTGGTAAATATTTCCATTTTGAACTTTTATGTAAAACTGGTTGGTAATTACACGTTCTTTCTTTTTTTTCTTTTTTTTACTGTAACGGATACCCTTCAAGTTCAACTTTTATCAAGGGTTGCTTATACCTGTATTTTCCTCTATTTAAGTGCTATTCATTAATATATACTTATAAGTGAATTTGATATATACACGACAGCATTTGTTCAACACAGAGGTCATTTAATCACCGTTGGACCAAATAGACTATTTGTGTCCCCAAAAAAACCCAGAAAAAAACACCCATTGTAAATCATTGTTGTTTCCGCTTATCTGACTGAAAAAAAAAACTTTTACTAAATTCAATCAGAATTTAAAACAAACAGATAAACAAATTTAAGAATAATAAAATTTTTGAAAACTATATTTAATCAAATGATGAAAATAAGAATATCCCATTTAAATACCATGCCAAGAACTTGTTTAAATCATACTTCCAAATTAGTTAAGAAAAAAAAAACCTAAAAAAAAAGGAGGTGTTTAGTAGATAATTATTTTGTCATTTTCCTCAAAGTGTAATACACAACCTATTAAACATTCATGTATATTTTTAAATATATCTACTATCTATAACTCATTAAAATCAGTCGGACCAACCCTTCCTTGTTGGAAGGAAGGTCCTCGATGAACTACTACCTGTCATGTAATCCCAATTACTCATTTATTCCTGCTTTTGCTATATTTGTAAATTTTTGCAATCTTTGAAAAAAGCAATTGAAAGCATATTTTTGATGAATGAACAATTATTTCCATTTTTTTTTAAAATTTAGATGTATGTTTAAAATGGCCTTCTGATGGCTCTTCACAACGCATTATGTCATACGGGAAACCATAATGCATTTTTTTTTTGGTTGCGGGTCAGTGTTAATAAATCGCCTTGATTCATAAAAAGAAATCCAAGAGCTGTGTGCAGGATATCATGTGTACATTAAAATTCAGTCTATTTATATTATTCCGAAAAAACCAAAATTATATACAGGTCACCGAGTTTTCTGTATTGCATATATTGAAACACAATAATGTTTAAAGTTGCAAGACGCAATAAATAGGCTGCATACGAAATTTGATGCAATAAAGATGGGATAAAGTTTTATTCTAAAGTAAACCAGAGGCCCACAGGCCTTGACGGTCACCTGATAACAATAGCCCTTAGATTTACATGTCAGAGAGTTTTAAGCTTCATTTCGAAATGTACACCCTAATTTTAGATTCCTCTGACTGTCAACCCCGCTTTTATTATTTGATGTTTAAAAAACATTTATTCATAAAATGACGGGGCGGGGGGGGGGGGGGGGGGGGGGGGCAAGCATTCTCAAGGGGCCAAAAATTCTAAACTTTTGGTAAAAAGTGACATGCAGGCCTTTAATGGTCAATCTTTTATAATATTCAGTTTCCTTTTTAATGCACACAGCATGTGTACAGCATATTTATACAAGCATACAATACAAAGGAAATTAACGTAAATTTCCTAAAATACAATATATTTAGTTCAATAGAGCCAAGTGACAATTTACCTTGTAGTTTTCAAGATGAAGTTAAAATTGTTAATGGACAACAAACAGTATATTAACATTAGTCCGAAATATCTGGCGTTTTCCTGGCTTTTTTAACGATTTTGATATTTTACTTGCCAGGAAAACGAAATTCGCTGCCTCCAAATGGAGGCGGCATAGCGGCTTAATGTTTAATTAATATATATTAAAACTCGCCATTATACCGCTTTAAATAAAAATTTACTACATATTTTGATATTCACACTGATAAACAAATGTAGTTAGATCCTAACCCTCGCGAGATTTAAAAAATGCACGAAATCAAAACAAATCTTAACAGTTCGATCAAATGTGTTCAACAATCCGTTTATGGGGTGTAATAACCCATAAAAGCTATATTAGTGAGTAGTAGTATCGTTGTTTTATTAATTAGTTGTGAGTTAAACATTTGATTCCACTCGCCAATATTTAAAATCGAAACGAGAATGCCGCCTCCAGTTGGAGGCGGCGAATTTCCAGTTTTCGTAATGGCGCCGGTTCTAACGTTTTCCTGGCAAGGAAAATATCAAAATCGTTAAAAAAGCCAGGAAAACGTTAGATATTTCGGACTATACATAGTAGCTACATAAAATCGGTGACACCAATTTGCTTTTGAATGTTACGCCTAAGGCTGTGCGGAACTGCAACACGATATATACTAGAACAAAAATATAGTTAACTCTGGACGTCTATTATACATGTATATCCAGATTACATATCATAACTTTACTTATGCGTTGTACTTTGGAGTTTACGCAAAAAAAAGTTAGTGATTAAAAACTAGGTTGCAAATCGTTGTCTTCCATTTTAAAAAAAAGTTTCAATGTTTTGGTTTGTGACATTGAATAAAAAAAAACTAAATTGAATATATTAATGGCCTACATCGACATCGTTAATCAAAACTTAACTGACGTTTTGAGATTAAAAAAACTCCTTTGTAAAATTGTTATAACTGAAAATAGTGTTAACATAGCACCAAGCTGGAAATACCCACAACGTATACATGTTATGATTTCTTGTATTTCCCTTGATACTCTTGACGTCATACCAACGGGTTTCCAAAACACATGATCCTACTTCAACTTCAAACAATGCTCTATTTTTCAAGGACATTGGATTCATTGAATGATAGCTTCCATGTTGGTGAACGCTGGAATCTTTTTTCCGGAATCTCTGAAAAAATCTAAGATACTCAAAATAATTGGGAAAACTTTATTGTATTTTACTTTATCCCATGATCTGCATTTCTTTTAAAAATGGTTGCTTGAATTACTGGGGAGACTGAGGAAAACATGTTTTCTGATTAAAAAGTGAATTTGAATATTTGCCAAATTAAATCATTTTTATTTAAAGGCAAAGTTGTGTTTATATATAACCCTAGTAGGTAAATAGACGTACCGTGAATTTATTTCTCATTTTCAATTCTGTCTACTGTAGCGCAATTTATTTATTGTAATATATAAAAACTTGTGTTTTTCGGTATTTTTCAAACAATTTTCCACATGTACAACTTGATGCCTTTTATCAAATTAAACAATTTTAAAAAAGTTTTTGAATGTGTATATATATTGATATTTGTTCAACTATAGTTCTTCCTAACATATATTTAAGGTGGCATGGGGCACCTGTTGATATTAATGTGGATAAAAGTACATTATATTCAAAATACTTTCCTTGTTTAGAATTTAATTACAATATTTGACCAAACAATATGTTTTAAATTCTTTTGGAAAGGTAAAAAATATAAAAGCCACAGCGGGATTCGAAACTCAAGACATATACAGATTTATAGTTAACGCTCTACCCTATTGCGCTACGGTGTTACGTAACAATTTTGGGAAAGAAAAATTTGAAATTAAACCTGATTTTATCGTTTATTTCGATAGGAATTATGTCACAATATGGAGGTGTCCCATAATACCTTGTTTTTTGTTGGTTTTTTCAATTTAAGTTTATTTATCCCTTGCAGCTGCATACAGAAGATTAACAATAGGTGTAATAAAACAGTGATTAATGACATTGTCAAGATTCTTTTCTTTCGAATAGTGATTTCACTTAATGTTAGCTAACAGAATATAACTTATATTTAAGCACTTCGGAACTTTTTTTTAAATGATACTAGATGATATATATAAAGGGGAAGGAAAGTCAAAAACATATTTTATTTATATTAATAAAGTGGTTTAAATTATCACATGCTGTCATGCTGTTTTGAAAATAAACTACATAATTAAGCTTTAATGCACGTTTGAAGTCAGAGAAATAGTATTTACTGGAGGTTGACATGATGTAGAACTCTTTTGTATTAAAAACCAAAACAATTAATTATTTTGACGTCACACCATCTATTCCGGTTTGGTTTACAAAGTGCTCTGAATAAAACGCTGGTTTATGCCTTTCTGTTACTCAGGTAATCGACCGAACAAAATTGATAATGTTTAGGTTCACACTTCAATCTAAAGATTAAATACATGTATGCATAAATATATGCATTTTTAATTAAATAAATGACAGCTGTTAATCTGCTATCATTCAATGTTGAAAATGACCTCGAGTAAATTTTTATTTCAAATCAAGTTCTTCGCTAACTGAATAAGTATGTTATAATTGTAATCGGGATGTTTAAAATACATTCTTTAAAGTCGGAATTACAATGTCGAAATAACGACGGCAGACATTTTCTATGATACTTGGCATCTGTTGACAATTTCCACAACTACGCGGAGATTCCTCCGACACTAACCTCTGCTTTTAGATTTAAACAAACGGGTACCTGTAAAGTGCGAAACCAAATCGAAACAAAACGAAACCAATCGAAACGAAACCAAAAATCGAAACGAAAAGAAACGGAATTTTTAGTTTTGTTTAATTCCGTTTTGTTGGTTTCGTTTCGTTTCGATTTTTGGTTTCGTTTCGTTTGGTTTTTTCGTTTCTATTTGTTTCGTTTCGATTGGTTTCGTTTCGTTTCGTTCGGTTTCGTTTCGTTTCGAATTCGTTTCGCACTTTACAGGTATGCTCCGTTTGACGTTGGTTTGTAATTTAGTGGAAAGTCAAAGGTAAAAGAACGGTCTCAAATCGATATTGTTTCAAATTTTCCAGAACTTTTCATTAAGAGCGAATATCATGATTTGCTAATACTGATGCTATGTTGATAAAACAAACCGGAATGGATGGTGCTACGTCATAGATTAAAGTTTAATGACAGCTCTCATAGCGGCGGGAAATTTAAATTAAGCGATCGATATTTCTTGATTTATTCATTGTTCCGGGGTTTTTAATGAAAATAAATACGATTTACAATTAAAGTAGATGATAATTAATTGATTTATTGTACAACATATTTTTAGTCTCCTTCCCCTTTAATTCTTTTTGTTGCAGCTTACTGGAAAATAATAACAAACTTTTTTTTCAAACCAGTGAGTGGCCATTTAGTATCTCTAAATTTTGTTCTTAAGGTCAAATTTCACTATAATTTTTATCACTGTCCCAAATAAGAATTTCAAATAAAAGACTGTTTTGAAAAAAAAAAATTGGGAGAGGGTCACACACACCCCATTCAACTTCCCCGTTTTATGCATACATCATTTACTCATATAGACGTAGAACACAATTTGTTCTTTGTTTACAAATCAATGTATAAGGTTTACTACCAATCTGCCGTGGTATAAAAATGTATGAAATTAAAACAACGCTAGTGTATGCATATTTTTTTGGCATATTTTAAACCAAAGTTATCTGGCAGGCCCGATGATTAATTCACCCTACACTTTCCGCCATGATGTTAAGTAGTCAACTCGCGTTCCTGGAAACCCCGTTCTGGAAGTTCTTTCCATCAAAACTAAAAGCGCATCAAATTGTTCCATTTTATTTATTACCTTTTTTGTATTTACAAAAGATGTCCGATCGCAGGCATCTGCCTGCGATGTGTGATGAACCCGTCCTACACTTTTCGCCATGCGTTAATTAGTTAACCCGCGTTCTTGGTTACCCCGTTCTGGAAAGTTCTATCAGAGGTCGCGCTTCGCATGCGAATGAGATCTATCCATCAAAACTAAAATCGCGCATCCAAGAAACGAATTGCCTTATTTTATTAATTCAACATTTGTCAAATTTTAACTTCTATGTATACTCAAAGTTAGTTCCCAGTAAATATATTGAATTCACTCTTTACGTAATCATTCAATATATTTTGATGCTAACTTCCTCTGACTTGGATCCGCCAAAGCGTGTCCACCACCTTACTCTCGTTTTGCTTTTTCGGGATGGTTTATCGAAAATGAAAGTAGATTTTTGATTTATTCTACAATAATAACTTATCAAGTAAAAGTTACAGTTTACGGTTTACAGTTTACATCATATCACCGTGTTGAAATACCAAAGGTGTAAGCAGTTACTCTGGTGCAGGCATTTTTTAGTTTATTGGCTAAATGTCTTAATTTTTAAGTATAGATTATATTTCCTATGGTGCCCTTGGACGTTTTGAAAACATAACCATAACAATTCATTATTCATTAACGAAATTAGCAAGGAATGGTTTATATTGTATAGAATAAGAAGTAAATAATATTGTGTTAAAAAATTGCTTTTAGAAAAAAAAATATTTACAGGACTGTTTTTGTTCGTTATCCTATCCAATAAGTTATTGCATTATATAAAGCTTTTATGACTTGCTTTAACATCCAGTTACTCCGGTGCTACCCAGAAACTCTGTGCTCTTGTTTAGAGTTATCTTGTTACCTTTCTGGCGTTTACACAAAATAGTCTAAAAGTGTGAAAATGTTTATATATGATTTATTATACTTTTGATAGCAGACCTTGGAATTTACCTTTTAAGAATCCCTTTTAAAAAATCTCCCTGGAAAGTTCTTACAAATTATATTTAATAGTTCTCCCTAGCTCAGTTGAATAGGACCTTTAAATTGACTAATAGCATGGGATAATGGGAAAAAAAATATATTCAATTAATTTGATGTCTTGCTTGCAAAACATGATTGATGTAGTTTTCATTATGTTGACAGCGATTTCTGTGTATTTTACAGGAAAATACTGACAAAATGCATATAAACTGCAAAGCGTTGTTTTAGGTCAGTGCATACGCACTTTAAGCGCGATAAATCAACACGTGTTCTTATACAATAAGTGAATGTGTACTTTAAGCAATAAACGTGTGTGCGTATGTAAAACAATCACAATTTGTATGAGATAAAATTAAATGCCAGTTACAAATATACAGACTGCTAACATACCAGAAGTTATCGTGCAAATTCCACCTTTAGAAATTCGCTGTCAAAATCCAAAAGAGAAAGAAAACTGGTCTGCAATTTCAAAAATTAAAAATATCGTGTAAAAAGTTTGCAATTAGAAAAAAGTAATTTTTGTGAGCCAAGATATGAAAATACTTTAGTTCTAATTTGCGCAATCGATAATTAATGATATTTTTATTCATTTTCATCGATGTTCTATTATTTTCCTGCGGCTGGTTAAGATTCTTCTATTACTCACTATTTTTTGTTCGAGAGAGTACAGTACATGCAACAAAGTAAATACTGCAATAAGCTTTAACTCTCTTGAACTTAAATGGCAAGATATTACAAGCAGTGCATTTAAAAACAGCATTGATTATTGTAAACCGTTTATAATAAACAACTAGTTTAATATCAAGTCAAAGTCCTGAAAACTTTGGGGATGGTTTATATAGGCGATGCCTGCCATCAAATTCATTTGAGTATCAATAAGATATATTTAATTAACACTTTGTCTACTTATTTATCATGAAGTTATTTTATAACATACTATATAAGGAAGTACTTTAAAACGTGATTAAGTCTATAATAGTTCAAAACACAAAAACAGTGATTTGATTGGACAGCCCTCCTTTTATTAAAAGTCGTATTTATCCTGGGCACAACACTAAAGTTAAGTGATATACGTCTTAGTATATACATGCATGATCTATTGTTTTTAATATACGATCCTGTAATATATATATCCATTATGTTTGTATTTTAAACTAGTTGTCACTTAGTAAAACGTTTTGCTCGCAGTAATTGTTCCTTCTTATTGTAATAACTATTAAAAAAGGCAAATATCTTATTTTTTTTTTAAAATATCTTCCATGTTTTGTTAAATCATTTCTTTATTTGATTAAAACGTCATTCTTATGTATATACATATAAATTATGACGCCGTTTACAATCAAAATGGAATAAATGTGCTTTGGCAAGTGTTATCCTAAAATAATAGGGATTTTTGCTGAGTGTACTTTAGACTCAAACGATAAATATATTTGTCGACAGTTTTCTCCAATAATATTTTGTACATAATACGTACCTGTTACCTGTATGACGCGTTAGCGAAAATTCCCATGTTTCGTTATGTACGTCGACACGTGTTTTTACCTGAGTGACAATGTTGTAAGGGATTATAAGATCTATATTCTTTTAATCTTTTATTTGATTTTTTAGTAACCACTTTCCAGCAATAGCGATTATTAAAGTTATAAATGTCAGTGTTTGAGTGAAGTATAAATGTGTATGTATACTTGATGATTTAATCCATTACTTGAATTGGTGTGATTAGGTTGAAAAAAAACCCCAACAAATTGTTAAAAAAAATAGTTGTGAGAGAAAATAATTTTACTTATGTTCTTATTTCATCTGTAAGTCTTTACACATAATATTTGATAACATAATTAAAATCTTCTTTTGATAATACATGTATGTTCAAGATTCAACTTTTAAATCATTAATTTATTTTTATCAAAGTCATGTGACTACATACAGATATAACAATTTATCGTTATTTGTTAAAAAAATTTAAAGAAAAATAGTACATATTGTCTATTGTATCATAATAACTTAGAGTTTTAAATATTGTATCATCAACTGTGAAATCATACTATAACTAAAAAAAAGTATTTACTATTTACTATTTTAGCTGTTGTTAGTCTTCAAAATCTATATGTAACAAATGCATGCATACGATTCCTTTGATTTTCTCTGTAGAGTCCATCGTTTTCCTTCAGGAATTTCATTTCAATATTTAAGAAGGATTGACTCTGCACTGCGCCCATATAATTATTAGTGCACACATGGGCGTTAAATGAAACGTGTGAAGGCTGAAAATGCACTGAAATATCCCAGTCGCCTATTCGCCGTCAACACACGCCGTTTACACAACAACACTTCCTACTATATCGTATCCTGGCAATAAATTGAAAATTACGTTCATAATATCTTACTGAAAATACTACGTCTCTTAAATTGAATGTGTTAACGTGTAGGGGAAATTAAGGTTCGATATCAGTAAGCTTGAATAAGAAATATTTACATACAAAGCAAGAATTTTCACTTTTTTTCTGGCAATGGTTTTTTAGAATAAATTTATAGGTATGTGAATGATTTATTGGCCCAAAAATAAGACAAAAGTCAAATTGATGTCGGATAATTGACACGGACACGCTTTAAAAAGAGTAATTTGTAATGAAACCTCTAATTTAAGTAGATCAAGTTTCCATTTGATTTCGTATCAAAAGATTGTCAAATCTAATGCATAACGGGATCCGGATTTTTAAGAGAAACATCTGAAACAATCCTAGTTATAATACTTTCAAAAATGACCAGTCGTTTTTCTTCTTCGTGAGGATGAAATACAACTCGGTCAATGTACTGAAGAGGAAACTAGTCAACTAACTGAAAAAACCCTTAACGTCAGAGTAAATCTTACGGCAGCTGTTATTACATTTATAAGAAAGTTATACTTACGCCTACGATATATGAAAGAAATTAAGAATTAAAAATCCAAACTTATTTTATTCTACAACACACTGTATAGTTATGAAAACAAATACATATACCATAAATTCAGAATTAATAAATGTTTAACAATAACTTTAATGTATTGTCAAGTCCGTTAATAAATTGTAAATATGTTATTTAAAACCATTAGTCCTCGTAGTTATTGTTACTTAACATTTACCTGTAAGGGATGTCTTCTATTGACGCCATAAAATCGTTCTTTTCATTTGCTTTGTCTATATATTTTAAGCAGGTTTAAATGACATAAATGATGATTGTTTAAATATGAATTCAACAACTTGTTGTTAAAAACCACCAAAAAGAATGAACTTAACTATATCTTTAAAAATCCCCTGAAAATCTTAAGAGAAAAAGTACAGCAGTGATACCAGCCTGTACGAAGGTGAACTTCTGTCACAACCGCGTCTATAAAGACTTAAATAAAAGTCAAGACACCAAACACATAGAGAGGAAGTGGATGTGATTTAATAAAATATTCCCCTTATTAAACCTACTTGATAAGTAAACTATGGTTTAAAGTTTCTCTTATCACTTTATGTAATTTTTTACTTTTACTTTGTTTTTTATTACCTCTTGGATTTAGGTAACCCAGTTCGCATTAAAGTCAAACGCATCCTTTTTTTGTTTATCTAATAACAAAAGTAATTATATTTTTTTTTAAATTCTATCTGATCAAAATTAGCATATAGACTAAGGCATACATCCTGACAAACATCAAAGATACACAATTTTGAACAAAATATACTCTGAGATTTACCAAGAACTTGAATGAAAAAAACAAGAAACACATTCTTTTTTTTATATACATCAATCTATTTTTTCTTTTCGACTCCATGGCTGTCTGTCAATAAATTAAATCTTGGCCATACTAGAACCAGTATTATATGTAGACGTAATATTTCGTCCAGTAAAGAAAAAGAAAACAGGATGTTGGTGTCTATAAAGGTCATTTTGTTTCATTTTGATGCAGTTTGTATTACATAATAGGAATATAATTTAACAAGACAGTAGGCAAAGTTACTGCATGTGTCCTTTATTTTGGTTTGGTTTTTCCAGACCGTGGGTGTTATCCCGTTCAACCTGATCATGAACACTAATGTGTAATAAAAATCAGCCATGTATGCATACCGTATAGGGTGTATATCTTACATTTGTGTGCGTGACCTAAGAATAAAAAATATATGACATAAACATAATAAAAATTCTAGGTATTTTGTTGATACTGTGCAAAATATGAAACCAAAATCAAATGTAGCACTGTTCGTGTTGCTGTAATACATCAGGTAATGAAATTACTCCAATCGATTTAGTTCTACGATTCTATGATATTGCAATAAACTTTCTTGATATACTTCATACTTGAAACATCTGTTGAAACTACATTTGAATACTTGAAACATCAGTTGAAAGGGGAACTTAATATTATATTTCAAAATATTGTTCAAAGCAATGTACCAAGGATATATTGAATGCTCTTCTGGAGGATGAAAATCAAGATTTTATTTTACAATTTCTTCAAAAAGTGCGTTGGTACAATTACAATAATTCTACAATTACCTTTCTACTGTCAAGCATTTCAAAATTTTTGATAGGTTACTTTGAAAAAGATTCGATCTGTCAATTTGGATGAATTCCTTAATGTTTATATACAAATTCACTTTCTAATTTTAGGTAAACATAAGTATAACTTAAATGCACTCAATAAAAAGGAGGCGCTGTTTACCTGTAGAACACGTAAGCAAACGAGGTATTACATCAAGCATATTTATTCTTTCTATTTATGTCGCATTTGCGATCAAACAAGCGTAGGGTTTACCCCCAAACTAAAACTAAAAGACGCCTAGAGATAACTCATTCTTTGTTTCCTCGATCGTACGTGGGATTTCCAGGTCTCATTTTTTAAGTATATCTTTGAAGGCACAATCAATATTATAATATCTACTCAAGCTTTTATTAAATTTTCTAATATTTTCTTATATTATGAATACTTGAAAGACAGATAAAAATTTGGCTACATCTGTTTTGTAGCGGTAGCCGATCAAAACAGCTTCAAGAAAAGTTGACTCAGAATTATACTTTTTAATTACTGGGTTTATTTTTAAATATATGACACTTGTGATTGCATTTAAAATAAAATCTTTGTAGTTGTATACTTTTAACTAATTTGCAAATCACTTAAATAATTACTTTGCATGCTCGTAATGTAAAATTCATCAATTTCTAAACCGTTTACAAGGAAATCCTTGAATCTTTTGACATATAAAGTTGTTTCAGGAAAGAAATATTTCTACCAATCTTGCAGTATTTTTGAAATACCTGTATCTTTTTTTAATATTGAAATTTGAAAAATACCCATTGATTTTATTTTATGAAACACTCGAGAGATGGTCTTGGAATTGTATCTGAGATCGATGAGATCAGCAAACTTAAGTGCAAATAACACTTGCTTAGTATTCACTGACTTCCGAATTTTTTGTTGGCACGGAAGCAATGAGGTTCATCATTATGGTCACCCCCGCACCAATGCACAATTATTCTTCTCTTACTTGATTAATTTCATTTGGTCTTTTTTTCGTGATAAGAGTGTTTTAAATTTAAAGATGAGAAACATCAGGTGCACTTAGCGGGGTTGACTCAGAGCAGTTGTACAGGTACATGCACTCCGTACAGTTTCTTACATTATGGGTAAAAGTTCCATAGTTTCCTTCATTAGGGGTTAAATCTTTAATTGTTGGGAGCATTCACCATTGAAAAATATAAAGACTGAATTAACTTATGTGTGCATTATTTATTGTTTTATTTTTGGAGAGCATGCCATGAATTCGAAATTCAGAATCTAAACATAGTACAGTTTGCTATTTGATTTGATATATACAATATTATAGTAAGTGAAAGTTTTTTTTAATTAAATGTGTTAAATCCGAAAATAAAAAAAATAAAGTTAGATTTTTTTAAAAATTATTTTGATTATTTTGAAACTTAGTATAATTGTCATTTTAATATTAATCGTGTATTTTTGATTCAGTAAAATAAAGTGTACCAAGGTAACACCTCTCTCTCTCTCTCTCTCTCTCTCTCTCTCTCTCTCTCTCTCATGTTTAATAGTATTAAAAAGCTAGATATATGCCATCATTGTCAATAATGTAAATGTTACTGTAAATGGGATGAACGATAATTTACAATATTAACCTACTTAACATAAGTAAGTTGATTGGAAAAAATTATTCCACTTATGTGGGAGTTTTTTGATGTATTATTTCATTTACAGTTTTTTAAAATCAGTTGATTAATATTTTTTCTTCATTCATGCTGCAAAAATAATTATAGTGTAAAAATAATTGCCACCCGGCACCACGTGTGCCGACGGCTGAGGACCTGACCCCTGAACCGGTGTTTCGGGCACATTTAGGAGATATTCCAGGGTCTGCCCCTCATCAGAGGTCCAACCCAGGTTTTTGTTTTTAATTTTACATACCAAACCGTATAAGAACTGAGGATAATGTGTTATGTATTATCAAGTAATACAACATGTTCATAAAAGGCTCTGTGAGGTCCTCATCCGTCGGCACACGTGGTGCCGGGTGGCAATTATTTTTACACTAGTGGCAATTTCTTTCAATGCACATTTTGCGAGTGCAAACATATTCCAAGTATCGACATTTATACGTTGACCTGAAACTTCGAGTAGGTTTTGAAAAGTTGTAATCCATGACGGGAAAGAAAAAAGGTTTATCGGCCGGGTACCAGAAAGAATTAGCAGATCTAAATTTGGACCATGGAACTTGTGAACAGAGGAAGCCTAATAATATAATATATAAAACCAAACAGGTGAAACTAAAATCAATATGTATGTATTTTGAATTATCTTGAGTTTCAGTTTAATCGGGAAGTCATCCACTGTTGAAATTTTTAAGATTAACTTACAATGTAATCGTACCTAAGCAAAGCATAGTATTGATATCGAAATATGATCTTGTGAACGTCAGATATAACTCATATTCGGATTTTCCTGTTTTATTTTAAAGTGTTTATGACTAGTATACATCAGCTAAGGTCACGAGCTTTGTGCTTGTTTGGTTCTAATAGAGCAGGTTCTGCTTTATACATTTATATCCAAATATGGTATTTTTTGGCTTTGTTCATCATGTAAATTCGAAAGAAAATATTACTACATGCATTGGATTTAACTTCTAAATATAGTTTTGGGTTTTTTCTTTAAGCTGTGCTGTTCTTCCCATAGATCTTAAGGAAATGCAGAAGGTTAAGTTCAAGATATAGAAGTGATAAAGAGTTGGGTTTTTCCACCAGGTTTCTCTAAGATTCAAATTTCATGACCTTTATAGAGATTAATTTTCAAAAGATGCACTGTCACTGTTGATTTAAATTTCTTGGAAATCTGCAACAACTTAAAGTCATATGCTGTGTGTAAATAAATAATAATCAATCACTGTTTTCTCAAAAAATGTATTCTTGAGTTCTTTGATGCTTGAAGCACACACCAAATTGTGGCTGAAAATGTGCAGGAGACGAACACAAAATTCTGTATTTCCTCGTAGCGGATGAGAGAATTTTAGTGAAGTAATAAATAATTTTCCAAATGGTAAATAATCACACTAGTGGTACTGAACATCAAAGAGAAAGGGGTGATCACAATTTAATTGATTTCAAAATAAACATATACATGTGTAAATGCTATGTCTTAATCAAATAGGTCAAATTCATGCGTAACGTTTTCTGATGCCTATCTAATATATATGTTTTTAATAGGAGGGAGGTCACGAATTTAAATTAAATCGTTCTGGGTTTTATATTTTATGTTCAACATCGATAGCTGTAACATGTATTCAGATTGCTTCGGGTTGTACTCCACTGTTACAATTTTAATATCTTAATATTTTTTTAAAGGCGAGAGCCAAGTCGTAATAATCGCATGCCGTTTACTGTTCTCTGCAAAAATTTCGTAAGAGACATGTGACTTTTGGAATATATCGTGAGTTAAATGCGTATTACCAAGTCTAATATTTCTAAATTTAAAAATATCGTCCGTTAAAAATTACTGTCTTGATTAGCCATCCAAATAGAACACTGGAACAGGATTAAACAGAATAATTATAAATAGAAGCATACTGTTATCAAAGTGATTAATGACAAATAAAATGCCAATCAACAACCTCCTTTTGGGAGAAAACAAGTGAAAAGTTAAAGATGTAGACAATGATTAATTTCTTTTGTTTAATTTAACGAATCAAAAAAGTTTGCATTTCGAGTAGAAATATAACTAAAAATCGATACCTATAATCTAATTTATTGAATTTGTCTTGCAAATGTATAATTGCGTATTCTTTTTTATTTAAAATGTATGTAATAGTGTATTTTTTTGTGTGTCACTCAAGCTTATTGATTTACTTCTATGTCAGATATGTAACGCTAAATGGTTGGTTGAAGTCTAATTAGGAGAAATCTTAAATTTACAGAAGATAGCATTTTGATTTTAAACGTGATGTGCTTCAAACTAATATTTATCAGCTATCTGTTTCTTTCGCTTTAAATATAACATCTATGACAAATAATGATAGAGAAAACTTAAAAAATCTAAACTCAATTGTATATGGGTGTATGTGCTGATTAATATATAACTAAAACATATTGGAAGTGTTTTAAGAACGTTTTAAGTTGAAAGGGTGTAACTACAAATTAAATAGATGGTTTATTTAATTAGAGTCCAATGTAGGTTCCTTTGTTCAGAGAATTTTACAAGTAATTAATTTGTAAAAAAAAAAAATAAAACTATTTAATGTCAGTTGTTTTAAAATGATAAATTCGCTGAGAACTAAATGGTTCATGCTTTATTATTATATAACAGAATTCATCATTTAACGGTAACATTTTTCAAAATTTGAATATACTATTTTGAGAAAAACATTTGAAGGACTCTGGATATCTGTATCATTTGAACTTGAAATTAAAGTGAGATTTTGGTAATCTGGTGATTATATGCATGTAGCATGTTATTTGAATCACACAGATTTCTTTCTTGAATATTTTTTTTCATAAATAGTTTTATTCAAGTTGTTGGGTTTTTTTTTACGAAATAAAGTGAAATGTATATCAATTTCTTTTTTCTTAATAATTATCCATTTAAGCTCAGCAATATTTTTTTTATATGAAATTAATATAAATTTTCTGATCTAAACAGTGAGTAGATTTGATGGATCTCTGATCACTAGCACCCCAAAGCAAAACGAAAGAGGTTAGAAAATATTTCTTTGCACTGTACGGTTTTCATTTAAATTATATTCCACATTTTATTATTGATTCTGTTTATAATATCTCTGTAAATATATATTTTTTTAAAGATGATGGCAAGGTATTGAAGTTTGCGGAAAGTTGTATGGTTCGAAGCAAGGTTTGCAAGAACATAAAATATTGGGGCACACAAAGGAATTTATTTTCATCTACCGATTAATTTCTCCTTTGTTTCTTAAAAAAAAAACTCAATTGTGATTCATAGGTCTGTAGAAACTAAAATCTACACGCCCCGTTTATCGATTTGTCGAAACCTTAATCGACCTAAGAAAATTCACGGACTGCACGAAAAAATCAGGATGATATCAGACTCAAATTCCCATCAAAGGCGATTTGGCTGTTTCTTTTAGCTAACATACTTATGTACATTAATTAACAACAATTTAGTTAATTTTGCTTATTTTTTACGATCAATTTATTAATTTGTTAAAAGAAAGATGTAAATATAAACAATAAAATGTTATCTCCTTGACGAGTTATGAAGGTAGCGATCATTGCAGAAAAAAAATACATAACGGACTAACGAACGCGGGTGATATATTTTTTTTTGCAATGTCGCCACCTTCATATCCCGCATGAATCACCAAAGAAAGCATTTTAATTCAAGTGTGGTCAATGCGAGAAAGGTTTTTTAGCGGGGACCAGATTTTAAAAGTCGCACCTTATGGTACATCTAAATGAAAGCTTTTTTAATATCTTTTTATTGATGAAGTAATAAGAACATTTGGTATCGACACTCACAGACGCATGCATGCGCGCACACCCACCCACGTACATCTTACCGATGGTACGTATATCTAGAAATTCTTGTTTGTTTTATGGTACGTATATCTGTTTTTGTAGGTACGCATATCATAGGGATTTTCATTTATGGAGGAAATATCAATTAATATGCTGTTTTGGTTTATTTTATAAGTCGCTACATGTTAAGACTCAGTAGCCTTTCAAACATTTATGTTTTACCCGCTGAAATACGACCTGAATAAATAAATATAGCAATGAAAACTTCCGAACCTGTAGGGCTTGTCGCCATCTTATGATATGCGTACCAAATGGTACGCATATCGGCTTAATACCAGTGAAACATAAGTAAAATATTTAAAATTGAAATTGGATGTAAAAATACGAAATTCATGATGAGAAATGCTGATTTTAAAATTGTAAATTAAAAAACTTGTAGTTTGCACGTAAAATCCTTATTTTGCGTTCCTGTTCACTGAGAAATGCGTAAATACCTAGACTTTTGGAAACAATTCCTCATTAGATATGAATAATCTGGCAATCCTCTTTCTTAACTTCCTTAGTGCTAGTGAAATACAAGTTGGCGGTGGTGAAGATATCAAAGATTTGCATGACATTTTGTAGTCTTTTTTTACATCATAAAATAAATATTTTGTATAAATATAAATACCACTCGGTTTTCATCAAGTTCTTGGTAAATATGGGCTTGAACAATTAGTAGTAATTAGTTGTGTTTGACTTCAATCAAATTAATTCAACATTTTAAGTTTGTATAAAACATTCTTAAATGGGCGAATTACATGCACATTGATTATGCAATAAGTATGAGTATTTTTAAGAAAATACATTTTGATCGATTCAAAACTAAACAATTAAATTTTCAGTGGTATGGTTTCTTAAAAACGTACAGACTGTACTCTGTGCTCTAAACCAAGAACATGTATGTGAGTGACCATATGAAAACGAATGGATTTTGGGTGTAACTCTATATTGCTGTTTAATTGTAATATTATATTGTATGTTGCCAAACATTAAAAGCAAATAGTAGTTGTACTTGTAACAATTCAACAGATCATACATGTACGTTAAAATAAAAGACATTTTAGGAGTAACGAGAAACGAAAGAATACAGTGATGCGATCAACTGTATATGAATTAGTGTTTTAAAATTTGAATATACATTCTACATTTGATTTGATTTTAAATAATAATCTAGTACTGATATATATATAATAAACTAATTTATATTTGTTTCAGAAACCAGAGTGATTGTAATTTATTTCATCCGACGATTTTTTATTGTAACAAATGGGACATAACTCTGGAATATTTGAAATCTTTGCTTATTATCTTAAACGAGTTGTCTATTATTTTTGCATTAAAAAAAAAACGATAATTAAGTTATCATGTGCTTAGACACCAAATCAAACTTTATTTTTATATCTGATTACTGTGTTGGATATCAATAATTATCTTTATATAAGATTTTCATTATTGTTTATTCATTTTTACTCTTCGATGTTTTAATAAACTCAGTTGATATCATAAAAGGCAGGAGTGCATTGTTTTTATAGTTTAATATTTTAAATCATTTTGCGGTATAAAATTGAAGTTAAAAGAAAAATTAAGCATGACAATATGATTTATAATTATCTTATTAAGCTACGATAATCAACGACATATCCTAATGGTGTTTTCAATATCAAATAGTAACTGTAGACGATATTTGATATTTCCTAAAATAAATCAAGACAATGACGTTATACATGTATTATCACATCTTAAATGTTAGTGTAAATGTGAACGTTTTGGTGCAGAAATGTAGAGTTCGAAATCGATTTATTTAGTCTCGTCTAGTTGTAATAACATCCTAGTTGGCGATATTCACTCCGGATCTTCCTTTTAACACAGTTTCCGTGCACGTGTTGATTATGAATTATAGATAAACATGCACTTTAATGAACCAACGTTATCCAGTGGCAAGAACTACTTGTAGTAAGAAAAATACCTAAATGTTATAATTGTTAAAAATTTCATTGTCTGAAGATGTTTTCAAATTGATGAATTCTACCCCATCCCAGGCCGCGTTATATTCCTCGATTCATTTGTCCAAGTCTAAATGAATTTTGTTTAAATATATCAATATTATTGTGGATGCTATAACATTATAATGCATGCAGTTTTTATGTAATCAGTTATGGTTGTTTACGTCGAAATTCTCTGACTCAGATGTCATCAGTACCTGCATGTCCGGCCCTGAGGGTCCTTGAACAGGGCGGATTTTATACCAGCCAGCACATATTGGGATTTTCATGTGTCTCGCCCAAAAGACCAGGATTTTTTAACATTATAATCCAGATACTTGGAACGAAATAGATGCTGTTTGGTTTGTGTGACTTCGGTCTGACGCAGTCATAGATCGAACCAACGTGTTTTCGCAGACGAATTGAGCTATCTACTACATAACAATGTAAATATCTTACATGTATATTGCACGCCAACATGTTATTTCTTTCTGTAGGTTCATGAAAATATTAAATCTTGTTATTCTGTTTACAAAATGGATTTTTCTCGACAATACAGTTCAACTAAACTTTTATTACTTTTGGCTTTACTCATTCCTAATTTACATATTGTAGCTTTTGATAGCTTTTTCTATAGTGCGATTAATAACTTTTCTCTGTCAGTTGCTACATATGATCTTAATTGTTTTCAAAATTCATTAATAATGTTCGTAAAATATATGTATTTTGATGAAACGTAGTTACCAAGTTTAATCTTTATAATGTATGGTTGTATAAATGGTGATAGTATAGTGCATGACTATATTTTTAAAACTATCATATCTTGTTTTTTTTCTATAAAATCATACAGCCTAGTCTAAATAAATTTTAATGGCAAGATAATGGGAAACTGAGCAAAGATATGAAAGAAATAAAACTTGCGAGAAATGCAGCTAATGTTTACCCTAGGAATATGCGTTCTTCATATTAATAACTGTTCTAAAGCATTTACTAATGCTTATGATTAATAATTTAAAAAAATTGGCTCTACTAAATTAAATTTGTTTAAGCTATCATAGAGCTGAAAACATCTCCCAAGGAGCGAATAGCACTAAAAGATCATAAAAACATTACAACTAAGAAGTGCAATTGAGCATTCTAAGTGTACTGTAACCAAGGCAGGTTCAAGTTTATCTTATCATACCCGATCTGTTTGTTTACTTGACGCATTTTAAACCTGTTTACAACAGGGGAAGGAAAATCCCATCTATATAAGGCAAAGAGTTGATGGGTGGAAGTAAATGGTGAATAGACTAATGACTCAAGAGACAAAAACACAATCTTAAATGTGTCATTTAAATCGTCAGTAGTAAACAAACTGCTTATAGTGGGGAATGAGACAAATGTGATAAAATGTGATAAACAACTATCAAAGAGAAAACGCTGTTGAACATTTTGGGCCAACTCCAAATGACCTGGCTATCTCTTCCTGGTCATAAAGATTTAAATCTAATGCTATTCATGACACTGTGTGAGCACATACTTTGCAAAACTTTTTACTCAGTTTCAAGGCTGGCGATATCAAACTATAATTTTTGCAATGAGTTTTAATTGAGAATTTGACACTGATAGTTTGACCAATACATGCTTTCTATTTGATATTGAATTTTATTTTTAATTAAGCTTTTTTAAGAGTCAGCGAGATAAATATTTTGCGTTGATGCTACAGTGTTAATCTATATTTGCAAAATTATGGTCATTGCGCATATGGCAATATTTGATTTTTGTATAGTCACATTTTTAAAGACCATAATGTAGGTATTATTTTTTCAGTTTATGCAAAGTTAAATTGTTCAATATAAGGTTTAGTGAAAATAGTTGGGGAGGAAAGTTTACACCTAGCGAGATAAGTAATCGCGGCGAAATATCCATCCTTACCCCAACCCTTTTAAAATTACCAATACCCAACTTAATAAAATGTACGATAATGTGATTGCATTTTTAGTAAGAAAATTCCTTACGATGTATTACGTCAGTCTTAAATGAAGGAACTTTTCGTGAAATAAAATAATTTCTAAATGCATTTTTATTATTCATAATGATTATTTCAGCGGTTGTTATTAAGACAAAACTTCCAATTAATAGTTAGGTTTTTTTAAAAATTTTGATTAATTTAAATATCAGAACGTGATGTGGTCATTTGGGAAATAACAGAATGAAGCAAGGATGCCCTTACAATATAAAGAACGCAAATAAAAATCCACAAACTGCAAGTTTAAATCCTGGGTTTAATCAAACAGCATACCTCAGTGTTCTTTCAATATTGTCTTAACTGCATCTGGTCAAAACAGGAGGTAGTGTCATTAATTTGAATAATGCCCCTCTGCAAGGGGGCTGGTTCTCTCTGTCCCCCCCCCCCCCCCGCCTCTGATAAAAGGGGGGTTGCGGTTCTTTAATTTATGTAAGATCGATATGAAACCATGGACCATAGGAAGGTACCGATCGACTTTTCTAGAGTTGAATAGAATTATTATGCCTATGTTTACCCATTTTTAATGTTACTTTTAAATTTCTCATTAAAATTAGTTACAAAACAATTTCAATCAAAATTGTCGTCGAGAATGTTGTAAGCTTTATATAAAAAGTTTGTTCTCTCGTAACTGAATAACATGCAACTATTAACGGAATTCAATTTTGTATTGTTCTGTTTGTTTTTAAAACCTGCTTGGTTGCTTCTCTGCAGAAAATAATTAAAATTAAATATACTTTTACGCTTCAAAACGAAGCTTCAGCAACCTAATTTGTTATGTTTTGCCAGAATGGAAAATCCTTAAAAAAAAACCCCGGATGGTCATGGCTATTTTAAGATCGAACCTCCAGAAAACACAAAAGGGCAATGTTTAAATAAAAAATAATAGTCAAATAACAATAGGTTTTTATTAGATAAAAGTTTATATGACTCATATAGAAATTCCTCTAAAGGACTGGATGTTCATAGTCATTTTAGATTACCCAAAAACCTCCTCAAAAAAGATCCCTGTGTAGAACGTAGGAAATTATTTCATTGCATCAAATTCGAACTCTAACCCATTTTGATAATTTCTATGAAATAAGAATTGATGGCTTATTAGGGTCGTATTCAAAGTGTTTTGAGGAATCTGGTAGGTATTTTGTTATCAAAGCAGTCTCCTTACAACTTGTGTTGTCATCTAATTTAAAAGTATTATGGTAAACCATAGATAAATGAACAAATGCAATCATGTTACATTGTAGCTAGTAATTGGGAAAAATAAGAATAATCTTACAATGAAATATTTGCTTTGCGAGTCTAGTTTTATTTAAAACCAGTTGTCATCAAAATGAATTTGAAGTTCGCATTTCACTAACAACTAGTAATTACTGTTATGATAAATGTTTATTAGCAGCCGTAATGGGTTAGAGCGTAAACTACTAATATGTAAGTTATGAGTTTGAACCCCGCGGGGGCTTTTATATTTTTTACCTTTCCAAAAAATTTTAAAACATATTTTTGGTCAATTATTGTAAAATTTGAAAATTCTAAACCGGTGAAAGTATTTTGATTATAATGAACTTTAATTCACGTTAATATCGACAGGTGTCTTCTACTACCTTAATCTTATTTAGTACTTTTTTGTTCGGGGGAAAGAGATTTAAGTAGCGGAAGAGGATATTTGTGACATCATCCTGTTTATCCATCTGAGGGTGCCTACGCTACTTATTCTTTTACACAGTATCTTTTCATATGTAGTGGCGACATGGTTGAAGAGATGACTATTTTGTTTGCCTATCGACAACTGCTATAATGTATACTATAAGCATGTTTACGCGCATCCAAATTGCATAAAGTATTTTAGGCGTGGTTTGTAAACTGTGACCTTATGCATTCGCACTTCTATAAGTATCATTATTCCTTTTAATAAAGTACATCCTGCATTTAACCTTGACTATCATTTCGACGATCTTATGACTGGAAAGTAGGATGTGCATTCATACATGTATTGTGTATCGTCCCCATTAGCCTAGATTTACTCTGGGTTTTCTTGTTGGCACATTTCCTGTTTGCACCTAAGTTTAAAAATTGGTCGGCTGTTCTTTG
>WFKH01006014.1:19115430-19130499 GCA_016163765.1 Magallana hongkongensis | reverse complement strand
GTGCGTGGTAAATTTTCAGTTTATACTGCACATATGAATTCAAATCTGAGATGGAATGAAGTTGCAAGGAAAATAGAGAGATCCAAACTTATTTAATTTCAAAATAAACACTTAAATATGCTTACTATTTATCATATGTCTCAATAACAATAGATTAAATTCACTGACGTATCCAGATGGCTATGGAAAATAAAACTTATCATCTTTCTTTTTTTTAAAGGGGATTTCACGAATAGAATGTAAATCGTCATAGTTTTCAAATAAACGAACACTTTTGTTATATGTTATCGCTACGACATATTTTTCGATTCGATGCGGATTATATTCCACAATCACAATAGGCGAGAGAAAAGTTGTAATAATCGTGCCGTATACTGTTCTCTGCAAGAATTTTGAAATAGAGCTGTGACTTTTTTGGAACATATCGTGTAAGATGCGGATGACCACGTTTAACATTTCTCAATTCAAATAATTGTCTGGTTGAATTTCGTTCCTGATTAGGCACCCAGACAGATATCAATCACATTTTACAATCATTTAATGGGAAAACTATGAATAAAACAAAATGAAAGGTTTTAATGTGGGCCCCTATTCAGCATTGTTAAGGGTTAAAGTAATGTTTTTTTTTATCTTTCAATCTTGAAATAGAATGACATTATATGTTATTGAAAAACCCAAAAATTTATGAACAACTATTTATGTACAAATCTCCACAATACGTATGATCCCTTTCTCAGCTAAATTCAACTTTTTGCAATTCTCAGATCAATGTTCAAGAAAGAAAACCAAGTTTAATTTTTTTATTGGGCATTATGTTAAAAATCCGTAAAATCTGATTAAGAAAGAAAATTGAATAAATTAAATATATATTTTGAAGGGAATGGATATAAAAAAATAAAATAGAAGCAAGTTACACATATCTAGATATATTTTTATAATTTCATGGTCAACTGGTGTAATTTTCTCTTTAAAGTGTTAGTTATATGAATTGTTTAAATCTTCATTGTCCAAAAATTTATTAAATTTATTTCTTTGGGTTCAGATATATTCTTGATTTAAAAAATTCAAGTTTAATTTCTTATCCATACATCCCTTTTGCTTTTGATAGGATAGAGTTAATATTGTTTTAAATCAAGTTCCAACTGATTTTCCCCGTTAGAAATATTTAGCTAGCACCTATTCTGAGGCTACTAGCCATAAAAGAGGTGCTAGCTGATCTCGAATAAACCAACAAAAAAACAAAAGGTTCGATGCAATAAGCTTTTAGCACATAAAAATCATTTGGTGCAAGTTAGAATATTATATGACGGCAATATGTCATTAGTATACAAAACATCATCGTGTTTCGCTATCATTTTCAGGAAATAGCAAAACCATAATTTTTTATACATGTGTTTACATTTGCAAAGCAAAAACATACATTCTAGATCATTCAAACAAGAGTAGTAGTTTTTACAATTTTTCTAGATCTTTCGTGCACTAGAATAAGTGCTTTTTATTAAAGATCGAATTTGGATAAAAAATTACGAAAATTATGATGTCAAAACAGATTTTTTTTTATCAAAAATAAAAACCTTGTTTGTCATAGTATTACGTGAAATCCACATTTTGCGTTCCTGCTATTGCAAAAATGCGTAAATACCTAGCTTTTAGAAACAATTCCTCAATAGATATGAATAATCTGGCAATCCTTGCTTAACTTCCTTAATGATCTTGAAATACACGTTGGCGGTTATGAAGATTTCGTAGATTTGAAAAGCATTCCTCAGGGTTGTTTTATTTTACGGGCTTATTGATATAATAAAATAATTTGTATACTTAAATATTTTCAGGTTTTCTTTTCTTTTCAATCCAGTTTTAAGTCAATTTGGGCGTGAACAATTAGTAGTAAATAGTTCTGTTAAAAACTTTAGGTGTGAGTGATAAAAAAAACCCTTTCCGTGTATCGGTGAATTACATTGGTATTTGCAGTAAATAAGGGTACTTTCTAAATAATTAACTACGTCAGACAAACGTTAATTCTGAAAATTTCAGTGGAGTGGTTTTCTTAAAAACTTTGAGACTGTATTCTATGCTTAATTGCTTTGTATCAAGCAAGCTTCTTTGATCAGACGTTGTGACCACATGAAAAAACTTAGTGTGTAGCTCTACATTGATGTATTGTATTGTGCTTATATAATAGTAACTAGTTTTCAACGATATTATTCTAAAAATCATTTTAACTGATAACATTACGTGTACATATTTCAGTTTCAGTGGGTTAATGTTGGCGCATCTGTTCAAAGAAGTAGAGTTCGACCTCGTTTAATTAACTTCAATAACATCCTATTTGGTGACATGCATTCCGGATCTTCCTTTTAACACTTGAACACATATTCCGTTTGTAAGGGTCTATTATGAATAAATAGATACACGTGTACTTAGACAACCCCAGGATATCCAGTAGCATTAATTGTACTGAGAAAAATATCCTCGTAAGCGTCACTAAATGTAACTGTTTAAAATCTTCCCGTTTGAATATGCTTAAAAGGCTATAGTCAAGCCAATAAGATACCCAATTGCCAATTATTAATAGAAATATGAGCTTAACTCAAGTGAAGCGTCGCGCTGAGTTGCTCTATACAATCGTCTACAACCACAACAAATTTTGTATACTGTCTTAACAATTTCTGTAAGCAGCCTAAACAAATTCTTAGTTGTAGATGCTAAAATATAATGATATAATTAGTTGTTGACATCACGTCGAAATGCCCTCACCCAGACGTAGACCTCATAAGTACAATTGTGTCCGTCCTTCGTGGTCATTGAGCATTGCGGATTCTTCCTCAAGCCAACACATATCGTGATATTCAAGGGTCTCACCACCCAAAAGACCAGAATTGTTCACTTCAGTATTAAGGCAATTGGAAAGAAATAATTGCAGTTCGTTTTGTTTAACTTAATTCCAAAGCGGTAATGGATCGAACTCTTTCCGCACAAAAGCGAGCACTCTACTAACATTGCAATCTAGGTAAATAAAAGATCGTCAGTATTCTTGAGATTTCAGGATGCCAAGTCCGCACGTTAAACTCACGTTAAAATGATGGACTTGAGAGTTGTAAAGATACAAATACACCGTTTTCTCAATCTATTAGTTTACTTAACATGTTGTAATGAAATGACATAATCAAAAAAATTAATGTGATTAAAATTCTATTTACACAATAACGTCCATCTCGTTGGGAAGGGAAGGCTTATTTTATCTTTAATGACTGTAAATATCTTATACGCGTACAAACCTCTGTTTATCTTTCTCGCTATAATATTTTTTAAGGCATTTTTTTTTTAAAATCAATAAAATATTTCAATCTCTCTTTTTTTCTACTGGTTCTGAATTGTTTCTCATTTAAACGTCAGTTCTTATTTTTTGCTACAATTGCTACGTGGGTTTTTGCAAAAAACAAAATTCATTGCATTATGTTCCGAAATATGTTTGGATGGAAAACAGTAGCTACTTTCAACATTTATAACGTATGTTCGTACTAAATCTAATTGCGTATTGTACGACGATGTATTCTATATGATAAGAAACTTAAGAGAAATGTTGTATAATTTTACCTCCGAAATATGAGTTTCTCGAACGATAAATTGCTCAGTACATTTAATGCTGTTCATATTGAAAAATTTATTGCATTAAACAGCGACCATAGTGCTCAAAACATCACTACTCAGGAGGAAATTGCACTAAAAGGGAAGATCATTACCACCTTTATAAAACAAAAGAAGAAAATTTATGCAATCCAAAAGTTCAAAAACATTTAAAAGTGTACCTATTCCACTTCAAGCCTTGTAAACGTTTAACTTATCACACCTGATCAGCTTGTTTACTTGACGAATAGCAAACCTGTTTACAACAGGGATAGGAAAACCCCACCTATATAAGGTAAAGACGTGATGGGTGAAAGTAAATGGTTTTAACTAGGGATGTCAATTTTACTCGGTTGGCTTAGTCGATTAATCGGAGCCTTTAGTCGAGCGATAGTCGAGTACTCGTTGATTTATTTGAAACTGCGTGTCCTTTTCAAATCAAATAATTCTACTGTCACATAAACCGTACATGTATTTAAATTATAAACATTTAAAAACTTATAATAATACGCACTAGATGTATTTGATTTCAAATAAATTAAAAAGTATTTTATCTAAATATCCGTTAGCTAATATCTTAGTTTTTCCTTTCTTCTTGTGACGCTTACACATAATGAAGATCCATATCATCTTAGGCAAATCAAATGTGACCTGTTTCATATTAAGTCATTGTCCCGTGCCGTGCCAATCAACAATTAAAGTTAAAAATTATAAAATCAAACGCCTTGAGATGATATGATTAAATTTTTGATTAATACAAACATCTAATCCAATAAATAACTGATTAGAAGAACCACAAATTGATCTCTTCAAGTACATGTTTGCATAAGTACTTCTATTCAAAACAATGATTTGATCTTCAAATTCAAAAGAGATCAATTTTTAGCCGCTTAAAAATATACCAGGGACACCCGTTCGATGGAACAGAGTGTAACATGATCAAAAATGCCGAGAAAAGAAAACTCTTATTTTTATTCGAAGCCGAAAAACTGCCGCGTAAAGAAAAGAAATTGTTTAGAATTTTTTTCTTCACTTTATGACGAGTAATCGACTAAGAAAATTTTAGTCGATGATCGGCGTGACCGAGCGATAGTCGAGTACTCGAGTACTCGTTGACATCCCTAGTTTTAACCCACGGAATAGACAAATGCACAATCTAATATCTGTCATTTAAAATTTTGTCAATAGTAAACATACAACTTGAAGTGGTGATAAAAGAAACAAGTGCAATAAAAGAATAATTTTTTATTATCATGGCAAAAATTTCCAAATGACATGATAATCCTATGGTCCAAAGATTTAACCGATAAATTTCTGCGTGTTAGCATATACTGTACTTCATAAAAAGTAAAAGTAACAGTTTTTCTCAGCTTCGGGGTTAAATGTATATAACTATCCAATTTTTAATGAAGTTTTAATTAAGAATTTAACAAGTGATACCTGCTATTTATTGTTCATTTTTGTCATACGAGTAGCGGGCTTTTTATACTCAATGATATACTGGATATTTCTTTTTTCTCTTTACAAAAATCTGTTGGCTTCTTGGTTGTTTTGAACATTACAATGATCCTTAGTTGTAAAAGATAAGCCCTGATAGTATATATTTTTTCGGGGGATGGGGGTGAATTTCAAGACAAACATGAATATTGACAACCGTCTTTACATCATTTCTCTTCACGTAGTATGTTTGTGCTGTGTAGATCATCATACCTATGGTTAGACGTAAGACTAAAACTACGAGGGTTGTCCCAGAATTGCATAAACTGAGGGCAATACTTAAATTCTTTTAACTGCAATTTCGTCAGACAACTGTATTTTGATCATTAACCCTTTGTCTAACAGTACCCAAAATTCAAATGCGTGCTTAATATATATTTTTTGAGAAACAAAATGGTTTTGCCAGGCGGCGCAATGTGCGACATCGAATATAGCCGTCGTTGTTAAACCCTTCACATCGTTCACGATAACATTCACGTCCTATTTCCGAAAATGTCTTGGAAAATGATATTTTCTTTAAACATGTACCCTGAATGCACATTCAATATGCATTTCTAGATTTGTTTTTAAAATTCTCCCTAATAACAAACGATCTGCCAACTCCAAACATGCCCTGTATTACTTGTTGCCTAACGTCTGTCTTCCCGAAATGTGTCGTTCAGCATTTTTATCGGTCGGGGTTTCTTTTTCACTTAACGCTTTATACTTGTCCGAATATTTTCGATGTTGCTAGACTATTTATTCACAAAATGCATTTCTAGTCGATTTTGGTAATTTATTTACTTTAAAATCGGCTTAGGGTTTGTTTCAAGGTCTTTACAAAATTTTATTAGTTATCGATGCGCCGCCCTAAACGCTGACGTCGTCATTTTACTACGAGATAACACTTCGACTTGTCACAAAACACGCTATAAAATCTTTACAAATTTCGTTATAACCAAATTATTTATTGGGTAAATAATAGAATAATTAAAAAATCTAAATACTTTTTATTTGATTTTTTTTTTATTCGAAAGTACTCATCCTCGCGATTTTCATTTCTTTATGTTTATTTTAACTTTTCATTTTTGTCATTGCGCCGAATGTCGAAATTATGAACGAGTATGCTTTCATTTTACTAATTTATGGTGGCATATTTCTGCCCCCCTACATGCAAGATAAATTGTGTCAACATGCGACTTATTTATGTGAACATGCAAGATAATTATGTTGACATGCAAGTCACAAATCTTTCAAGTAAATCTGAATTTTATGTAGTTAAAATTACTTAATAACGCCCGTATCTGACATCACAGATGCAAGATGCAACATAATTATGTCAATATGCGACTTATTTATGTCAACATGCGAGTTAATTATGTAGACATGCGACTTATTTATGTAAACATGCAAGTTAATTATGTTAACATGCAAGATATTTATGTCAACATGCAAGATATCTATGTTAACATGCGAGAAAGTTATGTTAACATGCAAGATATTTATGTCAACATGCAACTTATCCTGCATGTTGACATAATTAATTTGCATGTTGACATACAAAAGTCGCATGTCAACATAATTATCTCGCATGTTGACATAAATATCTCGCATGTAACATAAATATCTTGCAAGTTAACATAATTAACTTGCATGTTCACATAAATAAGTCGCATGTCGACATAAATAAGTCGCATGTTGTCATAATTTTGTTGCATCTTGCATCTATGATGTCAGATACTGGCCTATGTAAGTGATTTTACCCATATAAAATCAGATTCCCTTATTTGATTTGTATCTTGCATGTCAACATAATTATCTTGCATGTATACATAATCACCTTGCATGTTGACATAATTTTCTTGCATGTTGACATAATTTATCTTGCATGTAAGGGGCAGAAATATGCCACCATACTAATTTAATCTCATACAATATTTGACATCAAAAAATAAATTTAATGCAAATTACTTCAACCCTTTGTGGCACAAGCTTCGTCTCCCTGTGTCTTCGATTAACTAAATAACGCCACTTGTCTACGCTATTTTGCACCCAGTTTTTTTTCAAAGGAATATGACTGAGTTGAAACACTTATGCACTTTAAGGTGGTTTGAGACACCTCCATATTGTGACATATTTCCTTAAAAATAAAAAATTAAGTTCTATTTGGTTCTATTTGATTTTATAACAAATTTTGTAACTCTAATATTTGAAGTTTACGGGTAATTACTTTTTACTATCTTTGGATTTAAGAAACTAATATATAATTTGTATCTATTTTAAAGGAGTATTACATAAAGAGGGTTAAGCTGGCCCACTACACATTGAAAAAGTTTCTCAAATCAGCAGAAAAATATTTGATTAGGGTAAATAATTGATGGATAAGTAGTATATTAGTCAAATAGGCGAAAAAATGTGCAATTTTGGGAAAAAATAATATGTTTTCAAAAATTTAATTTGATATAGTAATATAAACAAATGCCCCAGGCGGATTCGAACTCATGATGTGCGATTCACAAGCCCGATTCTTTAACCACTGAGTTATGACGATATTTAACCAATTCTAATGATACGAACAACTTAACAAAACATTTAAATCGGCATCTTGTGACGTAGTGTCTTAAAAAGTATAAGCCTAGGTGTAGTGAGGTACCTTAATATGTTTTACACGCGAGTCATACTGCATGTGATTTAAGCAAGTTATGTTTTACGATATATATGAATATATTTAGCCAATCAAATGAAGTGTTAAAGACAAAATTGAATCAAATTTTTATAAATGCTAAAGTACTTTTTCGCGGGGGGCTCAAGCTTCATGTCACACGATACGGTTTGAAATTGTGTTTCATCAAACAACACTTTGTAACGTGGTGAACAAATCTATCATAAAGCCTATCAGGCTTTATTGGATTTGATCACGCCCCGACCATAATAATCACTTCATAATAACCAAAGAATGATTCCTTATTCCTTAAATAAATGTTGATTGAAAAATTGTTTAATTGATAATTTCAAGCAAAATTTTTGCAAAAATGTTGTCAGATTTATTACCAATGACAAAATCTCGTTTTAACCGGATATTACCCTTCTTTTTTTAATCGACCTCTTTTTATTTTACTGAATGTTTGGTTATTTTAAGAGGGGGTTTGTTACAAGGATGACATGCAGGTATTAATGGAATTCAATTTTGTATGTCTCCTTTTAAAAAACCTTTCTGTAACTTTTCTGAGGAAAATAGCTGACATTTACCTCAACCCCACTTCAGTAATTTTAAAATTTGTCACAGTCTTCTTGTGTTTTGCCAGAATGGAAATTCCTTTAAAGGACTCGTGGTCATGATTATGTAATCCTGAAAAAAAGAATATTCAAATAACAATAAGGTGGCTTACTATACCTTAAAATACTTTTTTTCAGATCAGCAGAAAAAAAACTTGATAAAGAAGATAGCATGTTACATAAGAAGTATATTAGTCAAAAAGCCAAAAATAAGCAATGGGGGTAAAATTTTGAATTTTTAATATTTGATTCGGTACATATGAACAAATGTCTCAGATAATAAACTAGGATGATAATCAATCAAATCGACCGATCGCTTGAACTATTTTAGAAAAACATTTAAATCGCCATTTTGTGACGCTGTGTCATAAACAATATAGCCTTGATGCAGTGAGCTACCTTAAATTATTAAGCTAAAACATTTTGAGATTTCCTTTATAGGAATTCCTTTAATTATTTAAACCTCATGGAAAAAAATGTATGAATTATATCTTTATAACTGCGACTTTTTCGCGGAGGGTTCAAGCTTCATGTCATACGATACGTACATCTTTAGGTATGAAATTGTGTTTCATCAAACAACGCTATATATTACATTTTCCAGTGTCTTCGTCTGTGATAACACTAAGAATCAACTTTGTAACGTAGTGATTAAATCTATTATAAAGCCCTTCGGGTTATATTGGATTTTATCACGCCCAGACCATAATAATCAACCCATAATACTCAAAGAATGATTCCTAATTCCTTTAATAAATGTTGACTGATAAATTGTTTCATTGATATTTTCAGGCAAAATCTTTGTACAAAATGTTGTCAGATTTATTACCAAATGATAAAGTCTTAAACCGGATATTACTCTTTTTTTTTAATTGACCGCTTTTACTTTACTAAATGTTTAGTTATATAAGAAGGGGGTTTGTTATAAGGCTGACACATGCAAGTATTAATGGAATTCAATTTTTTATTGCTCTTTTAAAATAACCCTTTTCGTAACTTTTCTGCAGAAATAGCTGACAATTACTTCAACTCCATTTCAGTGATTAAATTTGTCACAGTCTTCTTGTGTTTTGCCAGAATTGGAATTCCCCTGAAGGACGTGGTCATGGCTAAAATAAGATTATCTCATCTTTCTGAAATAAGAATATTTAAAAAACATTATGGTGGTTTACTATACCTTGGAATACTGACTCAATTCAGCAGAAAAAAGATTTGATAATGAAGATAGCATGTTGCATAAGAAGTATATTAGTCAAAAAGCCAAAATAAGCAATTGGGGGTAAAAATTTGAATTTTCATTATTTAATTCGGTACATATGAACAAATGTCTCAGATAATAAACTATGATAATAATCAATCAAATCGATCGCTCGAACTTTTTCACAAAACATTTAAAACGCCATATAGCCTTGATGTAGTGAGCTACCTTAAATTAAGCTAAAACATTTGGAGATTTTCTATATAAAAATACCTCAAATGCACTGGATAGTCATAGCCATTTTTAAATTGTTGCTTGAGTCTTGTTTTATTTTGTACCATTTTTGTCATCGTAATCAATTTAGAGTTCGAATGTCTCTTGCAACTAGTAATGACTATAAAGATCAACGTTAGAAGTCATTGTATTGCCTATATAGTGTAATTTATTTATTTAATTATGTTTTGATTATTGAATTTATTCAAGTAACAGTTTTTAAAAAATCAGGAAACATCGAAAAACTAAAAAGAATTTGTTTATTGACACACTTTGAGAGGGGTGATCCGCTTGTTTTCACAATTATTATATCTTCTCTTATACGTTTGTCTTCTACAAGGAAATAAATGTTGATTTTATTTCCATTTCAAAATTTGTAAGTGAAAATCATTTTAAAGATCTAAAAACTGCATAAAGAAATTAGGTGTTAAAAATGTTGTTGGTCATATTATATTTGTCATTACCACCACAAAGATTCGGGTTATTTGTGCACTAAAAATACTTTTGGTCACTTTAATAATAGTCAAGGCACTTGTAATGTAGTTTACTAGGATCTTCACCAGTCATATCCTGCTTCTGTAAACTGTGCTTTGTACGTAGAGGACACATTTGAAACCACAGAAAATTCAAGTCCGTGTGAAGTGTGTCAATAGCATCGACTACCGTAAAGTTTGTTTTGGCGCTATAAAACAGGGGTGTATTATAATGATTAGTCAAAACCCTTTTTAATTTTAATGTACATGTAAATCAAGCGGATATCATTAATAGCTTTTGTGACTTGTTAGAGTTTCAAAAGCTATTCCACTACACTCAGTTAAATACAATATAAATATGTCGTACATTTGAAAGTAAGATGTAAATTTCGGAGAAATTATATTATTTTTTTGTTTGTTTGGGGGTAGGAATGTTTAGTAATGGAGGAAGAAATGTGGGTGTTATCCTTTTAATTAATCTGTTGTTTCCTAGTTTTCATTTCACACAATAACTTTTCTTAAGTATTTGCGACAAGAATGAAGAAAGGTTTGTTGTGAGTGTCAAATGACAACCGTAAGAATATATTCAACACGCGTGTGTACACCAATTTAATTCAAATTAAAATAATGACTTCCAATTTAATCAAATTTTGGAGATCCGGCTTGTAAATTCGATCTACTGCATTCCCACCTTTAAATGATCACGATTTCTTATTGACGCCCACCCTTCATTTCACTTAACTTATTATTCCTTCAATTTAAGGTCAGACGACACGTTCCTAAATTTTATATAACTTTTTCCAGTAATTTGTTATTGATTTACTACTACTTTGACAAGCTTTCTTGCAAAAAATTAGAGTACCTTACCAGGCATTCGTGCAAGATACTAGAGTATGCAATTTTCCTATATAATCTTATTGAAAATACACTTGAATTGCTGATATAAAAATGTTTGGCATATATATATATATATATATAATCATTTAAAAATTGATAATGAATAATAATAATTTTATTTGCTATATTATCAGGCCGTTGAAAAATTGAAAAATAATTATCATTTTTCGAGGAACGTGTCATCTGACCTTAAAGGCGGGAGAATAGGATGCATTGTCCACATTAACTTTAATATATATATAGACGGAGTTTTCTTGTTGACACATTTCCTGTTTGCATTTAAGTCTAGAAATGGTTCGCCTTTCTTAATATAAAACAAAGAAAACCCAGTAAATTAAGACATTATTGCAATTTCTTTTCCCTTTTGTTAAACATATATTGCATGGCATGAACGCACATACTCCATACGTTCCAAGCAAGAATATAATCTTTAACATCCGAACGGTAGCAGATACATTGGTCAAGATTTGAAGCCCTTGAATTCTATGAAATCTATACAGATTTGCCTTTTAATATCTAGTTGTCACTTAAGGCTTAGGGGTATCTTAAATGTTTGCAATTTAAAGTCGATAACAATTTTTTAAATAGTTCCACATTACTTCTTAAATTAAACACTACAATCAGTCAATCATAACATTTAAGAAAAAATAATCAGGTCCCTTTTGGTAGAACGGATGGGAGTTATTTCGACGAAAAGTCTTGACATAAAATGTTATTTCTGTTTTACAATTCTTTATCCTTATTTTTTATTTATTGTCTTTTAATATCACCATTTGTGCTTGGTTCAACTAGTCTTCTAATCTGCTATTGATATGTTTATTTTAAAATTCTTTAATATAAAATTCATTCGAGCAAAATCTTACAGATAACAGAAATAAATCTTTGTTGTTTCAATATAATCCTTATTCACTGTTTATTGCGATGTAGTTCAAGAAATATGTGGTATTTTGAAGCTGTTATCATTGATAACGGGCGTAAAAGAGAACCTTGTACTGGTATTGAATATGAGTCAGAACACACACTTTCCATATAAGAACTAAATTGTCTAATAAATGAGGGCTGTAAGATTAAGAACGTACAGCAAGAGAATACATGCATGATACATTTCCTGTATTGTTCATTCAGTCACGAGCAAATGAACAATACGATGGGACTAAAATAGGGAGAAGGCTACATAAGTTATAGACCTTGTGCCCAATCCGATTGTAATCACATTACAATAAAATAAGTTCAAACCAAACCAAATAGTTTTAGTTGCCACCCAGGCTAATCACAAACTACATTTCATTTCTCGAAGAAAATCATTACCATACCTGAAAATATTATATGCGTATTATATTTGGCATTTTCCTTTAGCGAAAAGCAGGCAATAATTTATATTCCGGGTCTATTTAAATATTTTCAGAAATAAAAAAAATTCAAATATTCGAAAATCAAATTTGGACAAACACCAAGGGCGATTAATGTATTTGCTGTTTTTTGTTTAGAGGTCCACTTTAAAATAGCTAAAATACAATACAAAGGGTCTACTTATCAGAGTACAATATTATATTTAGATAAGATTCATACCTAACAATCACCAGGTAAAAATACAGTATGGTCTATATATGATCAGTTACCATTGTTTTCTTGATCCACTTCTTATCCACTCAATTTTCATGATTTACTATGGTGACTTGTCTAGCAAAATAAAAAGACTTGCAACTTACGATTAAAGTTATATATGCCAATTATATAGAAGCTACCCGGGGCTCCAACTTATACGCATACATAGAATATACTAGGGTCTAAATGAAAAATATGTTTGTTTCCGGTCTTCCGACCGATACACATTCTGTCACCCGACGCTATTTATCAAAGCTAAAGTTTGACCAGTTTTCGAAGAAATGAATGTGGATGGGTTTTTTTTGTTTGGGTTTTTTTTTTGGGGGGGGGGGGTGTATTCTGTTGGTCCTTTATACAGCTTTGCTTTAAAAAAAAGTAAGGGAGAATCAGACTTAATAATAACAAGGACCAATTTTCATCAAAGTTAGGCGTTTTATATTATCAACTAAAATTAACGTCTAACTATAAAACCTCGGTTGTTCTTCAACAATATTAGAAGATGCACATACTGAGTAACCATCCGAAAATAGTTTCAATCAATATAATGCTGGATATTCCGGCAACAACAGATTGACAATATAGATCCACCCTCGCTGTGTTAATCCTGGCTTTAGTCATGCAAACGGTGAGTTCCATTCGCACAATATTCATCCAATGGAATTCATCTTAAACATGGCGTAGACATCAATTCATCTTACTCTTGTTTTGTAGACTGAATTGATTTAATAAATTGTCTCCTTCTTGGAAAAACCAGTAATTCTTTCACGTAATTTAAACTGATACATGGCGGCTAGTCTTGGAAATGCTGATAATAACATGAGTAATTATACAGTCCCTCTGCTTAAAAAAATGAAGTACATACAATAGGCTTGTATATTTTTTAGTGTTTTATATTGCTTTTTTGTTTCACAGATATCACTGTAATGTATTCCTTATTTTTACAAAATCTTATCCATAATTACAGCCAGTGTTGAGTTTATGACCATCCCTTGTCAGGGCGGCTTTCGAGGCAATCTCTCTCTTGCTATTAGTCTTGAGACATCAACATTCTAGCCTATGTAAAATTATTATGTTGTTCTTTATTTTAATGTAAACTTATTTTCTTACGCTTTGAAAAGGCTCCATAGACAATAAGAAGAAAAACAAGATAATTGAGCTTCTTGATCTATAAATGTTGTCTTATTATTCTAACTCTTCTCAAAAACAGCGATTAACGCTTAAAAATCGTATAAGTGTTCCTGAAATAGTGAGTTACAAATAAAACGTAAACAAAATAACACTGTTCATATAGGTCAGTCCCAGACCCCACTAAAAGATTGAAACCTGCAAGTTCCATCAACATTTTGAAACACTTCAACAACAGCAAAGACGTCAGTTAGTCTAGTTTAACACGACAGCATGCTGTTATACTAGATAAAGTGTTAACTAGCGCTTAACCAGACAGATTGCTTGAAAGGTCAGTTTTTTGTCGTTTAACATCTTCTTAAACTATACGTGGCACTTCAAACCACAGAGCAATTATGGCTCTTTACCGTACCAGGCCCTACCGTTATTCGGGATCTAGGTTTTGAACCCGAGCACTTGGCAGAGATACAGTTGCTGCAATATACTTTACATTAGATCAATCGAAAGTGGCAATCAAAACCACGACATTTCCACACATAGACAGAACGCTGCACTATATAATAGCATGTAGTCTATCGATATTTGTAGAAAAAAATTAAATCTTCACACTGAAGGTTTTGATGCCGATTACTTGCACAGAATAAAGTGTACAAACATACATGTATATATAATTTTGGGACAAAAATAGTTGATATAGAAAATCTTTAATAAATACAGTGATATTTTTTTCTTTACGATAGACGCCCTTTGCTCTACATCTGATGTTTGTACAGTTTGTCATCCTTAAAGATGAATCATTATGAACCAAAATTGAAATGAATGTGCATGTAAAATACTCGTATTCTTTCAACCTATAATAGTACTAGTACTCAGACATATTGGCAATCTATCACAATTATTTTATATTATATGACAGTCCCTAACGTCCTTATTCATATGACATTAGCCTACTGACACATATATTCCAAATATTGCATGATTTATGCTTTTAACGTACTTGCACGACTGAGGTCAGAATATGTCTACCTGTGAGAATGTCAATTACTAGATATATGTGGAGACACTTAAAGAGAATGTAATTTACCGTGCTTTTTTGGAAAATACACCTAAAGTTGAGCT
>WFKH01006014.1:19077765-19089556 GCA_016163765.1 Magallana hongkongensis | reverse complement strand
GGGTTGCGAAAGATGAGAACGTGATCACTAGTTCATGCAATACTGCAGTGCAATTTCTTAGGTGTCAAAATCAAGAACGCGTCGAACAGGTATTTATCGCGTACCTGTATCGTCTATAACTGCCAATTCGCCGAATGTTTAAATATCTCCCCCGCATTGCCCAATGTAGCACTAAGGCTTTATAATAAGAAATGCACACGCCTTAGATACGATACAAAGGGAATTTTTTAGAATTAATTTGTCTTTAATTTTTTTGTAGTGTTTGGGTGTAGTTTTGAATGGCATATTTTCACCCACATGCATTTGTAAATGCAATCTAATACCGGCAATTTTGCATATTTTTATTGAATTAACATCTGGGATAGTAAGAGGAAGTTTCATCCCAGAAAATGGTGTGATTTTACTAAGTTTAATGATATAATTAAATCGCACGATGTTGACTGTTAAAATGTCCGAAAAAATAACACTGAAAAAAAAATCTTCATAAACTTTGCTTTAACTTTGTTCGTTTATTGATCCCTTCTGTCTCGTTTAACCGTTCTTCAATCAGATTTGCATATTACAAAACATGGGGTTCTTATCAATAACATTTTAAGTAAGGATAGGGGAGACGAATGTATAACTTGGGCTAAGTGTGTTGGGTGCAAAAAGGTAGAGATTGGGGGGTGGGGTGGGTTATGAAGGAGTAAGGCCGTTTTGAACACATCAATACTTATTATTACTTTCACACCATATACCCTGTACGTTTAGATAAGAATGAGGAGAGTATTTCGATCAGATTCATAAATAAACATAACAGGATCGACACACTGGAATACTGCACACGCTCAATGCAATGGTCATTTAGAATTTATTATCGTTTGATCCCATAATCAGGATATTACATTACGCCAAATTATAAAATTTCCAACATCATTCCGGATTTTTAACATTTTGAGGAAGTAAATTTGCAAACTTATTATCTGTCTGTGCAAAATCTGATTTTTCATATGATGTTTTTTTCCTTCCTGCAAGATATAAAAACATACTATTTTAAATGTGCTTTGAATTCTTGATTTTACTTTCTTGTAAGCACACTTCAAGATTTTTGTATGTTTTAAAATTTTTATACATATATTTTTAAGAGAGTTCTTAATCATATAAATTAACTTCCTTAATTTTTTTGTCGATTCTAATTCCTTAGTGTACATGTTTGTCGTCAAGCGCTTTTGTGTAACTTTGTTGAGTTTTAGCGCTATGTAAATCATTGTATTGTATTGTTGTACACAATATATATTGAATAGTTCACAGTGCAGGATTGGTTGTCATTTTACTGAAATCATGAAATGTATAAGTTGTATTTCTCGGAGAGGGATGGGGGTTGATTACAAAATACTTGTGAGATCGCACGTATAGCCGGCTTGCCTTTTGTGTGTCCATCCATTGATAGATGCATAAATGCTTAGCTGTTGTAAACAACTCCTTTCTAGATATAAATACTCTGACAATCCTCCATTCAGCTTCCTTAATTAATCGTCGTAATATACAACTAATCGGTAATGAAGGTGTGACAGCATCGAACGGCAATTTTCATTCAACATATTCGATTTATCCTGTTAAATTGTTCATTTTGATTAATAATGATGAATTTTCGATTGCGCCAAGGTTAAATCCCTCTTATATCTTGTATAAATCTAATAGTAATAGGAAAGAATCTCTCTCTCTCTCTCTCTCTCTCTCTCTCTCTCTCTCTCAGTTGATTTATTTTAAATTTATTCTTATATCAGGTTACCTACATCGTAGCTGCAGATCTACAGCTCCCTACATTGTTATTTAACAAAACAAGGATAATCGTTGTGTGGTAAAAATCATCAGTATAAGCTACTTATTCAAAGCTTTAATATACAAAAAATAACACGCATCCCGGAAATATTGTTTGGTTTTCACTTTTATATAAAGGGCCAAGGAAAAATTTCCTCATGGATGATGACATCTATAAATAATGAGAATAAATTTTTGAATTTAAATATATTGTTATTGTTTTATCAAGCAATAAGAGTTTATTAATTTATCGGTTATCATAACGATAAGCACAACATTCTGTATACGAAATAAAATATTTAGGAAATATAATAATTCTTTAACACAGTTTTAAGTTAAAAACTGATGTTAAAGTTGTAAACAACTATATATAAGATAATATACTTTCAAATTTTCCTTCAAATCCAATTTTGTCTATGTGAATTACATGCAGCGACCATTATTATCTTGTCTTTTCAGTAAAGGTGAGGACCTTAACAAGAAATAAGTAAAATCAGAGATCAGGCATACCGGGTAATTAAATCTGCAGATCCATGAATTTCATGGAGAGGCTTCCAATATGAAAGCTACACAATAATTACAGGCACTTGAGGCATGGATACCCCCCCCCCCCCCATTTAAAAAAAAAAGTCTGAGGCTGATACTCACTTTCTTCCTATGAAAACAATGGTTGTCATATTGTTTTATAGAAAATGAAACACCTTTTCGGCTCTATGAGCTATTTTTAAAACTCGCATTTTTCGACTGGTCAGGACATATAAAAAGAGAGCAATCTCTCTTTTAAGTGTCAGTCGAAATACGGTTTTTTTTAACAGCCCCCCCCCCCAAAAAAAAAAAAACAAAACTAAGTTACATTATCGAAAAAGTATTATGCATATACATAATAAACACATAACAAGAAATATGTGCGAGTTCGCTTCGGATTTTTAATTAAAAAATTTCAATAGATAAAGACGGGGGGGGGGGGTATCCATGCCCCAAGTGCCTATGACACTGAATAACTTGTGCTATGCTATGATGATCACTTTTTAATCAAAAAATGTATTTCTGCATTGTGGTTAATTATAATGTTCGAATATACATCGGATGGGCGTAGAAACAAATGCAAAGTATCCAATCCGTCCAATGCACTGAAATGTTACAATGATTTCAGAGTACATATAATGAGTCGTGATAGAGTTTATACAAGTACACACCATCATACAGGGGTGGGACAAGGAGATCATTTTTCAAAGGGAAGCGTGGTTCCAAGCATATAAATCCTTTGTAGGGAAAACGCATTTACGGGTGTGGATCCCCCACCCCATTTGAATCCGCTCCTTTTTCCCAGCATCGATGTATACATAGCATCTCTTCTATTCTAGAGAAAAAGTATTGGACAATGTCTCCATGTATTCCTAAATATTTCATGAATGCTACTGCATTCTTCATGCTGGGGGGGGGGGGGGGGGGAATGGGATAGATATATATTTCTAATATGATATATATATATATAGCAGTGCAGTGAAGTAAGTTACTTGATTTGGGACAACATGCATGCAGTGGAAATTTTCAGATCTCCGATATATTTATATATTTAAACATGCCGGTTGCTATTTAAAACCCCCGTCAATATAGTTCTTATCATAACTGGTCAGAAATTAGAACATAGTGTAACAATGAAAACTGAAATTATGCGTATATAGTTTACGATGGGTATTTAAATTGGTTACCTACTTTAATATTACAATAAATTTGAAAGGTTCTGGACTTTCTCAAAGCAGTTGGGTTTCCCCTTTCATATAGCATAAAATTAAATATTACGATAGCAATTAAAGAAAAAATGGGACTTGTTTCGGCATTTCCTTCACGTCTGAGGATGTTTGATTTATTTCAAGATCCTTCCTTGTTATTTATAAGGTTTCAAATACTAGTACATCTTATCAATCTTGAAGAACTCAGAATTTATTTATATATTTTTTTTGCATGAAAATACGAAAATAATTCCATAGCTAATGTACTGTAGGCTAGATTTAACGGTTTATTAAGAGAGAGAGAGAGAGAGAGAGAGAGAGAGAGAGAGAGAGAGAGAGAGAGGTGTTAAAGTTTAAAAAATTGTTACTTTAGATGATTCAACGAAGGGTAATGACCTATAGAACATCCTCCTAAATACAGACCGTTCACCCCTCAAGACAACGTCCTGTTTAAGGCTTACTGTAATAAATATGAATCGTATTAAACCTTTTATCTAAAATATATATGGCAAAGGGTATTTTTCAAAAGGTTTTTAAGCAAAAATTTCTTAGTATAAGTGACGGGAATGAATGGAGATGACAATACGAGTTTATTCGCATTGACTTGACGGTATGTGTCTGTATAATAGGACTTTGTCGAGGTTGTACTTCAGAATTCGCCTTCAGGGCTTCATGCGTATCTTTTGACATTCATCATTATTCACTTAGCAAAAATATCAATGGCGGAAATCAACATGGTTAATTTTGATTTCTGTTCCATCAGGGAAAGACAAGGGCTTATTTCTATATAACAAAAGCTATATTATTTATGGCCATTGAAATATGAATAAAAAGATCTCCAGATCCAGCCAAAATGTGAATGAAAGCTCATTTCCTTACTCTGCATTTTTGGGGAGAAGTAATGAATAAATCATTTATCATCTACTTCCCAATCTAATTAACACGTAATCATCTATAAGCTTGCTACATTCTTATATCTTTAATCCACTGTACGTTACTGTATGATCGTGGTTAATTGTTCATTAAACAGCAGACTGTGAAGCCCCATGTGACAATTATATGATAATGGGGAACCAAAACCAGTTCGTGACATTTCCTGATTTTTTCGGCGAAAGGCTCAATCTCCGTTATGATGCATTGTCATTGTGAATTAATGCAAACCTTTGATATCTTACTTTGATCTACGTACAATAAAAAATATGTAATTATCCTTAAATATGTGTACAGTCTTATCAAAGATATGCTTTGTCCTACAATATAATCTGTGCGATGATGCCCACAAGGCCTCGCACGAAATTGGGAGCTTGAAGAAGGAAAAAGAAAGGAAGAAATTTTGCAGTTGTTTGAAACGTATTTTTAATAATGCTATGTCTTCCTCTTTATATGATACACCGTTCAACAATGGTTCTCCAAATAGATTTGCATCCTTCAAATAGTGTTCTTATACATAAGTTAACATTATACCGATATATTCTATTAAAATATTTTAGTTAAACTAAATAATATACTCTGTCATCGTTTACCTTTATCATAGATCAACAAACACGTATTCTAATACCTCACTCAATGTACAAGCGTTCATATTGCGTTTGTCATTTTCAGAGAACTTCGTCAAATTTACGACAGTTAGTATGCAATTAAAAAAATGGTTAGAATGAATATGCATATAAGCTTTTGAAAACACCTGTTTGGTGAAAATTTCATGGCTATATTTGGTGTTATAGACAAATTTATGCACAACATTTATATTTTCAAACGGTGAATTCCGAAGTTTAATGTGTCCGGATTTTATATGTTACAGAGCCATTTATTTTTTCATTAAAAATGTACATTTATTTTTTCATTAAAAATGTACATTCCGATTCCCGAAATCAAAAATAAATTTAGAATATATTTTTGTATTAGTGCTGAAATACATTATAGCATAGCGATAGTTGGTAACACCAATTAAATTAAATTCATGTATAATGATGAATTACCTGATATGAATTAACTTATATATACATCTAGCAATAATGTGTCTGTAACATGTCGCTGAATAAAATTTCATTGTTACAACTGTATCATTATCCGTTGTGATAACTCTATTCTATTTGTATATTTAGACCTGAATATTTGCATGAAAAAAATAATGGTGAAAATTAGAATTTCCTTGGTGGTTATATACATGTATTAATAGTTTACAAGCATGGGCTTGTTTTATATTGTCTTCTTGGGGAAAAAAGCCGACAATTGAGCGATGTAAATAATAACAAAATATATTACCATATTTCCGTCTATCGTCATATGATAGAGTACAACACAGGGTATAAAAAACTGTTGATTTTTAGAAAAATTTTGAAATTCTTTAATGTGTTTTTGTGGTTTGGTTGGCAAGGTTTCCTTTTAGATCACACGGTACATTTACAACACCGCAAATTAAACATTTTAAATTTATCTTCTATTTTAAGAACGCTGTTACCTTTATTTTTAATTTGTCCTTTGCACTTTTCTGAAGTAAGAGACAGTACAAAATACAATCGAAAACAACTAAATTGTTTCTCAGAAATGAAGTGAAACCTTTATATTTTGAAGCAAACTTGGTCAATTTTGGTGTGGTATAGGCGAGAAATTGGCCATAGAATATTAATCGAAAATTAGTAGGAAATAGAGTTATATTCATTCGTAAAGATGACTTTTCGATCTATGGCTGAAAGATTCTGTAAAGTTAATTCTTGAAAAACAAAACCCCACGGGAAATGATGAAAAATCTTATTTCCGAAGATGAATATGGATGAATCCGGAATTGTTTATTCCTAGAAGTTAAAATCACGCGACAAAAAGGTCATAATTATAAATACAATTTATATAATATTTCAAAATATTTTAGAAGAGTTTTTAAGATATTAAATATTTTTCCTGATATAAACGTTTTACGTAACTGTACTTTGATGTCGTCAGATATATATTTAATTACATTTGTTCTTAGTAAGTTCTTCTTTGTTGCATGATTAAACTGTGTGCTGTTGGGAAATCCAACGCATGTGGACGTTTGTGTCTATAATGAAGCAAAATAAAAACGTGCTTTGTGGCTTTTTTAAATTTTATTTTGTCTTGAAGTTTGTACTAAGTACTATTTATACATATGTACAAGTATGGGATGTCGAGAGCTCAGTGTGGTTTTGTTAAGGGGATGCATGCGCGGATCTAGAGGGGGATCAGTACCACCCTCTGGAAAATTAAAAAAATATTAAAATCAGATAGCACAGTTATCGAAAATAGGCCTCGAACCCCCTCCCGGAGAACAAAATTATCCAGGTTCGGACCCCCCCCCCCTCCTCCGTGCGCGTGGGGTCAATTTCCCGGGGGAAAATCATCACTATTCAAAATAAGTTTTTGAACTATCAATATTTTGGCAAATGATTCAATAAAACTGAATGCAATTGTAGAACGCCTCGTTCATGCCTTGAGTCATAACGGAGTTCCCCCAGTCATCTGTGGGTTCTGCCAAGAGTTAAGGCATTTCCTCTTTACATCCAGCATTCATTCTCTCGGTATTAATTAAAGCTGGTGATTCAATGAATCTCTGAAAAGACACTATGAAGAAATCAGAATGTTACAATGTGGACAGAACTTCCTGTCTGCCGCAAGATTTCGTGAATTGAACACCAATTTCATTGTAATCTACATTTTGCAAAATGGCCGGAAACTTGCCTTCAAAGATAACAATCTAATTTCTTTCAACTAGGACACAATGCTGAAATTAACGAAAAAATGTTCTTATTTCGAAAAAAGTCCTGAATTTTTTTTTTAATCGCAGGCACTTAACGACAATTGATAGTGGACATTTTAATCTTGAAAATCATCTCAAATTAACAATTAGGAAGTCCGTTAACAAAAACTGGGATTTTTTGGGAAAAAAGTGATACAAAGATGGAAGTTTACACAAAATCCCAATATGAGTCCTGTTTCCTGGCATCTCGCTTACTATACCGCATTGTGGTCTCTCCTCCAGATCGGAGGGTAGTACAAGATTGCTGTGGTTTGCGACGATGATTTTACCGAAGTGTCACTGTGTAAAGTGTAATTGACACTCAAGATTGATGAAAAAATACTTTTATTTTCAAAAGTAATATTAACTTTCAATATTCATGAAAATGATAGTTTTAGTTACTTCATCGTTTATCAGTAAAAATGAAATCACCCCCCCCCCCCCCTTTTACCCCATAACTTTATGGGCGCGCTTGATTAGATTAACTGGGTGTACTGGATGCAATAAAATAAACACATTTCAAATTTAATGGCTTTCATACAAAAGACAACTTATATGCGACAATCATAACATTCGTCCGCCATATTGGTTTCAGTGATACACCCAACAACACACGCCCCTGACTTGGTGTAGAAAAGTGTACACCCTGTGTACACCTAAACGCTACACCACTGCACTCGATTTACAAAAGTGTACAGTGTACACTTTCTTTGGAAAATCAAGCGCGCCGTACATTTTCCTTTGTAGACTAGTTCTTTACTTCCTTCGTCACTTGGTACCGTATTTTATATGGGCAATAAATTAAGCGTCGTCAGTCTCATACACACACACACTCATAGAATACATTTATTCATTTAAAAAACACAGCAATTTTTTTAAAATTTTATTTCTGATGAAAAAGATAAAATATAACACAATGGAATGGAATAGATGTAGTTCTTCCATTACTGACCTGGCTGTCTGTTGACATACAACATTTACAATAAATATACAGGATTTCTACAATGATTAGTTCTTTATACTGGCATAGTGCAAGTCCAGCTAGCACCTTTTCAAACAAATTTACAAAGATGTTCAGACCCATCATACAAAACTCAAAAATCTTACACATGGTAAAAAGTCTCCTGCAAAAAAACCTTTTTTTCTCCCTGCAGGACTTCTCGCTAATACCGCAAGAACATACATATATATCAAACATGTATTCATTTGGATGAAAATACTGGGAAAAAGTTGTTTTGTTTTTTTACAAATAATCACAACCATGGATTAAAGTTTGTACTTTGAGTTTCCTGCCAGCGTTAGACTCATATTTATCCTCCTAGGGACAAAGTAAGTTATCACAGATTTGTGCCGGGAGTCGTCTCGGGACGTCTTGGGTCGACCCAGTTGTGAGTGTGACATTGGACAGTCATTTCAACTCTGAAAAAACACAAAGTAGACATAACATTAGGATCAGTTCCATTAGAACTTAAAAGAAGGCCAAGTAAAGTAAGTAACTTTTCTGAAAAAAATTAAATTCAGACTGCAGGGACTAATATCTTACCATATCTTCCTCACTATCTGAAGAGTCATCGAAAGCAACATTCTCCAGCGACCCCCCGTATTTCTGCAATTGATGCACAATGTCATGATAATTTCGTCCATCAGCTAACATGATGGCCGTGAGTCCACTGTATGTTCTGGAATGAATGTTGATGGTGTCATATTGCAGCAAGAAATCCAGCAATAGAGTGTTCCCTGTTTCTGCAGCGTAATGGATGACAGTCTTGCCACTTTTTCCATCCTGGAAAGGAGAACAAAATAATATAGTTAATAAAATTTTCTTGTTCAAGCCACAAAATTCTTATATAAATTGTAGATGGTGTTAATTGATGTTCAGTGAGTAGCGGAAATACCACACAGGTATAAATCAGCATATCCATAATAAAGGTCACGCCTGATCTCATAAATCTTTCATTTGAAGGAAGAGCTTTTTTGATTGGTCAATAGGTTTGCATTGTGTCAGACAAGGAATTCTGCTGTCTTACCTGTGTATTCAGGTTGGCTCCCGACATCACCAAAAGACGAATAATTGGGAGATGGGTGTTCTCTGCTGCCAAGTGCAGACAAGTCTGACCTACAAAACAAATAAACATTAATAATTATTCATGCAAAAAATTCTTACTCTATGAAACACTTATTTTAAGCTTAAAATTAAATATGTATAATTTTGCATGCATACCATCATAGTTGCGAGCTTCCAAGTCTTGCGATGTTCTTTGGCTGCTAGTACATGTAGGTGCAAGCAAGATCATGGCAATATCGTCAAAACCTTCTCTACTGGCAATGTGGAGGGGTGTGTCCCCTTTGGAATCCCTGGCCTCAATGTCTGCTCCCCCATCAATGAGGGCCTTGACAACCTGGGGAAGCCGAGTCATGACAGCCAGATGAAGGGGAGTCTGGAGCATATTGTTGGGGAGATTCAGCCAATCTTTGCCAGGGGCTTGCTGGATGATATACAGAGCAATTGGCACCAGTAAATTGATGATTGCCATGTGTAGTTGCCTGAAAAAAAATATACAGATAATTGTTACAAGTCTATTTCATAATAATTTTTTAATCAAATCTTTTGATCTATTTTTATATTATATCACCATATCTTGTGATTGTTCAATTAAGTAAACACTATTTATAAAATTTGAGTGTGATCATTCAATGTTGACATATATCCAATATATGTGTCAGCTCAGTCAACATGTTTATTCATGAGCAAATCGGGAAGTACGTCTGACTCATTTGCATAAAGCTATCGTTGACCTCGCGGCCGATCACATGCGCTATACGCGTGCGCAGTAGTGGAAATCCCCATATCGAACAAAGGTCGTTAAATACAAACCCTGCACCCTGCACACCAATTTTTAAATTTTTCAATAATTTTGCAAATTTTAAATAAGATTGCGAACTTACGAGTCTCCATCATTATCTTGACTGTAAAGCTGAAATACTTCAGGTGATATTTGGCGAGTTGGATCATGTGATACGTCACACTCCTTTATGTCGTAGCTTATATAACCATCATCCAGAGAACATTTTGATTCCTCTGTAAATGTGTACTTTTGGGAACCCAAAGTAAGCCCTTCCAATCCCTCCTCTATAGTTTTAGTGTCTGATCTCTTCTCGGCTACTACGGGAAGAGATCCTGCAAAAGAACTGTAGGAACTTTCAACAGATCGAAGATCCACACCACTGTCAAACACAGAATCGCACTTGTCCGACGAAAAGTGGTGTGCAGACTTTTTCAAATATTCTGTTGGACATCCAAAAGGTGCACAGTCTTCAACCAAATCATCTTCATCCAAATTTTGGTGGTGAGCAAAGTCTCTGTCAGACATTTTCAAAATATGGCTGCGATTGCTTTGTACACAGTACGCTAAACAAGTAACACTTTCCTTTGAAAATAAAAATCCAACAAATATGTCTATATAAAGTCCTGTGTTGTTAGAGATACACACAAACGCGTTGTCTCTCTCGGTTCAAAATGGCCTTTCGACGGTAACGAATGTTTATTAAAATGCAAATGTTGGAATTCCCGTGATGACGTCAGTGGAAATCCCCGTCGAGCTTTTGTAATCATTATCGCGATGGCTTTCAGACAACGAAGAGCCTTATAAATTTCGATACAAATTAAAACATTTGTATATTTACAATTGTTTTATTTGTTTATTTATTTTCTTAGGATCTTTTGCAGGGTGTCGAATATTTTTTTTCTATAAATCATAAATTATCAGGGACACTGGCGTAACGTTAGCCCTCAGGCCTGGATAGTATAAGTGAAAGTCCATATTTTGGAATGTCCACTGATATGATCTTGGTAGAGAAATAAATATAGATATGTACCCTACATCACATGCAAATACCATGCAGTGAGGAGATTATTTAAAAACCCCATTTATCCATGTATAAATATTACAATAAAAGGAAAATATATGATGAGTAATACTTTGAGGAAATAAAAATCTTCAGTGCATTCAAAAAGAGAATTCAACCTTTTGCTTTTATTTGTTTGTTTATTTATTTTTATTTATTGTATGATGCTGTTTTCGATTTTAAAAATTGATTGATAGAAAACAACAGAAACTGGATTTTTGAATTTTCAAAAAATGGAAACTATATAACTAGATTTTTTCAGCTTTGCTCCCCCCACCCAACCAACAAAAATTAAAGAATATATAAACAAATACAAAAAACAAAAAACAAAACAAACACACAAACAAAATAACAAACAAACAAAAAACAAAAAAAAAAAACACCCCAAAACCAAAAACCAAGATATACACTATCTTTATTCCAGGCTTGAATATATGGTGCCCTGTGTATTGTAATTTATGTATTTTAACTGATCATTAATCAACTGAAATTATAATGTGCTTGTAAGTATATTTCGGTTAATTTCAGAATTTCCACTCAGAAATCCCTAATGAAACACACACACACACACACACACACACACACACACACACACACACAC
>WFKH01006014.1:19048548-19064622 GCA_016163765.1 Magallana hongkongensis | reverse complement strand
TGGGGCCACAATGGGGGGGGTTGAATTTTTACGTATGAATATATAGAGTAAATCTTTAAAAATCTTCTTCTCAGAAACTAATTAGCCAGGAAAGCTGAAACTTGTGTGGAAGCATCCTCAGGTAGTGTAGATTCAAAGTTTTGAAAATCATGACCACCGGGGGTAGGGTGGGGCCACAATGGGGGGTTGAATTTTTACGTATGAATATATAGAGTAAATCTTTAAAAATTTTCTTCTCAGAAACTAATTAGCCAGGAAAGCTGAAACTTGTGTGGAAGCATTCTCATGTAGTGTAGATTCAAAGTTGTGAAAATCATGACCACCGGGGGTAGGGTGGGGCCACAATGGGGGGTTGAATTTTTACATAGGAATATGTAGAGTATATCTTTAAAAATCTTCTTCTCAGAAACTAATCAGCATGGAAAGCTGAAACCTGTCTGGAAGCATCCTCAGGTAGTGTAGATTCAAAGTTGTGAAAATTATGACCCTGGGGGTTAGGGTGGGGCCACAATTTGGGGTCAAATTTTTACATAGGAATATATAGAGTAAGTCTTTAAAAATCTTCTTCTCAGAAACTAATCACCCAGGAAAGCTGAAACTTGTGTGGAAGCATCTTCAGGTAGTGTAGATTCAAAGTTGTGAAAATCATGACCCCCGTGAGTAGGATGGGGCCACAATTGGGGGTCAAATTTTTACATAGGAATATATAGAGTAAATCTTTAAAAATCTTCTCAGAAACTAATCAGCATGGAAAGCTGAAACTTGTGTGGAAGCATCCTCTGGTAGTGTAGATTCAAAGTTGTGAAAATCATGACCCCCGGGGTAGGGTGGGGCCACAATTGGGGATTGAATTTCTACATAGGAATATATAGAGTAAATCTTTAAAAATCTTCTTCTCAGAAACTAATCAGCCAGGTGATTCTTTAAAATTGTTTAGACTTTGGCCCCTTGATGATTCTTGGGCCTCACAAGGGGTTCAGAGTTTGATGTAGGTTTATATCCCATACATAAACAATTGTTTAGGATCTTTTTGAGAACTGCAATGTTCAACATGTGTTATGGCTATAAAATCATCCTTTTAGAAAAGGGACTAATGATAATGAAAATAAGAATATCCAGGTGGAAAATGGATTTTCATTTATACAGGATCTACATGTATTATACTACATTGTCCAGATAGTTTGTATTATGACTCCTTTAAGCTGATTTCATCATACCTATTGTTCCTCAGGTGAGCGATGTGGCCCATGGGCCTCTTGTTTAAACACATGTGCAGAAAAATTGACACAAAAAATTTTTTAAACGAATGTTTATTCATGAAGCAAACATGTCAGAGTACTTGCCCCGGTAGTAAACATGATGCGCTTTTTCTCCAAACGTAATCCGAGTTGAACGAAAAATGAGTCCTATTTGGTAGGTAAAATAGGTATACCATCTAGGCATTTAACCACCAAATGGGACTCCAACCACCAAACAGGGGTTGGTGCCCAACCTGTTAATGACGGACCAGACCAGGATTAAAACCCAGGCCCCCTGAATCTCTAGTCAGGAGCTCTACCAAATGAGGTGTCTGTCGCCAGGGAATGAACCACTGTCGGACAGTTACATTCCTCCCCCTTAAACGATCTTTGAATAATGACGGACCAGACTGTCATTGGAACCCGAGCCCCCTGAATCTCTTGTCAAATGCTCTAACAACAAAGCTATCTAGCACAGGCAACCAGTCTGACTGCCACAGATTTATATCAAATGGATAATGAAATGTTGCTGAATTATAAATTACAATTTAGAATTATCATTATCACATGAGTGAATATTTATTGAATGAAACTGTTAGAGGTACTTAGAACTCATATATGTACTAGTTAAACAGAGTTATAAAATGATAAAACATTACCTGGTGTCCTATTAACATGTAGTATTTTTGACTTGTCATTATTTTTTTTAATTTTTTGTAAAAACAAATGTAATGATTATAGATTATTTATCAATTTAGATACAATCGGTTGGAACAAATAAAGAAAATGAGGTGGGAATTCGGAAGCGTTCTTCCGCCAGAGGTCAAATTCAACATGTGTGAACAAGAGGTATAGACTTGTAGCTTTTATGATATTAATAGACCCCCTAACGGTAACTGCGTTACTGTTCTTTTCAGGGGAAATTGACATTGTTTGATTTAATAAATGATGTTACAGCTATTGATTACGTTATCTACCAACTACTGTACAACTTTAATTGCCAAACTTTATTTGATTCGCAAAAGAGCAGTACCACAGTTTTTGTGCAAGGGTCTATTCTTTCATGTTTAAGTTTCTATAGAAATTTATGCAATGATCAAAAATTTTTACTTTTTAAAGGTCATAATTAATGCTGCTTGGTCCAATTTTTTTGGCTATAGCAGTATCAAATAATTTCCATACAAATCAATTATTTTAAAAAGTTATAGACTTTCACCTATTTACACCAAATGAATCAGTCTCCTTTCAAAGATAGAAATATTCTAGAAATATTCGAAGTAAATAAAAATAATTTCAGAATGGGAACACAAGATATATATGCATCATGGGCATGTTTAGAAAAGGGAACCATTTGGTTTCGTCCCCTATTGATTGGGTTTATTCAACCCGCATATTATTCAATAAAACAATACAAACAAAACATCCTTAAAAAATATAAATAAAAAAATGGAACACAGGTTTATTTTTGTTTTGCCAAATCATTTATGCAATCTTACTTCCATTATTTTTAGCAAATGTAAAAGTAGTATTACAATCATACCCGCCTCGACTGCGGGGGCGAATCCTAATAAGGGATGAAATAACGCAGTACCTTTTTATGTAAAGTTTGTTTTGTAAACATAATTTGTACATCACATTCTAATGGAAATATGGCTTAAAGCTGAACACCGCTCGTAAATAGGCACCGTCACACAGGTACCTGGTATATAAACCCTTCGATTTCGTTACACCCGATTGCACACCTGAAACTCGTGGCTGACGTGTAGTATTCCTTTTGTGGTCTTTGGATTTTATGCATTTATTTCTTATTCTATGTGCATATTCTTTTTGTAAATAATGCATTGACCAATTTATTTGATGTTAGTATTCTCCTGGCTTGGAAAAAGTATGTAAAATTTGATAATTTCATCGCGACTGAGTTAAACGGGAGGCGAGATGTACGTCCACACAGGTAAGACCTCTACAGTGAAGTACTTTGAACTGTTTGAGGTCTGCGCCTTATTCAGGGGTTGTAGGGACAGCAGTGATGAAAGAGAAATATGGCGGACACTGCCTATTTTCGAGCGGTGTTCAGCTTTAATTGACAGGGAAAACTATTACAATACCTATAATTAAAAACATACTAAGCAAAACCATCGTTTAAAAGCACACATAAAATTTGATATACAATTGGACCAATCAGCTTTAAGATGTGATGAAAATTATCATTGTCAATCCAAAATCCTTAATTGTCACAATTTAATAATTGTCTTTTAAGCTGTCATATTGTCATCCTTCAATCTCACTAGTCAGACCAATATTCTTTTTTTTAAGGTGCAGTGGTTTAGCAAGTACAACAAGATGCTTGCCAATTATATGAGGTCCATTGGAGGGGAGGGAGGCCTTGACCTCACACAAGATCTAAAGCCTCCCAAAACACTCTATATAGAGGTAATGGTGTTTCAATTAACAGATGTTATAAAGTTGATTGAGGGTTTTCTCTCCTTTTTTGGGGGGAAGGGGGGGGGGTCAAATCTTCTGAAGAATAGGATCTGCTTCCGCTGCATCAAAAGAAAAATTCTGAAGGTGATGAGGGTCCTAATAATGCTTTAACTTTTACCCGTTATAATCATACTTAGATTTGTACACACTGAAGCTACATCAAAATAATTAAACTTGTAAAACTACAAAATCCTATACAAGCCTCAAGTCTAACAACATCGCTGCCAAAATCTAGGGAGAGGGCTAAAATAGTCTGTGCCTGCTGATTAATCCCATTCAATATATTATATTGAATAAAATATTATTTAAAAAAAAAATCTAGGCTGGTAGTTCACTTGTGTTTCTTTTTCACAGACAAACTTAAATGCCTGAGGTGTCTTGTTTAGTAAATAAAATCATGGCACAGAACATGCTAGGGAAGCACATATTGCTTATTGAAACTATGGGTACAAATTTTGTTCAGATGCTTTCTTACCTTATGTACGAAAGCTTAGTTATTTAAAAGCAAATATGAAATGCAAACATCAAATTTTACAGGTTAGATGCTTGATGGACCATGGAGAATTCGAAACACAAGACGGAAATATTCTCTTACTGAAGAAAAACAGCCAGGTATTTTTCAAACATTAATATACATGTATCAGAATGCAATTACATGTAGATATTAAAAACTCTGTTTATCAGGTTAGGACCAATCGCCCAAATGGGCTATAATAGCCTGTTATATCCCAATTGGGTTTTATTTTGCAGAAAATATCATTAATCCACATCAAAATGAGAAACTTTAAAATTTGGTTAACAACTTTTCCTGTAACCCCACCGCTGTAAAGATTGATTCCTCAGAAAATGCCAAACTTCTTGGGGATCATTCTCACAAACCGTAGGTTTACAGAAAAACTTGCTTCCCAAAAATTGTTGCATTTAATGTATATTAATGCGGATTTATCACAAAAATTGCCATTTTAAAAAATATTATTTGCACTGAAAATTTATACCCCAAATTGGATATTAAATCCAAACAGGCTATTATAGCCCCTTTGGGCGATAGGTCCCAACCTGTTTATTAGCAAACTATTGATCAATCAGTACTAGATATAGTTTTAATCAAAATTTAAAACGAATGTAAATTTGATATTTTTTGTTGGTGGTTAGACCATATAAGAGGAAGAAAATGATTTAATTGCACACATGACAAATAGACATTTTAAATGTCATATGTCATTTGAGCAATTTAGTCTGTATGATTTTAAACCAACTGCAAATTTCTGATCCCTCAGAAAAGATTAGAAGTTACATATTGATGTGTTCTATTTTTCAGCATTTCATGTTGAGATCAGAATGTGAACATTTGATTCGCCAGGGAATACTGGAACACATTGTCCACTGAAGTTAATTGATGTGGTAGTTGACCTGAGGAAGCCTCAACAGGACATGTGCATTTGGCCATTTGATTTTCAAGGCTGGATAATTGAAGTCCATATAATGTACATTTAGGGTACACTGCCAATCATCAATGCAATCTAATAATTCATCTACTGGCAGAACTTTGCTGGTTTCTGGAATGGTTTTTCTTTCCTGTCATGGACAAAAAACTGCTTGCCTTTTTTCATCTTTGTGTAGTAATCCAAAGCAGTATCAAGTGCTCTATGTATTTTGTTTCTGTGCATGTTGGATAGTACAAATACACATCCTTCTGTGAACATGATCATCTGTGATATTATTCAGTAAAAATGTTGTCACTTAAACTTTGCATATGCTATCAGTTCCTCTAAATGAAGAGTTAGAATTACATGTATCTGCAACTTGTATTTGTATACTTGTAATATAGTGTGTAGAGTAAATGAATGTTAAGGCCATAAAAAATTAATCTCTTGGTTCTCAGGCCAACATTTTCAAAAACAGATGCAGTCGGGCGGTGATAATTTTTTCTTTTTGTTTCATAAAAAAAAAGGATGCAGTATTTTTATTTTTATTTTAACAATGTGCAACTCTTATTCAAATCCAGAAAAAGCGTTGTTATAAAGCAAATAAAAAGTTACCTTGCAATGAATGTATCGGATTTATTAGCTCAAACTAAATGAAATAAATAAGTCGTCATGTTCTTCAAGAAACACCACAACTACGAGGCTTGAGAAAGCCATGTGTTTAAGCATAATGGGATGTTTAGTATAGTGGAAGCTGCAGGAACTCTCATCCTACATGCATTTCAGGTTAAATGACGTTCTTCATCTACCAAAACTAAAATCATTGCCGTCGCGATCATAACTAAACACAGTGTCTCGTAACTAGATTCGGCGGCCATTTGCAATTGCTATAATTATATCTGAATCATCGCGATATTTGCAATTATGTTTTATATTACGTCAAGTGTTTTACTGACTTGAGTATCTAAAATGCGGTCCTAAATCCGGAAATTTTTTTCCGGAATAAGTAAGCGCACTATCGAAATTTTATTTTATTCTTTTAATGATAAAAATGGGCAATGCGGAATGTGAAATCAGATGCGCGCGGGCCTGAGAACCAAGGAATTAATTTTTGATGGCCCAAGAAGGAATTTCCACCTATTCATTTCTGACAGACAAACATTTAAATACATGCCAGATCTTTCATATTGGATAACTACCGGTGCCACCTAATTGGAGTGGACAAATGAAAATTCGATTAATTTAGTAAAAGGAGAACAGATTTTCAAAATCAAATTGAAAACTTTACCAAATTTCATGAAGTGAAACCTAAATTTACAAGGACGCTGTCATCTTTGCTAGCCAAGTGTTCTATCATTATTTTTATCTAGGAAGATGAGAATTACGAATCGGCACTTGGCTATCAAAGATGGGACACTATAAGACTATGTTCTTTGTAAATCAAAATAACCAAAAGGAGTTTAATATGACATGATTATTTAATAGGGTAAAAGTAGATACATTTACACAAGTAATCACTGTCAGAGTAGGCCCCTGGAAATCATTTCACTGTAAATACAAAACTCCTTAGTGTTTGGAAGATAACACTGAAACTAAAAACATTCAAATTGGAGCTTAAATTTACAAATAAAAAGCCTTCAAAAAAAGATATTCAAAACTACAAACTTTGTTAATACAATATAATCTTCTGATGGTTGTATAGGAAAAACAGAAGTTTTTTTTCATTTTTGAAACAAAACACATAAAAATTGAAATCAACAAACCCATAATATCATTACAATCTGTTTACTTTTATAAATGGCTTACCCAGAGAATCTACTATTGAGAAAAAGAAAAGTGTACAATGCATCACTTGTAATTTGGCTTCAGATGCATGCTTTGAATGAAAGGTGAAATTCACTTCATGCAAACAAATTAATTGCCAAAAAGGAATACTGGTATTCAACAATCAAACTAAGTTGTGGAAAATGTGATCATGTATGCATTTAATAATTATTAGCTTTGAACAACAGTGACTCTGGCAAAAAGGAAGAACATTGTAAATGCTTACAAATGCTAACATTGTTGGAAACCTACTAGTGATTCACATCGACAACCAGAATTGTTGAATCTTGCATTACAGTAAATAACCAGAGCCTAACAAACAAATCCTCTGAATGTTTGAAGTAAACCAGATAGAGATGTTTGGAGATCCTATAGACCTTCTAAAATCAAAGCCCAATATTGTGACAGTATACTTTACAGTCATGGAATTTACAGGTTAATACATGTTTATGTTACTTTACCATTTTCCTTGTTTAGTAAACATTGAGACAGTCAGTTATTGTCATGGGCTCTTGAAATTTCCATGGAACTTGAAATTTGAAAATATGATTTACGTCAAACTACTAAATGGTTTCAAGTACATGTACAGTATATTTCATTGTAAAATATGTATTAATATGCAGGTATGAAATTTTTTTATTAAATTAACAGGAGTGGGTGTAAATTTGATGTAAGTAAATATTGAACATGTATTTAATGTGTATACAATGTATCTAAAATATAACTTGAGAAAGAATATATGAGCAAATACTTTTTGACAGCCAATTAACACACACCCAGCAGTGTTTTATTATTTCTTTGTTTAAGTTTGACACAATTCTTTTATGCTCTCAATACTAAGCATTACTTAAAATAATAAAACTACCAAAATACAAAACTAAAGTCACCACTGGCATTAAAAAGAAAAATCTATAAAAAGTTGACTGAACAATTATTCCAAACAATTCATAAAATACCCGCAGAATATCAATCATGAAGTCAGTACTGTAATCTCCTTGCCACTTAAATCCATCACTTCTGCCTTACAGTAATATGCCCTATGCAATGTACATAAAAAAATCCACAAATTCAAATCTTAAAAATAAAAAATTAAAATTCTGCAGCTGCTGCAAAAGTACATATCTGTGAATTATTTGAAGAATCAACAATGTACGGGTACACTGTATGCAGATATGCCATATGACAATGAACACAATGAATAAATACCCAGAAGTCTGATTAACACACTGACCAATAGATACAGAGTACATAAAAAACATGTAAACGTCACCAATAAATCTCATTTCATTGTTGGTAGATCTTGATTTATCAACATTTCGTGTGTGACACAAGTTCCGTGGTAAAATAAAAATAAACGTGTACCACATACACTGTACTATAAGCATTTCCATTTAATATGCTACATTATAATTACTAAAAACATGATTTATTGAAAGATCACAGTCAGATAATTTAATATCTTAAAATATGGAATAGTATTGTCAATTCTATTGTTGAACAGTTTCATAAAAGTTTTCCATCACCAACAGGTACAAGTATAGAGGTGTGGATTTCTGATATTTGTCTTTTCCTCATTTTCATGCCACTGTTAATTTTGGAGGCGATAAATATTAACAGACTTCAATTACAGAGTCTCTGGCTTGTCCCACTCCAATCCATTTGACTAAAATGTGAAAAGATAATCGACATTGATTAAAACTTCATATAATGATTTTTCATACTGTAAACAAACTTATATTCGCGACAACTTTATTTTGTGATCAAGATGTAGAAAATAATATACCAGAGACTTTGAAAACTGATTCGAGCGAGAAATATTCCCGAGGACGAGGCTCTCCTGAAAATTTCTTGCACACAAATAAAAGTTGGTTTACAGTATATGTAACAATGATTGTAAATGCGAGACATTCAGATGGGTGTACCTGGTACTCCGACAAGTTCTTCTATCTTACGAACATAGTTCTGGGCATTCTGAGGTAGATCTGAGAAATTTCGAGCTCTGGAGGTATTACTTTTCCATCCTGGCAGTGTCAAATATTCCACCTCTAATCGGCAGAGATCTTCATCTAGAGCTATCATAACAAATATACCAAATTATGACTTGATTTCTATTTGAATAGTGGTATTCTGCAGCTGTTTTTTTTGGACAAGTTTAATAGCAGAATTAAAATACAGGTAACTTTTGATGGCTAGAGCTTCGATCACTCAAAGATCTTGATCGCTCGAAGTGAGTCTAGGGTCCCGATTATTTTCCCTATAAAAATAAGCAAATTTACTCTTGATTTTTCGAACTCTTGATCTCTCGAAACCCTTGATCCCTCGAAGTCAAACTGCAGTCCCGTTATTCATAATCTATTGTTTTTTATTCTGGATACCTCAAAGTGGCTGTGTATAGGCAAGGGTTACCTAATTAACACCTAATGGTCATTTAAATGGCCCCAGGGGTAATACGCAGGACCCGAGTAATGGGTTGTTTATTAAGGCGACACTTGTCCTGCAAGGTGATAATTGTTCAATGATTGACCATACCGTTACCTAATCTATAATTAACCAACCGTCTTATGATAATTTGTAGACACAGTGAAAAGAAATTAATTGAGACGATAATTTTGAGCCATAGTCAAAATTTATGAATTATAAAATTGTAGAAATTATGCATAACAGCATCGTTGTCATTATAATGATTATTGCTAAACAAGTTCTTACAGCTGGTGAAGGACCCGTACAGTGGAAACAGTGGGTGATACTCAGTTATCTATTTTATGACATGTCGTCTCGCAGTCCAGTAGTACTGAGCAATCTGGTCATAATATGATGCATAAAATAAATAATTATCATGACTTTATTCAATATTTGTTTCTATTTAGTTTTAAAAACATCCAGATCTGTATATTTAACAGAAAAGAAAACGTTTTTTAAGCACGTGCGTAAGGTTTGCACTAAATAAATGGCTTTATCATAAAATCCGGTAAGACTAATTTTAAAACCCGTCGGTCAACCCGGAAAATTCCGAACTCTTGAAAACTCAAACTCTTGATCCCTCAAAGTTTTTCCTCGGTCCCATGGACTTTTCGAGCCATCGAGAGTCACCTGTACCTAAAAATGCAGTTCTCTGTGTAACATATATATTTTAAAAATGTATATAATATGTACATGTACATGTATATTATTAAGTACAGTAAAAATTGAACTTCAATTAAAGCATCTCTCTAAACCCTCCCTCAACTTCAAGGAGTTAAAGGTTTGAACTATGGATCACATTCCTTCATTCTTAACACTAGGACACTTTTTAATTGATAATTACAGAAACTATAGTCTCTGTTTATCATCTGATGAAATGAACATGTTTAATAACCCATATGACTATATTTCAAAGTACTTTAAAGATCATTTGTGGCCCCTCAATGAAAATTTATACAAAAGTTTTGGTAATGCTCGCAGGCACATGTTGTTGTAAATTTTTCTCATAATAAAAATAAATACCCTATACCTAATAATACACAAGGTACCCATCGCAGTCATCTTGGATTTATTTCAAACTGTCACATCAGGTGGAATTTTTGCTTAAAACTCATCGGTAAAATTATTTTGCGATCCTCTCCGTCTTCTGATCGGTGCCTCAACACTTAGCTTCCAACCGATTCAACCAAAACGGTGCATTACACCTGTCTATTATATATCTAAAGAGTGAAACAAAAATTTTACATTGTTTCCAAAGCTCACCTGGAAAACTGTCATAGTTTTTCTCTCCATCCAACTCATATGCTATTCCTATCTTTACTTCATCAAAATCATCCAAAACATCTAGCTTGGTTAAGGCAAGACTACAAAAGATATATTTCAATTGAATAAGGTGTGCATCTATACACAGTCTTTAAAAAAAAAGAAAACCTACTGAAATTGAGTACACATTGTTATATATCTGTTTTCATTCCTAAATGACTGATCTCATTTAATTAAGTGGATGGAAATCCAAATTTGACAATTGCCTTTGGTCAAATGAATTGCCAGTAGCAATATGCCATGGAACAAAATCACCTGAACATACACCAATTGTAGTCTTCACCACTGTTTTACCACAGAGTCAACAAGAAGGAAAAAAAAATATGATGAAATTCAAGGAGAGATATAATTTTTTTTTATATTTGCATTTTTTGGGCATTTTCTATTAATTAAGTTAGCCTATGTGTGAAACCACTGAAAGTGATATGTCATGACAGCAATATGTCCCATTATTCTCACTGTTCATGACACACTAATGATGGAAGAGAATTTGTAAGTCTCACTGTGTGAAGCTGTTGTAATGTAACACAACAGCAATAGATTTTGTTTGTCTTACTGTGTGAATCCATTGATCATGGAGGAGTAACGTAACATGACAATATCCAGCCAACCCACACGCCTCCTCCTCCCTGTCGTCACTCCGTACTCATGTCCCACATTCACAAGTTTTTCACCAATTTCCTGAACATTAAACACACCATTGATGATAATAACTCTTTTTCTAATTATTCTGATTAATTCTAACTATCCACATTTATATCGGGTCATAAATGAAAACAAGAGGCCCATGGGCCACATCGCTCACCTGAGCAACAATAGGTATGATGAAATCAGCTTAATTGAGTCATAATACAAAATATCTGGACAATGTTATATAATACATGTCGATCCTGTATAAATAAAAATCCATTTTCTCCCTGGATATCCTTATGTTTATAATAAAGTCCCTTTTCTAACAGGATGATTTCATAGTCATATCAAATGTTCAGCATTGCAATTCTCATAAAAATTCTCACCCCCCCCCCCCTGTTGTGACCCCATCCTACCCCCGGGGATCATGATTTGAACACATTTGATTTACCCTACCTGAGGATGCTTCCACACAGGTTTCAGCCTTCCTGGCTGATTGGTTTCTGAGAAGAAGATTTTTAAAGATTTACTCTATATATTCCTATGTAAAAATTCAACTCCCCATTGTGGCCCCACCCTAAACCCGGGGGTCATGATTTTCACAACTTTGAATCTACACTACCTGAGGATGCTTCCACATAAGTTTCAGCTTTCCTGGCTGATTGGTTCCTGAGAAGAAGATTTTTGAAAATTTCACGAAAATTTTCAATAATTTCAAATTATCTTCCCTTGCAAAAGGGCGTGGTCCCTAATTTTCAAAATTTTGAATCCCCTTTGCCTATGGATGCTTTGTGCCAAGTTTGGTTGAAATTGGCCCAGTGGTTCTGGAGAAGATGTTCAAAATGTGAAAAGTTTACAGACAGACAGACGGACGGACAGACGGACGACATACAAAATGTGATCAGAAAAGCTCACTTGAGCTTTCAGCTCAGGTGAGCTAACAATATGATGCTGCTAACAAAATGATCTTTAACTGGATACAATTTGAATGACCTTGACTAGCCCTAAGTTATTAGGACCAGGAGCAAGAGGTCTCTATTTTGCATTGATTCAGAGTAAAGGAGAGATGGAGTTTGAGACACAAACCAAACACAATATGCCTCAACCGTCTTATCAAATATTATCATATCAAACATAAATAAAGATGAGATACCAAAACTCATTTCACTTACATTGTGGAGTTCAGTGGGAAATCCCCCACTGCCCACCCTGGTGAGGTAAGCTTTGACCACTCCCACAATGTCCCCCAGACAGTGAGGGGGAATTCCCAGCCCAGTGCACACCCCTCCTATACTGCAGTTGGAAGATGTCACATAAGGGTATAATCCTGTTTAAAGACATTCAATGTTGATTACATTTTACCTCCAAACAACTACAAGTAATACAGTTAGCAGATCAATTCCACTCAATTCTTTTTACCAAAGTCAATGTCTAGAACATTAGACTGGGCTCCTTCAACCAGAATTTTTTTCCCATCTTTGATGGCCTTGGCCAGGTATGGAATTGTATCCTTCACAAAAGGCTTCACCTTGTTACTTAACACCTGTTAAGCAATCAAATATAATTACAGGTATATTCAAAATCAAATTACAAAACACTACTTTTATCAGGCATGTGCATTTTTCTTCCATATTTAATCATTTTTGGTATGTGCATGATATCTGTAATCCGTTGGTGACTGAGTAATCCCTGTAGACACACTACCTTGTATCTCTCCAGCTCTTTGTCCACATCTACTTCTAGATCATCATGGTGACTCTTGTAGTAGTCTATCAACTTCTTAAATCTGAAGCAAGGAGTTGAACAAAATCGTATTATGCACTTCTAAATACAGATTCGAACATTAATTCAGTTTTTTCTCATCATTGATTTTGATTTTTCTGTTACTATCAACAGACCTTAACTTGTGGAAACATGTTTTTTTGGCAAAGTCTCCACAAAAAGTGCTATGTCTAAAAGATTTCTGTAAAATATGGCGCAACATCTACATGTATACATGTATATCTTTACACCAACATTACATTTTACCTTCAATTATCCCTAAGCCACTGTAATGAAACAAAAGTGAAGCATGTTGGAGATACAAACTGGAATAATAGATGTGAGCTATTTAAACTAAAAAGTACTTACTTTTCTGTAAAAAGAGAGAAATCCCCAACAAGATCACCCACACGCAAACCATTACGAGTTGCCTGACAAAAATCAGATTCAGTGAGTGTATTTTCAAACATGATTTCTCGTTAAAGAGGTAAAGAAAAAAAACACCAATAATTAATTGCTTAGAAACCTTTTCATCTTAAGGAAAAAATGGTATAACTGCCGAGTATCATTTCTATACATAAAAGGGATGTACCCTTTGGTATCACATTCAAAAAATTTTTTTGCATAACTAATAAAATTTATCAAAGGACAATTTCTTGTAAATTTCAGAGACCTAAGAAACTTTACATACTATGAAACTTAAATTAAAACATATTTTTTAGGTACTGACCACCCTTCTTCTCATGTTTCTGTTTTCTCAATACAGATTTACAATTAAATTTTTAAAGATGTGTAATTTTTTTCCATTTCAAGACAGTTTTAAAATTTAAAAAAAAGCAAATTGTTGGACAATTTTTGTGTAAAAAAAAAAAATGAAAACTAGACATCATTGGTATGGTGACCATCTCTAAGGGCCCCGCTTAAATAATAGAAAATAGTATAAAAGCACTTCAGAGGATTTTGCTTTGACATTGACCTATAACTAAGAAATTTTGAGGTTGGCATAGAACTTTAAGTCAAGCTCATTACCCCTTACCAACAGGCATTTTTTTGGTTTAATATGAGTGTAATATTAAGCCAATGGGAAAAAAATTATGGTCTAAAACTGGATTTTAAAGAAATCTGCTATAACCTTCACAATTGACCTTGAAACTTGGTTTAAGGTAGCTGCACACCCTTTACACAAAAGCTCTGTTAATGTGAAGTATGAGCCAGATAGGTCTAAAGGGAGAGTAAATATGCTCTGAATTTTTTTTGCTTTTTTTTGCGTGGTCTGATGACCTTGACCCTTGACCTGGAAATGTCATTCGAGGTCACTGCACACCCTTTGACCAAAGGCACTCTGTGGGTGACGTACGAGCCAGATTGGACCAAGGGGAGATAATATATGATCTGGACAAGGATTTTTCAGATAATTCTGCTGTGACCTTAACCTTCGGCCTAGAAACTTGGTTCAAGGTCACTGTACACCCTTTACCCAAAAGCACTCTGTAGGTGAAGAATGAGCCAGATTGGTCCAAGGGGAGAGAAAATATGGACAAGTGATCTCGGGTGGACAGACAGACGGACGGACAGACTGATCACTATAGGTCGCCCGCAGCGCGGGGCCCTAATAAAATTGCAAAAATCTCTGTCATCACTGTTCAACAACAGATTTTGCATACCTTAGATGAATAGGCCGGACCAATGCCTTTCTTTGTTGTTCCAATTCTATAAATGAAAAATTTACATAATACAAATTTAGATTATCAAAGATATATATGACATAAATGTGACGAATATGAAAGTTAGTTAACTTATTCTCAATTTAAGAGAATAAGGTATGTTTATAATTAAGACTTACTGTAACATTAAAGAGCACACAACTGTTGATATTTTTAATGCATCAATTTGTAATCAAAAGATGAACGTATATACAAATGTAAATGATATAATCTTGTTTATACCTGTAGCAAGTAGTTCAGTTTCCTTAATGATATAAACAGGAAATATTTTGGAATTCGGGATAAATAATGTCTGACACATAGTTATCACTTCTAGTTTATTTATAGCTTTGACTAATGCATCATCACTGTACAAGTCTCAATGAGATTTAGCAGCTGTAACAGGCAGTGTATAGACTGGAAAAAGAGGACAATAGAATCTAGGTTGTCGAAAGGAGAGTGCTTACATACATGTAGGCTTTAGTCAGCTCTCTGGTCCTTACAGTGTTTATCTGAAGTAATTTTATTTTGACTTAATGAAAATAGGATGTTAAACTCAAACTAACAAGCAAATTGTCCTTGTAATTGTATTGTACAAGAGTTCAGTGCTGTGTTGTTTATATTTAAATCCCACATCAGTGTCTTGATCCCTGTATAGGTCACTCACACACAAATGTCAATTCTGATGTCAATGCTGCCAAAAAATCTCCAGTCATTATGAAGTGTGCATTATTCTCTAATGATTTATACAGTGGTCTTTATTTAATCCTGGTTTAGGAACATGATTCAGTTAAGAACTTCATAAATTAGACTAAGAATATCCTTTATCTCAAACCACAGGCATATCCATGACCAAGCTGTACAAGATTATAACTTGCGTGTATAAGATAAACAAATGCATCATACACAAAAACAAGAGATGACCTTTGTGCACTAGTGACAGAAATACATAGTACTTACACATTTTTGCCACGTCCGGACTCCTGGAGACCATCCACCATCTGATGAACATCAAACACTGAAAACAATAGAGAAAACAACTCATACAGTACTGAATAGTCTGAAATCCAAGTTACAGTTCCATTTTAATGTCTTGCACAAAAATGTTTATTGTCATTTTGTAAAAATATACAATGTCATGATGGGTCTGGCTGTCACACACTATTTAAGGTACTGGTAAGACTAACAAACAACAGATGGGCCAAATTTTTCCTGAAAACACAATGTTTT
>WFKH01006014.1:19000745-19041799 GCA_016163765.1 Magallana hongkongensis | reverse complement strand
GTTCGAACTTCTTTAACAAGAGAAAAGCTGTCAATGTGAAAAAAAATCTGTCCCCCCCCCCCCCCCCCCCCTAATGATTTTATGCATCTGACACAATTGTATCTTTGCATACATGCAAGGTGTTCAACATGTGTCTCTTATTATTATCGTAGATTAGTTCAACAGATTCCAGCCAAATGATAATAAGTAGAAACATAGCATGCCACCTCCTACACACTAGGCACTGAAGTGAACGCGTACTACGGATATTAATAAAACCTGCTTTGTTATATTAATGTCAATTTAACCCAAACTGCTATCCGACAAAGAATGAATAATACTCAGAAATGCAGAAAACCCAAAGCTTGATAAAATTCACTATGTGGGACTCAAAGAGAGCGTTTCGTGATTTGTTTCCCTATTTTTCGGATTTTGAAATAGTCCCTTAAAAAAATAATATAACGACATGCTTCTGTAATGTTACAGGAAGGTCGATCAAGGTTATCATAAATGTGAAATATACACAAACTTTACAAATACATAACTTATAACAAAAGAGTGAAAATCTAAATCAAATAATACAACAGATGAAGAGAAATCAGATAAAACACGGAAATACGAACCTGACATCGACAGCAAATGTCGGCATTGGCAGCGATCATGTCAACTATTTTTCCTTTTCCCTCATCTCCCCATTGTGATCCAAGGACAACAGTTACGGGGTGTGTGGGATCTGTTCTAGGTTTTTTATGGGGAGCAAGGCCATTTAATGACGTTGCCATGTTTTTGTTGTTTTTTTCACTCGCCAGAGCTCAGAAATATTGCTTGTGTATTCCTACAAACTTTAACACTGCGCATGAACAGGGGGAAAAAGGCGCGAAATGATGCGTTTCGCCTTTACTGGGTCGTTCGTAGAATATTCGCAAAATTCACATGCATTTTTACATTCACACAGGGCCCATGATAAAATATAATTAACAAACTAGTTTTTACATTCTCTAACCTACAGATTGTTTTTAAGAATGGAAACAAGTCTCTTGCAACAAAAGGCACATGGGCCATGTCGCTCACCTGTGCAATGTCCAACTTTAATTAAAAGCATGAAACAATTGTAGTAGTTGGGGCTATATGGACCATGCATGGATATCAGCCTGGGTAGCTCAGTGGTAGAGCTCCTGACTAGAGTTACAGGGGTCACGGGTTTGATTTCTGGTCCAGCCATATGTTTTCAATATTTCTCCTTTCCTATTACATTTGGTGCAGTGACCTGCCCCTGGAACTGACAGGTTAACTCCTGCCAGGGGAAGAACCTGGGGTGATCTTCGAGGGCGAAAATCATTTAAGGGAGGAGGAATGTGACGGTCAGACCTGTTTGAATGCCGGCGCCAGATAGCTCAGTTGGTGGAGCACCTGACTAGAGAAAATTCAGGGGGCCCGGGTTCGAATCCCGGTCATTATATATATTTCTCCCATCCCGTTACATTTGGTGCCGTGCCGGCCCCTGGAACTGGCAGGTTAACTCCTGCCAGGGGAAGAACCTGGGGTGATCTTCGAGGGCGAAGATCATTTAAGGAGGGAGGAATGTAGTAGTTGGGGCTATATGGACCGTGGATATCGGCCTGGGTAGCTCAGTGGTAGAGCTCCTGACTAGAGTTGCAGGGGTCCCGGGTTCGATTCCCGGTCCAGCCATGTTTTCAATGTGTTATATGCTCACGCATGATTCCTCCTTTCCTATTACACAATTATCTTCTTAAAATTAGACCTTTCATCCCAGTCTTTGTTATCTGTTAAATTTCGCCCATGAAAGATCCTTTTACCCTGTTTACGAGCGACAACAGACAACGAAAAGTGAGATGAAAGGTCTAATTTTAATTACCGGTAGATTAATGCAAGTACTAAACTACTACCCTTATAATTGAGCTTTAAGTTTAATTAAAATACCAACCAGAAGGAAGGAAGCTAGTGTTGTTGTTATAGTTTATTAAAGAACTTTACACTTTAATGTTGCTTCCAAATTGATTTCACATTTAAGTCATATTCATGTTATAATTTTTCACATTTAAGTCATATTCATGTTATAATTATTAAAAATCTTGCGTTAATCTACCTGTAATTAATTCAATTCCACATAGAGTGATTTGGCATGGTAGAAATTATTAAATTATTAAAATTAATAATTTCTACCATACCAATTTATTTTTATTCTAATTCATTATCTATAAAAGATCTACATTAGATGAGGGTGTATGTATATGTCCTTATAATTTACAAAAATGCCAAATGGAGGGATGTGGGGAATTGATGCATCACATTTTCAGTGGAAGGCGTTCCGGTATGTACAGGTATATACCAATATATTCCTATTTCAGTACGATCTGAAACCTCATTGTTTAAAACCTCTTTAGCACTAGCTATCAAATATTGCCCTGGTGAAGTAATTAATCAATATTCTTTATTCTTTATTGACCAAATTATGAGCCATGCATGTCGCTTATAGGTATATAATACACACTATTAACAGGAGAATGGCGGAGGACTGTACATGGTATATATATCAAATGGGCTAACAATGTATAATATTATTAATATATAATATATATGTAAATATATGTAAGACTAATTTAAAAAGTTTTAATTGTATTATCTCTAATTTTATTAATATTATTATTCCATCAATAAATGTAACAAGGTTTTTTTTATAAAATAAAATAAATCAACAACAATTACTGAGTTTTGAGTTTGCCTGGTGAATACTATAAAACTAAATGATAACAAGTAAATAATTGGCTTGTTGCACGAAAAATAAAAAAAATATAAAAATCATGAGTATTACAAACACAGAAGTATCAACTGTCTTTGGTTTATGCTAATATCCATCAATTCAAATACTAAGAACAGTACATATACAGCCAATTTATGAAAAAGACCATTCAACCTCTGACCCTTCAGTATTTAGTGAGCTAGCAAACTGTGGAGAATATGATCGACGGAACCCTGTAAAATTGTAATTGCTGTTCAGAGAATCACTGTTGATGACTACACCAGAGGATGCTTCAATGGACTGGTAGCTGTCTGTAGAACAAACCAATAGTCCTCGCTCCTCCTCCTCCGAGGACTCCATCCTCTTGTTCTCCTCAGGTATCTCAACTGAGCTGAGAAGATAAACATGTAATAATATTAATATAAACTGGATGCTCCATCATTATAAGGCCATTTAATAAACATTAAAGCCAAATGTGTATCAGATACTTAAATATACAGATTATGATACAGTATATTAATCATTACACTCATTATACCAGTATAAAACAATACAGAGAGCATTTTATTCATTTATAACTAATAGCAATGGAGTTCAAACATGCAGAGCCACACAAAAATATCCTAATTTTTGTATATTGCATTCACTTTGTACATTGGTACTCACTTTTTGTTATAGCAGTAAACTGCAGGCAGCATTATACAAATGGATGCCATGCTAAGCCATGTGGAGAGATGGACATCAGGGTTCCAGTGGAAAGGCTTCTCATTAAATAATGTCCAAAACAGCACAACCAACGGGGTTTGGAGGCTCTGAAAAATGTTAAAATCATTTTTCTTAATCTATTTGAACAGAAGAGTTACTGCCCTTTTATTGTGTTCTGACACAATCTAATTACTACAATACATTTGAAATGAACAATAAAATGACGTACATAATTAAATGTATAGAGAGATTTAAAATACTTTCAGTAGATTTAAATTCAGTATACCCTGATAATAAAATTAAATTATTTAAGAGTAGATCCTCCATTAATTATGACATTATTTGTTGAAAATCCATTGCAATTAATTTCATTTTAATGGTTACATGCTGCAGTGTCTATAAATTGTCACAGATTTCAGATGATGATCGACGTACAGATATCAGTGAAATACATATTATATCCTAGCTATTTACCATGATAATGATGAGATAATTGGCTCCTTCTGAAAAGTGCAAGAACAGCACAGCAAACATGCGAGTCAGTAACATGGCTAGGATGGTTATCCCCGAGTATAAATGAGTCAGGTCTGGACAGTCTGTAGCACCAAGGAAGCACCCAAAAATAAATCGAAGCCTACAAGAAAATGGAAAGGAACCATGCAGAACTTGAGCACATGTGGTACAGGCAAAAAAAATCTAGAAAAATTGAATGCAAATCAAAGAAGAAAATATAGTAAACTACATAGAAGCCTACTATGATCGGACTGGACAAGGGTCTGTCAAAACATTACGTTGAAACCTACTGTAAACCAACTTTTATTTGCGTGCGAGAAGTTTTTGCGAGGTTTGCAAGGACCTCGTCCTCACGAATATTTCTCGCTGCGAACCAGTCGTCGTATGGTCTGGATAAGGCTTGGTCGCAAACATTAGTCGTCGCGAACAAGTTTATCAGAAGTAAATCGCGAATAAAGTCGTCGCGAATAAAAGTTGGTTTACAGTATCTGGATTTAACGCCTATTAAAAGCTTCTATGTAGTTCACTATAATGCAAATTCCACTATGAGATTTTTTATGAATAGATATTTTTTTCATTGTAAAAAAAATACACATAGTAGCCAATTGCAATGATAGCCTACTTTTAATACTGTACATTGAAGAAACCCGAGTTTTCCCCTCTGGCACTAACTCAACCTGAATTGGGTACTGTTTAAATTCTATGATACATGTATATATATATTCCTGTACTCTTTTTATAATGCATGATATTAAAACAAAAAATATATCTTTACCCATTAACACTCATACAAAAATTTCTGGACAAAAGTCCCTTTTAATGAATCCATGAATATACAACTTGATCAATCTGTGTAGAAATTTAACCAAACTTTAGAGAGAAACAACACTTATAAGTAATGCAAATATCAATATAAACTAACCCTTTCCAAAATGACTTAATGGAGTCTGCATCACCAAACCCAGGAATAAGATCAGTCCAAAAGAGCAATATCAACGAAATGAGACAGAAAAAATAGGACCAGAACATCATGTGTATTGTTTCAAGAACAACAAGGTCTTTTGATGCAGTGGAAGATTTGGAAGACTTTTCAAATACAACATTGACAATGGCTTGTGGAACCTGAAAAAGGCAATTAAAATAAAAAGTATTTAAAGTATAAATGATACTCATAATTTCTTTTATATATATTTTATATATCTATTAAGTTTTACAGCAATCCATTGTTTTTATTGTTGGTAAAGTACCAAAAGTAAAGAAGTAGCAGGAGAAATACATGTCTCCAATGTGGCTTTTGAACTTATATGTCATCCTGTGTAACTTGACGAGCATGAACTTAATATTAAATCTGATTAAAATTAGATTCCACTGAATTGAAATGTTATTCACAGATTTGCAACTAAGAGCAAAATGACATGCAGCATTGACTCATTACAGTACAATATAGAAGTTTATTTCTGATGGTCAGAAAAAGTTATTACAAAATAGAGAGAATCTGACTCCATGCTTAAAAAGGTTGTCGATTAAAATTTAATCTGTATACATACCTGCTCTATACTTTCAGCTTTCTGATAGCATAAAAATTTCAAAAATATATTTGTTCTGACATTTTTATGAACTGCATTATATATAGTACATTTTCACTTCTGCTTCTAGTCTGTTTACATAATCAATTGTAAAATGACTTATATTTTTAACATCAAATGAAAGTGAATCTACAAGTTAAATCATTCTGCATACTTCTTCAACTAATGTAATTGGTAAATGTGAATTCTGGCACCAGAGAAGGAAGATTATAGAACACCTCACCCTATTTAGTTTATTCCCTAAACACATCCCTTAAAAATCTGTGTGCATAGACCATTAATGTTCATAGAGTATTTATAAAGAGTTAAAAGTGCATGTACATTGTCGCTAACAAATTAACCTTAAACCATGGACTTTCAGAATGATGCACTTTCTATCTCTTGCATCAAAACAACTTGAAAATGACTCTGATTTCAAGAAAATTATGCACATAATATATAGGTAGTGGTACAGCACTGAGTTGGACATGTTGTGGTGATTTCAATAAGAAATGACTGACAAACAATGAAAAAGACAGGCCTAGGTCAAATTTCTGTTTGACACGTACAACTACCAAAGTCAAATGGCTTTTACAATAAATATACTTACAAATCCAAAAAAATAGCAAAGAGGCCACAGAATCCCTGCTAGGCCAGATGCTCCACCATCATCTTTTCTTGCAGATTTATCTTCCAGTTTAGGAAATATGCTTGGTATAAGAGCAATCAGTTCTGCACAAAACACTAAAACTGCAGATGTTGCTTTTCTAACAGATGGTTTTTTATGAAGAATTATAAATCTATAAAACAAAGAGGAAATGGGTTATTTCACTTAAAATAATAAATAATATTTATACATGAAAAGAATAGTTTTATAACCAGAGTAGAGTGATACAATTGGATCCTCAAAGCTTTAACTTCCAATTAAGTTTAACGAATTAATTACCACATGTTGGCTTGAACTCACAACCCTTTATAAGTTTATTTACAGACGAATCTAAAGGGCTAACCCACCACTAGCTAGTGCTAGAAGGAGCATGGCAGTACTTGGCCTATCATACACACACTATCACATAAGAAATATAACAATGCATGTTTTTCATTAGCGTATATAACTATATATTCAGAATATGATGAGAAAATACAAATGTAGACAAGTGTGACTGTCAGACCGGTTTGAAATCCGGTGCCAGATAGCTCAGTTGGTAGAGTACCTGCATGACTAGAGATTTAGAGGGTCCGGGTTCGAATCTGGTCCGTCATTATTTCTCCCATCCCATTTAATACCAAACCTACCTTGTGAGGAATGTCACTGGTATAGCAAAATTAGGGGCTAGAGCTTGAAGGTATGGAGGAGTGCGTGACCCGTTTGCTGCATATACCAGAAATACAGTGGACACAGCATCAGCAAATCCAACACATAGCATATCCCGTCTGTGAGATTTCACTATTATTTGAGCGCTTTTGAAAAGTTTCCCAAAAAGTAAAATAGATACCAATATCACTGCTGAAAGCAGTAGATTTATAACACTGACGATGAAGATGACAGCGTAATTGTCGATTGCAATTTTTGAAGAATTTCCAGTCGTGTTGACAGGTATAACAGAACTGCTCATCGAGTCTAGCCATAATGGTGTGAAGATTGTTGAAGTCGAAAGTCCGATTACAATTCCAAATGCAAGAACTAGAAATTTTAGCATTATCTAAAGGAAAACAATATTATTAACAGAGACAGAGGGCAATGTCTTGCACTTCTGCCATCTTGAAATCATGTGACCAAAAAAGATCACGTGATGTACTTTCGCTTTTGCGCTTTTTGCTGTCAAAATGTCCAAATTCTAGTTGTTTGAACTTGACACACGTATATATCATAACAAAATTGAGCTGGGTAAGACTGAGCTGTCGTACTTTAATAATCAACTCATACCAAATGTGCATTCGAGATCCAACGGTCAAGCATAGTCACGTGACATAGTTATCTAGACCAAGGAGGGGTTGAAATATGGCCAGCTCAATACATTGCAAGTCCATCATCGGGAGATGCACTGTAGGACTGCGTCGTGTAAATGATTTGAAGGTGGCAGCATGCACGTCTTGGATGCAACATCGTCCACTGTCAACTAAGTTCCCAGAATTTCAGAACAATCCACAACTTCAAAGCCATGACCAAATTTATAAGTTCAGTGTGGAGAACCCTGATGAGTTTTGGAGCACTCTTGCACGATCCCGTTTGCAGTGGTCAAGAGATTTTGACACTATTAAGGACTGTGACATAAGCAAGGGACACATCAAGTGGTTTCTTGGAGGCCAGTTGAATGCATCAGGTAGATTAAATTTAATGAGGATCATAAACATAACGTACAATTTGGTGTCTTGTGTTTTACCAAGGAAGTCTTATTGTTGCTTTGTTATTCTACAAATTCATGAGTGAGAAAGAGGGGTATTTGGAACAATGGTACTACAGCTAGTGTAATAAAGGTAGAACGTATATGGAACATATACCAATCACTGTATAGTTGCCCTGCAAAATTTTCCTTTCATCTAAAATTTGTATATTCCTGCGCAGATGAAAATTAGTAAAATATCAAAACTAGATCTCGGACTCCCCCCAACCCCCCTAGAAAAAAAATTCTTGATTGACTTTCTTAATAAATCTGTTTAAATTGGTTGGGTTGAGTGTGACGTACTGTGTATTAGATGGGGTGAGTACTATCTTGTATGCAATTTTAATAAATAAAACCAAAGTTTATACTTTGGAAAAAAAAAGTTACTGTACATAAAAGGATTGCAACTTGAACTTCTATATAAAGATGAATCGATATATTAATATGTATAGTCAATGAATTTATTTTGAAGACTTTAGATCTCCAAATTGAAATGAATAATCCCCTTATTGAAGATTAAACACATTTTTTTGTTGGTTGGTTTGGAAACAGTGCTATAGTTGCAAAACATAATTCAACAATAATTAAAATGCATGCATGATACCTACTATACATGCTATAGTTATTAATATTTCGAGACTACCAGTAGTTGTTTATAACTTACAAGTTGGGTCTTCCTCTCTTTGTCATTAAGAATATGAGTGTACAAGACATAATGATCATTATGTAGAACCATTTTAACAAGAGCTTGGACTTTCAGTGGGATGTTACTATCTTGTTTGCTCACAAAAACAAGCTGTCAGATTTTGACCTCTTTCTTCTAATTCGCTAAAAGAAGCTCATTAATATTCATAGACTGTAAAAGTCAGAAGTTTTTTTCCCATGATCTGCTCTGTTGTGTGAAATTGACATTGTTTCAACTGAAATACACAGCCCTGGATGAAGTCGAACAAGTGTCATTGTGTTCAATTTATTCATATCTATTAGCTAGGACAGTTAACCATGTATATAGACCCTGCCTTCATCAAATCGACGTTTGTCATGTACTGCCCAAAGTCCAAGCTCTAAAAAAATGTTAAAACAGCTCTAAGTGGATGAACTTTGTTGCAGTGAACACTGTCACCTATATTTCTTGCAGCTGTAGTTTTTCCAGATCAGCAGTCTGACGCATGTATTTACCACACTATGAAAATGATTTTTTTTTTAAAGGAGTAGAAAAGAAAAGTCAGATTTGTTTCCATTAAAATAGACTTTAAAAATCCCATCCTGTGAATGAGAATGTCAGTAAAGATTAAGAACAAATTTACTTCCTGGTGTTAACTAAGAGACATTGGACTTTTCTGCAAACTGTATTAATGTTTCGCTGCAAAGCAAACCCCCCCCCCCCCCCCCCCCCCCAATCCTATTGGGTCACGACACAACTGAAGAATGCAAGTGCAAATATAAAATGAATCTTGTCTTTGAAGTCTAGTGACATTTAAACTAATTTATAACTCTGATTTGAAGTGAACTGTGTTGACCGACACCTTGATACACTTGGGGATTCAACCGCCCTGATTTGGGAGAAAGATGAACCAGGTACAGAGGAACATGTTTCATACAGGTACAAACACAAATCTGCTATTGGAGGGCTTATAGGAAAATGTCAATTAGCTATATATTAAAATAATATATAGACCTTTTAGGTTTAATTTGAAGAAATAAAATAAAATAAATTCACAATTATTGATTACTATGAATATAATTTTGTTAAAATATTTCTCTCAGAGTGAGAGAGAGACAGAGAGAGAGAGAGACCCAATTTAATTAGCATTAATGTGTATACTATAATTAACATTTAATGTAACATATAATATTGCTTTATATTTATTTTGTTGTGATTTTACCTTGGAGACTGAAAATTAAAAAATTTATTATGAATATTTTGTAAATATGTCAGAAAAATTTGATATGCAACTCATATGCCTTCATGTATTTATTAATAAGGAGCCATTCAAATATCTGTAATAGATGGTATTGAGATAACTAACATATAATTTTTATTAACATTACAGACAGTTGTCACAGATGGTTAACAGAATCTCCAACATGCTGAAGAAACATGGAGTAAAGAAAGGGGACCCTGTGGCCATTTACCTCCCCACATCCCCTGTAGCAATCGCCTCCATGTTGGCCTGTGCAAGGATTGGAGCCATTCACAGCGTTGTGTTCGCTGGGTTCAGTGCAGAGGCCCTGGCAGGAAGAATAGAAGATGGTAGATAATCATCATATATTTCATGGTTCCCTCTTTTTACAAAGCTTTCTGTATAATTGTATTTTTCTGCGGGGAGCTATATATTTTTTGCGAAATTTTGCAGCATCATATCTCAAGTCCCAATAGCACAAAACTCAATAGCAAAAATGTTTATCAAATCATCCTAAAAGCCACATATTAAGAAATTGCAAAAAATGAATATACCTTGTTTTGTCCCTTCTGAAACATATACATGTAACAGTATTCAGAACTCCTTTTATACAATGATATAGATACATGTATTATCGTGCATATATCAGTCGTATCTATTTATGGTTTAGCAAAAAATTAATGCAATAATTACATGCATTTCCATTTGATATTTAAGCAAAGGCAGAAACAGTCATAACAGCTGACGAGGGTGTGAGGGGTGGTCGCAAGATTCCCCTGAAGAAGGTTGTAGATGAATCAGTATCGAAGTGTTCCTCGGTGAAGAGAGTCTTTGTGTACCGAAGAACAGGGAAGGGAACCCTGGGAAAAAATGACTTCTCACTAGATGATGTAATTATCATGATGTAACTTACCAGTATACAATTGCAAATTCTTTGACATCAAAGCAATAAACAAAAAGCAAATAAATATTACGGTGTAGTTATTATATAGGATTTTTATGATTTGTGATGGTATATGATTTTGGTTAAAGACAAAGAAATGTACTAGTGATTTACAGTTGTGTAATTTTCAAAGGAAATGGCTAAAGAGTCTGATGTCTGTGATCCGGAGTTGATGGAAAGTGAAGACTTTTTGTTCATGCTGTACACCTCGGGCTCTACAGGAAAACCCAAAGGCATAGCCCACTCCACCGCCGGCTATCTGCTGTATGCTATGATGACACAGAAGGTGAGTCAAATATTTGGTGTTTTTTCCATGTACATGTATATTTATTGTCATATTGTCATTGCACTGTGAGCAAGATTATTTTAGCTCAGTCTCAGATACAGCAGAGGAATTCAAGACTGTTTTCTATTGCACACGGATATGAAAAGCTATGCAATTATGAATCTTTCCTCTCTCTCTCTCTCTCTCTCTCTCTCTCTCTCTGTACATATTGATTTTAGTTTATAATCCACCATTTTTTTGTCGTTGGCAGCATGTGTTTGACTACAAGGTCGGTGAGAGGTTTGGTTGTGTGGCTGACATTGGTTGGATCACTGGACACAGTTATGTGGTCTATGGTCCGCTCCTAAATGGAGCCACCACAGTGCTATTTGAAAGTAATCCTATCTATCCAGACGCAGGCAAGTTAACATAATACATTCAAGGGTCATACATGCATGTGTCTCAAAAATGGTTAAAAGGAGAAGATTATTGCAATTTTAAATAAATCAACTTCTGTCTAATGAACTCATGCAATCTCATGTGATTAAAAACAAGGAATGACAAACAAATTAATTGGTTCGTCTTCAGCAATACTTACTTAAAAAGAAGACTTCACACTGATTCTTACAGCAAGGCTAGGTATATAACAATGGTTTCTTAACATTTTAAAGGCAGATACTGGGAGATGACAGAGCGACTGAAGCTACAACACATGTACCTGTCCCCCACTGCTCTTCGCATGCTTTTAAAGGAGGGAGATGACTTTGTGACCAAGTATGACAGGTCTTCATTGAGAAAGCTTGGATGTGGTAAGGGGAGATAATCTGCTTAAATTTTCTTCTTGAATCAATACTTTATTCCAGTACTTGCAATTTTGCCTGCTATATAAAATATAAAATGCTTGCAATGTAAATTCTGATATTGAGGTACATAATTTGTGTTTATATGATGCCTGCGCTCCAAAAAATGTGTGATTGTAATTTTTAAAATTAATTTCATTATTCATAACCTATTAGAGATTGTGATTTTGATATGAAATGCAGCAAATTGGTATTTTCAGTTGGGGAGCCGCTGAACCGTGAAGCATTTGAGTGGTACCGGGATGTGGTAGGTGGTGGACGGTGTGATGTGGTAGACACCTGGTGGCAGACAGAGACCGGGGGCATCTGTATTACACCTCGGCCCTCAGAGGAAGGGGCACCCATTTTACCAGCCATGCCAATGAGACCTTTCTATGGAATTGCTCCTGCACTGGTCGATCAAAAAGTAGAAATTTAATATTTTTTTATTGTATGTTAATATTGATGGATACAATGTCTAACCAATGTCAAAGTAACAAAAGCTTTTTGTAAGGTCCTGAACTTGGTGGCATCATATTCGTGTGTTAGAAAATGACAAGGTTAATGACAACTTTGCCATCCTTGATAATTCTCACCTGGAACTATTTTTGATAGAGATTTGGCTTGATATTTGGATTGATGCCTTAAAGTATGATACGTTTTGATTTTTAGGAATTTTTTCTTGATTTTATCACTTTTCACAATGTCAATTTCTCAAAACTTGTTTTTCCTTGGATATCATTTTGACTAATAATTATACTGTAAGTACATGTACTTGCACTATATAAATCTGGTATTTATTTTTTTGGTAGGGTCAGGAAGTGACAGGAAATGATGTCAAGGGAGCTCTGTGTATTAAATCAGTGTGGCCTGGGATGGCCCGAACAATTTACGGAGACCACCAAAGGTTTCTGAACACCTACTACAATCCATATCCAGGTATGTGCAATTTGCACTGAATCAGCATTTCTTCTCGTCACAATCACACCTTATGTGAACCTGTGTTCATACACAAACACAAACTTTTATTTAATTTTCATGATATTGATATTTTATGACCAGATTATGATATTCTAACATTATAAGTAATGTTGACTTGCAGAAATCCAGCTGATGATATGTATCCATTTGAAAGTCAATAATAATGACTTTGAATATTATTTTAGGGTACTACTTCAGTGGGGATGGAGCCAGAAGGACAAAGAGTGGCTACTATCAGATCACCGGGAGAATGGACGATGTTCTAAATGTTAGCGGCCACAGACTGGGGACAGCAGAGATTGAAGATGTACTGGTAAGTGTAATGTTCAAGATGAAGATGTACTGGAAAGTTTAACATTAAAGATGATTGAAAATAATGGAAATATCTTTAAGTTTGATCAAAGTACAAAGCATCATTAATAACAAGAGTCGCCTAAATTTTCATTTCAACACTTGATATATATACAGTCTTTAAAATTTATGTTCAATGCAAATGTGCCTGTCTGCTAAATTGACAGCATACTGCAATAAGACTTTCATAGTATAATTTGAGTAAAAATTCATTAGGTTCAATCTGATTAAAATCAGTTGTTCTGTTACGCTACCGCTCTCAAACATCTGAATCAACTCGCTTAGAGGTCACGTTCAAATGACCTTTTGATAAATCAATCAGATTGTGGCTGGCAAAACCTTTATTTATAATGTGACGGTCAGACCGGTTCGAATACTGGCGCCAGATAGCTCAGTTGGTAGAGCACCTGACTAGAGATTCAGGGGGCCCGGGTTCGAATCCCGGTTTGGTCCATCATTATTTCTCCCATCCCGTTACATTTGGTGCCGTGTCAACCCCTGGAACTGACAGGTTAACTCCTGCCAGGGGAAGAGCCTGGGGTGATCTTCGAGGGGGAAGATCATTTAAGGGGGGAGGAATGTGACAGTCAGACTGGTTCAAATACCAGCGCCAGATAGCTCAGTTGGTAGAGCACCTGACTAGAGATTCAGAGGGCCCAGGTTCGAATCCCAGTCTGGTCCGTCATTATTTCTCCCATCCCGTTACAATAAATATTAAGATTTTTGGGTCGTTCGGACAGGACCTCTAAGCGAGTTGATTCATATGTTTGAGAGCTGCAGCATATCACAACAACTGATTTTAATGAGATTGTCATTAGGTTGCTCTGTTTTTGCAGGATGACCAAGAAGAGGTGGCAGAATCAGCTGTTGTGGGGTATCCCCATGAAATCAAAGGAGAGGGTAAGACACTATTCTCCCCAAAGGGAGAAAATTCAAGTGCTACAAATTTTAAACATATTCATGTTTTAAATATTTATTATTGTACGTGTCTTAATTCTTCAATGTAGTAAGTTGGCAATTGCATAATTGATTTGATGAAGAATTCGATTTAATTTTATCAACAAAAGCAGTGGATTTGAGATCAATGATAGTATATAAATACAAAATTACTTTTAAAGAACAGATATATGTATTATATAAGTAGAAGTGCTGTATTTATCTTGCCTTTTAGGTATCTATGCATTTGTGGTCCTGAAGGGGGAACATGACATGCCTCTAGACAAGCTTGCTGATGAACTGAGGGGCATGGTGAAAACGAGGATATCCTCATTTGCTCAGCCTGATAAAATTCTGGTATTGTTATTAATATGACTTCTGGGCTAATTGTGTTGATTTACATATTATTTGTGCTTTTGATGTATGAAAAAACCAGATTTGATATTTAATCAATCTACGGTATGTAAGTGGGTTAGGGTTGGGGGTGTGGTTACGATGATTATAGTAAAAAACAATTTTTCTTTTTACATACATGCTTGAACATGAGTTTGATGTATCATATAAATATCTCCTTTGAAATTTTCATGCATTTATTTTTTGATTTTAAGTTTGCTCCTGGACTTCCCAAAACAAGATCTGGTAAAATAATGAGGAGAATCTTAAGAAAAGTGGCAGCAAATAAACCTGATGAACTTGGGGATACATCCACACTTTTTGATCCATCAATTGTGGAGGCCATAGTGGAAAAGCATGAGGAGGTTTACGGAAAGAAGCAATAGCCAAGCAATGACCAAGTCGTTCCATCCAATTTAACTCTTGTTTTGATTTTTTAAGTAGAGACATTAGTGTGGGTCGATCATCCTTGACATGTGAAAAATAACAGTATTTATCCATTGAATGTGAATGTACTTTAATTACCACACCGTCTTTCTCGCAATGCATTTTGAAATACAGCAAACTTTATTTATAACTGAAAGGCTTAATTCCAAATATTCTAAATACAGGTAAAATCTAGTTTCAACATGCTCTCAGGACCTGCAATTTTATACCTCTAGTATTATGCAATTGTAAGTTTGTATTAGTACCTTGTTGCTTAGTACTTTTACCAGGTTGTAAGATTGAAACATACCAATAAATTGTTTTATACGCTAGCTCTGAGATCTGGATAATTTGAATTGATAAAAAAAAATCCAAACATTATGTTCGATAAGTCTGTGAAACTTGCATTTATTCATGGAAAGAATGTCAATTCATTATTTTTCACTTTAATTTTGAAATAACTGAGAGAATCTGTTGCTTGTATTAAACAACAAGTATCGGTAAATGTTCTGTTGCAAATACAGTGTATTTATCATGAATATTCCTGTTAAAAAAAAGAGTTTTAACATGAAAAAGTATATCAACTAGTGAATGACCTTGAGAATTAACGATATGCAAACCCTTTGTAATTTTTTTCCTTCTCATTAGTTCTTTATACATTATGTATTTTAATTGTTATGTACTTGTATATTACGTATACAGTACATTGTAATTATTTTTTTTTACGTGTGTTGTTTTTTTTACAAAGATTATCAGTTATCTTGTTAAAAAAAAAAAAAAAAAAAAATTATAAGATCACCTTTAAAAATTTGATTTTTTGTCCTCTCAAATTAAAATAGGTCAGAAGGTAGGCAAATTACTTTTAAAAAAATTATAAATAAATGCTCAGATGAAAAGATCCAAGCTTAAGATGGCATCTCTCTAGAAGAGGGCAAATAAGTACCCCTTGGTCAGTAGGAAATTTAATTGTTGTTAATTGCTGATTTTATGCATACAATCATATATTATTTGTTGTTAAGATTATATACATTGTTTGTTATTTTTATAAATTGATCATATTTTGATAGATAATATTGTTATTCGTCTAGTCATACCTGATTCTTACAATACCAATAGAGCTATAGAGTGTAATCAGTTCTTTAGGTATAAGGTTTGCCTTCTGTATTCATTGAATTTTGATATGCTAATTTCCAACAAATTTGTGTGATTTAGTCTTTTAGGATGTTATATGAAGACACATTTATTGTTGACGATAAAAATATTTTTCCCAGTACATGTATACAGCATATTTGTTAAAGACCTGTAAACTTGGCTCAGTGTAAACTAATTGGCCATTATATATAACTGGTATTTCTTAACCACAATATTCAATTGAATATTTCTTGCCAAAGTGCATTTTACTTTTACATGTAAAATACCAAAATAGAAGGCTTTCATATTTTTGGAAACAATTTTTAAAATTATGGTACATGTAATATGTACCCGGTATTTGTTTTAATAAGGATTGTCATTTTGGTAAATCAGATAATGTGTTCTATCAATATCAGCTGCTAAAAATGTATTTTTAAATAAAAGTCTGTATTATGACTATAATTACATGTATATTACTTTTGTTGAAATGCATTGTATAATTGTTTTTATTGCTACACATTTATACTAGACTGTAGTTTGTATTAAAAATAGATAAATATATCCAAGGCAAAATATATGTGTATGTTTGTTTTCAAAGTTGATTTACTGTGAAATTATAAATTTTTAAGAACAATTATAGCCAAGGAAAATAAAATGTCATGGAAATAATGACCAACTCAAAGGGTCCTAATTTATGTACATGTACTAAATAACATGAAAATATGCGCTGAACAAAGATTTTACACAACAATGCTTTTTTACCTTGACCTTCCATCCAAAAAATTGTTGATGGTCTCTGTGGACCCTTTACCAAATGACACTTTATGGTATAAGTTTGTGCCAAATTGGGCTAAGGGGAGAGAAATATATTTTGGACAAGTGATTGATACATCAGACGGACAAACAGACAGACATTGAATTGTACCTTTACCCACAAACACTCTTTGCAATTGGGTGTTGTACGATCCAGATTGGGCCTAGGGAAGAGAAAATAGGCAAGGATTTAATGGGAAGATCTTCTGACCCCGTGGAAACTTGATTCAAGATCAGAGCACACACTTCACCAGCAAGCACTCAAGGACCAAGAAGGAAAAAACATTCTCATACAAGAATACTGCAAACGTATTGTGTTTAGCTTTGTATTCTATTTAGTGTTTTTAGCGGAGAGCTGTTTCCACTCTATCAAGTATATTGCTTAATGTTATTTAATCAAAAAATACACTAATTTTTTTACCTGTTGAAAGATCAATTTCAGTCAAATCTAATTATAAAAGGTTTACAGGATCGGAGAGTGATGAGTTTAGACCTTGACCTTTGATCTAGTAAACTGGTTTAAAGTTACTACACACCATTCACCCATGGAGAGAGAAAATATATATCAGACAATTTATATTTGAGAGAAAATAGATTTTATAAAGAGATCTTCTATTAGCTTTTGACTATTATCACTGCACACCTTTTATCTACAAGCATTTTTTGGAAGAAGTATGAGCCAGATGAGACATTGGTTAGAAAAAGTATGCTTTGGACGAGATGTGATTTTGACCTATATATTTGATCCGGAAAATTGGTTTAAGGTTACCCATACCTTTTACCCATTGAAATTATATGGAAGAAAGAAGAAGGTACAGTTTCTTTCAATATTTGCCCTAAAATGTGTCCTCAGCCGTCGCCCACAACGAAATTAATATATTTTATGTGATATCACATGATAAAGTTATAATGTGAGTATCATCGTGGGCGACAGCTGCGGACATAGTTTTCTATTCAAAGAACCACTGAGGAATTAGTGTCTTTTGCTCAGTTTATGAAAATTACGGGAAAATCCACTGTTTATGACGTCACAATTACCCTTGTGAAAGTCTAATCAGGTAACTCTTTATAGATTCTTAGTTTATGGGTATTCTTGTGTAAATAAATGTTACATTTCAATTTCTTGTGATATTTTTAATAATCACTCTATAACAGGGCAAAATATGACTGAAACAGTACCTAGTTCTTTGATTCAGATTGGGTTGAGGGAACATAAAATACAGTCAAACTTCGTTATCTCAAACTAGATGGGACTATTTAAAAACTTCGAGATATCCGAGTATTCAAGATATCGAGTGTAAAATACTTAAAAAATAAGTGGTTGGGACTTACAAATCACTTCGACATATCCATTGTATTCGAGATATCAGTGTTCAAGATATCGAAGTTCAACTGTATATTCCGAACGTGTAATATTGATATATGATGAACAGATATGCTAATCTCAATACATTACCTGCAAAGCAGGGCTATATTATCATGAGGTCCATGCATTGGCCTGAGCAGCCTCCCGAATATAATGCTTCCTTGCAAAGATAGCAATAATCATGTTGGCAGAGTCTCAACCATAATCATGTACATGCAAGTTAAATTCATATAGAAAATAAGCTTTTAGCAATTGGCTTTGAAAATGCATGGGTTTATTATACCTCATTATCTGAAAAAGTTTTCAAGATATACATGCATATTGATCATTAAAAGGGGTGAAAAATAACCAAGAAGCCCAACCAACTTTTCAATACACAATCAACTGAGCATTAAAAATGGTTATTTTATTTCATGGTTTCAGAGATTTAGTGAAATTTTTTGGGGTTCTTGAAAAAATAAGCAAAGTCAGATTCCGGGAATCATTCCCAAGTGGAATTTAGGTGAAAAATAAGTAAACAAGAAAATTGTGTTTTGTTGTATTCAAAGTGAACATTCAATCAACTATAAAATAACATACAACTGATTTACAATTTTATTTTTTGGATCATCACAACTTGTCTTCAATATTATGTTTGCTTTTGTTATGATGGTGTTTTTTTAACCATTTCTTAACACTTTTTAAAACTATCATGGGTATTTCATCACAGGTGTGTATCATTTTACTTATACAGTTGACATTAATATAACTGAGATACTCTCCAGTCTGCATACATGTACATCTCTGCAACACATAATATACAGTGGATCTGAACACAGTCACCCCTCATATGGGTTTTACACACAAACATTCTAACAATTCATTATAAAGTCCTCCTATATATTAAAACATATCATCAACTTTTGCCTGCCATTGCTTTGTATGGCGAGTCGTCTGTGTACTGTAGATGGTGCTCCTGAAACCTGGTTGATATCCTTTGTGTGGACTTTAAATACTTCTCTAAGCAGTTAATGGAGCAGCTATTCTAAAATAGAAAAGAAAAAAATTAGGGAATACCACATGAAGTGTAGGTATAGAGAAATTTTAAGCTTTTCCTCCAAGACAAGAGCAAAGAAAATACTGTACTCTAGCCAAAAAAAAAAAAAAAAAATTTCCAAAACTATAAAACTTCTTTTATGAAATATCTGATTAGCTAAACTTTATGTTTAACAAACCTTTTTAGTTTTGAAAAGAATTAGATTTTTCTGTTAGAATGCATGTGTCTAATATCAAGCACAAACCTCTGCATTAGAAATCTTCCTTGTAGTAAAATCATGAACACAGTCTTTGAAACACATCTGAGTGATTTTGTTGTATGCTCCAATGAACTCTTTAAACTGAAGCATATAATAGAAAATAAGAATCAAAACTCATCTTGAAAAATGCATACCATATTTCTAAGGTATATCAGTACATCTTTAATACTGCAATATTCAAATTGTTTAAATAGCACAGAAGTGTTGTTTTGATGAGTTATAGAATTTTGCATTATCATCATATTATTCTGAGAGTAATAAATGGTTATTTATTTGTTTTCAATATTTTAGATTTTAAGAATAACCTGTTTTACTGCTGCCTCTGGATCTATTTCTTGTAAATTTGGAGTTGCCATACTGTGTTTGTTTCACTAAAATAAAAAAAAAATACTTTATTCAATGTATAACATGTAATGTTCTGTAATGAGATTTTAAATTTCTTAAATCAGATCCCATCGTTGGAAACCCACGGTTGGTCTCCCTTCTCTCTTCTCTTATGTAAGAGAAGTGAGACTAACCGTGGGTTTCCGATGATGATCAGATCCTTGATGCTCTTGATTTACAATATGTATGAGTGACATACCATTATCAATAGTTTAGTACATAAATAGACATTGGGGGTGGGGGTGGGGGTGGGGGTGTCGACAGGGACATGTATTGCTTATGCAATACATTCAGAATGCTTGTTTACTAAATTTTTAAGATTTATTCATTCATTTAAAACCTAATTATACTTTTTAAACACTGGCAAGATACCATGCAATTCTTTTGGACATAACTTGTATGTTTATGTATATACAAAAATATGTAAAGCATTTTTAACAGGGTGAGAGAAATTATATCTGGCAGACCAGTCTGGGATCCAAATCTGAACCTCAGGTGCTCCTCCAAATGAGCTACCTGGCTCCTGCGATCAGGTCAGTCTGACTGTCACATTTCTCCCACCCTTATATGATCTTTTCCATTACTGATCACATCCAGGTATTTGCCCTGTCGGGGGTGTAATTAAATAGGATGGGAGACATAATGATAAACCATGCACACCGGGCTATAAATAAGTGCCCCCTGAATGAAAATAATCTCTTTTAAAATGTTCTACCAATCTATCTAATGCTAGCAATCGAACTTGTCTGACTGTCATATTCCTAGCCCTAATTGATAAATAACCACTCTATTTATGTCATGAAAATGTTACTGCGCTGATCAGTCTTTGCATGATGTCAACGCAATGAAGAATGGAGAAAAAGTGAATGAATTAACTTATTAAAAGGAGAATACTGACGTGTCAAAAAACATAGTGCCAATCTTGTGTTACGTCTCGTTTCGTGAGGTATCATATGATATAAGCATTTAAAATACCAGATGCTTCAACCTTGAAATAGCAGAACAAATTCGAAATGAATGAATTATAATGAACATTTGGCTGTATCTCCCAACAAACACATATTTTACTTTGCTTCTTAATGTTACGTGATAAAATTATTTCTTAATTGTGTCTTCGATCAAATTTCATATTCAGCAAGGGTTTGTTTACCTTCCCACGTGGGTAATCTTGACAAGTTTCGACAAATACAACTTTTGCCGTAAGTGATAATAGAAAGCCAAGTTTTGATTACACGATATTTGATTGGATAGTTACGACCAAAATTGAAATGATACTTTAAATATGCTATCACATAACTTTTATTTGTTTAAAAATCACGAATTGTTTCTTTTATTTGAAAATCTATAAACAATTTGCTGGGTATGAATAATAAATATCAAATTTACGACAACCGTTTATTATAGATACACCAATGATAAAGCTCGTTACAAAATGCATTCCTGGAGATATTTTTGTTGACAAAAATGTAGCGGGTGTTTAAAAGTGTTTTTAGTTTATAGACTAAATAAGAAATATGTGTGTTTCTCTTGATGATGTTTAAACATGATAATTCTTCATAGACAACTGCTCAAAATCTGGGAGAGCATAATGCCTGAAAGAGCCATTTCCCCAACAGTGCACCCTTCCGAATTTTCTTAGTTCAAAAGAGCACTTAAAGCAAAGCATTGAAAATGGAAGAGATGCTTGAATTGCTGTCAACAACAGATGCAGCAGTAAAGGCTTTAGACAAATCTAATAGGTAAGGTATCTTTTAATTGGACATTTCTGTAAATTCTGTCAAGTTATAGGCCTATCTGTTATATTGTGGAGCAGCTGTTGAAGGCAGAGCATTGAAATCCTACACAATATGATCTCTTATTTCCTGTCAAAGAAGTTTTCTGCATTAAATTTTAAATTCAATGTGATTTTTTGTTGACATATTTAATCTAATTAAAAAAATGGCAGATCTTAAACTTGTTGATTCTGAAGAGGACAAATCGGTGCTAAATTTATACACTGAGAGACCAAGTCAGTAATTGATTATATTTATTAATTCTTTAGCTACTTTTTAAAAGGGAGTTACATTTATATTTTGCAGATCACAAGCATCTTCAAGCAGCAGATCTTCCTCTGGGTCCAAGAAGAAAAGTTTTACAGAAATCCCAGATAGTGGGATAGGCAAAACAGAAGACAAATCTCCTAGAACTTTCCAATCTCATTCTAAAGAAGTAGATGAGTTAGATATTTCTGAACATAGTTCAGATGTCAGTACTACTGCCAGTGATGTACTGATTAGATCTACCACTGCTGCACCAGGGGAGAGGAGTGTGTTAGATGACAAGAGCTTTCAGAGTGTGGATAACACAAGTAACATCTCAAAGTGTTCTAAATATTCATTTGGCAAGGAGAATTTCAACAGTTCTGGGCCTGTGAAAGTTAAAGTCTCATCGAAATTGCTGAGGGAAATCAAATCTCCTTATGAAAGTCCACGAGAGGAGGTAAATGCAGGAAATGAATCCCCGAAAATTCAGAATGGACAACCAGAAGGAGCCATTATTAAAAAACAGAATACAAGTAGAGATGCTCATGAACTTTCAACTGGGTCCCAAGCAAGTTCCAGAGGGGGAGAAAACTCAGGTGTAACAAAACATTCTAGTCGACCAAACTCAGCAACATCAAAGTCTTCAACTGGAAGCAAGTCAGGATCTATAATTAAAGGATCGATGTCAAAAACGGTTCAAGACTCAAAAACGAGTGGGCAGCCAGTTTCCTCCAAACCTGTAAGTAACAACCCAAAGGACATTATAACTCTACAGAGCACACCACAAGGCAAACAGTCCAGCAAGCCAAAGAGGGACAATCCAGGTACTCCAGAAAAACCACAGAAAAAGGGAGGGTTCCCACAACCAGCCTTTGTAGAAAGACACACTCCAGAGAAAGTACATAGAAACATGAAAGCATGGGGTGATGATGACAAAGGCAGCTACTTAGATGACTTCATCAAAGAGCAATCAGAGAGTCAAGATATGGTGCCAGAAAAATTAGGTAGCATATTCATTTCTTTTACAAAATTTTGATGTAAGATGATTTACTTGTTACTTTGAAACATATCAATATTAAAACAAAGCTTTAATTAAAATCAGTATTGTTTTGTTTTAAAAATCTTGAATTGTTATTGAAAGTTGATCTGTCAACAGTTACAGAGTCAGTAGAGACCAGCATTCATAGCGCTACCAGCAGTCAACCAGAGATAGTGACTGTACCAGAGAGAATTGTCACAGTCTCCACCAGGAGTTCCCTCTCTTCAGACAACTCTCTGAGCGACTCTGGCCAGATACTTACCATTCAGGAGAAGCTGGTCACAATATCGGCTCCTCTATCCATGGAGGATGAGTCCACTGCCAGTCAGGCAGAGGAGGAAGACGAGAAGATTCCACCCAGACTGCCAGATAAATTCCATCATTACACAACAAAGGTAAGTTAAAGAAGCATAAAGTCTGTTAGTGTAAAAATTTTGTGATTATAAGAGAGGTTTTGCAATTTTTAAACTCTCTGCTGCATATGAGCACATAAGCTGAATTTTTGTTGTGACTTCAATTTTGGGGTTAATTGTGAAAAAAAACAACAAATTAGCACCCTGCTTAGATAACACAATATACAGATAATGTTAGAAAAATTAAGAATTTTTCTTATATGGATTGTCGATGTCATGCTTATTATGTTGGATAATGATATATATCATGCATTTATTCTTCATTTTTACAGCATCACAGTAATGGATTGAAGCAGGGATCAGAGAGCAGTGGAACATCCGTGGTGGATCATCCATCAGATTCTGGAGAAATTCATGTGGAAAAGTTCAATCTGTCAGAGAAACAACGGTTGATGAAAGAAAATTTTACTAAGAGGTTAGTTGTTCTTTCTATAGTCTGTCCCAAGTTATTGCTTCCATCACTTTTTGATGATTTTTAATAAAAATACACATACCTGTGAAAGAAGTACAGTTGAAATCAATGAAATGGAAAATATCCAAGATATCTTCATTGACAAATTATCCTTTTTCACCCAAAAAAGTTAACAGGAACGAAAACAAATTTCTTACGGAGATTTATAATGGGAAATGTTTACATCTTTTCTCCATTCGGAAGTACTCGGGACACCTCGCGCAATTTTTCAACGTTATCATCTGGGCTATTTCATGGCTGATGCGATGCAAAATCCCCGTAGACTCTCTATTTTGGGATGTGTATTGAAACCTTGAAGCGGTAGAGGGGGCGTTTCAAAACAGATAATCTGGACATTTTTCATATTAGTGGATGAACGTAGTTTGAGCACAAAGGTATTTATTATTATCGAAATATCAAGCAAAAAGTGGTGGAAGCAAAATCTCGAGACAGAGTATAACTGATATACCGGTACATATATATTGGTAGAACTTAGAAATTATCTAGTTAAATGACTCAGTATTATTAATTCAATATTTGAATTATTTTACACAAAAATGATTTTGGAAGTGACATGTAACTATAAAGATAATCGATAATGACAATGACCATAGGAAATGCTCCTCGGCTCATATGACAAAATTGCTTAATATATTTTTTAATGGAAATATGTAAGGCTTTTTATAAAAATATAAGTCTTGCAATGATACAGCTGTTGGAATAACAATTCAGTAAGCAAGTTCCCTAATGAACCATGCAGCTTAAGAATGGTTTGTATTTTTTTATTATACTGCTTTAAAAGAACTTTGGCATGGATTTATAAAATTTTGGTATGGGTTTGGTCAATTTTTAAGTCTTTTTTTTTTTCAGATTACAAGGTGGTCCTAAGAAAAGGGTGGTTCAGCCCAGACTTATAGGTCCAGCTGCCAAGACCTCGAAGAAGGAATCAAACGATGCGAGCAGTCCAACCACAGAGGCCCTGACTGCTGCTGTGGCTGCTAGTGCAGCAAGTGCTGCTATTGCTGCCACACAACCATTCCTTAAGGTAACAAAGGAGTGCACAGAATGTATAGGATATAAGCTATGATGAACAACAATTTTAAGGAGTCTACTGAGATATTGCATAACAACTCTAATTCTTTAATTCTGGAACATTTATATACTTGTATGTCAGTTAGTGATGTTCCAATCATCGATTATAATCGAAAATCAGTCGATTGTTACCGCATTCTAAGCGCTCGATCATGAAAGGTTTCATTACGATTAATCGGTTGAGGGTTTTTTCCTATCAATGAGCGCATATCATAAACAGAATATTCTAGACGTGAACTATCTAAACCCTAAAAAGGCGCGCGGTCTGAAAATGGCGGACATGTCAGACGATCTCGATATCCTTACCCGAGAAATAAAGCACGTTCTCGGGTTTGGATGTATTTTGGTTTCAAGAAAATTAATGTTGGACTGCCTAATGGAAAATCTTTTGAATACAACATTTTTATGGCAAGAAATACTTAGTAAATTAAAATACAAAAGGCCTAGTAACAAGTCAGTTAATTGTATCTTGTTTATTTACATTTATTTAGCACTAAACTATAAAATATAAAAACTTCCGATTATAATCGATAATTAGTTAGTTGCGGGAAACCGATTATCGATTATGAAAATCTCACCAATTCCTATCACTAATGTCAGTACTGTAAGTGTACGTGATGGTATACAGATTGAATGATTTGTACACCCTATACAATTAAAGGCACAACAGGAGATGGCCAACATTCTAAACCGAATTGCTGGTCTCCAGTCTGGTGTTGCCCCGCCACTGAAAGGGGACTCAGAGTCTGAAAGAGTGGCCGAGCTAGAAAAACAGCTGGCCTCAGTCACAGAAAAGAGGATACAGCACCTGGAGAGGCTAGAGGAACACCAGGTGGCCATGCAGGTAAGTCAATACCTGGTCAATGCCTAATGTGTAGACTACTTTAAATGACAATGTGATATAAAAGGTGAAATGTTCCAAAGCATAGAGGCTTGAAAATCCTATACATTTAGCATTTCCAGAAGACATTACCTAAATCTTGGTAGAAAAGCAACTCACAAAGAATGTACTTGTACTTCAACCCTTTGAGCATATAGTATTATGTATGTGTAAAGTAATTCTGTCCTTATAATGGACAAAACCTAATGTTGGGGAAAAAATATAGAAATTTTTTATTCTTATTCATTCTTATTTTGCTTAATAACCCCTATCATCTTATCAGACCGGCACAGTGAATTAAATTTTATTGTTTCAGTATATATTTAATATCAGACATGAAATGTGCGGATACCTTGTAAATGTTTATACAGCTTATCAAAATTGAAATGATTTTATCAATTTCATAAATTTATAAAGGTGTAACAACTTTAACTGTTATCAACTTTTATTCCATATTTAAGGCAAAATTACTGTCACTATCAAGAACACCCCAAAACAGAGGGGAAGTACCTCGGCCGAAATCTCCCACGATCCGCTCTCCCTCAAGGAGCCCCCCAGTGCAGAGAAGGAGAGAGTTTCCCCCAAGACCTATAACAAAGATGACCGTCCCTAAACCGGGTCACAGTGACTACAACCAGGAACTCTTCCAGGACCACCAGTCTCCCGAGACCCCCAAACCACGGGGCAACCCTCCAAAGCCACTGTCGTTTGAATTCAAAAACAAGAAACAGCAATCAAGTAATGGCATTTTCATTTACTTGTATTATACTTGCAATGGCTTGCATGTATTCTGCTATTATGATATTTCATTGAATATAAAATGTTAATTTTATATCATGGAGTTGAAGTTCCCTGGTCATGCAAGAATGGTTACCAAGAAATGTCATGAAAAGTACATGAACTTTGGTATTGGGGTGGGCCGGATATTTTACAATAGGATCTAAATTACCAATTATTCATTCAAAATAACGTGCTAGTAAACAAAATTATCCCAGTGAATAAAATATGGAAAGTCAAGAGTAAATTTGTTTTAATTGTTACTGTTATATACGGTAGGTATAGTTTATGATTTTGTAACTTTTTCTTCAAGGATTGTAATTAATCTGAGGTATAAGATGTTATTTTTGTCCAGATTTTATTTTTGTTCATTTCATTCACACTCTTTTATAGGGGAAGTTAATATGGTAAATTATGTTTGAATTGTACTGGAGTAATGTACTTGTTAAAAGAGGAAATTATAAAGGAGTGAAATTGGTTTTTAATGCCATTGGGCTAAAGTAACATGGGTCAAATATAATTCTGTATCTGGTCTACAAGTATATCAGAATTATTTTGTTTTATAGCTCGAGGAATTTTGGAGGAAATTTTGGCTGCTGATGGATCCCCTCGCAGGGATGTGCCAGAGCCCACAAAGTACCAGGATAAAGACAAGTAAGAGATCATCTTATCATCATATTTCAAAAGCTTTTCTTTTTATTGAACATTCCAGAATGGGTGAAGATTTACCTTGGAATGAAATTATTTGCTTAATTAAAAGCACAGTGTATGTATGTACATGTAAATATGTATTTTCTAAATTTATATATCTGATTCAATGGTAATTTTCTATGATTTTCTAATTTAAACAAGCTAAGTGCTATTGTGATTCTATATACATATAGTATATATGTACCAATATAAATACTTTAACTTCCTCAATGAAATATAAAACGTGATTTTCAGAAATTTCAAGGCTTTTTTAAAAATTTAAATTTTGATTATCTCCACTTTGAACAGAATTGATCTTTACCAGTCACTACAAACAAAAAAACAATTGATTTGAGGAAAATGAATAAATTTTACTTGCCACCAAGGACAAAGTACATAAGTACTAAGTAGATATAAAAGTAATAATAATTTCCAAAAGTATTTCAAGTACATGTATGATTGATACATGTATATTGTAAACTATGCAGATTCCAGATATTTTATAGTTCATATAATTTTCCTCAACTACTTTTATTTGAATTATCATACAGATTTAAAATGTTTGACATATTTATTATTTAATTTAATAGTTGTACTTTATAAATCCACTGTGACACACTATGTGTGTACATTGCATGTATATGTACTCACATTGATCCTGTAGATTCATTATTTTACGGGAGTACTTAATTCTGCTCTTTTGTTTCAAATTGAGAGAATTTAAAATCATGAGTGCTGAAGTTTTGTTGTAACTTCATAACTAACAACTGTCAGAAAAATAAAAGTGAATTAAATTTAAATTTGCCATAGATATTATATCCCTCGCAAATTTAAAGATCTCACTTTAATTTTTCTGACAATTGTGTCGGGTGAATTCAAGACGGGGTGAAACCGTTTGCAAATGTAGAAGGGCGAAAATAACACGGGGCGAAAATAACCCTCTATACAGTATTGATATTGTCTTTTTTATATCCTGAAGTACCTGAAATGCAAAAATGGTGATTAGAAGACTTTATAAGACATCTCCATGGTTGTTAGAATTTTAACAATGTTATTCAGTCATCCCACTGTTGCATTTTATAATATTTGTTTTACATTGATTTGTACTTGAAAATACAACAATTTAGTTTGCATACATCTAAGAAGTACATGTATATGCAAAATCTTTGGCAACCTTTAACCTAAAGCACATACTTATGAAGGTGACCATCCAAAAGAGACTATTTACTACATATTGGTATATACATTTACAGATTGGCAAGAAGCCATGTTGATTTCACAGATAGTGATCTTTGTGGTTAGTACACAAGCACTGGGTTTATTGTATATCTGCATAATTTAGTAAAGTATAGATATATACACAGATAAATATAGTACACAGCCCAAGCAGGAAGAAATATAAAATGTTCCCCAATTGATACAAAAATAACAAAGAAGTTATAATGATTGGTTGGAGAATATCATAATTTTGTAAAATTATACTTTGTAGTCTTAGTCATAAAAACATTTCAATAGAATGTAAATTTCATGCACATGCCCAAGGAGACTGTGATGTTTACATTTACTCTCTACTTCAATCAAATTTTAAAGATAGGGAACTCTAATTTTTGGATGAATAGAAAAGATTTTGATAGCTTTACATTTATTTAGAATTTTCAATGATTGTCACATGTATGGCTGGTATGTGCATTGTTACATATGCTATAATGATTGTCACATGTATGGCTGGTATGTGCATTGTTACATATGCTATATTTATGATTCTTTCATCACTCCAAAACTGGAAGAATTAATTCTAACAATTACTGACTACAGATTACAATGAAAAAAAAAATATCTAGTTGAGGTAATTTGTTTTTTAATTAAATTTAGCCTTAATATTACCATCTTCGCTAGCCAAGGGTTTCTGATCCGCACCGCTTCTCACGAACGAGATGTAATATTACAACATGAATTTCTTTGCAAATTATTTAACAAAAGTCCCTTTATTGGTGCTTAAACGGGAATTGTCTTTAACGAAATGACGGTAAAAGACCTTTAGAATGAGAGAAGTGCGAACACTAGGGGTAATTAAAGAAAGCTGGTGATTTGTGTGTCTGCTGTAGTATGCAGTACATCAGATCATGATCACCTCTGCAGAACTCCTCCAATGGTGGCCGATTAACTGACACCCACTTGTAGACCATAGATTATTAACTGGATGCCATGTCACGGAACCCCAGATCACGTAGGCAGATTCACAAGGAACAATTCCTGAAGACTGTCATGTGTTCCTTACTTTTTGACTTACTGTCTGTCCTTTAATGTAGACTTAAAGATATGTTTTCTTGAAAATTATGGGGGGAAAAGAGGAGAAAGGCTACACAGAGGAAACAAATTGTACAACACTGTAAATTCAATTCTAGTCTGCTTAAAGCAGCGCAATGTGACACGGATAGGGATTTTACTTGGGTAGTCATGGAAACTACCAAAAGTACTCTTACACAGCTTCAGATAGTCAAAACGTAGCTCCATATATTCACTCATTAATCACTACATTGCAGACTACTTTATGGAATAATAGAGGTACTAAAAGAGGCTTTGCAATAAAGAATTTTTATTTTGCACTCATCTTCACAATGTTAAGGGTTTGTGACTGTATGAACCTCCCCATGTATTGTAAGGAAAGTAATGCAATTTGCATTGTAAAGATGCACCAAAATCTGTAATATTGTTTGAAGATAATTAATGTGTAGGTGTTTAAAAGAATTAAACAGGACAACAACTGAATTTTAGTTTTAGATGTGACAAGGCAGTATCTTTAAGTAACCAAATTTTTTAAATAAAAAAAAAATTCCATTGTCAAGTGTACAAGCCCAACCCAAACAAAAGGAAAATAAGGAGGGATGGATTTGGAGCTTGATGAGATGACAAATTAGATTGGTAATATGATCACTTCAAAGTTTTATAAAACCTTTGACTATATATTAGAGTGTTTAATGGGATCAATTTTAGCATTTAACTCAATAAAACCAAGGTTTTATATAGTTTTGCAGCATATAAAATACGTTGTTATTTTATTTGAGGAAAAATTGACCATGTACAACTGTGAAAATAAATTACGTTATCAAATTTTGAAGAAAAAAATTACTTGGTTACTGAGTGTTACACTGTTATATATTGATTCAAATGTATAACCTATCAGCAATAGAAATGTTCTCCTCATAACAAACCATACGAAAGCTTTGTTTAATCCTTTAAATTTTAATGTAACCAAGATCCAGAGCTATGCAGAAAGTCCATGAATTATTCATTTCCGTGTGCATGTGGGTGTGTTTGTGTGACATTGTCCCCCCAATATACTTGGCCTGGGGGTACTTATGATTGTAATCCCCGTCATTTGCACACTAATGACTCCTCACTACCCTGACCCTTTGACCCTGGACGTCTCATCCCCAGCAAATCCAGCTGGGGTAATGAGTCACAAATTCAGTCAGATATGGGAGAGAAGTGACTTTGAAAAGCAAACAAATGCTAAAGACATTTAATCAACATCCAGTTCAATATCATTTCCAAAGTGATAAAATCTTACGTGTTTTATTGATGTTAACACAACTGGCTACACTCCATACTCATTAAATAGCTCTCTGATTTGTTTAACTTAATTTGAAATGGGGAGGGGGCTAACGGAACATGTCTTAATTGTGCCTTATTTGGTACATGTATGTAGGCCCTTAGAAAAGACCTGTGTCTTGTGGACACAAGTGTTTCACTTGACTTTAATATTTTTAGAATTGGAAAAAAATATTAGTACATGTATTAGATATTTTACAGTGGCCATAAAAAATATTTTTCATTGAATCAGAAGGTCCTAGACATCAGTTATTTCATGCTCAAACATTAGTGTCTAAGAAAACTCACATAAAACGGATTATGGCATTGCTTGTTAAGTCTGGACATCAAAACAAGAGGCCCATGGGTCACAGCACTCACCTTAGCAACAACATTCTCCTCTGACACAAAAAAGCAAACTAGTTTTATTTAATTATAATATATAAAATAATGTTCATTTCACAAACTAATTCCTCCTTTTTCTTCTGAAGAATTATTTTTGGGATAAAATAAACGTAAGTTAAGGGGCCTCTCTGAAACCTAAAAGTGATGGTACACACAACTTGAAGCTTCTGTGCAGTAGCTTGCTGCCGCATTAGTATTTTCCAGGTCTTTCAGCAGAAGATTTTTAAATTTTTTTTTTTATTTCTATGGTAAATTTTGACATCCTCCCCTTTAGGGTCATGATTTATAACATACTCAAGAAAACTGATGTAAACTATTTGGTACATGTATTACTAAATATCTGGTTCTGGAGAGGAAGATTTAACACATTTTTACTAATTATTTCCCCTTGGAAAGGGTCTAAGGAATAATGAAAGCCCTAAACCCTAGGATGCCTTGTGCCAAATGTTAGTAGAAATGGACTCAGAGTTAACGCCGAAACCGACGGACGTTGGGCGTTTGGCTCAGGTGAGCTAAAAATGCGACTAAATACTTCGTACCAATTAAACCTGTCAATCGCTTTTTAAGTTTAAAGTCTAGAATTCCCCCGGATTGCAATCAGCATTGAGTTTTGGGTATAATTGGGTCATTCAACGTTGTCGGCCCCGAGTCAAATGGTGGAGACTTCCTGTTATTAAAAGTCTCCGCGCGTCTTATCTTGAGCGCAGTAGGGGGTCTCAGGAAGTCATTATATAACAGAAATGGGACAAATTTTGAATAATGAATGCCGATCAGAAATGCACACTTTGACCAAAGGCTTACTTAAGAAGGTATGGGTTATCATGAGATATAAATGTTGATCAAAAGTACATCATATTCCAAATTTAATATCTGTTTTTAAGAATTTTAAATTAAATAAAAACAGGCTTAAGAAAGGTTAAAATTATAAAAGTCACAGCGGGTCTCGAACACATGACTCGCAGACCAGTAGCTGCTGCATTACCATTTGGCTACTCCGTTATACAACAAGAATTTAAAAGAAAATTATAAGATTATTTATTTCGAACAAAAATACACAATATGGAGGAGTCCAAAACCTCCTTAATGAAATGGAAAAACACGAACCCAAATATATATATATATATATATTTTTATAAATTTATTTCTGTTAACGACATTTGTACAATGGTTCAGAAATAGTCGAGAAAATCAAAATTTCATCTGATCATTAACACCTTTCGTCTCTAAGTGATGCCCAGGATGCAATATTTGACGAGACTTCTCTCCAAAAATATCCGGAATCGTTCAGTTTCATCTTGTAATCTCAGCGGAACAAGCTCTGTATCTGTCAGATGGCTTGGACGTGTTTCAAGAGAGCTGCTATTTACGGCTCTTCAGACGCCTGTCTTTGAAATGTCCCCCAGAATCCCCAAGAAAGTGGGTGATCTTTTGATTGAGCTATACTTATATACTAATTAATAAATTATATGATCCTCTAATATGGACCCTTCGCTGTTACTTAAAACTGATAAATATATATATTTTTTTATACAATTGTAAGCTTAATACGTTTCTTTACATGACAAACACTGCGAGTAAATCAATTCTCTCTCTCTCTCTCTCTCTCTCTCTCTCTCTCTCTCTCTCTCTCTCTCTCTCAATTTGTTGACTTATGTATGCTCATGAAGACGATTCTTACGGTTCTTTTTTCATATTCTTTCCTAGAAAAATTCTTATATGTTAGAGAGAGGGTAGATAAAAAGATATGAAAATCTTGTCGTGTCTGTTTTAATACCATTGTATTTTATCGACTTGAACCCTATAAAATATTAATCATGTATGCCCCCTTTGCTTTTTCTGTTTTCATGACAGCATGCCATCCTGTCTACATGGAAAAAGCTTTCCTGACATTATTGTCAACGGTTCATATGTATTTTAATATGCAATTTGCATGTCCAAGGCGATTGGATTGCTGAAAAATAATGATTAATTTCTGATCTTTCTTGTCATCTGGACCCTTGTATGGCGTGCGAATGGAGGGACCGCTAATTGCATTCCGTGCCCGAGGTCTATATCTCGTGGTACATGGAGGCAAAGTTGCGTGACTTATCGAAAATGACACAATCTGTTAGCGACGCGCCGATCCCTGTGCAAAATAACCCTCCTATCGGCTGATCTTGAAATCTAAACTTCTTAGTACAGAGTATATATTGTAAACTTAGAAGTGTACAGAATGATGGTTTGAAGACGGATCGGGTAGCATCAGACTACAGTGACTTAGATAATAGTATCTTTAAACATAATGTTATACGAAACAATAGTTTCCTGTCCAGTTTGGCTTTGCAAATAGCAAACTGCAATCTGTAGAAATATAAAATATTTTGGATACAAAATGAATTATCAGATATACTCTCTGGGATTGTCTTTAAAGCTGACAGGACACAGCTTCTTATGTTGTTTACATGTAATTTGAATTCGCACAGTATTTGTATGAATGTAAATGAACGAACACTTGTTTTAAAAAAGCATTTGTTTAAATTTGATCTCTATCCTACGTAGTTTTTTCTTCTTCAAAGTTTGAAGATGACATTAAACGTATACGTAATATTTCCTCTACATGGCAGCCGTACTGGAAGTATACATCAATAAATCAGCAGATAAAACAGAAACCAATCAATCGATTTTTTTAGATGTAAATTAAAAATAATTGCATGATTTGAGCTAAAATAAACCCAAGACATTATTATTTACGTGTTTCTGTAGACATGCAGTGTTGTGGACAGTTTTGAGATTTAGATTCAAAGCGTCGTTTTGCAGCTAGATTAGTATCGCTACTGTTAACTTTCGTTCATCTGAAATATCAGTATTGACAAAAGCTAATGAAGACTAAAAAATGTTCAAGGTTTGTGTATTTATTATTAATGACGAAGACAGGGGTAATAAAAAGTAAAGGTTAAGAAGGATTTTATTGGTCTCCCTCAGAACTGCAAAGCTGTCTTAGGACGCTGTGACGTCATTGCCTCCTCAACGATCGCTGAAACAATAGACCCACTTACATATGTTAGTAGACGTGTTCTTTTACCAGCAGCTATCAAACAACGAGCAAAAGAAAACAAAAAGTGTTACCTTCACTGATTTTTCATGACCTTGTATTTGTTCGAATTTAATTAAATTTGCAACATCTGTAATATATTGCACAAGAGATGCAACGGTGTAACTTGCAAAAAATCAACTTCGACTCAGCGGAAATCGATGGTTGATGAAAATAGAACTACTGGCTAAGTACCAATTATCTAGGGTTGTGACGTCATTTTGAACATTGAACGATTTGTTTCCATGGCGAGAAGAAAATTGGGACACATGCGCCATAGTTCTCACACCGTTTCAATAGATTTTTTTTCCACAATTGATTTTCTGTTTTGAATACAGTTTCTTTTTACAAGATATGGACCCCCCTCTCTGGCTTAAATGCGAGGTTATTGATGTGCCCGTCTATGCTCAAGGTTCATATCGGAAAATCTGGAAACCTCGTTCCCGTCACGAACAGTAAATGACATAAAGACACGCAAATGAACGCGATTTAATTAATTCTTAGCAAGGAAATACGTTTACGGCACGAACAACCTCCATTTTATCAACACAACTTTTTCCGATTTTCATGCCGAAGCATATAATTCAAGAATACACCAATTACTGCATGTAAATTTTATCCAGGGACATGTTATTGCTGGTATAGTATACAGCAGTTATCGCGTGTTGACCCGTTGTTTAGGAAGGGAATTCTTTGTCTCGAGCAGTTTAAAGAAAAGCCACCTTTTGGTGAAGACGTGTCAGTTTGATTTAAAGCATATCATAACAAAATACGCCAGAGCCGATTGATAATTATGCGGTCTTTGGTCACCAAGAGATGAATGAATAGCCGAGAATTCTCTTAGTTTGCGTGACACTCTATTATTTTTTTTTCCTGATGTCTCCATCGGATCTCCTCGCTAGTACATTTGGAATCCAATTACTGTTGCGTGCAGAGGCAATATGGATGGGTTTTTCCGGTGAACAGCGCATTGTGCAAAAGTATAATGTGTCTATCGGCAGAATAACTGTCGACTGTGCAAGCCATACGTGAAGGATGATTGAGTTTTAAGTATTGGGAAATCCGCATGCGCAAGAATGTTCTGTATTGTTGATTTTCAAGTGGATGGCGGTTTTGTTGACATTCGTGTGTACGATGCGTTAGAGTGTTGACGTACGAAGAAAACGTTGTGAGAATACATGGTGATTCTTCGGTGAACTAAAAAAGAATAAAAACAATGTCAATGCCTCACCGTACGCAGAGACAACAATGTTACTTGTGCGATTTACCCCGCATGCCATGGGCAATGCTGCACGACTTTTCTGAGCCGGTATGTCGGGGGTGTGTCAACTATGAAGGTGCAGATAGGATAGAAATGGTGCTGGAGAGTGCACGGAGTATGAAGAGGTCGCATGGATTCCACGAGAGTCGCCAGTCTGTGAAACACCACGGGCTGCCTCCACAGAGGACTGCCATTGACCAGCATGGGTCCATTGACCACCCACGTGGCCACCCGCCCCTTGAGCGATACGACAGCCGGTCTAGAGCCATGATGAGTGACTATAACACACCGCCACAGAACCATTCTAACGGTGGTGTCCCGGGGCGGGTCGAGGATCAAATGCAAGAACACCACCGCGCGTCAAACATGCCGATGTCGTCTGCTCGAGCAGTGTCAGCGGTGTTTCCCATCCACCATCTTCCGGACCACAATGCCCGGTTTTGCGCACACCCCCAGGGCAGACCAGGGTACGTACCAAACCCAAACGTTGCTTCAATGGGCGGTCATAGTTTGCAGCATACTAAGAAACGTAGCGCGGACCATGATGATGATGATGCTTCAGGCAACCATCATGAGGATAATATCTTCAAATTTACTTCGCCGGAAGATATGGCGAAGCGTCCACAGATTGTCCGAGAAACAATTGCAGCGTTGTCGTCGGCAGTTCCGTTTGAAATTCGATTCAAGAAAGACTATCATTTTGTTGGACGTGTCTTTGCATTTGATTCAACTTCGAAAAATGGTGTCGATTTTGAGTTGAAGGTGTTCATGGAGTACCCTCTTGGTTCAGGTAATATTTACAACAGTGCATCAAGTGTTGTAAAACAAATGCACGTAGACAGCATGAAAGATGTAGGCAAAGGACTCTCATCTGGTTACAAGTATTTGGAGTACGAAATGAAGCATAATTCGAATGACTGGAAAGTTTTAAGTGAGCTTTTATCAGAAACTGTGAGGTTTTTCAAAGAAGCTGTTAAGCCTGAAATCATTCCATCTCCATACCACAACCCAAGTTTACCACCCTTGCCAACACCGAACACACGGCCACATGTTCCTCTGGCACACACCCGAAGTCAGGGGTCCCATGGGTCTTTTGAGGGACAGTCCAAGAAGAGGAAGGCGTCCCCTGAACCTGATAACGATTTTGGAGAGCAAAGGAAGCGTCAGCAATGGATTCAAAGCCAATCGGAGGCGCTGAAGATGACCATGAATTCCACGGGGTACGGGTCTGCTGGGTCCTCGTCGACCTCCCCATCAAGTAACCACACCCCTACTCCACCAGAGGGCGCTACAATGAACGGCCCCTCGCCAATGGCTGCCTTGATGAACGTTACCGATAACATCACTTCCGGTCCCGTCTCGCCGAACAACCGGAACTCCCTCACAAATCCGGGTAGTTCGCAAGGACCCTCTGTGGCAAGACGGGGTCCACCGATATCCATCAAAGAAAGTGCCCCGTCTTCGTTGTTGGAGACCAACGTACAAAGCTCAGAGACCTTAAAATGCACGCTTTGTCACGAGCGTCTCGAGGACACGCACTTTGTACAATGTCCGTCAATAAGTGAGCACAAGTTCTGTTTCCCGTGCTCCAGGAATAGCATCAAAATGCAAGGCGCGGGATCAGAGGTGTACTGTCCCAGTGGCAAGAAATGTCCCCTGGTTGGGTCCAACGTTCCCTGGGCTTTCATGCAAGGTGAAATTGCGACAATTCTGGGTGGCGAAGTAAGACCAGACATGAATATCAAAAAGGAGCGTGACACGTGACTTTACTAGAAATATTGATGTGACTAAAACCGAAACCCAAAACGGTTTTTCATATTCTCTCAGTTTATATTGTCCAAGTATTTCTTGCCTGCAAACAGGAAGATGTTCGAGAAGAATACACTTTATCAAAGGAGTTACGAAAGAGTTTTTCGGGCATTGACATTGTGTCCACTGATTTCATTATTTGTAATATCGGTTAATAGCACAGACGATGAAACTGGTGTAAAGCGTGCCTGGATTTCGGACACTTGCGCAAGAAAGCATTGAGGCAGTTGTGAAAAATAGATTAAAAGCGACAGGTTGCGAAATTTGCAAACTTTTTTGTCACATTTTTTCATGTTTTTCAACAACGGCCGAGTGCCGTGGTCAGTACATGCTCCATTATACATCTCTTGTGATGTCGTGTTTTATCGAACTTTCATGTCTACAATTTGTGCTGCTATACTACTGTATGATCACAGTTTAGACAAATTTTAAACGCACAGACATTGACTTTTATCGTCGTGATAAATGTTGATTTATTGTTTTTATTTTTAAAAGTTGTTATTATCGTTATGTATGTTAATTATTCGTAAATACAAGAAAATTTCAACACTTTTCTGACGTCTTTCATCCAATTTTAATTGTTTGCATTTTCATTAACAGAAATAATGATTACGTTCTACACGTAGAAATAAATATTGTCGTCTGCTTAGCGCGTGGAGTCTCGAAGTCATTGACTCGCCTTCAACGATTTCCATACGTTTTGCAATAGTAACCTACTTATTTACGACAACAAGGTTTCTTTTGTTGCATTTGGTTTATACATTAACTTATCGCTCAAACTTTAAAAATTATATTTAGCATATACTACTGAAGTTAATAAAAAAAAAAAGGAAATGCGTAGTATTAATAAAGGATCAAATAAATTCAGAGAGGCATGAATTCGAGCGTTCTTTTCCGTTCACATACATCAAGTAGTATTAGAATTACGAAGAAGAAAAAAACATCACGTGTAATTAGATGAATTGAACACGTGCATGGAATATTAATGCTGGAAGAAAACGTAATTAAAGGTGGACACATTATTGTATCACGTTTGGTTTTATACGTTTAAAAAAAGTGTAGACAGGAAGTAATGCTGTTTTTATTAATATATTTAAAAAACGAAACAAAAATCAGAAGATAAAGGAAATGCCTAACGAGCTTGGACACTTGAGAATTCGCACCTGAGGTCCGATGTTTGCAGAGGTTTAGCGGGCCAAACATATCGCAGATGCGCATTTCCTCTGCGTATGGTGACGCACGTTACAATTTATTGTAGCGATATTTATTTTAGACTACCTTGAGTCATAAAAAATTGGCTAACAACGGAGCGCAAATTTTTCGTCACGTCTGTACACAATTAAAATATTTAAAGAGCTGCGTTATCAGTCACACGGCCGGAGATGCTATGCTATTTTTTTTATATTGAAAAATTAAGAAGATATTATTATATATTAATTTGATAATTGCATGATTTGCCATTAATGCATCTTTTGTGAATGCACCCCACCCCCACATAAAGAAGAAATCAATACTCTCTCTATCTCTATCTCTCTCTCTCTCTCTCTCTCTCTCTCAGATATATGAATATATAAACAAGTTTAATATGTGGATCAATTATGGAATATTTTACTTATCTTTGTAACTTTAGAGAAATTGGAAAAAAGACTCCCATTCCAATGAAACCCAGACCTAGTAACACAAGACCATATTATATCTGAAGGCCTGTCAAGAACCGGGAAGAATTGATTGCTTGTAAATCTAACATTCGGAAAATTTTTAGAAAGTTTTATCTGTTATGCCAGTTCAAGTCTAGATTTTTATTAATCTGGATTTCAGAGTTTTCCTTAGAAATAGTTTGGTTGTCCAGACTTGTGGGCTGGTGTATTATTTTAGAAATAACTGCAAAAGGGATAGTGCTTGACCCTCACTTTTCATCCAGAAGATTTCAAGTATCTTTTTTTATTTGCTCTACGAAAAACGTAAGAGCATGAAAGAGTAAATTGGTTGTTTTGATGCTACACAAATATTTATAGAAGACTTCATACCGGTAAAGGACTGCAATGTTAAACTGTCTGTTTTCATTACTGCTTTTAACTCAGTATGTGAATGCATATAAAAGAATTATCAAGCTATATAAATCATATCATGCTCGCAACTAAGGAAGAAAAGAAAGATACATGTATTCATTGTTTATGTAACCCTAATTGTTTATGTCTTACTGTAAGCCTAGATAATTAGTCCTTTCTTTTTATTTTTTAATCTAATAATGAAACTTCAAAGAGATTAGTGATGTGAATATCTGTAGTTTTAGTTGAATACAGTACTGAATTTTGTTTCTTTTCATTCTTTATTTTTTTATTTTCTTTAAAAAAAAAATAAGAAAATTGCAAAATGAATAAAAAAAATTATTGAATATAGGAGCAGGAAGTGCAAGTTGATAGGGACAACCGAGATCCACACAAAATCTTTTTGCTGATATTAGGAGTCTATAACTAGCTTGCTTGTGACAGATTATTTCCCGGGGATTCCGGTGTTGCTAGAACTCCACACTTATCAGAATTAATCAGTTGCCTGGCATTATACTGTGCTAGGAATCAACTTAGTGATACGGCATAACTCAAGTCATTGTCTACGTACCCAAGGCAAAAATTTTGTGCGTAGGATTCAACCAAAAGGACGTTTTCCCTATAATGGGACATGTTTAATTTTTCCCCTGTTGCAGCTTTAGAAAAAAATGCCCCAGTGCTGTTTATTGAGTGTTTTAATGTTTTTATTATACCGTAATTTCAAAGCGAGGGTAAAAGTTAATATCTTTATGCTCCTTCTAAAAGCAAATTCAAATTACAAGTTTGCAGCTGAAACGTGACACCTTTTTTCTCTGGAGAAAAAGAGGTCGAGTGTGCTGCTGATATGTAATGCGCTGAAAATGGAGGCTTTCATTGGGTGAATTGGAAGCACAAGAATCGGAGCAAAATCTGTATAAATTCTCCATCTGATTAGAATGTCATAGCAGGAATTTGATCTCTCATTAATATTGATTGCTTTTTTTATAATCATCAATATCAGCCTGATTCTCACTATATTTGTTTTTGACATGGGTATATTTTGAATATTTGAAATATTTCATTATTAAAAAACTGATTTACTTTTTTAAAACATTGTCATTAAAAAATCTTATCACCATATTATTCAACTAATGCTCTAAACTTACACGACCTTCAATTCTCTTCGAATATCAAGTGAGACCATACAAAAGAGATAATTTAAGAATTATTCTGATGGTATTTCATGTCAATTTCATTTGACTCTGAAATGCTATATTCAACTCTTTATTAAATAAAATGAATTCTTAACCCTCGCCCCACCATAAAATACATGCTCCTGTTATTTAATTACCCTTTATGAACACCTTTAGGTCTTCGGAGGCAAAGACTCATGTAAGCTGCTTAAAAATTTTCAGGCATTTGTCATCACTGTTTATGCCCCAACATGCATGCGTGGATCTAGAAGGGGGGGGGGGGGGGGGTCGGGGGGCCCAGCCCCCCCCCCCCCTGCAAAATTCAAATTTTTTTTAATTACATTATAATTACCAAAATGTGCCTCGTTACACCCCCCCACCCCCCCGGCAAACTCATATAA
>WFKH01006014.1:18944753-19000645 GCA_016163765.1 Magallana hongkongensis | reverse complement strand
CCCCCCCCCCCCCCCGGAAAAATTTTCTGGATCAGCGCATGTATATGGCATGGGTTTGTAATGTCCATCTTCCACCTTTTTGTCCCTCAACCTTTTGTTCATTCTGTCCATCTTTCATACCTTAAAATTACCACAGTTTCAAAGATATTCTTTTGAGATATTATAATCAAACTTGAACCAATTAAGATACATTTTAATTAGATCAATTCAACTATTGTCTAATATTTAGATCTTGACCTTTTACATATAAGGATATGTAACATAAAAGGATACAAAATTTAACTTCATTACTCAGGTGAGCAATTAGGCCCACATGCATCTTGTTTTACTAATATTTGCAGTAATCAAGCTGAATTTTGGTACGACCAGCTTTGTATTGATGAATTATTATATTCTGTAAGTTGATCCTTTTTCAGCACAACTTATTTAGCCATAAGCTTTGAAATATTTCAAATATTCAAAACTTAAAGGCTCTATTATTCATGTAATAAGTTGAAATATGGATTGTTGTAGCATGTTTTTGATAACTTCTCTTCGACATACAAAACTTTTATTTTCCCATTAGCAATGCATTTGTGGCATATTGCTGCATCTTTTTTCTATGTAGTTCAATGATCATTATTTTGTATCTGGCAAATTTGCTAAACATTTCACTACAGGAAAATACACTCTATTGTCAGCAAACAAGTAGAATTAAAAATGCATGAAAGGGCCAACTGTTTTCCACGTATAAATTTTCAAAAGTTCATTTTTGACATAAATGTCACAAATTTATTCGTCAATACACTGTGAAATCAAGTGTAATTTTCACAGGAAATGTGTTTGAAAATTTGTTAACACGCACACCTCCGTGGTGATAGCAAATTTGTTTGATGGTTGAAATATCTTCAGAAGTTCCATGTAATTAAGGTGTTGTCGTGACACAATCATCACTTTCCCTAATGAACGTTACATAAATAAAAAAAAAAAGGTCTACAATGAAAGTCGTCATCTGAGCCAAGTGAGAGAAACGTGATTTATGGGCAATCAGCCTTAAAAAGATAGCAGCACAAAAAGAAGACAATGATTTGGTGTCAGACATTATAAATGTTTTTATCACCGTTAAATGATTGTTTAAGTTGCACGGCAAGAAAATTTGTCGCTTAGAGAAAGTTGCAGCATTATTGTTCTGTTTGGGAAAAAAAAAGAGATGGCATTTGATTTTTTTTTCCTTGTCGCTAAAGGAAAATTGCAACTTTTTTATTAGAAAAAAAGGAGAGGCTTCAATTTTTGTACTTTCTTTATCTTATCCCAGGCTTTTTAGAATGCAAGACATGTAATTAGTACGAACAGCATGGAAGTAAAGCAAGACATGAATGGAAATTACACACGACTTGTTTTTCAACCAAACATGGCATATTGAAAAATGATCCTCTAATTTATATGCGAGGCATGTTTTAGTGCTTAGAAAGGAATGGTGCAAACACTTATTAAGTATTCAAGAGCAGAACTTACACTAGATTTCATTCAAGTCTGACAAATCATTTTAACTCCATCGTGTGTGTTTTTTGATGATCAAGCCTTTGGAGTCAGTAATAAGAGGAGTCATGCATCTCTTGGGTCTCTAGATACAAGCATTTAGTGCTGCATGGGATTGAGCTGTCTACACTGAATCAGCGTTCATAATTTCGTTAACAGAACGAGCTAGAATACATTTAACTGCAAAATCAAGTGATTTTGAATCCTTCTCTGGTGAATGAACTGAGTTTCTTAAATCCAAAAGTTCAAATATAGAAATCCAATAAGTTCAAATATAGTCCATCTCATTATCATATCAATAGAATTTGTGTCAAATTATTTTGAAATAACCCTTTAAAAGAAATTTCACAATTCTGTTCTCTACATGTAGACACTAAAGGATATGCTTCCAAAACATGGTTATTGTATTCCAGCAAATTGAAACTTTACCCTAGCTGTTTGAATCCAACTTCAAATATTATTTTTTGTATTGATTAAGCAAGCAAACAACCAGCTTTTCAAACAAATAAGTAGAATTTCTTTTAAGGTAAATTTGGTTGAGTGTACTTAAAAAGTTTTTAAAGGTCAGGTTCCTGTTTAAACTACAAATATCTCCCCGCTACCCTTAATTATCTTTAGATTTGTATAAGTGGTCAGTACTGTACTGGTCAGTACATATGTTGTATATATATAAATATGTTATTTTTGTTCATGTACCTCATGTATCGGCCATTATATGAGCAAAATAAACTGAACTGAACTGTTTAATCAAATACTGGTACACGTATTATCAATTCATCAATTATGGCAAAATACTTATGTTTTGTTTTAAGAAAAAACATCAACATTATCCAGCTTAATTAAATTAGTTGTTTATAGAGATTTTTAAATTAATTTGATTTGAACATATTTTATTGTAATAAATTGTTACAAAAGGATTGGACACAAGTTATAAACAGTCTCACAGTTTGTACATATATATGTGATGATATTTTACAATAATTTGTATATAAAACTCAAACATAACAAATGCCATACTAGTAGAAGTTTTTAAATTAAATACATGACCAGATTCTGGTATACAAAATGAAAAGCAATACAATCTACGTATTTTTTAAAACCATTGTATATACACTTGTAGCAATGTTTTCTTCCAAAAATAAAAATATAGTTCAATTTCCCCAATGAAAATGCATTAATTTTAATCTAGAGATTTTAAACTATTTTTATTATTAATGTTCTATTTAATGTGCAAATTTGAAATGAAAAAGTTTTTTGGTTGCAATCTTATGCATGAAATACACAGACAAAATATAATTTGTCATGTTCTATTTTTATTAATTATCATTAATATTTGGAAGATTTTTTAAATGCATTTTTGGGGGTTTTAAGAGTTTTCCCCTGAAATATAACATCAAATCTCTCATCCATGACATTTATTTTCACGTGGGGGATTTAATTTGAACCATGTTGATAAATATTTTATATTTTATAGTTTTACAACACAAACTTTCTTGCAAATGTTTTGTAGACTGAGAGGAGAGTGTGTTGAGAAGTCACCAGCTGTAAAAAGGGCTGAAAAACTGGTTCATCAGATTAAAGATGTCAAAGAGAAGCTGCAACGTGATCTTGCTGTAAGCTATTCCAGTTGGAAACAATCTACTATTGGTCAAATGTTTTTCTTTCAACAAGTTTATACATTAGCAATAAACAACAGTTTTCAGTAAGTATGGCATTATGAAGTGCAACAGCTTCAATGGCATATTCCATAATGTGCCACTGCACATCATGGTATACATGCCATATTAATTGAAAAATGTTGTTTATAACTTTTTTGTATTTTGACATGTTTTAACACTTAAGATGGGAGCAATACTGCATTTATGGAGTTATAAATGCAGATGGTAGTTGAAAAGTGTATATATATGCAGCAAGTTGTAAATGGTAAACAAACATTGAGATAAAGCAACAGCAAGCTAAGAATTAAAGATCACAGAGTACAGCTAATATACTCACAGATATGCACGTTTTAACAGCAACATGCAATTTGCTTATGATTACTGGTAACAATTTTTTGTCTTCTCTTTGTACTTTTTCAGCCTTTCATGCTCTCTATATCCTTTATAAAAGTAAAAAAACAAAAACAAAAAATCAAATCAAATCAAAAAACCCAAACAATGCGTGAAAATCTGTTCTGATTTAAGAATTGCAAAGGATAATGACAAGCCTTCAAAGGACAAATAAAAGCCCTTTAGCACTACCTTATCAGAAAAAATAAATTGCTAGCAAAGATATAGATTGTACAAAATAGCTGTAAAGAGAAGATAAAGGAAAATAATACAATGAAAATGGATCTTTGATAACTCTTATTTCAATAAAACAGTCTTTTTGTTGGAAAAACATAGACATGTAATTTGATAATCAATCTAATGGTTGCAGAATATAGATGATTAAATTGCCTGAAATTGATGTATTTTTGAAACTGGTAAAAACTAGCGTTACATGATTTTAATCTGTACCTTTTACGTATTCAGAAAATTTTCAGTTTTAGGCTTTTAACATCAATTAATCCCTCTGGGTACATATGACTATGAGTGGATCAATATATGGTATGAGTACGGTAATGAAAAAAATCTTTAACAAATTAAATTTTTTTATGTGCCATCATTTGTCCATGCAAAATTTGTTACAGAAATCTTTAAAAAGTTCTATTTGACCTTACAGATATGAGAACGTTAAAGAAGGAATTTCTTGATTGAAATCAGTTTTCTATCTAGAGATACAAGAAATGAAATTTTAAAAAGCTAAAAAAAATTTAATTTTTTTTTTTTTTACATTTTCTAATGTAAGATTACTTGCAGTACATGCATACTTTAAAATAACCATCATTTGAGAATCCAAAATTCTATTAGTTATTACAATTTCTGTATGATACAATCAAATTTATCAACCTTTTACTTGATTAGTACATTGGATATTATACTTCTGAGGTCTTCAAACCAGTGTTCTCAGAACTCAATGAATCATTGTATAATTTAAAATTGTGCAAAAGGGATGCTAAGCATATCTGATTTGGTAACAATATGGTAAGGGTGAACATTGATAACATCGTCTAATTAGATAACAGCTATAAAACAAGGAAATAATGGTTCATCCAAATCAGTGTTTTCTATTATTTTACTACACTGACATTTAACACAATTAAGAAGACTTTCTGGATGATACTTGATCTCATTTTGGTAAATGATGTGTCAACCCAACCCTGCCTGTGCAAATTATGTCAAACGTAAATACGGCTTTGGAATATTAACCAGTAATTTGCCGGGGGCAAGGTATTTTTATTACATTGTTATATCTGTTCAACTTCAATTGATTAGAGGTATGAAATTTAATGAAGCATCTTGAGGCACTTAATTAACCAACTTTCTCCAGAAGGCTTGTTTTTCTTACTGGAATAATTATTTTTTGGGCTACACAGTGCAGATATGGAAATTTCTGAGAAGACATAATTCATGTATAGTAAATTGATAACACCAATCAAAATTCATTACACGTTTTACCTGTGTATGCGTTATTAGGACAGACAAATCGGATTTATTTCAGAGAGAAATGAAATTAATGAAACCACAAAAGATTTTGAGAGAAAAATCAGTGCTTATATATATATATTTCTTGTTTCTTGTATTGTAGGATGCTGAGAACATGGAAAAAGATTTGGAGGAAAAGAAGCTCAAGGTTATATAAGCAGTCCCATGAAAAGATTTTACCATACACACATATGCTCTCCTATCTATTATTATTTATTGGCAGAAGTGTATTTCCGACTGTACCAAGTCTATTTGTAGATAAGGATATGACACTATTTGTCTTGAACTTGCACTTTCCTACAACAGATATGAGTGAAATATTTTCATTTTACGTGTTTGGAATAACCAATGAAAGCATCACTTGTACTGGTTCTGAATAATAGAGTCTCAGAGAGATTAAATGTTTGCAATTCTTTTTTAAATAACATGTTTTTTAATAGATAAAAAACACAATAGATATTAAAAATATTACTGGTACCTGATGTGTTATGTCAAATATCTTGTTGCATACTTTATTTCATTAAAAATGATTCAAACTCCAGTTAAAAATGCAATTACTGTTTAATCGCCAAAGCAGAAGTAAAAGTCGGCTCTGATTTCACAATAACCGGTACATTTTTTTGTATCAAATTAAAATTAATTTTTTGGCAAAAACAATTCTTTAAAAAAGCATCAATTTTTGACACTTAATTTTATTATAATTGAAACAGGATATAGAATATGAAAAAAGGCTGATGGAAAAGCTACATGGACCCTCCCCTCTAGATCCTTACTTGGTTCGTATCAATTCACATACAGCAATCTCAAATGTAATGAACTTGTGTAATAAAATAGAGGCTAGATTTGGGGATTGAAAATGAGGAGCAGAAGGACACTTTGGTTTTGGGCTGATCATCAGCCTGCAACCTGTAAATTGCAACCTTTATGTTATGTTATTTTAATGAAACTGTGTATGTTTAAAGAAAACCTAATCCATTTATATATTCTAGAGTAAAAAGATACACACATGTACACATGTATATAAAAAGGGTTGTGTTGCATGTGTGTATTTCCATCTGTTGCCTTTTATGAACTATTGTTGCATGTATAAATTCATGTCTGATGAAATGCAAGATCCCAGTTACCTTTAATTTAGGTCATTGATCGCACGAGGTCAAGGTCAAAAATGAAATAATAAGCATGACTGGCTTGAGGAAATAAGAGTTTCCTTGGCCCAAGGCATATTCACTATCAGTTGAGCAGCCAAATCGCTGGAGATTTCCTATCTACCACCCCCATAACAAGGAAATTAAATCGTGCTTTTGTTTAAAGAGATACAATTGGTTTAGTTTGATCTGTTATCGGAGCGAGTGGGTAGGCGCCACCTGAGCGTACAAATCAGTTTATTCTTGTCATTTCTAGAATGGATAGGCTGTGTGTTCTCAGCAATTGGAACATTTATACAATGATACTGATCAATATATGAATGAGGCTTCAGAGACGCGACACCCACATACGATATTCCATTCAATGCTCCAAGCTTCATTTCCGTTTTATGTAATACACCCTTTGGCTCACCTGAGTGCTGACTGATCAAATTTTGGTACTGTTGAACTTGGAGACAGAAGAATCTCTGTATTATAAATATTGATATCTTTTCTTTGCATTGAATGATTTTTAAGAGAACCAGTTTATTAAACCTTGGAGGAATATACTGTAAAAACAAAAATAAATCCCATACAAAATTTAAAATGATTATATGTATGAAAAATCCTAATGAAAACATTTTACACTTTACATTATCACTGAAATTTTTACTTTTTGAAAATGTTTGCTGCAGTATTTCACTTTTCCTTTCCAGCTACAATTTCAATATTATAATATTATCAGAGGAATATACTAAAATTGAAAAACCCAATGCCAGTTCAAACTGTATTTTCGCTCTGTAAATATTGCCTACAGATTGGACTACAATGGCTGCTAGTATTTTGATTTCACCACTACAAGATACTTGCATGTCTTGACAAAATCATGCCCGTTGTTCATCCCTGTCAACAACATATACTGAGTCACTGTTCTTCAAACGGGAATCAAATTTCCTGTCTTTGCCATGGGAAAATTCTATACTCTTTGATAGGGAGCAGTTTTCATTGTTTATCAATGTGACTTGACATATAATCCAGCATGACTCATGCACTTAATTTTTTTGTTGAAATTGCTCTATCTGATACTCCTTCCCAAAATTTCTAGGAAAACATATTTTCCCTGTATGTACTTTTTGGCCATTATACATATTTAGGAAATATCTCAATCCTACATATCACTGACAAATGGACAATAAACCTAAGTTATGCACATGAATTTCAATTCTTCATAAGAATATCTTGCAAGATACTGTAGATTCCTTATTTTACAAGAGTACTTAATTCCGTAATTCAACCGTTTTGCATCAAATCGCGACAGTATAAAATCGCAAACGCCAAATTTTTATCATAGTTTCATTTAGTTTACATCTGTTTGAAAAATAAAAGCAAGATTTTAAAATCTTCGAGATATGCTTTTCGCGATATTACGCCAATATCAATTCCTTGCATTTACTTAGGAATCTACAGTACTATCCCCTCCATGTATGGCTGGGGCTATTAGTGTTTGTAATGCTTGTCTTCCATCTTTCATGCCTCTGTACCTGGTACTTCTGTCACACCCTTCATTTTGTTCAGTTTTAAAGAAACTTGGGATTTTTTTTTTTATCAAATGTCATACAAAGAAACATATTGGCAATCAATTCAATTCTGACCTTGCTGTTCACATCAAAAGCCATGAACATCATATTCCGACTAAAAAAAATCAGGAAACACTTTTCTGTGTGTTGCTATACAAATGTACCATTGGATAAGGCATTCACAATCTATAGACATTTAGTGTCAATTAAATCTGTGATGTTAGTTGTCTCGTTGCAATTTAGACATTGGAAATGAATAGAAACACTATAGTGCGTTCCCTTATTAATCACTTTAATCATCTTAATATGAATTTTAAGCTGAAGTAAGCCTTTTCTTATGAACTCTGTTTAGTGCTTATCATCAGCAAATTTTCACAATATTTTTTTGTGCTACCATCTTATTCTCCAGAACCATGAAGCAATTTCAGCCAAACTTGACATAAAGCATTCTTTGATGTCACACCTTCTTCAAGAAGGGGGTCTATTAAATGAAATTATTAATTATTTAAAGAAAGGATTGGTTTTTCATTATTAAGCAGAGATGGGCAGGTTCGAAACATGTTTGCTGAGCCTCCTGTTTGTTTTGCTTTCATAGTTTAGGTTTTTTAGGTTGATTTTTGTTGTTGTTGCCTATTTGAACATTCCTTTGGAAAATTGATCTCTATGTTCATTTAATGATGTAAAATATAAAAGGATTTCATATGATCAATGAATGAACATAACATTGATTGATTACATGATAAAAGAAAGTTTCAAAATATCAGTTGTAGGTAGACTAATGAATTGTAAATATCTTCTAATATTGATTTGTTTTGCATCAAGTTTCTGGTAACAAGAAAAACAAGTTTTTCAGGTTTGATCCAGTTTTCTACCCTGAACAATATAGCTTATTTTACTTGGTGCTTTCATTTCTTCTCCCTTTCATCTATAAAACTTCCGCAGGCATGTTCAATTCTCTATGATTACACCAATAACACAGCGAAAATAAAAGGGATCCACTCTGATTACATTCATTCTTTATAACTTGATTTGTTTTCATCTCCAATCAGACTTCATTTTTCAATGAAGTCCTATCTAGTATACTGTAATGTATATTGTACTTTCTGGATTAAATCAATATCCTCACAAATTTAGAGTCGGTTATAAGTGATAATATTGGAAGAAATATTCCAGCCAATTTGACATGTAAATTGAGAGAATTACTTGAATTTAGGGTATCATATGCTACTGAAACGTGATATGATTTCAGAAAATAGAAAAAACAAGCATCATTATTTGTCATGTAGAAGTTCAGTTATCAAATATAAGGTATAGCATTCTGGCATGTATTGCTTTGTGGTTAGGTTGTTTTTCCCAATATTACAGCCATGCAGACGATTTGTTCAAAAACAATACCCACAGCTGAGATCAAGACAGATATAGAATAAAACCAGCAGGGGACATGTTTGTTTATAATTGCTCTGCAAACTATTATTACATATTTCTTCAATATTGGAAAACAAGACCTATTATCAACAACTTCACATTTCTTTAGAAAGAAATTGTGTCTGACTATTTGGGGTGTGCATAGTACATAGAAACTGTTTTTATTCAGACTTGCTTTTATCGGACTGGTTTTCGATACTTTTATCAACTTCCTGGGTGCATATTGTACATCAAAACCGTTTCTATAAGCAACTTTCTCTTTTAACAGTATTCTTCCTTGGAATCAACTTTAGTTTTCATCAATCCTTTATTGAAGTGCATTTCATAAGAAATGTTGAAAGCTAGCTGTGACAAAACCACACTTGTTCCGTTTTCAAGTGCAATGAAACAATATTGTATGCACGCAAACGTTTGCATACAGCAAAACCTGACAGACTTGTACTAAATCACATCAAAATGCCAAACCTTCGGCCGTCGAAATCCGGAAGTTTCCACCTCTGGCTTATATGCAGGAAGTGTGCATCGTTGCAGAAGAATCGTAAGCCTGACATGAATTCAATGCAGTCATTGTAACGTGCAGTAATTATTTCTTCATCAGAACTGAGCCACTTTTCTTGACAATGCGACGTGTGATGTGACATAATCTCTGTTTATTTTACATCCATGCTGCCCCTTTGTTCTAGTACAACTGCTGCCTTTTCTTTATACAAGAGAGGTTTTTGTATCTTTGCATCTTTTTATTGGTATGGACTTGGAATGAAAGTCTAGTACTGATTTCATTATTGTTTTAGATCATCTATTTTTATGTATGTATAGGTGCAGTTATAGCTTTTATTTTAACTACAGGTGTAGTTATGAATTGAATAGCTGTGACCTTCAATTTTCCTTCATCTTAAAATGATAGTCATATGATAGCTTAAAATATTGTCATCATAAAGACCCTTCGAAGTCACGATCAAGTTATAAAAGAAGTTGGGGTCTTTGAGTGATGTTAATATATCAGCTTACATATACACATTGATATTACCTTTCTTAGTGTCAAGGTCACAACGCAAGTAAATGTCAATCTGATTTTGTTTTTTTTTATGTGAATTCATGGTTTGTAGCACATTTATTATGAAAACAAATGCCACAATCTATACACACACACTCATACATACACGTAGTATGAATTAAAAAAATGTCAATTCATGTTTGATTGGTAGATTTTTTGTTTTTTTGTAATTTTTTTTAAAAACAGGAACGTGTTTGTGTTTACTGGAAATTAAAAGAATGTTGTTATAATTAGAAAGTATTAGGACCATGTTACCTGTAGTTGTGAATGTAGACAGAGGCCTGGTGGTCCATGTTGAAATAAACAACAATGTTATTATTGATAGAGATGGCCACCTGCATCGAACAAAGATAGTTAAATGATATTAGGTCTAAGGATTGCATAAGTGTGAAAACGGTTTTGTTTGGAGCTCTTGGCTTCTAGGCAAAACAATGCCTTTTTTATGGGATGTGTTTGTTAGGGGTTTTTTTTATTATTTTTTTTAAAATATGCTAATTTTGTTAAATCATGATTCTGAAGAAAAAAATCTGTTATTGAAAATAGTTTCAAGATCTATTCAACACTGGAACTCATTATAAATATAAAAAATCATAACAGGTTTTGAATGGCCAAAGTCACACCTATCTCCATTACTGCTTGTTTTATCCTATGAGAATATACATTTCGTATTTAATACAATTTAAACCATGTATTTGACAGCTTCCTTTCAATAAGGATCTAAGGAGTCCCTACAAGATGATTCCAGGTCAGGGTAAACACAGTACCACCATTCCCTCCAGCTTCTCAGACGCTGCCCTGACCCTTCAGCAGGTCAAAGAGAACAGGACCATCCTGGAGGCCAACCTGGAGGCCGTATTCAGGGCCAGGCAGGAGGCAGAAGTCTTCTCCATCATGGAGAATCTCTATCAGGAAGGGTAGGTTCTCTTGTGCTTATACACAGGCACTTGTTTCTGCGAATGTCCCTGTAAAGTGTGAAGTACATTATGATTGATTTTGCTCATTATGCATAAATGAAAAATAGTTTATGTGGAGAATTTACAGGCTGCCTTCAAGCTCCCTTATGCATAGCTTTGATTAAAGCGTTAAAAACACCTCTGTTTGGTGGTTTGGATGGGAAGGAACCTGGTTGAGTCTGCTTATACACAGCAATGTTTCATTCAGTAATACAATGTTACCAACACTCTTTGACATTCCATATATCCTGGGTTTTTGGGGTTTTTTTGACATGCTGCATATTTTGCAAAACTGATGTAAATCTGTTTACTTTTTCATATTAAAATAAAGTTGTTTTTTTAACCCAATAACTTATATAACATCTGCATATTTTATGTTAACATAAAATTTGCAGATGTTATATAACCCAATAATTTATATAACATCTGCATATTTTATGTCAACATAAAATATGCAGATGTTATATAAATTATTGGGTTAAATTAAATTTTGATAAGAATTACCTGGATGACAAAAAAATATCAATGCTTGGGACAGGAAAAGTGGGCTGACAACATGTATTATATCTAATGAAGATGATAATTTTTAAATTACAATGCAATTTATGCATTTTTCTAAAAACCCCCAGTTTTTTTGCTAATTACCGGTTCATTGTCAAGCTCATTCATCATTTGTCAGTGCCTATTTGGATATTTTGTCATAAACAAGTTTTTTTAGCATATACCGATAGGTGTGTTTATGTCTGTTTTTATTCTGTTTGACTTTATTTCCATGCATGGAAAAAATGATATAAAAAGTATTCATATTCTATAAATAATTTACAAGTCATCTAAATATTTATCAAGCCTGCAAGAGTTCTTGTTCTTGGTCAAATGAGCATGTTCAATTATCAAGTCATCTTCTTTTCTTTTGTGGGCAGAAATAATTCTGATTTACTGAAAATCAGAAAGATGGTGGATAAAAAGATATCTCTACTTCGATCCCAAGTTGAGGTCTGTATAGCCATAAATTGATTCTTTTTAATAATCTTATAGTTTCTCTTACTTAACTGGTACACAATTTGCATGAAATCTGTATGTCATTGTTACAACCAAGGCAGCGCATGCATTTCAGTACTACTCTAGTAGTTTATGAAAGAGATATTTCTTATCGCAGAATAATTGAATCCCTGTAATAAAATTACTTAATATCATTTTCCTTAACCTGTACATCCACCAGAGAGAGGTAACAGATGATGTGATATTAGCTGAGCTGCAGAAAAAAGATGCCCCAGTTCTTATAAAGCCTGCCCAGTCAGGTTTGACTAAGCCTGCCCCATATGCCCAGAAGGCCACAGCAAGGGCCAGGGCAGGGGCAAAAATTGACACTGGGCTCAGCAGAATGAAGGGACCAAGCTTTGGACCTCCGCCCAGCAAAACTTTGAAAGGGAAAGAAAACAAGCCATCTACTGCAACCTCTGCAATACACAAACCACCTGCTGCAAAGGTAAAGTGAGGTCATGTCATATAGTACATTAATTCTTTATCCAAACTTCAAATGATGTTTATAAGAACTTCATTCAGTTTGAGATGCATATTTTTAAACCAAATATAGAATGATAGGTATGCTAAATATAATATTTACAATTAAAATTTTGTCAATCATTTTAATCTGTAGCAGCCTAAGATTAGATCTGTGGTAGAGGATGAGAACTACATGACCAAGGTTTATGGGAAGGCTTCCTATCAAAACAAGAGAACCACAGTCAAAGACCCATACCTTCACTACCAGAATGTACCCAAACCAAAGCCTGACAGGCCAGCAGGTGCCCCTGACGTGTCCAGTAAGTTGCAGGGTCAAACTGAGGGACTCAAGATTTTGAGTCTTGAGTCTTTACTGTGATGTATGGCCATATTGTCATTTTTGGGACCTATACAGAACCTTTTCATATGTTCAACACACATTTGTTGGGTGCATGTTTACAAACTCTGAGAAATACACACAATCTTTTTAAAAACATTTTTGCATGATTTATCGGATTTATTCTTATTCATTGTATTGCAGCTGCTCGATTGGTGAAATCATCAAAGACTCAGACTGCCCCAGGAATAAAGCAGTTTTACTTCAGTCCTACACACGGCACTTATATCCCTGTCACATCAGCACAACACGGTAAGCAGAGAGCATCCCGCAATTAAGCACAGTTATGATAATGTTCAGTGTATCACTTGTAATATGTTTGAGAGATGTACCAGGTAATGTTGTTTTCAATCTACCGGTATGCTTATTTGCTCAATTTAAATGAAACTATAAAAAATTCTAAAGAATGATTATTTATAGACGATTACATGTAGTTCTTCATGTATTTCAATATTGTGTGTTTACTAGAAAGACATTGACCTGGTTTAATAATATTTAAACAAATTATTCATTTTTACTTGAAATTCAGCCCCCATCCAAGGACAGTTGGTGCCGATGGCAGTACCCCTTGGAGACCCCAGGATGGAAACAGGACTGACCTACTCTGCCTCGCCCCCTCCTGGGCCTCTCACTACCTCCACACCAGCTTCTCAGCATCCCGTGTCGGCCCTAAAGAATGTGGCCGTGATCTCTGTCCCTGTTGAAGATGACCTCAGAAGACGGCCCGAACCAGAACTTGGGAAACAGGTAGGAAAATTGTTTCTCTGATTAGAACATCAATTTTCCAGTACAGTAAAACACCATTGTAGTGAAGCACCAGGGATGAGTAATTTAGATTTGTTATAACAATAATTCTTTATATATTTAATAAGTTTATAATACTATTTTAAGATTAGAAGAATGAAACAAACTGTGCTGTAAGCGTGAATTCACTATTAGCATGTTCGCTGTAACCATGTTTACTGTATCCAGGAATTACCAAAGATAATGTCTCCATTTTGGCCCCAAAAGATTTATGGTCACAGACTTATGATTAAAGTTCTACTGTTGATCAATTGAAATTTCTCAGCTTTAGAAATGCATTTGCATGTATTAATATGAATTGTTTGAAAAAACTTAACAGTAAAAAATTGTTTGCAGGTTTTACCGAGTGTGGATATAGACAGCGATTTATCAGAAGCTTCACCAATCCCAAAATCCCGATCAAGATCCAGGTCCCCCGAGAAGCCCAGATCTCTTACACCGGAGCGAGATGTCATGAGCCGGGCCTCTACACAACACGGGGAGGTACAAATGCAGTCTCCCCAAAAGTCTCCCAGCAAGAGCAGGCTAGAGGTCACCTTCCACAGAGAGGAGGATGAGGTTTGTATCAGATAGAATGACTGGTAATGGAGTGCATACCAGAAATGGTGTATGTAAGAGTGACATTGCCTTGCAAACATCATCAGTTGGAAAATAACAACAGTATTATAAATTCATTGTATAGAATTAGAATCATGAAAAGTTTGTAGAATATGTTTTAACAGTAATTGAATTGCAATGACTTCATTATAGAAATGCTATTTATTGCCATAGGAAACTCTGACTGATGTTTCCGGTGATCTGAACCCGGAGGATGCTCCAGGGATTGCCCTGCCTGGGTATCATCCTCCATCACCACCCCCAGTGGAGGACAGACAGCCAGTGTTCCCCCAACAGAGGCTACTGGACCACTTGCACCCAGTTGTGTCTGATGTATTAGCAGAAGACATTCGAAGACGAGATGATCTGGAGAAGAGAGCGGAGGAATGGTATGTGAATCCCATGATCCCAGAATCTGTAGCTCTCTGTATATTAGGAATCTTTGAATGCAGGCAGTGCAATAAGATACTTTGAATGCTTAACTGACTGTTTAACTAATGTTGCAGGCTACAGCAGGAGCTGCTGGCTAAAATGATTTCTGAAATCTGTCCCACTGAGGTGGAAGAGGAACCTGCTTCAGGTCTTCCACACTTTGTGGATGAAGACTCCATACAAAGTGAGGTGGAAGATAAAGAGCAGTCAATGTTTGGTAAGAGGAAATCTATTAAGTATTTTATGATATTCATGTGAAATAAGATTCATCTTTATAACAGGCCCCAACCTATTTATGAAATATTACCCGGTAATCATCATATACATGTAATTGTACCAATTCTTATGAATAACTTGCTTTTCATATGGTTTTCCCTGCTTTTACACACTTATAAGAGCAAGCTTATATGGTAATTTGTAAGACAAGTGAGTGATGGGAAAGAGATAAAGTACAATACATGTACATTGATACTTAAATTGTTACAGTAATGGACTCTATTGGAAGAGCTGGGATGCAGTTGTTTGTGGATGCTGGTCAGGCTGTGGACAGTGACCTTGTGAATGGCCTGATCCGTGAGGTGTTAGTGGAGAAGGTCGTGACCTTGCTAGGTCAGCGACCTTCAGACGAGGAGCAGGCTGCTGAGCAGAGAGCGGTCCCCAAACTGTCAGCTGGGGTTGATGAGGACAAGATGGGAACCACTGAACCATCCCCAAGGGTATGTCCACAGAATGAAATGTGTTGTGAATCCACATTTTTATAATCATTGCGTCAAGAGAGGTAGACTTTATAAATAAAACTATATACAGTCAAACATGGTTAGCATACCTAAAACAAATTCATGCTTACAGCGAAGTCAGTTTCATTTCCCTAATCTTAAAATTGTATTACTTATCAGATATAATGAATAACAGTTAATAATAAATCAATATCGCTCATCCCTGTTGCTTGTTATAACTATGTTTAACTGTATTATGATATGAAACAGAGGGAAAGAAAAAAAATTATTATTGTAAATTACAAAAAAGATCTTTTAAAAAAAATCAAGAAATGATGCATGTTTTTTTTATCTCTGCAGGAGTATCTGTACAGTCCAGATCAGATTGAGACCCCACAGCCCACCCCTAAAGCTACCCCCATAGCTTCCCCGGTGAGGGTTGTATCCCCACCGGTCACTCCAGAATTATCCCCACAACAGTCTCCCAGACGAGAGATAAGGAGAGTGGAGCCACCTCCAGAATTCACGAGGCCACCACCCCAGCCAGAGCCTGAGTCTGAGGCATCCGAATCCCTGGATCTCAGTGAAGAGCTACGTATTCTCCAACGTGAGTCAGTCACACATGTTTTTGTAGTAATTGTACAAGCAATGATAGAAATAATGTGTCAGAATACTTTCTGAAAGATATCTTTGGACTCTGTAGAACTTGACAATAATCTACAGAATAGATATTCAGTTGAAGATTTCTTTTAAGTCTTTCAATTTCAGGTTATAAAGATTCACTACCGATATTCATTTTTTTTTTCAAGATACACATGTAGTTTATTTATTTTCCTCAGAGAAATTGGTGGTACCTGTGACAACACAGTCATTAGATGAGGTACATGACATTGAGACACCTGTGCCCACACCTGTCCCAGAAGAACCCCCACAGGAGCTGCTCCCAATGTCCCCACCCCCACCCACCCCACGACCAGTGGAGTCTCCACCCAAGGTAAGCATTATTCTATCTATAAAGGAGAAGGGAAGACCCTGGTTTGGAATTACAGAAAAAACCCAGAAGATATTGATATAGTGATATCTAAACACACAGGAGTGATCTGCCCTTGAGATAAATTAAGTAGAGATTGCTGGATAAACAATTGCTTTTAAAAAAGAAAATTTGTCAGTAACTTAACATAATATAATCATGTGAAAATAAATTATTTTTTTGTGACAAATATCCAATCCACGCAGAAGTAGATGTTGCATATCAAATTTCTGAAAATATTGACAGGTTTTGGAACCTCCATCTCAGGTCGAAGTGAAGAGGATTGAGCCTCCACCTGTCCAGGAAGAGACTGTAAGTAAAGAACCAGTGAAGGTTACAGAGGAGTCAGGTCAGAGTCCGGAGCCTTGGGGAGATCCAGGGTCACCCCGCCCTGAAGAAAACCCTGAGTACAGGGACCCAATGGAGCCCAACCAACCAGAACCAATGTAAATCTCAACTTTATACAGTAATGGAATCATTGATAATTTTTATTTCAACAATATTTTCTTGATTTTTATATGTAGACAATTGTTGAACCTGTCAATTTTGTTTACCATTTTTTATGAAGGAGAAGGTGTAGCTTTAAAAGTTTGTTATTGAAATATCACTAACAATTCTTTTTGAAGGATTCTGCCACCGACAGAGACCATTAAGGAAGAGAGGCGATCTCCTTTCCCTAAGAGACAGAAATCTCCAGTCCGCGAGCCCAGCCCCGCCCCCTCCCTCACAGAGAGTGTGTCTGAGTCCTCTGTATCTGACACTGTCAACCAGAGCGTGTCTGAGGGTCAGTGGCTCCTCAACAAGAGTGAGGGGGAGGTGGCCGACTTCCCCATTGATGAAGGTAAAACCTGCTGACCAACCAATGAACAGCTTGATTACAATATTATGGGAATTTAATATTAATGTGTTGGAGCCATTGGCTTCAGAGAATTTTGATCCAAAAAAAGTCTTAAAGTCAATTATTTGTTTATTAACTTCATAGACACATTCTTACAATTAGGTGGTTTTACTTTTGGTTTTTGTAGTAACAAGACAGAGGGCTTTGGAAAAGGCACTTAGACTAAGGGCAGAACAAAGCATGGCCAGCACACTCAAAGATACATCAGAAATCCCTGTAGGCTTTCTCTATACAGAAAATTTAGTATAAAACATTTGTAACAATTTTTTTACAAACGTTATATAATATTAGAAAATTTCTGGTATTTTTTTTTCACATACCAGTAAATATTCTCAGTATGACTGATCTCTGTGACATATGATATTGATTTATTAAACATATATCTAAAATTAAGAAGATTATTGGACAATTTTCGACATGAAATCTCGGGATAAAATTACGCTGTATTGTTCATCCTTTATAGGATGAGTCCACCGAGTTTCCAATCAGTGAGGGAGAGTTCCAGTATAACCCGGCTATCCCCCCAGAGAAGGACCCAGTCCTACTGCTACTGTCTAGACTTCAGCACAGACCAATCCACCCTGGGCAGCTGGACATGACGTCAGCCCAGGTGTCCGATCTCCTGGACCATACAGGTAAAAGTCTATATGTATAATCCATGCATAGGAATGATTCTTATAGTACATTTTTCAGTCACTGTTTTGTTAATCTCTCACTCCTCCCATGTTGGAAGTGAATAATATGGTGCATTGAAAACTGTGGTATTATTTGCAAATGGAGAGAACTTTTCAAATATTTACATGAACCATTAAATGTAAATTGTATTGCAATATTTGCATTTTAACCAATATACAGATAAGAGATTTTTACTCATAAGAATGAAATTGCTAATTATTTCCGATGTCAAAATTATGTACCTTGTATGCATATTTTCTTTTTCTTTCCATTTATAATAACTTGAAAGCTAAGAAATATTATTTATCTTTTAAATTGTTTCCTTACATACAAACTAACAATCTTTTATAATGTTTTTTAATACATTTCTGCTAATTTTTATAGGGGACCTAAGTGTTAGCCATCTTAGAGCCTCTGTGGATAGGAGTGTAGGAGAAGTTAGGCCGAAGAAGCAACGCACACAGCATGCCTCTCCAGAGAGAGATTATGGGAGATACGACTATGGCCGACACCCGAGATCTCCCTCCCCTGACCAGGGAAGACAGTCACCCAGCAGAGGGAGGGTGTCCCCAGGGTATTACGATTCCCCCGGGAGAAAGTCCCATCAGCCTCGGTATGAGTATGATGAAAATGGCCGAAGATCTCCCAGCAAAGGTAGGGCATCTCCTAATGGAAGAGTTGATGGATATGATAGACCCCCAAGTCGAGGGAGAGAGTCCCAGTACAGAGATGCTCAGAACAGACCATATTCTCCTGAATGGGACGGAAGATATTCTCCACAGAGAGATCGACGAGATGGGAGGTATTCTCCACAAAGAGATGTACGAGATGGAAGGTATTCTCCACAGAGAGATGCACGAGATGGGCGGAAATCTCCACACAGAGACTCACAAGGAAGACGCTCCCCTCAGAGATCCAGTGTAGAAAATGGCAGAACTTCTCCACTGAGAGTATCTTATGAAATGGGTATGAATATTCAATAATAAACTCAAGAGTTTTTTATTCTCAGCAAAATAATAAGTATATCTACAAGCATTTAAGTGTATGTTAAATGTTGAAGTCTTTTTGAATAATTAGGGTGGGTTTTTTTCTTTTTAGAAATATGTGATGTCAAAATATATTATGATTTCAAGACTGTAAGATTTACATGTATCACCCTTTATTTTAGATATGGAAGAGAGAGACGCTGAAAGATATACTATTGAAACTTCTACTACGACTAAGAAGACAACTAGAACCACTCATGGCACCCCTAGTAGAAGAACCCCCACCAGATCCTCCACCCCAGGGGGTGTGTCCCTAGGGGGCAGCCTCACCAGTGGAAGGAAATCCCCAAGTAAGTACTTGACATGAATAGAAATATTATGATAATTTAAAGCAAGTTTGTGTTCTTGTGTGTATGAAAGGACCATTTATTAGTTAAAGCAAGATCATCATTGTAACAATATCTTCTTTGTATTTTTATTAATTTACTGTGACCCAGAATCAACTGTATTAAAGTTTGTCTTTTAATTTTAAGAGGATGTGATGTCCATGTTAGAATTTTATATGTTTAATTTTGCTGCCATTTAACAGTAAAGTCTGCCCTCAAAAAGCCTCCTCAAGCCACCAAGTCGCCAGGGTTACCAGATAAGTCAGTCACCATGACAGGACCTAGGACCTACCCACTCCCAGGGTCTGAGGACCCGAGGACCTCCCAGAGTAAGACCTCAACTATCGTCAACAGCTACATTCTTTACATTTCTTCATTTTCATTTTCTTTGGATTTGAATTAGATCAAGTTCCATAATGTTTTGTAACCAAGCATCAAATAGCTTTTCAAGAAAAGCTGAGTAGGTTTACTTACAATTGTTTGAGTTTACTCTTTATAAACCTAAGTTAAATTGATATTTTGACTGTGATTTTCAAGGTATGAGTGAGAGAGGAACTCGAGCTTTCACCCCCGATCAGATGAACATGGAGGAACTGTTACAGTCTGGCTACCTGTCCCAAACATTCAGTCAGTCCTCCACCGGAAGAGTTCCCTCCCCTGAATACCGACAGCGACAACTCAGCCCGACTCGACTCAGCAAGGAGAGGAAGTCTGTAGGATTGACTTACTCATTCGAGTCGGAAGGGGGTGCTGCAGACTCGTTTAGCGAGTCTGAACTCAAAAGACTGGCAGACTCAGATTCTTTGAAGATGTCCGTGACTTTGCCATCCATGGACGATTCTGAATTTCTGTAGATGTTTTTTTATGTATTAGAAAATGATCTGTGCATTTTATGAAAGTTAAGATCTGAGTTTAGAATTAATATTTGGATTGGTAGGAGTCTCAATATATTAATGTATATTTATTTTTGATTTCTTTTCTCTCCATTATCTGTATAATGCTATTTTAAGAATATAGATGTGAAATTATTTTTGATCTGATAATTACTTAGCATATTTAGTTGTATATTTTAACTGCCATGTGTTAGAGTCTCAGTAATTATTTTTTTCTTGTGTTTAGACAAAGTTTGAAGCTGTTGTTGATTCTTATTTTGAAATAGAATAAGAAAATGATTGCTAGCATATAGAGGAGATCTGATACAACATGTATGTACTATGTTTTTCTGTGATACAAGCTTCTCTATTTAGATGCTGTCCGTCCAGGTTGTTTTTCAAATGAAAGGGAAATTCTAATGAATGAATTTGTAAGATATAAACTGTAGATATAAGCTCAAGTACTTCTTAGCCATAGATGCATGTATATATATATGTATGATTTCTTGTATCCTGTAAGTATCAGGCCTTTTAAAAACTGATTTATTTTGCCTCATTATATATCAAGTTATACAAGATATGGGAACATGGATGTTATCATCTTCACAAACCAAGGGTCCAATTTGTTTATTCTAGCTCATCTCTGAGTAAACTGGACCCTTTGCTAGTGTAGATGGGTTAATATTTACACTCTGTGTATTCATATCATATATTCTTTATGGTACAGCTAGATATTGAATAGTGGTTTAGAGAATAAATGTCATTCAACCAAGCTCTTGGTCTTCTTTTCATCTTATGATCAATAGATGCCTTAATTTCCCAAATTTTATTTCATGTAATTTTGGTGGCTAATATTTACTTTCACAACAAAATGTTGCAGTCTTTTAGCTCGATAGAATTTCATTATAAAATAACCACAATCCCCATTTGCCATGTATACCTCTGACTTTTATCATGGAGTATGGACATCTACTCTTGGCTCCTGAAGTACATATGAAGTACATATGATGTTAGAAGCATTGTATCAGATTGTCCTACTGAGTACTGTTGTAGTGAGGTTTCAAGGTCAACAAGTACATTTGTAGACGCATGACCCCCACCCACCCCCAACTACATATTGTGATGGCAGGGGTACACACGTTAGCAGAAAAGGTGCAGTCAACTATGACAAAGATCTGTGTGTGGAATAAAGGTTTATTAGTCATATGTACAAACGACAGTTCAATGACCGATGAAAAAGTTTGAAAAACAAAGTTCAGACCAAGTAAACATGATGATTTACATTGTAACTTCATGTACACTGTAATTAAGGTACACCCACCCCACCCCTCTCCCGATATTTCGTCCTACTGCAACGAATAATACAGGTAGAGTATGCCTGTAGTTGATTCTAGCTGGCGGTCAATTGGGGGTAGATGTCCTTGGATTGATAGGTCTGATCAGTATACCTACTGTGTATTTTGTCGCGTGACTGACGGACACATGTCCATTTGAGGGAGAGTAAGTTTCTTCCAAATGTCATCGTCGTATATTCCGCGTCGTCTTCATTAGCATCTCTCAACAAAAAAAATCAGTATCCAGTGAATTGTGTTGTAAATAATGTTTGTGGGATGGGGGGATTTACGGTATATTGCAGTGAATTCGATTCAAACACAAATATCTTCCCGTTTTGTTTTTTGTTTTTTCATTAATATCTGTCTCCACTGTAGTTACATGGACAAAATTCCATTTACAAATTTTACGTACCCAAAGTAGTACATGGGGTTAATCACTACAACTTAATCTCTCTCTCTCTCTCTCTCTCTCTCTCTCTCTCTCAGTAGTACCTGGGGTTAATCACTACAACTAAAATTCTCTCTCTCTCTCTCTCTCTCTCTCTCTCTCGTGCCATTTAATTAACACACATGTTATCTCATTGTACAGTAACCATGAATTTTGACAGCTTGGACGAAGAAAAAGAAATTGACAAAATATTTAAAATGTTAGTCCGTGATGTAATAGTGCAATGAACTTGAAAATACTTATCAAGGGTATTATTTGGTGACAGCTGAAAATGAAGAAGTCTGAAAAACATTTCAAAGTTCAATCCAAATAAACATGTTGATTTAACTTTGTCTGTAAACAATTTACCCCCTATTCTTTCCTTCTCCCTACCACTGCAACGAATTATACACAACAAGTTGTTGATAATATGAGCGGTCAGTTTTGGTAGATGTCCTTGGGTAGATAGGCCTGATCAGTACCCACTGTGTGAAGTGTTCCGTGACTGATGGCACATGTCCATCATGATTTTACAGGGTGCTAATGGACAGTAAATTACATGCAAATGTCCGCGCATCAATTTTTGGTTTATAATAAGGTATTATTTCAAATCGTGTAATATAATTAAATGTGTAAAACTTACGGCAAGTACTTGTGAATTGTGAAGTACGTGTGTAATTACAATACAACTCGGGGGAATGTGGGATCATAACGATATTATAATATAAAAAAATAAAGTTAATTACGATTCAGTTTATACTTTTTTCCCCTTCGAAAATTTTCATTTTGTTTCCAATGTCTGTTTCCTAAGCAAAACTCAGGAAATAGTATGTATACACAAAACAGTACAAGGGGCTAACCATTAACCACTAAATCCTGAATTCTCTCTCTCTCTCTCTCTCTCTCTCTCTCTCTCTCTCTCTCTCTCTTTACGACACGATTTATAATGACACGTGTTTTCTCATCATATAGTAAATGTAACCATGAATTTCGATACCTTGAACGAAGAGAAAAATTTGACATTACAAAAGGTTATCCTGTGCAGTTACAGTGTAACGATCTTGAAAATACTTATCTGCAAGGTCGCCGTTTTGCACAAATATATCTGATATTACGGCCTGTTTCTAGATCGGTGTAGTGACACCCATCAGACAAGTTGGCCGATAAGTGATAAAAACAGTCGGCGTATGAATCATGTCGAGCAATATCCATAGTCTGTATCATACACCGGGTATCCCCCATCAGTGCCTTCAACGTCAGCTGTTAATAAAATAGCTTTTTTGAAAAAATATGGAAACACAGACGACACATTGCTCCTTTGAAGGAGCTGGGAATGTCGAGACTTCCTATATTTATAACAAAAACAAGTTATGGTGTGTTTTGAAGAATTCGTTCCCAAGACGACGAATTTAGCAAACGCTATCGAGATCAGCTGCAATTTCTTTCAACTCAGACGAAATGTAGATTGACGAAGTCTGTAACTTTCAGGTCGATCATAAAAGATTTGTGTAAATCATGTACTCTACGATGCCAATAATGACTTCGATCATGTCACCTGTGTTTCCCTTACATGCGCTTTAAACCATTTTCTTTTGTATTTAAAAAATAAATTAAACTTAAATTGATAAAGAATATGATGAAAGATTACTTTCCTTGCAGAATAATCAATGAAACGTTTTATACTCTATTTTCTTAAAATTTGACAGAATTTGAATTAATTTAGGTTATATAAAAATCAATAAATCAAATCTGTTTCAAGGCGTTTCATGTAAGAGTTCCAAATCACTCTTATATACTGAGTATATTTTTTTGGTTGAAAGAGTTAATTATTGCCTTTTTTTAATTTAATTTTTTTTTATTTATTTTTTTTTTTTTGGCCTTTTCCTTGTTTATGAAAGCCTTGCTGTATGACTGTTCAAGTTTATCCTGTTCCTACTGGTCAGATTGGTACGTGGGGTACATCCGTAAAAAAAAAAACCGCAAAAATTTTGTTGTTGCGCTAGATAATTGAGTCATGTAGAAACAAATAAATAAATGACTTCAATGTCTAAAATATATGTATGCTACATAAGCACTTAAACAGGCCTAATTAATCATCTTTCTGCAACGAAAGGCGTGGTGGAGGTGGGGGGGGGGGGGGTATTTTAGTATATATAGTTCAATCTGCAGGCGTTCTGATCATGGACTTATCTGGTTCTTGGACCACAAATATAGGTCTGTCCTCAATCCACTATAAATTGTTGCAATATGATCTGTAAAGCATCATCATTCAAGATTAAAAATCGTTTAAAACGCAGTACTGATCCCAAAGTTGGACAACATTATATACCAGCTTATTCGTTGTCATGGCAACTTAGGATCAAGTTCTTATGACTAATTCATATGGTTCACTGACTCATACAATATAAAAATCGGTTGATGAACAATATATAAGAACCGCCGTGATAAGATTAAATGACCGAGATTAAACATTACATAAAGTGGAGTCAACTTCCGATCAGATATAAAATTGTTCATGTTCACTAGCATCTTGAACAAGTTGCAAAGGACCCCAAAATTCGCATTCACTCTAATATTGAACCTATCTGTAAATATTCAATGCACAGCGTTATACTATGTAAAAATAATGAATAATTAAATTCTGTATGCTTTGTTTTTCAAATCGATGAATTCATACAGTCAATACCCAACTGAATTTGGTTATTTATTTTTTATTAAATGAAGATCCGGGCTAAACACTACTATTTTAATAGGCGTTATCGAAATCGGAATTACACTAACACAAATACCAATGCTGTAGCATCTCCCTCTTGCCATCTTTACCCGTTGGAAGGAACTTAAAACTAAAAAGATGGAGGGTGGGAGTGGGGGTTAGGTTTAAGTACATGTATTCCAAAATAGTGATGTAACATGTATATATGTAGGCATAACACAGATTCAGGATGTAGTATACATGTATAAAAAAAAAATAGCTAACTATTTCTTATGCTGCATTTTTTCATTAAAATACATGTACATTATACATGTACGTGTGTTCCAAAGCGTAGTTATGATTTCTACCCTCACCGTCACGTATATACTATAGTACATGTAATACTACGTCATGTATGCGAAGGAAGACCAGCATATAATAATTGTTGTTGGTTCGAAATATTAAGGGGTACAGTACGCCTATATCTAATATCTCTTTTCATCGATCGTACAAGACTACGGCATATTTTCGGTTTTGATAAAATTTCAGTAAGCGTACATATCAAACTCGACAGTCGTATTTGTTTAGTTAGGTCATATTTTGCTTGGGCTAGGGGAAAAAGGGGAGGGTGTCGTGAGGCAATTGTTGTATGACCCCGAAAAAATAGTTAGGTTGAGGTTAATTTATCTTTTGAAGGTAAAGGTCAGATTAACATCTATCTTTTTATTTTGGCCTTCACGGAGTCAAGTTGCTTATAAAACAGGTCAACAAAATATACAACTGCTTTCTTTCAATGGTTAATATACCAAAGACAGTTTTGCTTATTAAGAATAATTATTTCCATTATGAAAGCTTCAGAACCAGTCTGAGATTTATAGATAAGTGGCAAGTTCAGGATAACATATACAACGAAACTCCCGTAATGAATCTATTTTATCCGTGAAGTGGCAGCAATTAAGTTGACTTAAATATTACAATGGATATAATTTCTTTGCACTCCTTAAATATTAACTATTTACTAAAGAGGTACAATAGAGTACTTTGTACTTGTTTATATAATCATTCCCCTTGCTTGGGTACTATCGTCTTTTGATTATGTGATCACGCATTAAAATGTATGTCAAAAATAATAGCTATCCCTTATTTAAACAGGATCGGATCAGTTTATTTATTCTTTGAAAACTGGAATTTTACAAATATTCATTGGTACAGAAAGCATGATCATGGAAACAAATTACCTTTGATGGAAATAAAAAAAAAATAATCAGAAAATAATTCGAATTACTTTGATATTTATAGGGTATATTTGAAACGGTAGACATTTTAATTTGATATATTTACATTTTCCAGTGTCTTTGTCTGTGATAACACTACTATCGATTTTGTAATGTATAGTACAAAACATTTTATCAATGACTGTTTTAATATTTAATCGTACTATTGCTGAAAATGATATAAATATAAGTAATAAGGAATCAAATATGGTCGGGCGTGATCAAATCTATCATAAAGTCCTTCCGGCTTTATTGGTTTTGATCGCTGCCGACCGTATATGATCACCTCATAACACATAAGAATGATTTCTTACTCATTAATTTAAGACCACAAATTCATCCAATTATTGAAATCATTTCAATAAATTTATTTCGTTTGATTTCAAACTGAGGCTTGCTTGTTCCAGTAATTGCCAGGCTTTCTAGACAGGGAGACAGGACTTGTAAACATAACTTATTGAAACTATGAAATAAAGCAAGCATTTGATAAAGTATTCACCATTTATTATTACAGGAATTTTTAATTGAACAGTCACATTTTATTCTTAGATCACTAATACCTTTCACCAGTGAAAAGGCAGATTATATTTAAATGTACAACTGAAAATGACAAAATATTAATATCACAGACATAATTCAAGCACAATGTTGTATAGGCTTCACTACACATGCCATTAAATGATGCAATGAAAACATTTCATCTTACGTCATCAATATAAATATAAATACATCTTACAACAATAAATAATTCTACCCTCTGATTTTACTAGATAAAGAAGATAATAATGCCATAACATAAGGAGCTTATACATTTGTTGGAATGCTAATATTTGAAAGAAATTAAGCACTTACTGGTAGTTTGAGTAACACACATTAACAAAAATCTTACCCTTTTTTCAGACATCGGTTATATTACATTATTTCTATAATCCTCTTTTCTTTGATATATTTTTCAAAAAGCAAATACTGATGAATGAACAGTAAAGTGTGTGTGTTATCTTTATCAGAAGTTTCAAACAAATGCCAAATTTCTCCAACACAAAAGACAACATAATGAAGATCAAAACTGCAGGCAAAAAAAAAATAAATAGGAAATAAATTATTAAACATCAACGGGGCAAATGCCAGTTCAAATATCTATAATTAATTGAGCATGAAATTTTTCATCATCACAAGTCAAGGGAATAGTGGAGTAGCTCTAAAAGTGCATAAGATATTCCAGTTGTTTTAAAATTTACAAGAGACAGTGCTAGTTCATATGATTTAAAATATTCAAATAAGCATTTTTTTTACTGGGGTAAAAAGATTTGTATTGCTTACAATGTTTTTTAATGATTTAAAGGATTTGAGACTGAATCATTTTGACTTCTTAGTATATTGAGCAATATCAAAAATATAGAATATTATCGATATAATTACCATTTTGTTTCATGAATATATACATTTAATTAAGTATTTTTATATGGTCCACAACTTATTGCACAAAATCAATTATAATGTACTAATATTAAACTTAAAAAGAATTGCAAGAAAAAAATGGGCAAAACAATATATACCTGTACATGTGTATTAAAGTCATTTTAAAAAAACCATAGATGCAAGTAGATAGTATTGCAATTTTGTTAATCCAACCAAAATTGATTTTACCAGCATTTCACAAGAAAAAAAAACCGCATACTGTATACCATACGACTCTCTATTAGCTATAGTTTTAGTTTTGCTATTTTCACTGATGGAATACATGACTGAGGATACTAGTACTGATCAAGTACTGGTCAAAACATTTATCACAGAACAATGTACTATGTTAACTGGTTGTTCAAAAAACTGACAATGCCATCCATGATGAAATTAAGAAGTGAAAGGTTCATCAAACTCCAGAGAAAAAACCATACCCTGTACTAAATAAGTGCTGTTTACAGTATTCAATTGTTTTGGGTTGGATATATTGCAAAATTGAATTACAGTAATTCACTACTGTACTTGGGAGTTCCTATTACAATTTATGTAATCAAGAGACAATGTGCACATATTCATGCTTTCAATAGATACAAAAATGAACTTTGTGAGATTCAAATCTATAGTAAGCTGGTTTAACTCTGTGTTCATAGCACATCAGTCTACAATTTGATCAAAAGAATCAACAGTAACTATGCAGATATCCTAATCTCATTCTCCAGAAAAAAATGCTTATATGAGTCTAGTATGTTGTTATTCAAACCATGCATTTAAAATGAAAAATCATATACTTATATACCTCTATCCATTGGTCATAATCAATTATCACACAGATGATGAACATGAAAATATTTGTAAGAGTCTCGCATTTTTTACATCCTTTCATGGCTCTTTTCATAAGTACGTCACCATGGCACTGGTTGAAAATCTAAGGCAGTCTCCATGGCAACTTCCTAAATCAGGTCATGTGACCTTATGAACACTGTCCAATCACAACACAGCTTGCATGGGTTATCATCAGCATCCTCCAAACATTTCCTGTGATGCATAAGTCATGTAAAGGAAACCATCTTCATCTTTTTCATCCCGATAGACTTCAGCCAGAGTCATTGACATGCTTGAAATACTTTTGTTGTTCACAATTAAGTAAAACGCTTGATTGGAGTTCAGTGACATTCGGTTCCTGATTTAAAAAAGATGACAAAACTTAATTTAATGTTAATTATGAAATATGCATTTGCACATGCAAAGCAATACAAGATGATGTATAAACTGAAAGGTCAGAATTCAATTTTTCAATCTTGTTTTTTGACAACTTTTCATTCCTCTTGCATATAAATAGATTCTATATTTAAATTACATGATTTTCCATAATTAGTTCCTATATTTTTTCTGTTTTGCAGTGTGCATTTGCAACATAAAACCTTTTTAATTATTTAAGAAGAAATAAAAAAAAAAAACGGCTCAAAATACCTTATGATGGAAGCGAATTGTGACATGGAGAGTTCTTGTGGCACGAGGAATTTTGTTTTGTCCAGCATAGGCAGCTGCTGTTCCTTGTAGTATCTCTCAACAATCACCTGTAGAAACAAAAAACCAGGGTCAACACTAGCTGTCACATGATCGCATTGCTGCCATTTAAAATTTTTCAATGTCATACATCACATCTAAGTGTTTCCACAAAACACAGTTGGTCCAATGAAAAGTTTGCTAGAAACGTTTCAGATCCAAAAATTTTGAAATACATGTACTTACAGATTTTGTTATTAATGTTAATTAAAATCTAAACTACAAATACATTTGTATTCTATACAAAATTATATCATTGCATTATTCAGCCTTTCCATATCAAAATCCTTTGTATCTTTTCAAAAGGTTCTTGATTTTCAAATACATAATATTTCATATATTGAAAAGGACTGTCCAACACTATCTACTGGACCATGAATCATGGGAGGATCGAGAACATTAATTCGTTAAAAATATGCGTACACGTAAGATATATGTAGAAGAAAGCTCTCTTGGTTATTTTTTTTTATATAAATTACAGAATAAAAAGAATCTTGGTGTAAGGAACATGATAAAACTCCTGTTTTAAGGACTTCCTTATTGGCTTTCATGTATATCTTCACCATCAGACATCTTTATCAGACAGCTATTATCATCATATGAACACATTTTGACTGATATCCTAAGCTCTAGCTGACTATATACAATCCCACAGCTAGATTTAACCCTAGCTTAGTTAGGTCTCTGGTACCCCTTCCATTAAAAAATTTATCTTATTTTGACTACTATATTTCCGTTTAGACAATGCTGTCCCTCTAAAAAAATAATAATACTATATCATCCCCATCAGCTTCTAGTATATCACTCAGTACCATGGTACCACCTACTTTATTCTACAATTATATATCATTCTGTGAACTCTTTGATCGTTTTCATGAAATGATGAAAATTTTTCAAAAGCATTTTATTTAGATCTGAATGATAAAAACATTTGTGCACAAACTTAGGATGCTGATGAAATAATAGAAGAAACAGAAGAAAACATACCGGTACTTTTGTAGGAAACTTTGATCTGATGCCCACTACCTCTTCCTTCCGCACAGCTGAAAGAATAACCAATTAAAACTTCGTATAAATTATAAGAGTAAAACATATATGTTTAAGATTATCATATAATGCTTACATTACCATGTCTGTCTGTGATCACCAATCAAATTTATTTGTCATATTCATATCATATTTACTGAACAGGATATGTCCTTCATAATTAAATAAAAAAAGAGAGTGTAGATTGATTTTGAGGGCTATACACTAAAAACTGAAACAACAAAATAAACCCACCAAACTGTAAACAGCTGTTCAACTTTTATTCAACAGAATCAATAAGAGAGAAAACCCTTCAGCAGCTAGCATAGAGAATTAAGAATACACAGCGAAGTACAGCAATATACATTCTTATTTCTAATGAACATTCACACTGATTAAATAGGGAGCAAGTTCAGATGAACAGGGAGAATTCAGGAATGCTTTATCAGAAATGAAATTAACTTGCAATACAACTATTTCAATTACAAAAAAAGACTTTTTGCAATGTGATTCTTCAGTGATATCTCCGACCAATATATACTGTGGTAGCAAGTTCGGGATAATTTTAATAAGTATTAAACAAACGCTTGAATTTATATACATTCGTGGGGATGTAAATTTGTGGGCAAGGGTTATCCTAGAAAGCCACGAACATTGGTCCCCCACGAACAATGATGATTCCACAGTATTTGACCTATGAACTACTATTATGAATGTACAGGGGAATTGTATATACAGTTGAACTTCAATATTTCGAACACTGATATGCAGAATACAATGGATATGTCGAAGTGATTTTTAAGTCCCAACCACTTAGTTTTTAAGTATTTTACCCTCGATATCTCGAATACTCTGATATCTCGAAGTTTTTAAACAGTCCCTTCTAGTTCGAGATAAAGAAGTTTGACTGTATTACACATGTTACATGTATATACAAGTAACTTGCTATGAATATCAAAGAAAGAAAAGTTTTACAGCCCAATCTCATAATTACATAGACAAGACACTTATTTCAGTTCATTGTTAACCATTCCATAACTATTAATGTATAAAAAATATGAAAACAGCGGGTTTGGAATCTCTCCAGACTTATGGAGAGTTGTGTACTGACAGATTGCCAAGTGAACATATAAAAGATATATTATATTAAACTAAATATGTATGTAATGATGAAATAATTCAAGGTACCCTAATTTCTGGATCTCTAAGTCATTAGAGGTAGATGACCTGCCAGAAATGGACCAATAACTGAAAGTCTACTGCTCTATATGTGTCATAGCATATTAAATGTTAAACACATACAAGAGAATGTCAGTGACCTAACACTGTCTGGATTTAAATTCATCATTCAATTTCTTGGCACAATACATCTAGACCTTTTCCTCAGTTAAAAATAGAAATGATGAATTCTATGCATGAAAAACTGGAAAGTACTACGGTAGTCCTGAAAAAAAAATTAGTTTTTGAAAATATCACAATAAATTAAAATGTAACATTTATATACACAAGAATACAAAATTAAAAATCTATAAACAGTTACCTGATTAGACTTTCACAATGGTAATTGTGACGTCACAAAAAGTACATTTTCCCGTATTTTTCTTAAAACTGAGCAGACGACACCAATTCTTCAATAGTTTTTTGAATAGAAAACTATGTCCGCAGCCGTCGCCCACAATGAAATTTACATGATAACTTTACCATGTTATATCACATGAAATATATTAATTTAGTTGTGGGCCACGGCTGCAGACACATTTTCCTCTTCAAAAAACTATGTGAAAATGTGCCATTTTTCATAATTTTTTACTACATCTTAGAAATATGGCATAATGTTGAAGTCATAATTCTCTTTAAAAAGCAGACTTGAAGGGCATAACTTGAAACTTTTTACACACATGTGTTCATGATGGTATATGTGTATTTTCATGAGATTTAAACAACTTTTGAATTTTAGGGCATATATTGAAAAAAAACTGTACCTTCTTCTTTGTATTGCAGCAGACCTGGATGATAACGTTGAAAAATTGTGTAAGGTATTTTAAGTGACTTCCAAATGGAGTAAAGATATAAACATTCCCCATCATAAATCTCTGTAAGAAATCTGTTTTTGTTCCTGTGAATTTTTCTCAGTGAAAATGATAATGTGTCAATGAAGATATCTTGGAAATTTTCCCTTTTATCGATTTCAATTGCACTCCTTTAACAGGTATGTGTATTTTGAATAAAAATCGGCCAAATGTGCTGCATAAATATCTTGGGACAGACTATAGAAGAAATTGAGGTTAATATGTATATGTAGTATATTGTACTAAGTGTGTTCAACTAGAGCTTCATGATTATGCACGCAATTTCTATCATATCAAAGTTAATGTGATGTTCAATCAATTTGCACTTGATTTTATCAGTTAGATAAAAAGTCAATATCGCCCTATACCAGTACGGACTGGCCATTGCATGCATGTATGACCTTGCACCAGATGGTCTGGTCCCAAACAAGACGCTCACGAGTTATAATTATTTTGCGTCAAGGTCAACAATCTACCATTTGTAGGTAAAAGGAATGGAATTTTCATTTTAAGACATTTATTCAATGTTGGATGCGCAGTGTGCACTGTATATTGGGACAGATTGGGAGATCAGCTGACATTTTTTTAGATAAGGAATATACCCTAGTTTACATGTTTTACCAATTTGGTAGGAAAAAAACAGGGCACGTCTTTACATCTTTTCTTCATACAAATATACATTACATAAAATTACATAGCACTGACAATCAATTACAAATTACAAATCACTATGCAAAATTTTACTTAAATTAGTCTCAACACATCTATACGTGTTCTTAAGAGTTTCTTAAACAGTTAAAGGAAATAATTAAAACGTGTGCCACTATGGGTATATATACTGTCTATCGTGAGTATATAATTTAATGTATAAAGTTCAGACGAGCCGTAGCGGAGCCATACATGTCATTGTTTGAGTACAACAAGAAGTGCGTACATGTATATACAGACAAAAAAAATGTCATGGGCAGATTTGAATCGATGCACATATGTCGACTGAAAGTTGGGGTTCAACCATATTTCTCGACGTAAAAATTGTCAACGATTAATTCATTTAATATTTCGACAAGTTCATTAGATGACAATGTTGTATATATAGGCTAAGAGTATAAATCATCGAGAATGATGAAAGATGACAGAGATAGTAAGCCTGTATACAGAGATCACCCTGTTATTTTTTTTTAAAAGAAGAGCAACAAGTGATTGCTTTAAACGTGTTAAAAAAAATCAGCTTACCGAAACTTTTCCTCTGTTTGAAGGTTTTATAAGTATCTCCACCTTTCTCCGGCATTGTCACAGTTAAGTGTCCTCACTTACAATGACGGGTCAACTGATTTTGACAAGTGTTTGTCGCTCACTATCAGAAAATGGCGCAAACAATTGACGCAGCTGTGATCTTTTATTAATAAGACAAGAGGATATTCCGAACAGTTAAGTGCCATTTTCCCGCGAAAAATCAAATCAGGATGTATTATCAACACTTCACTTCCTCGTTTATGTAATAAAGAAGAATAGATATGGGTTACCCCATATCCAAGATATTCGACTTTTAAATTACTTGAATTTTCACTGTGCACATGCTCAGCCGATCTCTTATTAAATTAAAATCACTGAACTTGTTAAGAAACTGACGTATACTGTATAGTTCTTCATGTCGGAGTCCGTATTAAATACTGCCATCCGTCATTAGCAAACAGTGCACACATCTGTGCTAAACAGAGTCTACACAAGTGCGACCAGAAATATGGTGCAGGTGTTGCGTAACCATTCCGTCGTATAAAAAGAAAAGAAAAGAAATAACACACACTCATACACAACAAATAATTAAAAGAGATTGTGTGATAACTAACGAACAATAATCATGAAAGTAATATAATTATTGTAATAATATAAGCAATATTCATTAGTGAAAAAATTGTCAATCGAAGAATGACCTATATATATTTTCGTGAAAAAGACTGAGGAGGCAGCTAGCGTAGGAATATGAATACTTCACATTTACATTTCTTGGGGTGGGGTGTTTTTTAAAATAATTTTACGTTAATTTTGTTTTCTTCCACGTATTACATATATACATCGATATTCTAAACATTTATTTTAATGTTGTATCTGCTGATCATGAACAGAACTATATTTTTCAGCGCAATTGTGTAAAGAGTACCTGACTTTAGTAATATATCTTGAAATAGATAGTAAGCACTGATCGAATATATTAAAAAGTTAGGCTATAGATTTGTATTTAAATTTACTTCATGAAACCATACTTTAAGGATTACGTTTACTCAGAATGAAAATAAATTCCACTGATGATAATGAAAAACCATCTATTGTTTGTTATAGACCTTATAATATTTACACTGTAGTGTTATATTTTACTTTCAAAAAAGTAGGTCAATGACCTACTTTTTGAGTTCATGGCCATTGAATATTTTTTGAAAATTTAAGAACAAACTCTAAAAATTTTACACTGTGATTGGGATTTTCTTAATTGTGAAAATAATACAAATGGCTAACCTCTTTTAAAAGTGAAATACAGTTTATGAATGGCAGTGGCACCAAATAGATACAAAACATTAAGTTTTCATTGACAATTTTTATAAATATTCCAGTTAGAATTTCCTCTATCAGTTTTCAAATCCCTACACATTTTTGATTCAATTTAACAAAAAATTGAATGATGATATTATACTAAAACATTTATAGTATTAAACTAATTATATTGACCTTAATCTGCTGGAACAAAATTTATATGAGGTCAATGATCAACATTTTGAGATATGGTGTCTTTTATCGTTTTTAGGCATTTTCAATATTTCTGTGTGTGCCATACGATTATTTAAATGAAAAAGTGAGATAAAACCAACAAAAAATATGCAAACTAACAAATAAAATCTTAACTTTTAATATGTAGTACCGGTAAAAAATATTTCAGTGAAAAACAAATTTTGAAAAAATTAGTCCGAATTTCCTCTGTTTTGCTAAAAGTCCAATTTTGTTTGAGCCTAACTCCATATTATAGTAAAAATATCGAATGGTATGTCAATAATAGTCCATTTCAATAGTACTTTAGGTGTTTAGAACAAATTTTACTCATGACATTGGACTTTTTAAACAATCCGAATTTGAGAACTCAAACCCTGAGTAAACAACGTCCTTAAAGACACTGTAACTAAATCATTTACAAGTTCAATATGCACTGATCATCAGTAGAAATCAATTATTTATTAATAATAAGTACCCTAATCTGAGTTTCAAATGCCCTCCTTTTACGACATATAATTTTCTTAAACATGACATGAGCCGTGTTTCCAAGAATATTCAACATTCAAAGAATATATTATCTCTTAAGCGTTGTATCTTGATTGTTACTCGAAAACTGGCATTCAAATTTCGATCACCCATTAGAAACACCCAGTTTGCTTCTAATTTAAGAATTATTGACGGTCTTAAAAAATCAAATGAATTAGAATAATTACTAAAGCTCAACTACATGTGTTACATTAAAAGTTTAAAATTTATCAATTTAAACTTAACTTTAACAGTTTATAAACTGTTATTGTTGAGTTTAAATTGTATAAACTGTTAAAGTTATGTTTAAATTGATAAATTTAAAACTTTTAATGTTTCACATGTACGACTGCGACTGTATATGTTTATTTTTGTGCGTGTAAATTTACACAATATTTTATCCCTTTAAACACTGCTAAACACTCATAAGTCTTGATATTAATGTTTTTTGGTTTTGTTTTGCTTTGGGTCTTTTTTTTTTGAAGGGGGGGATACGTGTTTTAATTTCCTTTTCACCTATTTGTGGAATTATCTCTCTTCCAACACGCTCTGAATGTTGATACCCTGCTTCTTAATATATACAGTACCAGTGATATGATCAATAAAGAAATACAACCAATGTTCAATTGTTGTAAAATAAGGAATCATATAAAGTATGTCCTAATATTGTTTGAGTTGCTCATCTATAATAAAATCAGTTGTAAATAAATAATAAAATAATCCTAGTTGGCGTAATTTACAGGCCACCTAATCATAGGGTAGAATACTGGGACTACTTTCAGCAAAATATGCAACAAGCCTTAGATGCAAATATTCCAGTTGTTTTGCTAGGTGATTTTAATGTCAATATGTTGTCAAATCAAAGCAAAAATTTTAAGCACATGCTACAAAGACTCAACTTAAAAAATATTATAAATAATGCTACTAACTTCACAACCAAAGTTGGGACATGTACTGATCTAATCAAAACCAATAACACAAGCTTAATTGTAGACCACAACATAACTGCACCATTCTGTAGCTCCCACTGTCTAACTAGTGTTGAGATATTTCATTTTCAAGTACTCAATGAGGAATTGTTACAAATTCATTGGGATAATGAAGTCTTTAATTCTAAAAATATCAATGAAATATATATTAACTTTGTGTCAACCTTAAACAATTGCATTGATAAGCATATTCCTAAAAAAAACTATTACCGTCAGACCGAGAGACAAAGTATTCATGAATGGTACTATACGTCAGCTTGATATTAGAAAACGAAATAGAACTTATTATAAAGCTAAAATTATAACAATCCTCAACACTGGCATTCATATAGCCAACTTAGAAACAGAGTTATTGATGAAATTAGAAAAGCATGTGAAAACTATAACAAAAAAATATCATCTTTGATTGATAAATCCATACCACCAGGGAAATGGTGGAGGGTTGTTAAATCAATATCAAAACTCAACAAAAAGAAGATAGGTGGATAAGGCATGTAAAATGCCCATACACGGACGGATAAGATACTGAAAAATTAAAATATCAATAATTCTGACATTTTTTAAAAAAAATTATTCAAAACAATATATATTTAACCTTTAAATATGTTCAATACTTGGAATATGTTGACTCAAACAGGCGTATGCGTATCAAAACCAAATAGTGTCATTTGAGACCTTTTCTTTTATAGAGTGGGTCTGTGCTCTATATTTTTCTCATAGTCTAAATAAGGTCTAATGGAAAACAAACCGATTTCAATCAACAAAAACGTGGAGAGATGACCCACTATACATTAAAAATATCATTTTGTATCCCAACATTTGAACGTTTTGAAAAAATAATACAAGTCCGTAAATTCGTGGCCAAAGTCACACATAGTATTTAAACGACGTACTTTGTTGTGTCTGAAATGGCTCAGTGGTTAGAGCACCAGACATAAGCTAACCTTATATAACTAGGGTTTTTTATGTTGTGGGTTCGATACCACCAAAATTTAAGGCAATATTTTGTTCTTATCGTTTGTTCAATATATTAAAAACTGAATATAGTTAGAAATTGTGCCTTTGCAAACTTGTATTATAATATATTTGAATAGATTTAATTGAAAAAATAAAATAAAATTGTATTTTACGACTAAACCGAATGGGCATTTGCGCTATCTTATCCCCCCATCTTCTTTGAACCAATGCCACCATTAAGATCAGATGGTAATCTTATTTTTCACCCAGTTGAGAAAGCTATAGTTTTAAATAAATATTTTGCTCAAGTTTCGTCAATTACTAATGAACCAGATATTCCTCTTCATGGTCCTGGTCCTCCATCTTTTATTAATGAAAATTTACTGGAACTCTTCATTACTGAAGAGGAAATAGGTGACCAATTATGTATAATTAATAGTAGTAAGCCACCTGGTCCTGATGGTATATCTCCAAGGATTTTGAAGGGAATATCTACTTCTATAAAGATACCACTAACAAAACTTTTTAAAACATCAGTAAGACTAAGAAAACTTCCAGACTTGTGGAAAATAGCTCAGATCACACCCATTTTTAAAAATAAAGGTAATGCCCAAGAAGCAGCCAATTATCGACTAATATCTTTGACAAGGGCCTTGTGTAAATTAATGGAAAAAATACTTACCCTATTTAAACATTTACATAATTATATGATTGACAATAATATAATTTATAAATATCAATATGGTTTCCAGCCTGGTGACTCAACTGTAAATCAACTTGTTGAAATATATAACACTATTATTTCTAGTCTAGACAAAGGAAAAGATATTCGATTTATTTTTTTGTGACATCTCAAAGGTATCTGACAAAGTTTGGCATAATGGCCTTTTATTTAAGCTACAAAACTATGGTATATGTGGTAATGTCTTGGGATGTATTGAGAACTATTTGTTCGATAGACAACAAAAAGTTGTAATAGATGGTTTTACATCTAATACTGAAACTATAAATGCTGGTGTCCCCCCAAGGCTCTGTTTTGGGACCATTCCTGTTTTTATTGTATATCAATGATAATTGTGATGATCTTGTTAATCATGTTCGACTTTTTGATGATGATCATACTTCTTTATATGCTATTATAGACAATGATATAACTAATGTGACAAACTCACATACCAATGATTTAGAGCATATTGTTCAGTGGTCGAAAAAATGGCTTGTTGAATTCAATGCCGACAAAACTGTTAATATTGATTTTTCTAGGAAAAATATTGTATATCCAAATGTTAATTTTGAAAAACATGGGCCAAGTATTGTTCAGAATAAATCTCATACTCATTTAGGCCTTTGTTTTCAGAGTGATGCTCTATGGACATCACATATACATACCATCCATGATAAAGCTACAAAAAGATTAAATATTCTTAGAATGCTTGAATATATAGTTAATCGCAAAACTCTTCTCAAGATATATATTGCTTTTATTAGACCTGTTCTTGAATACTCTGATGTTGTTTGGGATAACTGTTCAGAAAAGGATGCTAAACTTTTAGAAGATTATCAAGTTGAAGCAGCCAGAATAATCACAGGATTAATATGCAATTCCTCTCGTACAAAGCTATATGATAAATTAGGGTGGGACCTTTTACAAACTAGGAGGAAAATTCATAAGTTAATCTTGTTTTTCAAAATTATTAATGGTTTTTCACCCCAGTATTTGTATGAATTATTAGAACCATATCGTCCACCAGTTCACACTTATAACCTAAGAACCAGTGATGTACAATTTAAAATTCCACACCACAAATAAGAACTACATCCTATATGGACAGTTGTTCAATTTTGAGACACGTAAATATAATATAATACATTGTCAATTAAGGAACAATGCAAGTATGTTAATGACAGATATGTATAATCATGGTTTAACAGAAACCGCAATGTGTGGTAATTGTGTAGATTCTGTTGAAGATGCTTATCATTATTTTTTCAAATGTCCCAAGTATGAATCATGTAGAATTACTCCTTTTCAAGCTATAAAAAATAATATGATTAGTTCTGATCATCAACTTTTACTCGAATTAATGTTATATGTTAATCCTAATCATGGACTTAATATCAATGTTCAAATATTTAAAGCAGTACATACTTTTATTGCAGCAAAACACGCTTTTTGTAATTATTTATGAAAAAAGCAGTTAGTCTTATCTTTTCTTTTCAAACCGGTACCATATTGTTATTTTTTCCTCTTTCTCTTTTGTTTATTGTATCTTTTCTATAGTCTGTGTTGTGTTATCAATATTAAACTTTTAAATATTTCAATTTGTTCATTTTCACCTTGATGTAGGGAGAGGGCTAAAATAGGCTGTGCCTGCTGCATAATCCCATTCAATATATTATATTGAATAAAATGTTGTTTTAAAAAAATTAAATCAATAAGTTTTCTTCATAGATTTTAACAGGCAAACTTTTTAGTCAAACATGAAATCATGACGGGTCATTTAAAAACTTTAAGTTCTTTAAGGTTCTCCGATCCTCAGCCTCAAAGTAATTTTTCATCATAAAAATGTTATTTATCCTTCAAACTTTATATATGAAATGAAATCAAAAAAATTATTGATGATGACCACGTATTTTACGAAGTTATTGCAATTTTGGCCACGATTGATATGATGGAATAAAACAAGTTGATATCAAATTAAAAAAATAAACCGTTATACCGCTGCATCAGTGGCTCAAACCCCTTAAGGCCTTTACCTGGTAGGTCTCTGCGGAACCACTAGGCCAAACAGTTCGTTGAAAAACAGATCGTAATATTGACACTACAATACTAATTAAATTTGCCTAAATGAAAGGCAGATTTATGGCACGAATTAACAAATTCCGGATAATTTAGAGTTATCGAACATTGCTGAGGATCAGAGATCGTTATGCAACAACCACTTACATATTGTTCTACCGGGACTTCCATATGTATACGACAACCAACAGTCAGCTACCAACTGCTGACTGCTTAATGCCAGATGTTTACTGAAAATGCTTATGCTAGTAATTTTCTGCTTATTTCTAATTGGGCTCTATTTTGCTATTTGCGCGAAAAAGGCAATAAAAGCAGTGGCATCGCTATGGTATAGAATTCTATAAAAACGACAACCAACTGTCAATGGTATCTACTTATTGTAACTATATACCAGGCAAACGTATATGGAATTCCATACATTTGTCTCGATAACATGCTTTTTAAACTATTAAGACATAAAGGGTTAAAAAAAATCTAACGCATGCTAGAATTCAATATCTTAAGGAATATAAGTTGCGACTGGTATGCGAAACTTTTACAAAGAGTGCGGAGAACCCTTAAAGTTTTTGGAGCAGGATAGTTTATGGAGTTGGTGCCCTTTGATGGCCTTATCTTAGTTAATAGTGGTTATTACCATGGGTACCAATTGTGCCCCATTGTTAGCAGACCTATTTTTGTATTCTTATGAAGCAGAATTTATTCAAAAACTTTATGATAAACGCGATGACTTTTCTACAGTCAACTTTCCTTACTTATGTAGCAATATACCTTCATTACCTGCATATGGTGTTTTTGTCTCTCAGTTAATTCGATACGCAAGGGCATTCTCTTCGTATGAACAGTTTCTAAGGCGAGGCAAGTTACTGACAAACAAGTTGATAAAACAGGACTATCAACAGTCTCGTTTGAAGTCATCTTTTCGTAAGTTCTATGGTCGATACAACGACCTTGTCAGCAAATACAATCTTCCACTGGGTCGCATGCTGACTGACGTTTTTCATACTAATTGTTAGACCATAATTAATCACCTAATTGTCTGCGGACTTTTCCGTTTTTTCCCGATTACGACAAAGAGCACACGGCGGGTGTGACCGGTCAGCAGAGGATGCTCACTCCTCCTAGGCATCTGATCCTACCTCCAATGTAATGGAGGTCCGTGTTTGCTCGAGGTTTGTATTTTGACTATCACAAACAAACCAATCATCAACGTTTCGTTTTTTCTCTATTATGACATTTTCCGGCCGATTATGACATTTACCTCGATTATGACATGTATGCCCAAATGTGACAAGGAGCACACGGCGGGTGCGACCGGTCAGCAGAGCATGCTCACCCCTCCTAGGCACCTGATCGTACCTGTATCTATTTGGAGGTCCGTGTTGCTCTGCTTTGAATTTATATTTCGTTTTATGGATTTTTGAGATGGTTGACGGTTGTTATTGTCATTTTTTTCATTCTATTTTTACCAAACTTACATGGATGATGCATCTTTTTGGTAGGCTTATATGCGGAATGGTTTTTTATTTGAGCAGTGTTTAGAGCAGGTAACGTATTTAGGTAAACACGGGTCCAATTTTTTTTCACATTTGCATGGTTGATTTACCTATATTAATAAAGTACATAGCAAGTTCAGATACGGAGTGTGATCAAGGTGCTGTGGCAGGTTAAAGCTTTTTAGAGCAACTCAAAGTGTGTTGAGAGTCTCGGAGGTGGTGACCTATAATCAAGTGAATAGTAGTCATACCCCATTTCGACACGTATATAATAATTATTATAACTACTGGTGTGTAATATAGAGGTTGCTTCAAATACAAACCTTTATCGTGATTATCCTGATGATAGAGTAAATGTATGTTTGTTAAGTTGTTTAATGTCAGAAAAAAATGCTTGTTCTCACCAACTTTGACTTTCATAGTTCATAAAATAAGGATATAAAACATAAGGCTGCTTCAGTTACAGAGTCTCGTCTTGATCAAGGATGTTAGGAAAATTAAAAAAAGATCTCCTGTTCCTACCTCTATGCAAATAATACAACATATCCTTGAAACCAAATTGTATCGTATCATATCATTGTCTTCATTTTGTACCATATCATATGATTGTTTATGAATCAAAATATGATACAAAAAATATATGAAATAAATTTGATCATTTGATATGATATTTGTATGATTTGAAAGAAAATAGTTATATCCAATTTTACATAGTGTATAAAAACATGACAGTACATTTTGCTTGTATCATATCATTCAACAGAGCATAAACTTTGAATTGATATAATATAAACATAGGTAAAAATAGATTACAAAGCTCACCGAGACGAGGCATCACCCTCACGACACCACCTAAATTTTATCATGAAAATCATATTAAATGATCTTTAATAAAAAATTATTAAAATATAAAATATTGAAGACTGCAGGGTGGTTTGACACAATATCATATGAAATCATATGTTTCAATTATCAAGTATCAAGTATCAATTGTTTAATAATAATATCATATGTAAATTTCATACTGTATTGTATGATACAATATTACCAATGCACCTCTATACGATATGATATTGTATTCTATGATACTATACAATATTGTGTCTAAATATATAACAAAATGTACAATACAGAACTGTATAATATCATAATACAATATAATATTGAATCATGATATGACATTGTATCAAGATATAATATTGTATCATACTATATGATATCGTATCATATTACGTGATATTGTATCGTATTATACATTTTTGTATTATTTCACATGATACAATATCATATTATATGATACAACATCGTATCATATTATATGATACTTTATCGTATTATATGATACATTACAATACTGTATTATGTATATTATATATTACAGTATTATATGATGCAATATAATATGATTGTAATACCATATCATAGGATATCATACAAACGAAATTGAAACAATATCATATCAGATAATATTTTACAATAGTTTATCATATGACACATTATTGTATCATATTATGCAGTGCTGTTTCATATTATACAGTACACTATCATAGGAATAATGATATATCATGTAACAACAAACACGCCTATCAAGCAAGTTTGAGGTAGGACAATGTTTTCTTAGCATTCTAGATAATGGAGATCAGGCTCTGCATCTGAATATTGCCTTGTTTTTAAATCCAAAGTTACATGGACCATGAAAGTTATCCAGGACAGAATTTTTATTAACACTCAAACCTGCATTTAACTACTCAAAAATTTTACATATATCAAGAGAATCAAGATAAAGCTCTGTATCTGAAGCTACCTATATTTACACATCCAAAGTTATATTAACTGTTTGAGTCTGACAAGGTATGAGTAGCATTTACTGCATTTTATAACCAGCTCCAAAAACAAAACACAATTTAAGTTGCTCTACAATCGTACCTGTCTAAGCATCTAAATAATCAAGATCGATCTCTGTATCTGAATCTACCTCTGTGATTAGTTTATATAGTTAAATCAACCGCGCACTATTAAATAGTTATATTATTTATATAAACAGGTGACATGCTTAAAAAAAAAACATAACCTCCTCCTGCATCTGAAACCTATGGCTCAGATTCAGCAGCCAGGACTGTGGAATTCATTATTATCACAAGATACGTCGTCTATCCCAATTTACCAAAGTTTAAACAAATAATAACTAAAAGCTGTCTATCAAATGGCACCTGCTCCAAAACCTTTAACCACCTCCATAAATCTTAACCTCATTCAGCATTCGAATCTTTTGCTTTCAAGCTGTCTATCAAATGGCATCTGCTCCAAAAACTTTAACCATTTCCAAAACATTAACCTCATTCAGCATCCGAAACCTAATGCTCAAATTCAGCATTCAAGCCTGTCCAGTGCATTAGTATCAAATGACGCACAATCCATGCAAGTTTGGTGAAGTTAAGACCAGTAATGACTAGAACACAATCATCAAAGTGCACCTGCTTCAAAAACGTTAACCAGCTCCAAAAACTTTATCCTTATTCAGCATCCGAAACCTATTGCTCAAATTCCTCACTCAAGCCCGTCCAGTGCATCAGTATCAAAGGACGCACCATCCATGCAAGTTTGGTGAAGTTAAGTCCAGTAATAAGTAGGATATAGTCATCAAAGGGCACCTGCACCAAAAACTTTAACCTGCTCCAAAAACCTTAACCTCTTCCAGCATCTGAAATTGATAGCCCAGATTCAGCATCCAAATTTTTTAAGTCCATAATTAGGTCCAAATGCACAATCATTGCAAGTTTGGTGAAGATAGGACAAGTTACAACTAAGATACAGGACCTGCATCAAAAACTTTAACCAGATCCGGACGCCGACGCCGGTGAAACGACGAAAAGTGACCCCCGTAGAATATTGACCCGGGGTCATTTTTCTACGTAGAAAAAAGACCCACTCGGATGTAGAATACTTGAATTACATCATAGAAATTATGGTCTAAGGGTCATTATTCTCCGTGTGGGTTGTAGAAAAATGACCTTGTAGAATATCGACTATATATTATTATTTTTGTCTTTAGGGTGGATACAGGGGTGGTGCTGGTGCTGGTGCTTGTGTGTGGGGGGGGGGGGCATTGTCTGCTTGATACTTAGATTGTTCGAATAACCAGCTTGAGTACGCTTTTCCGATCACCTGTTATTGCTTATCATCAGTCTGTCATTTAATTTTTCAAATTAAAAAATAAAAGATATAGTCATGTTTTGTTAATTAAAGTACACTGAATAAAAAATGTTCACCTAACATTACATTTTGGCAACAGAAGAAAAAGACGTACCTTAGATAATAACTGAATTTTTAAATAGATAGTTAAAATAAGAGCGAATCTAGAAAAAAAATTAAAAGGTTGGGGAAGTTGGCGGGGAGGGGGGAATGATGCATATTTACCTTGTCAAACCATGACTGAAAAGGAATTATATCAATCTGAATGAATAAGCAGAAAAAACAGGGAAAGAAAAAAAATTATTCATCACAGTCTATATCGCGATGAGAGATTTATTCACCATGGATCTGAGATAGGCACATCTCATCACACGCGTGAATCCAGAAAATTTCATCCGGGGGTGGGGGAGGGGGATCCGAGGGACAATTATGTTTGCCAAAGAGAGGAGGGAGTCTAGGCCTATTATCGGTTAATTTGATAAGTGAATTTAAAAAATTTGAATTCCCCCACTCCTTAAATCCTTGATTGCATGCATCATCCCATTTTGATATTTTTAAGAACAATTATTTTCTTGTTACAACAGGTTTAAGAAGAATATATATGAAACAAATAAATACTTGATTTAAAAACAATATAAACGTCACAAATTCCAAGATGATTCTGTGTGAGTTTGAAATCGATCTCTATTGTAATCAAAATTAAAATGTACTAGCAAACTTCAGTATATAACAGAAGACGTCGCTTTGTTCAAACTGATATTATATATGTAACAGGGTAAAACGGGAGGCACATCCATCTTGTATATGCTTTCGCTGCCCCCCTTCCCCCTCGCCAAACATGAATGCCTCATATAGATGATACAAAATTGTACTGCTGTCGGAAAATATTGTTGTTCAATACATCACAAGTTTAAAAAAATATTACTATTCCTTTTGATGTTATATATTATATCATATATGTTATGTGTTTTAAAAGACATCCGAATGAATACATTTCTCAGAAAATACTTAATGACCGAACTAAAATAAATCATTATGCATGTATTAAGTTTCACTTTATTCTTTTTAGGTCATCTGAGTCACTGGCTAATGATCGAAAGTCCGAAATCTGTTATTGGCTTCCTTAATTTTAAACAATATTATTTTCTTCGCAAGACCCACAATATACTAGTAAGTACGAGGGTCAATCAAAAAATACGAATACTTTTGCCATAGCTATTTTATTTAAGGTCATATTATTACTAAATTTAGTAGACATAATTTAGCAATTGTTTCAAACAATTTGAAATTAAAAACGATCATATATTCCTTTATATCTAAGATTTATTTAGAATCTAATCCTGCAAAAATGAGGTCACGGCGCACGGTCAAACTTTGTGTTCTGTCAACAATAAACCATATTATGTTGAAAGTAATATCTCCATAAATTGGGCTTAAAACCAAGTAATATTGAGACCTAAAATTGAAAATTGTCATATTAGTCAATGTACCAAATAATGATGGGATATATAGATTTGTTGAATTTATATCAGTAACTAAAGACATATAGTCCTTTTTAAAATTGACCAAAAACATTGACGTCGCCGGACGTCACGGCGCAACGAAAAGTATAAATAGTATGGATCCAACTGTGGAAAAAGCCGATAAAAACTGTGAAAATGCTCAATGGTGGAAAAAATAAGTCAAAAATTATTTGCACATTTGTATATAACTCTTACACATTTTGTGGGGGTTGTGGTAAATGTATTTTGAACACCAAACAGTACGAAAGAGTAGAATATCTTTAAATATTCAATAAAAAAATAAACACCGTCATCTGACATTCAGGTATTTTCTTAGTGTAAATGAAGAGACATGCGGTGAAAAAAAAGAAAACTTCGAGGAACTAATTTATGATTTTCGAACAAATGTGAACAAATTAGATCTCAAGAGATATAGTGCCGATTTAAATTGTATGGTGAAAAGGACAATAGACTCAGGGTGATATAAAGTTTGGCTATTTCCATTAACTGTGCACGCGTCATTTTGACGTCCTGTTCTCAACGTTACCTGCGCCGTGGTGACAAAACATATTGAATTTAAAATCAGTTAACAAAAATACCTTTTCATCAAATGGAATGAAACTTCGTATATCAATAAAATAATTATTGTTGCATAAATTAATCTGATAGTGATGACTTTATTGAAAAATGTGAAATAGACAGCCACATTGTCTTCGTATTTTTTGATTGACCCTCGTATAAATGTAATGACATTTTAAAAACTTCTTTTCATGGATACCATGCAAGAAAACACGAAGTAAAACCTAAAATAATAGCATTTAGTTGTGGTCGCTAAACTTTCAGCATCTTGTACATTTAGTCTTTGCTTTCTTTATTATGCTGATATGGCTTAGTTATTTTTTAAGAAATAGGTTTGTACTTGTTTTTGTGTGTGTTTATGCGCTCTGTTTTTGAGGGTTTTTATTTGAATGTGTACAAATATATTTAAATTGGAAGGTAACGTAACGATGTCTTTAAAGTTCTAGAGAGTGCTTTGATTAAAATGTTTTATCAATATGAAAGCCACGTTAAACTTAAAAGACTTCTATATAAATTAATACTCTTTCCGTAGAGTATAATCTGTTTCAAAATTTATTTTGTGTTGTGTTTCAAATGCTTAAGGTTCTCCGATCCTCAGCCTCAAAGTATTTTCTTTTCAACATAAAAATGTTATTTATCTTTCAAACTTTATAAATGAAATGAATTAAAAAGAAATTTACTAATGGTATCCATGCATTTTACGAAGTTATTGGAATTTGGTCCACGATGGATATAATAAAATAAATATAGAAGTTGAGATCAAATTAGAATAAAAAACCGCGGTTGTACAGGTGCATCGGAGGGTCGAACTCTGTTCCCAGAGTGTAATAGTTCTCCATGAAACCACTAAGCTAAGCAGTTCGTTGAATAATCGCATGTAATATTAACACTACAAAACTAATTAAATTTGTCTATACAAAAGGCAGGTTTATGATACGAATACAAAAATTCTGGATAATTTAGAGTAATCAAACATTGCTGAGGATCGGAGTTCGTTAAATCAGTATTGTAGATATATAATCATCAATTTTACATACGCTCCATCCAAATCCCACAAAAGTTATCAAAAACTCATTAGCCAAGTATTTGTGCGTTTCTAATTTTTTAAAATCGACATTTCAATGCAATTTCATGAAATATTGAAAGTGGTTGCTGTTTGTAAAAAGGCTTGGTTGTTTGCGATGTCGTATGCTGGATGTGCTTTGGAAATCTTTCCAAAAGTCTATGGGCTCAGTTGAAATGTACAAAAATTGATTGCAATAATTATTAAAAATGCAAGTTTTGAAGTGAAATATTTCATCAAAATTTAATGTTTTCAAGACTTTCTTTTGGAATAAACAATATAATTAACTTTAACATTATATACATGTATATAATTTTTTTTTCAGATCTGATGTCTGCAGCGTAGCGCAATTAGTTACTGTGGAATCATCATTGTTTGGGGGACCAATGTTCGTGGCTTTCGTGGGTAACTCTTGCCCACGAATTTACATCCTCACGAACCTACGCACAATCACTTGTTTAATATTTATTAAAATTATCCCACACTACCAACGATACTACTTCCCCACAAACCACGAAATTTTTGGCTACCCACGAACATTGACCCCCACGAATAAAAAAGATTCCACAGTATATATAACTTTAGCTTCTGATCTGCAAGTCGAAAGTTAGAAACTCATATATACATTTAACCCATTTTACATTTGCAAGGATATTTTAAAAGACATGCACTAACGTTTATTATTAAATGTGTGCAAACAAATTTTCATAACGCGCTAGCGCGCGTTATTCAATTTGAATGCACACACCGTTGCAGTTATGAGACCACGTCTTTCAAAAAATAATGATTCAATGCTTAAATAAAACGGTGATTAATTTTGATTATGATATACTCAAAACTTTGATATCGCACACCACCTTATTGATTTTGTTGCTGTATAGATACTTTTACTACATTCTCCTGCCCCGTACTTCTACTAGAATTGTGTTGCCTACTAGGCCAATGAAACATACGATGTGCTTTCTTTTTTCTACTGTGGTTTTGGTTAAAATTTATTAAACTGGTTTTCATTGCAGAAAAATGCACATTTTTTTCTACCTAGTTCTAGCTTCTTTTCAGGGACTTCTTTTCTCTTTCTCTGTGCAGAGTTTCCTGACATGCATCGTGCTCTGTGTATGAAAAATTAAAGACAGGTATATTTTGTCCACCGTAGTAGTTAACATAATTTGAATTGGTCGTCTTTTACAAGACTAATTACCTTTATATGCTTTACTGAATGTATGGTTATCTTTGTTCTATAATTAACCCAGTGAAAGGCATGGTTTTTATTACACTTTTACTCATTACACACAACTGTCCCTACCACAGACAGGAAACTTGTTTATGAATGAAGAATACTCTTCAACAAGCTAAACAATTTATTTTTAAAGTTGAACTGAAAGTAAGAGGGTAGTATTTGTTGTTGTATTTTATTGAATGTAATTTATTACTTATAAAAGAACAACGGGTCTCCAGATAATCTGACAATTTTCACAATATTCATTGTTCTTAAATGCATTTACAAGTGGCACTGTGTGTCGAGAAAACTTGCATCCAATTATCTTACTGAGAATATGTTAGGTAATACAAACAAACCTTCCAACAAAACAAAACTCAAACCCTAAACATAGGTAATCACAGATTACAAAGCTCACCGAGACGAGGCATCACCTTTATGAGGCCACCTTTATCATATTAAATGAAAATCCTACTTAATGATCTTGGATATTCATGGATACTGTAGTGTGGTTTGACACAATATCGTATATTATATGTTAAAAAATTATTTGATAATCAAATGTTAATATCAAACGGTATTGTAAGATACAATATTCATCAATACAGTAATAAAAAAAATACGATATTGCATCCCATGATACTATACAATTTAGTGTGTCTTATGATAAATCATATGATACAATATAATACTGGAATATATAATGAAACAATATAATATTGTTGCATATGACATTGTATTAAGATAATTATGATATTGTATCATAAAATGTGATATGGTATTGTATCGCGTTATAAATTATTGTATTTCATCACAAAATATAACATCATAACATAATTTTAGATAATATCATAAGATACTATATATCACATCACATAATACATCACAATATTGTAACATATGACACTATATTGTATGATATTAGTTACAGGGTTTGTAGTTGACCTAATATGGTTTATACGTGGTCAGTAAATTCCATATGTGGCGAGAATGGAACTTGAGCCCCATATGGAATTTCCTTACCACGTATAAACCATATTAGGTCAACTACAAACCATGTAACGATTATATCTTACCGACTGTCTTTGTATACATGGCAAATAATGAATAATAACAAAAAAAAGTTACGTTTTATAAGTTTAAATTTGGGTAAAAACATGACGTCATAATACACTAAGAATGAAGTCATAATGCTCAAAGGGAGTAATATTTTGTACTGACTATGTATGGAATATACATGGTCTCCACGTGACTGCTGTAAGCCAATAATTTCTTAGAATTTAGCAGGAGGTAGGATTTAATATGATATCATGCTAAAAATTATGATATAGTATCATATGATATTGTTTTGAATGATATTGTATCATACGGTAAATACCGTAATATTATATTGTATCATACAATATATATTTGATACAATATCATATGATACAATATAATGTGATGACATTATTTATCATATGGTACAATATTATATATTACAATATTATGTGATACATATAGATTATCACATGGCAATTTTTATTTCGCATCCTATATTAGCCCGAGGTCGCTGTATATCAGCCCGAGAGCCGTCAGGCCATGTTATGATTTTTATATCATATACTTATAGAAAATATTAAAGAAGCAATCAAAAACATCATGTGATGAATGATTATTGTTAACAAATCGATCCGTGTCTATTTATTCGATCTCTAATAAGCTTCCCTGAATATTTTGCGCCAGCTGTTTGTGTACCAAGTTGACGTCGACGTAACTGTTTGACGTCATACTCGGAGATCGGAGTTGAACGACGCATACCGAACTCTACGTCATAATAACCGATGATTAACGGAAAGGGGTGTGATATAACATCCGAAGATTGCCGGAGAGGGGTGTGATATAAATCTTATAGGCTATCACACCTCTAGGGTTCATGTCACACGGGTAGGCAATTTTTCTGGTTATATCGCACAGGGCGGAAAAGGGTATATTTTCTATAAGTATACGATATGATACTATATTATATAATACAATATAATATTATACAACATGGTATTATAACATACAATTTTATATAACAATATTATATTATACAATATCATATCATAATAAAATATGTAATATACAAAAAGTTTGATACAATATCACATTGAATTATATAATTTATTTTACAATATAATATAATATGATATAATGACGTATCATAATACAATAGTTTCTCGCATTATCACCGGCGTGAGATCAGTTTGTCCAGTGTGAGACAGCAGTGAGAGATTTTTCTGTCTTACACTGTGTATTACTACGCCGCTTTAAAACGTAAACAAACGTTGTCTGCCATATGGAAATACAAAATGATGGATTGAGATTATCCAATAAGTAATTGTTTTGCTTAATTAATTACAATTTACCATATTTTTTTTTAAAAACTGTCGTATGCTCTCATTTTGACTTGGACTATTTGAAGCACGCGGAGGGATAAACCGAGAGTAATCTTTTGAACGTCATAACAGAAAGTTGTCAGACATCGTTTTTTAATGTAAAATAATGCGAGAAAAATAATCATTCATTATATACTCGAGTGGCATAGTGAAATTCCACCTCGGGGACAAGATTCATAGTCTAGGACTCGGCAGAGTCTCGTCCTAGACCGTGAATCTTGTCCTCTCGGTAGAATTTCACTATCCCACACTCGTAATAATAAATGATTCTATTAGTATCATATCATACAATCCTGTATTATAAAAAAAAAACATGTTTTATCATTAAACAACAAACACATCTATCAAGCAAGTTTGAATAAGGTTGGAGTTTTTTTAGCATCCTTGATAATGAAGATCAGGCTCTGTATCTGAAGCTACATCTGCGATTCATTTCTATTAAAGTTAAACCATGCAAGTTTGAAATAGTACTAATATCTTTTAAACATGTGACCTGTTCCAAAATACTAAACCTCTTCCAGCATCTGAAACCAATGACTCTGATTCAGCATCCTTTCCTGTGGAGTGCATCAGAATCATAAGATGCATCATCTTTATACAAATTTGATAAAGACTGAACTAATAATAACTAAGATTTGTCTAAGAAAGAGCACCCGCTCTAAAAACTTTAACTAGCATCCAAAACTTATGGCTTAAATTCAGCAATCAAGCCTGTCAAGTATCATAAGACCCACCATTCATGCAAGTTTGAAGTTAGGACCAGTAATAACTAAGATATAATCATCAGAGGGCACCTGGTCCAAAAACTTTATCCTGTTCCAAAAACCTTAACCTCATTCAGCATCCGAAACCTATGGCTCAGATTCAACATTCAAGCCTATCGAATGCATAAGCATCATAAGACGCACCATCAATGCAGGTTTGGTGATGTTAGGACCAGTAATAACTAAGATATAATCATCAGAGAGCACCTGCTTCAAAAACTTTTACCAGCTCAAAAAACTTAACCTCATTCAGCATCTAAAACCTATGGCTCAGATTCAGCATTCAAGCCAGTCAAGTGCATCAGTATCATAAGAGGCACCATCTAAGCAAGTTTGGTGAAGTTAAGACCAGTTGTAACTTAGAAATGGCTATCAAAGGGCACGTGAACCAAAAACTTTAACTTGCTCCAAAAACCTTAACACCCTCCAGAATCTGAAATTCAAGGCCCAGATTCAGCATCCAAATCTTTCAAGCCCATCAGTAGGTCTAGATGCATCATCCATGCAAGGTTGATGAAGATAAGACAAATAATAACTTAGACACAGGACCTGCAACAGAGACCTTAACCAGGTCCGGACGCCGACGCCGACACCGGGGGTATAGCATAAGCTCCACCCGACTTCATCTCGGTAAGCTAAAAAGCAAAAACAAATAATCCAAAAAAAACCCCCAAAACCCCAAAACCAACAACCAACAGACTGAAGACTAAATACAAGTTAACGCTAAAGTTTTGATTTTTCTTATGAATAGAGCTTTTAACAAGCTCTAGCTTTAACGATCTCCGATCCTCAGCAATGTTCGATAACTCTAAATCATCCAGATTTCTTTTATTCGTACAATAAATCTGACTTTAAACAGACAATTTTAATTAGTATTCTAGTGTAAGCATTACAATCAATCACATAACTAAATGCTTGGCATAGTGGATCCACAGAGAACTACTATTCAGTTACTTGCTTGTAAAGAGATCTACCGGTACTGTTTCTAAAAACTCAGCTTGCTTATATTTTCCATGAATCCATCGTAGACAAATTTGAAATAACTTTGTAAAATGCATGGATACCATCTAAAATTTCATTTTATTTTATTTCATATCTAAAGTTTGAAAGAAAAATAACATTTTTATGATGAAAAAATACTTTGAGGCTGAGGATCGGAGAACCTTAAATGTATGCTTGACGTATAGATTTAGTGTTATACCCTGTACTGATAAAAAGGTTTTCGACCTTAAATGACCTTTCATTTCTTTTGACTTTTCTGCTGAATAGATCTTTTTACAAGCTCTAGCTTTAAATTTATGGTTGACGAATCGATTTAGCTGGGTTTTTTTTTTCGACCTTTCATATCTACAGATATTTTCTATGAATAGATCTTTTTACAACTCTAGCTTTAAATGTTTGTTTGAACAGAACTCCAAAATATCTATTGAAAATCAATAGTTGCATAACAGGTACGACAATAACACTGGATTTTTAAATCAATACTTAGACATCCCAACAGTTTGTTTAAAGCCACAACAACGAGAGCCCAAATAAACCAACCACATGGCTTTGGGGATGGAGCATATATATATATATATATATGTGAGGAAATATGAGAGGAAGTAAAAAAGGTCCAATGTTTTCAACCTGCAAGAGATGTAGAATAAGGTAAATTTATAAACGAAGAAACTTTTGATAAATGATTTGCTTTTAAAGTGTAGATATGTTATCGAATTATATGATCGTATGCGTAATCTATAACATATTTAAATATTTACTTTATACTTATAAATAAAACAATTTTCGTTATTTTAGTTTAACCTCTGTCACATTTTCTGCCGCAGAAAGACAGTTAACATGAAATTTTCCGAAGTAGGGGGGTTAGATGCAGAGGCTGTGAAACACCTAGAATGGGCTAATTCTATGCTTGGTTGACTTGAAAACAACTACCAAATTAACTTGTAAGAGATAAGACGAGCCATTGGCCATACTGTTTTGATATTTGAAATATACATATATCTAAAATTACTATACAAATAAGCTTCATTGCTGCATGTTGAACACAGTTGCATAAAAAACTATGGTAGATGTATATTAGCATGAATGGCTGACTTAAAAAGAACTACCATATATTCATTCGATATTTTGTTTCTTTTTTTGAGAGAGTACATAAAAACATGAAAACAAAAAGAACCCGTATAGATTAAACCGATTAATGAACGGCCTTACAAGTTATGTAAGTGAATGATAGTTTGTACAAGAAGCCAAAAGATGATGATTTTGAAATTACTTAGAAAAAGTAACAGTGATATCACCATCATCAAGCTGACATAAATTCATAAAATTATTTGGTCGCCATATTAGTTTCGCTCCTCAACTGCTACTGGGGTTTTTTAAAACAATGCATAATTTTTTGTGCAATGATCGCTACCTTTCTAACCCCATCAAAGAAAGCATTTAATTGTTAATATATACATCTTTCTTTCAACAAATTAATAATTTGATTGTAAAAAGTAAGTAAAATTCACTAAATCACTGTTAATGTACATCAGTACGTAAGCTAAATGAAACAGCCAAATCGTCTCCTTTTGGATTTGAGTCTAACATCATCATGATTATTTCATGCAGTCCGTGAGTTTTCTTAGGTCGCTGTAGGTTTCGTCCAATCGATAATTGCGGCATGTATATTTCAGTCCTGTCAGTTTCCTGTGAGTTTCAGTCGCTGTAGGTTTCAACCAATCGATAAACAGGGCATGTAAATTTTAGTCTGGCTGCTTCTAAAGAGCTATGAATCAACCATGATTATAAGTTTCCTTAAGAGAAAGAGGGAATCATACTCGGTATATATATATATATAAAATTTTTATTATTACAGTATCAACTATTAATTTTATGTGTGCAACAAACATGAAATAAAGATGTACAAAAATCTACATATAAGCAAACGTGAAAATGGGGATATCATATTAAATGAAATGTGAAATGCAACTTGCTACTTAAATATAATGGAATAGTTACCAGAAAAAAATCAAATAACCTAAAGTTGATATTGACTTTTAAAATACCACGAAATTTATAAGTATTGTTAGTATTTTTTCAAAAGCATAACTTAAATAATGTGAGTAGCAAACGATCTAAAATATTGTCTTACATTGTCACTGATATTAGCTTATACTTTACTTAGATAAACAATCGTGTTTTGAAGATAACTATTGTCTATGAAATTCAACATAGGTAACTGGACCTTGATTCTTATTCCTACTTCCATTCTCGATCCCCTCTCAGGTC
>WFKH01006014.1:18888321-18925538 GCA_016163765.1 Magallana hongkongensis | reverse complement strand
TATATATATATATATATATATATATATATATATATATATATATACACTTGAAAATTGCTTTGATAATGGGAAAAAGTGTCTTTGCTCTGTATATCATTGTAACATATACTTTTACTTATACTTTTATTAATTCCTTTATTTTTGGCCATCCACAATTGTCTCAATAGTTCATTAAAAGCCAAGTACCAGTTTTGATGGAAGTCGTTTTACATTAACTTTAATTTCGATTTTTTTTTATTTTTTTTTTTTTTATTTTTTTTTTTTTTTTTTTGAATTGGGATGAAAATTCAAGTCAATCAAATTGATGCCTTCGATTCACAAGATATAATGTGGTGATCAAAACTGTCTCAAATGTTGAAACACTATATACTTCAGGTGCTTTTTATTTAGGTTTGTTTGTTTGATGTCATTCTGTTCAATCTTGCACGTGGTTTTATCCATCAAACTTATCAGTAGAAATACTAGAAAACGTGCTTATATATCGTAGTTCGGTAGCTTTTTGCAAAGTGGAACAAATGCGAAATACTTAAAGATGACATTTCAGATGATGCATTTGATACCAAAACAAACGTAGCTCGTTTTGCTAGAAAGCACTGTAAAAGTTCTGATTGTTCAACATTTCTAACATATTTTATTGTTCTTGCAAAAGATTTTCCAAAGCTTAATGATTTTTAAAATAATTTTTAAAAAGCAGAACATTTTGTGATATATTTGACAAATAAACTACTATCAGCTGCATGTATTCTATAGTTACTTCACTTTATTCGTGCTTTGTCATCCTGGAACTTTTATTACAATAAAACTGTCCTTGTAACTATCAGTTGTATAGATTTTATAAAAAGTAATGATTAATTGAATGTTTGATGATTGACATCCTTGGGATCATCTGATTACCGTTAAGACGCCATGTAAGAAAGAAGCTTTAAAGGTAAATAAAACCTATCTGGGCCCGGAGCTATTCGGCAGTACGGGCTCCTGTCAACTTCATAAACGACACAGAATGTGTAAAAAGATAATCTAAAGACGCTTATAACAATAATGAAAATAAGCCTTGAATTTCTTTTTTATTGAAATATGAGTACCTATTTTCAAGGTTTCCCTTTTAGATCTTTAATCTTAGCATAATAAAAGTTGCTCAGTAAATATTAATTTGAATATAAGACTAAACAAATGCACACTTTTACCTTGAAAATTTGAAATATTTTTATTTTTAAAAAAACCCACTAAAATGTTTAGTCATAGACTTCTACAATGCAGTTCTGCAAGATTCTTGATTAACTTAAGGATTTTTAAATGCATTGCTTGTACCGACAATGTTTTACTAGTCACTCTCAAACTAGCTTATATTGTATCATAATTGGACAATTTTAATGACTATTTCAACACGTTCCCTGTCTCTCGAGTAGAACGCCCACATCTGTTTTGAACAGCATATATGCATCATTAAAACTTCCTTGAAAGTAAATTTCAAACTCAAACTAACAATAGAAAATTACTTTGAAAACAATCATATCCATCATAAGTGACTATAGAGCTTCATATTTCTTGATGGTTAGCAATTGAGACAATCTTTAATCTTCATCTATATCTTTTCTTAATCTTAAAAGATCTGAAGAACTCGTGATTTTTTTTTCCTTCAGAAAATCAAGTCCTTTACGTTCATAAGTCCATATAGTATAATACCTTCACAGTCTAAAGAACCACTTTAGACAAGCTATTTTCGTACATTTTTCGATGACTCAACATCCTGGCACTACATGTAGTATCTTAGAGAGCGTACTTAAAGAAAAAGAAAGTTTTAATCACAATCTTCATTATATATTTCGACTAGGATTAAATATTTCAACTATCTTTTTAAAAACAGACATATAAATATATAACACTCCTTCACAAAAATACATGTATCAAAATAGCAGTTATATTTTGAGGTAGTTGGAGAGGATGTGTTATATTATATTTTATTCGACATGATTATCTTTGATGGAAATCATTATTGTATAATTCTGTTCGCGACAGATTTGCCGTCATATCACGTTGTTCCTTTTACCTATATCCTCATTATCCTCATTATTTCGGCTGCTTTTTCTTTCCTTGTCATGCATAGTCTGCCTACAGTACCCATTATACGGAAGAAGAACCTGTCTGTCTTCCTTTGAGTTTCCGTACAAACGCTGCAGATTTTGGCAGGGTGGTTGCCATCATCAAACTGTCACAACACATTGCCGTGAACATTGCATGCGTTTTGGTAATGCAATTAGCACACTTTGTGTTCGAATATCCTGACAACACAATGGACGGTTATAAGTATAGAACCTAAAATTCTTTCCTCGAGTCTGGTGTCACGTACTAACCGCTTTATGAATTGAGAGAAAATGACGTTTTTTACTCTCTTTTTCAATAAAAAAAATATAATGAACATAAATGTGGAAGTTGTACGAACCCTATGTATAATACAGAATACACTTTCTCCAAATCGCAATTAAGACTGTCAGAGAGTCGTTTGACTTATTTCAGGGTGTTTTTGATTTAAATCGTTCTTGTCCTTTTAAAGGATATTAAAAAGAATATGGAAACATGGATGTATTTGTAAAGAATAATTAAAATACTTTAGCATTTCTTACCTATAATTAAAACAAGCATTTTAAATAATTAAATGCGTCACTTGTTATTTATGAACTTCCAGAATACCGGATCGCTTTCGTTAATTCTTATTTATCTGTTATACGATCTTTGGCTAGTATATTCCATAGCAAAAGAGGTCAACGTCTGGATATTTCCTTATCTCAGACTTCCACAAAAAAAGCACCATTTCTTGCAAACTTTTCAAGTTCAATGTGTACCATTATCATTTAATCGGTTTAACATTAAAGCAGAAGGAAAGCATGTTTTAGATGTTGTCGTGAATACACACACAGATGAAGGGTGGCAACATGGAAGTTTCTCCAGCAATTTGTTGGGGTTTGCTGAATTAATACGAAATGTTAAAACTATTTTCCCAGCGGGTCGTAATCACGCTAAGATTTTCTATATCAGAAGGGCATTAGATGTTTGAAATGAATATTTACGATATGAATGTGAAAAAGAATGTTTATTACTTTGCAGTATGCCATTGGCCTAGTTAATTTATGGGCGAATCTATGATCTTGATCTACGATTCTGCCTGTTTTGTCACAATCAATTTTTTTTCAATCACTGTTTTAGACCTCAAGAAATAAGACAAATGAACTGGGCGTTCCGACTACAATCACACTTTTAGAGAGAAAAAAATTACCCCTAGAGTTTATCTCCTTTTTAAATTGAGATTAACGAATTGAGAAATGACAAAAATGTGGTAAAATACGACTTTGCAGAGGGGGGACATTTTATTCTGCGTTGAAGAAATACACAAGGTTATTTAATAGAAATAAATGTGTTCAAAGTTAAAGCGCGGTCCTTAGCCTGTGATATCAATTGCAGACATCGGGAGCGTCTTTTCAGATCGGAGACAAGCATGAACATCCACTCAATAGCACACGACATATCGACTGGTATCAATTTTCGTAAATGTAAAGATAACAAACTAGCTAATTGCAGGTATGGCAAATTAACATGCGACAATCTAATAGTTCTTACCTCATAAACTTCATGGTCTCCCTGTCAACTTCGTTGTCTATTCCAGATGAGTTGAAAAATTTAATTCATTAAATAATCAAAGTTACAATTCCTCATTCAATTCCTCATTAAATAAATTCACTGTTTTCATAAAATTTTAAAATGAAAAATATCCAAAGATTGATTTTCCTCACACAGAACTTAAAATATTTTTCTTGTGTCTTTCTGGCCTACAATTAATTTCATTATTTCAAATATTGTCCCCTCTCGCAGAAATCGCTTAACAAACCATGCTGCATCAATAAAGGGGAGCTAGCGATTACTGAGAAATCTTTCACCGTCTCATGCAGCGTTTAATTTGCACCGCGTAGGAGAAGAGGGGAAGAAAAAAACCCTCAGATTTTAACACGCTTCATGCTTGACGGTCCGTGTAATTTGTCAAAGGGCATATATCAGACGTAAAGAGACGACCCAATACATCGTTCACAAAGGGAATACCTATACTGGGTTGTTCCGTGCATCATTTGGGGAAAATTGTCTGCCGGATAATCTTCCTTTTGATGGATGCGGGGCAGGATTTCAATGTTAACCCCCTGAAGTAATGGGTTTGGCTTCTGTATGTGGCCTATGCATGCACCTGTGGGTATTTGTTTCAATTAACTGACAGTTCGAGTTATTAAGTAAGAATCTGGACACTGTTGTTTTGTATGTACCGAACTGATCTTATTGGTTTAGGAAATGATGAGGAAAAACAACCATGCAGAGAGAGAGAGAGAGAGAGAGAGAGAGAGCGAGTAAGAGTGAGTGAGTGAGCTCTGATACAATTAAGAATAAGACTGTAAAATATGTAAGGTATACTACATAGTAAATTTCGTAACGAGACAGTCCGTTATCTACTCTAAAGACTCTGACTCTCGGTGTACTCGCATAACTTTGCTTCATTGAATTAGGTTTTTCAAATAACAGCATACATTGCAATTCAAATCTTCACAAACATTGCATTTAACTTGACCATATTATACGGCAATCATAGTCAGTTGACCACAATTAGATCTACCTATCTTAACCGAGTGTCTATTAATGTATATAAATATCTGGTAGGTTTCAATATCAAAATGATCTCATCAGATACTTATATTGGATTGTATTAAGTAAATTGTAGCAGAAAAAAAGGAATTACGTCACCCCAATCTTTTAAACGAGCATTTAGCATTGAAACAGTAAAACCGAAAGCGTTTCCTCTATGTATTTCCGAACAATAACATTAATGACTCTTATGTCCATTTTTGCAGACTATCATTTTATGAGAAGTCGTAATTTAAGCAAGGATTTTTATATCCTTATTCAGTAAAACGATGATACAACAATAATGATGTCTAACCAATATGTCCAAGTCACACGCTTTAGGAAAACGGACGTCCAACTGGTGAAAAAAAAAACTACAACAAAACTCAATCCGTTTGTTGTCAGCTGAGGAAGTCATCTCTGTCCTATTGAAGGTTCTCGAAATCAGTGTATTGGACCGTGTAAAACGGGTAACAACCAAACGATTAATTGAAACGTTATATATCACAATAGTCAACTGATGGACTTCAACGTTTACGTAACGAAGAGATATCAATTAAAAAGATTGCACAACGCATGAAAAATTGTTTTCGAACAGTGGAATACAGAATTTCAGTTGTTTCAGTACTGGTAACTTCAAAGCAAGTTCGGTTTATCACATTATCGGCTGGTGGTTGCCTGGTTGTGATTAGGTCCAACAGATCTCAACCAAAGCATGAAAAAACCCACTAGAGTTCCTACAAAACGTAGACGAATTCAAGACTATCGCATAAAAAAAGCGAATGTTTTAGTCCGGTGATGGTCTTTTTAAAAAAAAATCGAGACTTACTGCCAAAGACAAATTTTAGTCTGCCGTTCGAATACTTTGGTCAGTTACTGTTGATTTGTTTCTTTATATTCTGGATTTGATGATTCAGAATGAATATTTCTTACATAAATAAACGTGAATATGCATAACTTAACCTTGAGTCTGAATCAGTAACTGCCAATGAAAACGGATGCAGAGCCGTTTTTTTTTAATATATAAAAAGGTCAATTTTACCTAATTTTTGACCTATATTCTGTCTTCCATCTAGTTCACTGTATGTTTTTTTCCGGTCGTGAGATAATTCGTTATAAATGTGGGTGTTGTCAAATCCATTTGTCATAGATAGACAATATTTATAAACGAATCGACATGTTGTGAAAATTTTGCCAAAACAATGCCACCATTTGTAGTCAGGTGTATGCTACCATATTTGGAAAAAGCAAAATGTTTTATGAGAAAAAGAGCCCAACCGGCTTATACAGCTCAAATTCCTACAACTGTTCATAAACAGATTAAAGCTTGAACCAGAACCATTGAAAACATTTGAAAGTACGTAATCATATGAATACTTTATGATTATTCTTGTTAATTTTTAATATCAACATTTTTTTATTTATTTTTTCTCTGTTTAAGTTGCCCGAGTTGTAAGTGTAAATAAAATGGTTTCACTCCTTTCAACATTAACACTGCATTATACATTTTTCTTTTTACAGAATGGAGTCCACTTATCGAACCATTTTCATTTTGTGGATCTTTTCTGGTAGGTTTTTTTAATACCTGAGTATTGAGTATATCAAATGAGTTTAAATCCAACAGATTTCATTTCATTTTCATTCATTTGCATATTAAACTTCATTAGCTAAAGCATGTCAATATTTGAAAATAAATTGAAAACTATCAACTGTTCATAAAAGGAAAAAAGCAATAAAAACAAAATGAAACTGTCCCTTTGCTTAATATAACATAATATAAGCAAAGGTTTACAGACACGTAAAATTAGGGAAAACGTTACTGTGTACCTCTAAAGTTGCAACGGAAAAAAGAGATGCATCCGCACCCGGTTTGAAAAGGTATGAGACATGTTCAGAAAAATTAGTCCTAAAGTTCGTGTACATTTCTGTAAGTAAAAAGAGGTTGTTCTGTGCAGCAAAAAACATAACCATATGAAAATTGAACGCTTATAGTAATAGAAAAAATATGAATAAAGGAATGTAGCTTCCATTTTTTTCCCTCTCAGAGTCGTCCGCCATGTTGCCAGACTGGACGACAGAGGTCTGTGGGTCAGGACTGTGCTTTAATGGGGAGTCCGACTGTCTGGAGTCATGTAACAGAATCTGTAGAGAGCAAGGGGGACGGGGGTTCTGCTACTTTGACAACTTCCTGTCACGTGTTTTCATTTGTTGGTGCGGCTATGACCTTCCAGAAACACCATCATTAGCAGCAGTTACAACACCAAGTACCATCATATCAACGCTGGCTCCATCTACCAGCAGTGCTGTATTAAAAGGTAAACGGCTATAAGAAAAGGAAAACTTGTATACTTTTTTTTATTTAAAAGAATGGAAATTAATTCTAAGGGGTACTATCTCGATCCTTTTCTCCGCTTCATACATGTGCCAAAAATGCGGAGATGCAGCGGTGAGTTTCGTTTCTCTATGATCAGCGGACGTCGCTTTTTTGCTTCGTCGCCTTCCCATTTTTGCAGCCAAATAATATGTTTACTTTTGGGACTGCATATTCGCCTAATACAATGTTTTGCAAAGAGATTGGCCTTGAAACTAAATGAATAAGACAGTATAAAATTTGCTTAAAAGTATTCACTCAGGTAGTTGGGTTATCTGACCAACCATTATTCAGTTGTTGTTTTTATCCAGACAAGATAGTTATACTCTGTAAAATTTACATTTCACAAACAAAACAATGCTTGTACTACATTCAATCAAAGCTCACTGAATAATATTTGGTGTTGACAGAAGTTGAAGACTGCGGGACGACACAGTGTTATGGTGACAGGCATACGTGTGACAGCGCATGCGCCAGCCACTGTCAGCCCGAGCTCTACTCCTGTGATCTGAGGTGGCACGGTCGTTACAAATGTCAGTGTATTCAACAGGTCATCGTGCAGCCTCTACATTAATAATGTTCACTCACACTTGATTTTGTACTTTTATATGGATACATACATATACATTACTCATATTGATCTTTTTTTTTACTGAAGTAAAATAAATCCATCATATTTATAACTGTTTTGTGTTTTTTGTTTTTGTTTGCTTTTTTTGTTTTGTAATTTTTTCGTTTGATTTTTTTTTTTTTTTGGGGGGGGGGGCCTTTTGTGTTTTTGTTTGAATGATGATTTTTTATAAGTCTCAAAAAATGTAAAGGGATATTAAAAATTGTATCTATTTGAGAGCGTGATGTGTCTTTCACTACCCTATATTTCATATGAATAATTCCTCCTTTATTTCTTATGAAAATTGGTTAGCAGTTGTCTATAAACAAAACTGAATCTAACCAAATTGCATGATTACTGGCATTTTTTGTGCAAATTTCCTGTTGAACACCTTATCATGAACAGGAGAAGTAAACCTCCGCTTATGACAAATTTGTAAACACCGGTTTTAAAAAAAGTTTTCTTGTTAAATCAAAATACATATATAAATTATTTTGAAATCGTATAATGACGCATTTTTTTACTTTAATATAGTCTTGAAGTATATTCTTTGTAAACTATTTCGAGATCAATATGTGATATTATTATTCAAGCATCCTCTTATAGTGTAGATTGTAAATTTTTCAGACCATGATTCCCAGACCAAATCTTCTCAAGAACTGCAATGCTAGCCCACAAAAAGAATATTACTATGCAAACATCCTAAGATAGTGTAGATTCTCTGGTTTAAACGTATTTTTATTGAATAGATTCAATAGGGATTGGAAAACAGGCTATGCCTATGTTTGTCCTCTCCTTGTAGATTCTCTAATGTTCAAACTGTGACCCTCTGGAAAATGTATAAAAATCTTCTCAAGAACTACAATGCTACAATTTGTGATATTAATAAGTACTATATATGCAAGCATCATCATATCTTCATATCATCATATCAAGGTCACAGTGTCCTTTCAGAATTTTATAATTAGTTATAACCAAATCAATAAATACGATATTATTAGGCCTATGATCATCAAACTTTGTTAGTTGGTGTATCTTACAACTTCATTATATATCTTTGTTGAAAAGGAGGTCACAGTAACCCACTTTCCAATTTTGTTATCTTTGATACTAGTACGTTGAGGTTTAGGATAATAATGTTGGTCAGTTGATGCATCTGAGAACTTAGGATATGATGACCCAAAAATAGGTTTCAATGATACATGTATTTTTATATATTGTTTTATGCATTGACAATTTGTCAAATCTTGGAATATATGAAAATTTCTGCGAGTTTTACTAGGAAAGTGGGTGCTTTAAATGTAGATTCTGCAAGAATCTGGGCGCACAGGGAGAATGAAAATTTCATCGATTATTTGAGCACATATTTCGAATTATAATCGTTATTTGGTTTCTTTTGGACGGGACGTGGAAAAATGTTTGAAATGCAAAAGGTTTTATCATAATATAGGTCTATATATAGCAACACGACGCAATTGATGCAAAATCCTACTTATTTACAGCTGTTTTTAAATGATTTTGTTGTTTCTGGGTCTTCTCTCCACGAATTTTAAACGTGTAAAGATGACGTATTCATCCATATTAATTACACAAATAAAAACAACTATGTTTTCAATGCAAATTTTGTACCCCTAAAAGTCCACCGTCCCTCCCATTTTTTTTTTTTTTCAGAACCCTGTGGGTCTTGGTTTGGAAAAAAAAAATGTAATATATATAGGTCAGCCAATGTTAAGTTTTCCACATGGTCCAAACAAATTTTTTTTTAGTTTATCAGGCCAAAAATTTCGAAATACAATATGCCAAGCGGTATAGATTGCATAGGTGAATAAATCAGTTTTCATTACGATTTCATACATGCTTTGAAAATGTCAAGGGGGCGGGATGAATATTTATTCTACTGGCTACACAGCCAATTGTGCCTAACATGAATTTTACGTGAAACGAGCTTCAAGTAAATTTCTCATGAAGCTTCGTGTGAAATTCACGTGAAATTAATGTGAAATTCGTGTGAGGCACAATTGCCTGTATACATCAAGTGGACGGGGTGTTCATCTCATATCATAGCTATAACCCTTTAAAGCTAATGTATTTGGTCGCAATATTAGCTCAACTGCTACTGGGCTATAAGTACCGGACGATAAAGTTTAATACGGTCGGTTGCTTTCCGATCGAGGCATTCAGAATGCACGGACTTCTAAATGATAGAACTACACAATGTAGTAATATGTTTGAAAAAAAAGGAAATAAAAGGAGCTACAAACAATACTAGTAATAAAAAATAACAGAGGGTATATTATTTGATAGAATTTCCCATGTATCCGCATTATCTTGGCAGTTGCACAGATACATATAGTGCTGTCTTACTTCGCGTGCTCATCGAACACGTGTGTCATTCATACAGAGTGCATAACGTCTACATCATATTGTTGATCCGGCCCACACTACATCCAACATTGTTAATAAGCTATAGTAAATCTAAGAGAGTAACTACTTGTATTTATCAGTTTTTACAATAAACACTCCGTTTTCTGAAGTCCATGCTGTCACTGCACGATCTACTAACAGTGTGTGCCTGGATTTCAGTCTGTTTTGTTTCGTCTTTTATTGGATATTCCTTACCAGTGCAGAGGTTATCATATATTTTTTTTTTCCAAAACGCGTTTAAAAAAATCTTTCCATCCAATGTAAGGTGTTCGGGTGAATGAAATACCTCTCGGCCTTATATGTAAGGGGTGTGAAGCGAAAAGCGTAACAGATCGAAAATACGGCTGTTGGCAGAGATAAAAGGGAAATAATGCGTATTTATGAATTCATGTCAGCTTTAATTTAAAGAATCGATTCTTTACTGAAAATCCTCAGAAGCTTCAAAAACTATATACATGTATACATATATATTGATAAAAAGAACATGAACTCTACATTTATCTGCTACTTTTAATGAAACAATAAAACAAATGCAAAATTGCAGTGGATAAAAGTTACAATTTTTCAGTCACAAATTTTCAGCTTGGCATCTCATAGCATAAAAATAATACACGTAGAAAGCACATCTTTAATAAGTGCCCCTCCCCCTCCCCCGCCCACTCCCTGGCCGGCCTCCTCTTCCACGCCCTCCACCTGTTACAGGAAAATAAAAATAATTCAAATCATCTTTTAATAATGGAAATTTTGGCCCCTATCATTAACTGTGTAAAGGCACATTTGAAATGTGGCAACCATGATTGGGTGATGATATTTTATTAATGTTTTTTATTTTACGATACTGTGAATCCTCAATCTTCGTAGTTTCAATATGTACTAGTGAATTGGCACTCAGTATTGTTTGTTACAAGATTAAAAGTAGCTAACAGTATCCCTTCCCAGCCTGCCCTATACACCATACAATTTACATTCTTGTTTATATGTTTACATAATGTAAAAGTTTCTTGTGCTTTGTGACTTGATGTACTTTAATATTTGTAGTGAAATTTATGTATCAAATGTAATTTGTAATATACAATCTTTTGTGTATTCAAAATAGAATGTGAAAAATTTATTTTCAAAGGAGTAAAATGAGGGAGAAATTAACTAAGGTTGCAAATAATCTTGTACAGTAATTTCATAAATGTTTATCAGTTATACTATGCTTATTTACAGATTTAAAAAAAAATATTCAGAAATCATTGTTTATTTTCATTTTTAAGATATCTGCCCACAACAGTTTTTTGTTTTTTGTTTGCAATAGTGAGTACTTACCTCGATGACCACCATCATTATATCCACCTTGGTATTCTCCCCCTTGATTGCCTCCATCCTGCTGATAGTGATCCCTCCCCCGGCCCCCTCCCCCACCATATCCTCCTCCGCCCTGATTCCAGTTCCCTCCATAACTCTGACCTTGCTGCTGGTCCCCCCAGCCTCCTTGGACTTTGCCTCCTCTGTCATTCCGTCCACCCCCTCGACCCCCTCTACCTCCTCTGCCACCTAATGGTAAAAAAGAGTATGTTTTTTATTTATAGCTGCAATGCCAATATAACTATACAGACTAGGAAAGTTTAGTAACAAGATTTTTTTTGAAATGCAAAAGATTCGGCTATGGAGCTTGGTGTTATACATCAAGAAATAAATCAGTCCTGAGCAATTCCACATACAGTACAAATCAACATAAGCTCATGTTTCTTCATCAGCCATGATGTACATAAGAATTTGGAGCTACTAGTTTTTGTATGTCATAAACATAAAGTTTGACATACTTTGTGGTCTTTGACCTTGAGGTTGATCCACCCGTTTTTGGAAAGAGGGCATCTCTGGTGGGGGCGGTTCCTGTTCCCAGACTCTGCCACCCCTATCAGGAACCTGGAGGGAAATCAAACATTGGTATTTATACATAACAGACAGGTGGTTTTATGGTTGTAATTAATGGATATTCTCATTATACAAGCATTATCAAAGCCTTTACATTTACCTTTGGAATTTTCACTTTGTTTATTGCACATTTGACTCTTGCATCACCACTGCTTGTCTTGTGTACGTATGTTAAATCTGAAATCAAGATACTACAGTCTTCAAACACTAATGATTACTTTACAATAAATATTTAGATACTTTCCAAACTTGATTTAAATATAAATGATTAAAAGATTTTAAAATGCACATTCTTACCTTCTCTAGCAGACAAAATGTCAGCCACAGACAGATCACATGAAGCTTTTAATAGTTTCCTAACAGGCTGGTATACTGCAGCAATCTCATTTTCTCTTTTCTGCAAATTCAAGTAGAAATACAAATTGCTTCACACTCTTTTTGCTTTATATTCATCATATTTAACATTATATTCAGTATTTGTAATAGTTCAAACACTTTAACACTGATGAGGAAAATGTCTTACAGAAGCAAATCTGACAGCTATCGATTACTTTAGGCCTACAAAACCAATACCTCAGGCTCACCTTCATCTGAATCGTTTTTGATAAAATTGACCTAAGAACCAAATCTATAATTTATTTCTCCAAAATGAGAGGATAAGTGTGAAAGGTTACAAATGACACAAATCATATGTAGAAAAAAATCCAACCTTTGCGGCCTCTGACCACATGAATGACTGTATGGTGACATCCAGACGCTTCAGGATCATCTCCCGCCGCGTGGTGTATTCCCGCACCAAGCTGTCATTGATCTTCATGATCTGTTCCCACTGCTTGTCCGACAGACGAGCCTTCAGCAGGGGCTTACTTATCACACCTGGGTTCTTACTCATTATTTCATTTACCTGCATCGGATCAAAGACAAATCAAAATGTACCCTACATTAATACACCATTTATTCTGTTCTTATACAGTCTGCTTATAAAACAATCTTTATGTCAATACATATGTAAGACTATCTATAACTCATTCTACATTTTTTTTACCTTTGTTTCTACTTTACTGAAGAGCTGGAAGGAATTTATGTTTGCAGGTGGTTTTGGAAATCCAAGAGCTATGAGCATAATCTTCAGATGTTTTGCAATGTCTGACTCATTCTATACAATAAACAGGAAAAGGATGTCATAGATATTTTAGCATTAAAAAAAACCATCCAAAGCTTAAGACTCAGATACTTGGCACACATTCTCATTATTCTCTCAGACCATTGATAATGCATTGAACTTACAAAGAAACAATTTGTATATCTACAGTCATTGAATTCTAGCTAAACTAAAAGAGAGATTTGGAATCTGTTGGAAAACTCCTGGTAACTCACTGCAATAGACTGGTTGTCTGGTGAGGTATTAGACCTTAGTTCTTGGGGCTTCTTTACAGCAAGAATATGAGCAGTCTGTAGCTCGGATGTAAGATAATCTGTGACAAATAAAGCAGATTGCAAAGAATCATTACAGGTACCGCTAATATTTCTTATTACTTCTTCTTACTGCAAACACAATTTCAGTATTCAGTGCATACCTAACAATTGTACAGCACTTTCTTTTGTTTTAAGTCTTTCAGTCACTGGTCCCCCTTCATACAAACTAGTGTATGGGCAATCTACAATAGTAGAGTTTAACAGCAATTAAAACTTCAAGCATAACTACATACTGTGGAATTGAATCAACATTTGTGGGGATCCATTTTCATGGATTACCATTTTTTCTAAGGTTCATTGGGATATAATTTGAGGATTTTTTAGTATTGTTAGAGAATAATACGCATAACCTATAATTTGTTGAGGATGAAGACTTGGCAATAAAAAATTAAGCCACAAAAAATCCTAATGATTCCACAATAACAGTACCATTTTATCAAGGTTTTGCATCATCATTTATGTATATAGAAATACTCACTTAATTCTCTGAGACAACCGCTGAGTTCCATTACAAAATTGGCAGCATCATCTGGAGCTATATTAAAATTAATACGTTCGGAAACATACATTTAAATAAATCTGACACAATTTGATAGAGTAGATCTTAATGAAAAAGATTTTCAAAATTTTCTCCACATATTCTTATGTAAAACATTAAGCCCCTTTTTTTGTTTCAGTTTTGGCGAAGAGGAATTTTTCTTTATATATTCCTATGTAAAAATTTAACCTAATCGTGGTCACACACTAAACCAGGGGATCATGAGTTGAACAAACTTTAATCCTCACTACTTGAGGATGCTTCCACATAAGATTCAGCTTTTCTGGTCAAATGGTTTTTGAGGAGAAGATTTTGAAAGATGTTTCTCTATTTATTCTTATGTAAAAATTCAAACCCCAATTGTGGCCCCACTCTACCGCAAGGGATCATGATTTGAACAAATTTGAAACCACACTACTGTAGGATGCTTCCACACAAGTTTCAGCCTTTCTGGCCAAATGGTTTTTGAGAAGACAATTTTTAAAAAATGCATCCCCACAAGTTTTTAATAATTCAAAATTATCTCCCCTTGAAAGAGGGCATGACCCTTCATTTGAACAAACATGAAACCCCTTCACCCAAGGATGCTTAGTTGACCTAGTGGTTTTGAAGAAGAAGATGAAAATGTGAAAAGTTTATGACGATGCCGACAATGACAGACAACAGACAAGATTGATCAGAAAAGCTTGCTTGAACCTTCGGTTCAGGTGAGCTAAAAAACAAAGCAATCATTTACTGTAAAGCAGAAGCAATTTTTGGGGATTAGATTTTGTTGATTTAGTAGCTAACTAAATAAAGACAATACAATTTAACTTCTAACGTTACAGTAATAAATTTTTTATTTTTTTTATTAAACACATGAAAATACATGTACATGTATTTTCATAACATAAAAATGTTTTAAAAATGTTAGAAATAATTTTATAATCATATATAAATTTTGTGATTGCATGCATATGGTTGCCATAAAGCCATAAAGTAGAGAAACTGTAAACTACTGAGAATAAACTTGAAACATAAACCTACAATGTGTAGCATGGATGGTTTCTTCCAGTCCGCAGAAGTCCTTCAGTCTGTCTGTCAGCCATGATACCAGTTTAGTGAATTCAGTAGAGGCAGGACCCTGACTTACTGCCTCAGAAAGAGCGGCAGGGTCAAGTAGAGACCCATCATACCTACAATATGTCATTTCTATTATCATGCAATCACACATCATACCTATAATGGCATATCAAACACAGTGTATGTCATCATGTAATAGGAATATTATTTAACATGTAAATATAATTATTAATCAGTATTATATTAAATAGTTACAGTTAATTAAGAATGCATAATTAATGAATGAAAAAGGTACACCATCATGTTATGTTTTCAAATCACAGATAATTGATTTAAAAGCCCAAAACATTTTTTGGTCTGTGCAACGCAGATCTATACATCTATACATGCATTACCATTTTTTAATTTGGACGGAAAACTAAATAACCCTTCTTTTGCCCTTATAAATTTATTTATTTCTAAACATATGATTTATTTTTTTAAAGGTGGAATGGAGTGAAACTGTGGCCTGGGATTTATACAGGCGACCACGGTGCCTTTTCTTGAATTTTTTATTACACATATAGAATTTACACCGTGTGTCACAGACCCTTTTCCACCGTGTTTTTTACACGGTGGGTGTCGAGGTACTCGTGAGCTGTACTGTATAACTGTTACAGTTATAAACACATCAATTTACTGCATATCAAACTTGTTGAAATTATCATTGAATTTCTTTTATTATTAATAAACAAAGGGGTTAAATTATTTACCCAAGATCTTCCAGGGAATCCAGAATATCGTTTTCCATGCTTATTTGTCAACCGGCAAGGGAAGTCAGCTTTACGTCTGCGCATAATATTTTAACGAATCAGACGAAAGAAAACATTTTCTGCGTTACAGAAAAACATGGCATCGTTGAAAGAAATCGTGATTATGTACCAAAGTTTGAAGAGAGAATGGGACAAAAAGCCGCCGAATTTAGACAGATGTGGTGACTTTCTTACAAAATTAAAGGTTTGTATACAATAAGAATAGAAATTTAAGGTTCTATCAAGTGAACTTGCAGGGAAAATAACCATGGATGGTAAAACAGCAACATCATTGTTGACGATTTCGAATTTCCTCAGCGTTTAGTTAAGTAAATGACATTTTATCCATTAATATGTCAACTTATGCGACATAGGTTAGGATTAATATGCAATATAATGTTCTACCAGTTCTTTTCTATATCTTAATGTCAATTTTTGGATATTATTCTGTTAATATAAATTAATGTATTACAAATAAACACATGTACAATGATAATCATGATAATTTGGCCTTTAGATACTCTATCTTAAGACAATTTAACATTTGATAGTGAAAATTCTTGTTTCCAATTGTGCTTTTACCTTATGAATATCATCATGATCATGCTGCTCATTAAGTTTAGCCAAGGAGGTTATTTGGAATGATCGAAGCCTCATTATGTATAACATATTAAACAGTCTTTCATAATTTAAGTTTTTAACTAGGTCTCAAATTTAACTAAGGCTCTTGCCGTTGTTGAAAGGAAAATAGCAAATATTATCTTTGTGTCTGGTCCATTCATTTTTTGCAGGATTTTTTGTTTGTTTGTACCCAGAAAAGTATACTAATTAATTCAAGAATTTTCTGTAGTCCACTAGATGAGTGTCAATAAATATTTAAAGATCAGACACATTAGTTAACTAGTCTCAGACTTATGGACCTACAGATTTGTGGTAATTCAAAACTCTGCAGTGTATGTATAGAAAATTGTCTTTGTTTTTCCTGTCCTATGCAATAGGATATTTGGGTTCATTTATGTATTATTTGTAGGTCACTCTTAAGTGAAGCACGTGGCTCAATGGTTATAAGTGTAGGCTAGTAACCCAAAGGTCACTTGATGTTGTGTCCTTAGACAAGGCACTTTATCTACATTGTCTCAGTCCACCCAGCTGCTTTTGCTGTCAAATTATTAGAATTCGTGGTTGCTCAATTTTCATGGTATCCGTGAGTAGCCCTCCCCCACAAATGTACAGCCTCGATGAAAACAAATTTAGAAAGAGTTCTTTTTTACCAAACCTGAAAACCGACGCATCCATGAAATTACATCCCCACCAATAAGCAAACAACTCACAATCCACGAAAATTGGCCCCGATGAATATAAATGATTGCACAGTAGGTACTAGCTTACACTTGGGGTAAACCAGTGATGGACAGGTGTCCCATTCAGGGGGAGTCAATGACTCTTGTCCACTTACATGTACCACCACGGAAACTGGAGATAAGCACTGGCCTTTAACCCTTATGCACCTTCATGGCTTGGAGAAGAAGTCATTTTTTTTTAAACTCTATGTTGCTAAATGGAATTTTTTTTTTCAGATTGCTCTGACAGGAGTAACATTTTTACCTACAGACGAGAGTGCACCATCTAAACAAGAACTCCTAGTTGCAAGTAAGTTTGTGATAAATTTCATTAAAAGTGGTAAAAATTCTAATAATATTGTAAAGGATAAATTTTTTTTTCGTGACAAAAGAGAATTTATATAACATGTATGCTGAGTTATAGCTGTCTTATGATGAATGTAATTAATGATAAGTGCCACTCATCTCATTTAAAATTGTTTTTAGGAGATATCTTAGAAATAGGTGCACAGTGGGCCATCGCTAAAAGAGACATCCCAGTGTTTGAGAGATACATGGCTCAATTGAAATGTTACTACATGGACTATAAGTATGATATAAAATATTTAATTGTTATAGTTAAGAAATAGAATATTGCTTAATAGAAAGGCATATAAATGAAACCAATTTTGCCAAATAACTTTTATACATGTATCTGTCTTAACTCTCCCTCTAATGTAACCAACTTCACCTAGAATTTTCTTGTATCATTACGGTACTTTCTCTTACCACTGCTAAGTAAATGAATGTTATGTGCTACATTTGTATGCTATAAGGATTGTTATACCCTCGCAAACGAAGTTTAGGGGGGTATATTGGAATCACCTTGTCCGTCTGTCCCTCCATCTGTCTGTAGACGCAATTTTGTCCCCCCTATAGAATTTTTTACTTTTGCATGGAATGGTCTGAAAATTTGTACATATGTAAAACACCATCTGAAGATGTGCACCTGCAATTTTTATTAAGATCAGACCAGATTTAATGATTTTATGACAGTTTTCATTTTCCTTATCCTATATATTGTACACTGATGTTGAAAACTAAGGGAGGTAATCCTTGCAAATTTTATTAATTAATTAATAGTAAACACTCTAAAGCAAATACATGTATATTTTTACTAATACATCCAGTTGGAGGTTTGTTGTCCTTTTTTCATAACTCAATATATGATTTAAAAGTATTCAATCAACTCACAATGCAAAATATTTGTTTGTCAATGATAAATTCTTAGGAGGTAATATGAACATCAAAGACAATTGTGGCTGAATTCATTTGTCCCTAGGGGGCCATTATCAGAGCCATATGGTTTAGATGGAGCATGTGTTTAGGGAAAATTGATAATCTGTAAATTTGGCAGTGGTTTGTGGGTTATTTAAATACTGTTTGAACTTTCATATAAACCAAAAGTTTCTATCATTATAAGGAAATAAATTATATCATTATTAATAAAGAAATGAATTATTTTGCATAATGATATTGTACTGAGAAGCTGTTTAAATTTAGTAGTTAAATAGATTGATAAAGTGACCCTATAGGGCATTAATGTATTACAAATAAAATTCAAAATCATTGGTATGATTGTAGTGTTTTGGCAATTTTGAAATTGTAATATTAAATTCTCCTTTTTACATTTAGATAATGGAAGAATGCAAATTATGATAAATGTTTTGCGAGGTTTATCCAAGTTAACAAAATGCAAGCTCATTAAATAAAATCATAGTCCTGTGGGATCAAATTTCTGAGATATGGAGTTACATTGTACCATAAGAGAAAGTGAGGAAAATTTGAAACAACTAATTGCATCTGTCAAGACTCGCATAATAAACATGTTCAAGGTTTTATCCACAGAACTTTGCATGGCTATTTTCATTTACTGCAAAGGGAGGAGTTATGATTGTCACTGTGGGGTTTTTTCTCTTTAACAAATGAAAAAATATTAGATACAAAAATTTGTAAATGTATTACATGTGTATTTACAGTGAAGTTCAGACATTTTTGAATTTTTTCTTTTTTAATTAAAAAAAAAGTTTCAACTCTAGAAAATTTTTTTATTTATGTGTCACAAACCTTTATGATTCAATTATATATTTTAGTTACTTAAATTAAATTCATGTTTGTCCCATATGAAATTAGCCTTGCAGGGGTATTAGTCCCATTAGGACAGTTCTAGTTTTGATTTCCAGAGATAACCTTCCTGAGTCTACCTACAAATACCAGTTACTGGGTTTGAATCTCCTCTGCTTGTTGGCTCAGAACAGATTGGCAGAATTCCATACAGTAAGATGGCCATTCTTCATCATTTATGTAGTGTGATTTTGTCTTGCATGTGTATATATCTTTTAAAACTTTGTCTTCATGTCTATTCAACAGTATGAAAAAATTATTATTTTCGAGAGGCTACCTTATTGCATGTTTTTTAAGAAAACACATTTTGGGAATTTAATTTTCAGGAACTTGAATTATTACCAGTAAAAGAACTACAGAATAACATTTACATTAAACATCCTGTTTCGATGGAACAGTATTTGATGGAGGGTAGTTATAACAAGGTAACTTCATGTAATTATTAAATTGCTTTAAAAAAATGCACTTTGCATTGATAAAAATAACTTATCAGTCCTTAAAAACCCTTATTTGATTTTTCATGTAATACATGTACTTTAGAATTTCATGGTTTTAAAAATATTTTTAGTGAAAAAAATTAGGGAAAATATTTTATATAAAACATGTTATAGAATACATGTTTATTTGGAATATTTAACAGTAATTTTAAGATGTATTGATTATTTTCACAGGTTTTCCTAGCCAAGGGAAATGTTCCAGCAGAAAACTATAATTTTTTCATTGATATACTGTTGGATACAATTAGGTAAATAGTAATTATGAAGGGCAATTTGAATTTTTGATTTGTTTTGTTGTTTTGGTTTTCAAATTTCCCCCTTTGAATTTTGTCCTTAAAATTCAGTTTCTATTCATTCTAAAATTCTGACCAAAATGATCAATCCCAAATCCTGAAAATGTTTTGTACAATTTACAGAGATGGAATTCTTATAAACAGAGGTATTTGTGATTAATGATTGCTAAGAATCATTATCTGATGCAATGAAAATCACAAAATTTCCATTCAAACAAATTTTTCTGATAGTCTTGTTTTGTCATTTTTATACCCAATAGGTTGGGACTCCAGCATCAGTTCTTAAGAAGTTGGGGGAAAGAAACCACTGCTTTGCCTACTTTTTAAGCCTAAAAAAAAATTGTTGATGTACTGTGTCCTATAATTTTAAACAAAATTATATCATGCAATTCTTTTCTTGGAAAATGATCATTTTACAAAGCTATTATAGATAAAGTAATAATCTCAAAGGATCCATGCAGCTTTAAGTAAAGAATAGTAGGGCAAAAGGGACTTCAAAAGGACAGTATTTTGAGAAGACCATATTGTAGTCAAAAAACCATTTCTCAGTATAAGATAAAAAAAAATGCTATTTATATATATAAACTGAAATTTGACTGGCTAGTAAGTCCAGATTTACACCATGGGTATAATGATCACATATATATATTTTTGTTGAATCAGAATTTAGAGCTTTTATCAGATAAATAGCAGACATTTCATATTATGGTCTAATTATAAAACTATTGAGATCATTCTATTTAACCCTTAAAGAGGTTCGATCCTCTGATTTTGGGTAGCCATTTTGGGTCACCTCTAGTCTGGAAATTCTGTGTCATATATTAATTCTACTTGTAAATTCCTATTTTACAATGCCACATAAACTATTTTGAATAAAAAAATTAAGGGAAAATTACATATTTACAGAGTTAAGTAAGGGACTATATTTTGTGGCGGAAGGTTTTTAAGAAGAAAATGAACATTTTTCATAACTAAATTGTTTTAGAGTACTGTAATTTTAGCTTCGTTATTTTCAGTGCAGACCAAATTTTCAGCTAGTTTATGCATTGGATTATCTTCGTGTTGTTTCAAAAAAACACATTTTAACAATATTTCAATATTTCTATCGACATATATTGGCACATTTAACTAATATTTCATAAAAGTCAAGAAAAAATGAACTCCAATTTTTGCCTAAAATTAGCTTATTTCATGCTATATCTCAAAATTTACATCATAGACCCATACTTTTGGTTTTATTTTTTGAATTTGTAAGATATTTTTGACAAGTCTATTAAAATTTGAGAAAAAGTTTGAGACTTTTAAATAATTTTATTGCATGTTGAATCGTTAATGGATACAAACAGCGTTTTATCAGTGCAAAAAGGTCAAAATATCAATTAGGTGAAGAAATTGCAAACTTTTTCTTTATGATTATTTTAAATTTATTAATTTTTAATGATATAAATTTGTATTTGATGCCATGCTTTATTCCGATTAAAAATTATTGAGGATAAAGCGATTTATGTGCAATTTGCACTTTCAGTGCAGAAAGGTCATATTAAATACACTGTAGCACCGAAAGGAGCATATAGACCCCAAAATTTCGTTTTGAATTTTGGTTTAGCTATGTATGTAGATTTTTAAAAAACACTTCAGAAAAAAACTTAGAGACTTGTGATCGCAGGATCAAGCCTCCTTAAACCATATTTTGTTTTGCTCAATACACTCATGTTACTAGTACTGTCAAGGCCTGTAAGACTAATGTTTTTCTTACTGAAATTTTTGTAGCGAGTGTGAAATGCAAGATCATATAATACTTATAAACTCTTTTTTTCAGAAATGAAATTGCAAGTTGTATTGAAAAGGCTTATGAGAAAATAGCACTAAATGAGGCAGCAAGAATGCTCTTTTTTGAGAACGCAAAACCAATGAAAGATTATGCTGTACAGGTAATACTGTCTTTTAAATTCATTTTATCACACGATGAAATTGTCATTGTGCGCTAAATTACTTACAAGAGCTTTAAACAATGAATGCTGCTATATGGAAAATGCTGTTGGTTTTAATAAATGGCAAATTGTATGATCAAGCTACAGATTGAAAAAGAAGAAAAATGTTGTAACAGAAAAAAATAAACCACCTAATTTTGTATTTAGAAATTGTCTATTACCTGGTAAATGTGTACATATTTTCTAATACAGAGAGGATGGACACTACCTCCTGATGGATTCTTCCATTTCCAGCATGAGAAGAAGGATGCTGATGAAGTGATTCCTGCCAAGATGCTGGCTGAACAGACCATAGAGTACGCCAGGGAGCTAGAGATGATCGTGTAGTTTCATTCAGGTCTTCTATTCATTAACATTCATGGACAGTAACTCTGACAGACTTGTGGCTGTGATAGTGATCTGAAGATGCAAGTCTAGAAAAAGTGTTACAAAACTGGACCTTGTACTCTAGTGGAGCTTATGTATAATATGTTGTCTTGTTCTTAACAAGACTTTGCAAGGAAAATGGTAAAAAGTTTAAAATAAAGTGGAGTATGACAATGTCATATCCATGTATTTATAAGATTGAAAAGCCTTTATTTTTGTTTCCAAATATAACATGTATATGTAATGAAATTGTACTTGTGGTACATATATTCCACACGTGCTCACACACACACACACCCACCCACCCACTATATATATATACTAGTATACCAACTTGTGTGTGTAGTGTGTTGTGTGTGTGTGCTTGTGAAATATATGTACCACTAGTACAAATTAATTATTTCATTACCAGAACATCTATTTAAAGATTAAAACAATGGAAAATGTCAACCATCTTTGATTAAAATGTTGATATTAATCAATTAAAACTGCTTTTAAAATAATTTTTAAGAGGAACACTTGTATACACTGAACATTTGAATAACAATATGAAAAGTAAGAGATTATGAAACCCAGAATACATATAGAGGACCATCCTCACAATGTCAGGGGTCCTGAGTCCACTCATGGCCACGAGTGGACTCAGGACCCCTGAATTGTAAGGATGATAGAGGACATATAGGGCATACATCTCAATCATAGGATCATTGCTGAAAATTATCAATTTTTCAATAAACATTTTTATCCATGAACCATAATTATGTCTCCCCTTTCAAAGGGGAGACATATCGTTTAGCTCACCTGAAGGCTCAAGTGAGCTTTTCTGATCAATTGTACGTTGTCTGTCATCGTTGTCGTCATTGTTGGCAATGTTGTCATTGTAAATTTTCACATTTTCATCTTCTTCTCCAGAACCACTGGGCCGATTTCAACTTAACTTGGCACAAAGCATCACTGGGTGAAGGGGATTCAAGTTTGTTAAAATGAAGGGCCACACCCTCTTTAAAGAGGAGATAATTAAGAATTATTGAAATTTTTTGGGTATTTTTCAAAACTCATCTTGTCAAAAATAATTCATCCAGAAAAGCTCAGATTTGTGTGGAAGCATCCTCAGGTAGTGTTATTTCAAGTTTGTTCAAATCATGGTCCCGGGGGTAGGGGGGGGGGGGGGGCCACGATGGGGGGAACAAGTTTTTCATAGGAATACCCGTATATATAGAAAATCTTTAAAAATCTTCTTCTCAAAATTATTCATTATTTCAAAGTTTAACATAGAAGTAAATATGAAAAATGTTTAAGAATCTTCTTCTCAAGAACTACAATGCTACAGTTTGTGAGGTTACTATGCATGCAACCTTGGATAATGTAGATATAATATTTTTAAAATAGTGACCCCTGGAATAATACTGGGGACCTAAGACGGGTTCAAAGTTTAATGTAGAAGTATATATGGAAAATGTTCAAAAATTTTCTCGAGAACTACAATGCTTCAATTTGTCAGATTGCTACGTAAGCATCCTCAAATAATGTAGATTCTAAATTATAAAAGCCGTGACCCTTGATCTAATACTGGGGCCCCAGAAGGGTTCAAAGTTTAACATAGAAACATAGAGGGAAAATGTTTTAAAATCTACTGGAGAACTACAATGCTTCAATTTGTGAGATTATTTTGCAAGCATCCTTAAATAATGTAGATTCTAAATTAATAAAGCTGTGATCACCGGACTAATTCTGGGGCCCAAAGACGGGTTTAAAGTTTAACATAGAAATATATATGGAAAATGTTTTAAAATTTTTTTCTCGAGAACTACTATGCTACAGCTTGTGAGATTACTATGCAAGGATTATCAAATAGTGTAGATTCTAAATTGTTAAAGCCAACCATAAACCACGGACCAATACTGGGGTCCCAGAAAGGGGTTCAAAGTTTAAAATAGAAATAGCATTTGCTACGAAATAGAATGTTACAAGGAACTGATGTTCAGGTGAGCGATGTGGCCCATGGGCCTCTTGTTTAATATTGGAGAAATTAATTAGAAGCGGGGTCGATCAACTGAGTCACAGTCGTGAGATGAATATTATAAACTTTATAAAAAAGAGGAAGATGCAGTTCAAAGAGAATATGGTTATTGGGAGAACGTGGTTAACAGAGACGGGAAAGATTTGTTCATATTTTCTATTGAAGCGACGTCAACTTTTGCAAAAGGTTGCACCCTTAATAAATTAGATTTTATTGTTAAACACGAACAGTCAAAGGTGTACAAAACTGTGCTAAAATTTACAAACATACATTAAAGACCAAGGAAATATCGATGGCAGTCAAGATGATACAGTAACCAGTCACTGAATAAAGGTTAATTTTAAAAAAAGTTGTTTGCAGTTTAGTTTTTTCATACATCTCTCAAGCTACAATTAATTGGTATATAGGCTAACAAGTTTGGCTGTGGGCTCCTAAATTTGAAACTTAAGGAGCCCACATGGCTAGTGACAATTGAAGTTAAGTTTAAACCCTGTAAAGTTTCCTAATAATAACTTTTTAACTGTGAAATATTTTGTAATACTTTATTGAAGCAATTATGTTTATCGTAACGTTTTATACTTATACATGACAATTGTTTACTCCTCTGTTACCTAATTAGGATTTTAAGGAGGCTGGGGGGTCGAAAAAAAATTTCTCCAAAATTCACAAAATTTGCAGAAATGTTTCACATAATCTTAATTTACATTTTAATGTGAAAGACCACATCACAATCATCGTTAATTTTATCATGTATTGCATCTGAAGAAATTGCACGTTATGTAAAAAAAAAAATTATGAAAAATATATTAAATATAAATAAAGGCAAAAAACATACCAATAACATCACAAAAAATTAACACAATAATAAAAACTTAACATTATTTGTTATAAAGAAAAATATCACAATTTTTTCAAAAATATATACATGTATGTCACAAAAATGCAAATATGTAAAACAAAAAAAAAGTAGCCACAAGATTATTTCCAAATTTTAACATAATAATAATCAATACATGTGTAATAAAGATTGAGCATTAAAAAAAATTTTCGGTGGTGAAATTTAAAAAAAAAAAAGGAAAAGGAAAATATTTGAACAAAATATTTGGAGTTTTACAAGTTACCTCCCTTTGAAAAGTTAGAAAACGCTGAAAAACAGCCGAAATTATTTTTTTGCATCTTGGAACCCTTGGTTTACCATCAATTAACTCTTTAAATAATGTTTCAATACCATCATATCCATTTCTTTTAAAAGACAAATTCAGTACAATGTAAGAGTTATAGAACATTAAAGTGAAAATCTTTTTTGTGTAGAGATAAAAACGCTTTAAAATGGCAGCCACCCCCCAGCCTCGTTAAGGGACCAGTAGTCTGAAATTTTGATCTTCAATATCAGAAAATGGAGAAAAACTTTGAAAAGCAATATTGAACAAAAGATTCTTAAAATAATGTGCTTAACAATATGCAGCTATAATTTGTTTGTTATTCGGTCCCTAAAAGGAGTTAAAAGGTCGGCCTCTAAAACGTTATTTTCCAGATATCATGAGAACAGTACGTAATTTCTAAACACTTGTTGAAAAAAATGTGTTTAAAATGACAAGACCTTTTATTTGACATCAATAAAAAGGGACTGGCCCTTCAAAAAAGGAGCCGAGAGGGCTCTAAGGTCTTTTAATGATAACTTTTTAACCGTGAAATATTTTGTAATACGTTATAGAAGCAATAATGTTCATCATAACGTTTTAAACTTATTCATAACAATTGATTACTCCTCTGTTACCTAATTAGGGATTTTAATGGACCAGAAGTCCAAAATTTTGATCTACAACTAATCAAAATCGAGAAAATTTTGAAAAGCAATATTGAACAAAAGATGCTTAAAATAATGGGCTTAACCATAATTTTTTTGTTATTTGGTCCCTAAAAGGAGTTATATGGTCGGCCCCTAAAACGATATTTCCCAGAAATCTCAAGAACGGTAATAAATTTCTAAACACTTATTGATCAAAATGTATTTAAAATCAAAAGAGCTTTTATTTGACACCAAGAAAAAGGGACTGGTCCCTCAAATTAGGGACCCAGATGGGTCTAGAGTCTTTCATCCATAGCTCTGTACTGAGAAACATTTTGTAATATATTATAGAAGCAAAATTGTTTATTTAACAGTTATTTACACATACAATTTAATGGTATATCTCACGTGTAACGTAAATAAAGGGTTTCAAGGGACTAGAAGTCCAAAATTTTGAATATTTTTATCCCAAGCAAGTGAAATATTTTGAAAAAAGATATTGAAGAGCATTTATTTCCCATCCCCATTTCCAGATATATTTCGTTGACAAAGATCAAAGGCAAGGTCATTTCACTTTCTAAAAACTTCACGGAAGACCTCCTCGTTGCTCGCAACAAGATCTTCTCTAGTTCTTATTAAGGTCTTTCGTTTTCAGCGGAAAACTTTACTGTTTTTCTATTGTTTCTCTATCTTCATTATTATTAGGGTATTCCGTCTTCAGCGTAAGACCTTTCTATTATTCTATTGTTTCTTCTTCACTTTTCTTATTAAGGTCTTCCGTTGGAAACAGAAGACCTTGTTTTCGTACTGTTTATTATTAAGGTCTTTTGTTTCCAACGGAAGACCTTGTTTTTTCGTACTGTATATTATTGAGGTTCAAAGGAAGATCTTGTTGTTTTCGTAATGTTTCTTTATTAAGGCCTTCCGTTTCCAACGGAAGACCTTATTGTGTACTGTTTTTTATGAACGTCTTCCGTTTCCAACAGAAGACTTTATTGAATTCGTACTGTTTCTTCTGATCATTTTGTTTGTTTATTTCCAAATTTTGTGCACCCGATTTCTCGAAAACTATTCGACCGATTTCAACCATTTTTTCACAAATGATTGGACTTAATGTTAATTTAAAGCTGACATGAATTCATAAATTAAAGCATTTGGACGCCATATAAGTTTCGATCGCTCCTCAACTGTCCCTGGGGTATATATACCGACCGAGAAGGTTACGGTCGGTTGCTTTCCGATCGAGGCATTCAGGTTGCATGGACTTTTAAATGATGGAATGTAGTAATATGTTTGTAAAAATGAATAAAGGAAACTACATTCAATAAAAAATAAAAGATGGCTGTCACTGCACGATCTGCTACTCAGCAGGCTTACAACGTTGGTTCCGTCCAGTGTAACGTGTTCAGGTGAATGAAATACTTGAATGCGGTGAAGCATGAATAGTACTCTCGGCCTTATATAGGTGTGTGTAGCAATGAGCAGAACAATAAAAATCGAAAACTAAAATGGCGGTAGTCGGAGATAAAAGGGAAATAACGCGTATTTATGAATTCATGTCGGCTTTAATATCTTTGATTTAAGAAACTATCAGAGATATGACTATGAAATTTTCAGAATAGATATACTATAGTTTGAAGTTGTGCACTATTTTGTTGATTTACGCAAGTGGCGCCATTTCATGAAGCTCGAAAACTAAGCATCAAGCACGAAAATTGGACACAAGGGATCTATTGCGAATAACAAAAGAATTAACCTAATTAATTAGTAATTAATTTAACTCACGTAAAAGTCTCTCAACATCTGCAACTATCTCTCTTCCCGTTATGTCTGTTGGAAACATAAGGCGACGTGCATCATTTGCCGCAAAGAGTCTAAAGGTTTGCGTATTATTCCACGTTCAGCTCGTGCAGACATTTTCATACAGCAAGATGTGCTTGTTCCAGATGGGGTCAAGTGTTGTATTTCTCATTTGAAAGATACCCACTTGCGAGCGGAGCATGAAGTTGAAACGTCTAAACTCAGAAAAGTTTCCTCAGCAGAAATCAACCAAAATGAAATCACAGATTCACTCAGTGATTGAAGGGAAAGAATATTGCAAGGTTTCTCTAAGAAACTAAATTTTAGAAAGACATTAAACATGTGTGACGAGGATAATTATAAACTAATTGGTCTTTCGTATGATCAGTTTGAAGATTTGGTTATAGTCGTCATGTTCTAAAATAAATGAGATATAAGAAAAATAAATACCCGATATTAACGTCATTGTGGACACGGCATATTTTGTAATTATGATCCTATACGGGAATGAAGTAAAATTAACACATTCCTTATTTTTTAAAGGATGTTGTGTTAATGTTTTCAATGGAAAAAAAGAAAATTGATGCATAAAACGACCTTTGAAATCGCGTCACGCGAGACTTTCGATAGTTGCTTATATGTCCCTGGTTGTAAATAAACGCATATAAAGTACATGTATCGTATTATTGAAAGTAAACTGAAAACAAAATTTAAAGATAATAAAGTAAAAAAGGCGTCCATAACTCATATTGCTCGGACAACAACTGTGAAACATTTTTTCAATCACTATACGTTATGAGAACAAGAACCTAAGAGTTTACTGTGTATGACATAACATCAAGAAGTGGAACGGAAATCGATATGCTTTTTGTAAAGACAGAAACCAATACCGGCCATATAGGTCAATTCTTTTGTCATTCGTAATGCATCCTTTCGAATCAAAATTTTTATACTTTTTGATCTGTATCTTTTTATCAATTAATATTTTGTAAAGACATAGATAATAAAAGTGGCGAAGAAAAAAAATTTCTGTCGTATGAAATCAATAACAATAACTTAAAAACGATCAAGATTTTTTAATGCATTATAGAAGAAGTTGTTTATCGTAACAATAACTATTTGAAAAATTAATTGTCAGACCCTTATAGTACGTGATTAGGGGTTTTTAGGGGCCAAAGTCCTCAAACTTTGATGCAATATATCTAGAGAAGGAGACATATTTTGTTAAGCATTGTAGAAGAGAAAATGTTTGTATTGATTATTCTACGTAATTCCAGTAATGGAAACACCAATGTCGGTCCCCATTATGGATCTACGGGGCTGGGCCCTAAAATATTTAATCACTTACATTTCAAAAATGAACAACAATTTTAAATGTGTGTAAGAACAAAAAAATGTTTGTAGTTGTGAGACCTTTCGTATGAAATCATGAATGAAAAGGGGCTGGCCCCTTTAATTAGGGGCCAAGAGACTGGTAAAGTCTAATTCCAAGTTGTTTTAAATCCTAACAATATATATTTGAAAAAATCATTGCCACATCCATCTATGACGTAATTAGGGATTTTTAGGGGCCAAAGTCCTTAAATTTTGACACAATATTTCTAGAGAAGGAGAAATATTTTGTTAAGCATTGTAGAAAAGAAAATGTCAGACTCTGCATTGATGATTCTAATCGATTCCACTAATCGAAACACAAATGTATGATCCCATTAAGGATCTACAGGGCTGGCCCCTAAAATATTCAATCATTTGTTTCTCAAAAATGAACAACAATTTTAGATGGGTGTAGGAACAAAAAAATGTTAGTATTTGTGAGACCTTTCGTATGAAATCAAGAAAAGAAAAAGGGGCTGGGCCATTTAATAAGGGCCAAGAGACTCATAAAGTCTATTACAAATAACTTAAAAACGTTCAAAATTTTGTGTAATGCATTATATAAGCAAATTTGTTGATCGTTAAAATATCTGTTTGAAAAATCATTGCCACACCCATTTATGACGTAATTAGGGCTTTGTATCATTATCTGAAGGTAGCGGGGAGGGGGTATTTTCAAATTGTATCGATATTTCATATCGTATCATATGAAAAAAAAATCGGAAGGAAGACCTACAAGAGAGAGAGAGAGAGGAGAGAGAGAGAGAGAGAGAAACTTGTGTATTAAGTTTCTATAGTCGGTCATTTGAGCGGGATTTTATTTTATAGAGGAGTGACAAAGACAGAAAAAGTCGCCTATTTTTCGAGTTTAATGGACCGGTGTCATATAATATTTTAATGCGGCGAAATATTGAACCCGGTTTCAATATATTATGCGATATTATGAACCCGGGTTCAATATATCCCTGACAAAAATTGAACCTTCTATAAAATATTGAACCCCGGGTTCAATAAATTATAGCCGCGATATTTTGACCCCCCCCCCCCCCCCCTTTTCTTTCCTATTGGGGGGGGGGGTCAAAATATTATGGCCGCGATTTATTGAACCCCCCTCCTTCTTTTAATTTCCATTGGAAAGGAGGTTCAAAATATTATGGCTGTGATATATTGACCCCCCCCCCCCCTTTGTATCCATTTCCCACTGGAGAGGGGGTTTAAAATATTATTGCTGCGATATAATGAACCCCCGTTCTATTTCAAATCCCATTGTAGAGGGGGTTTAAAATATTATAGCTGCGATATATTGACCCCTTCTCTAGTTTATATTGCTTTTGGAGAGGGGGTTAAAAATATTATGGCTGCGATATGTTCAACCCCCCTCCTATTTCTAAATCCCATTGAAGAGAGGGTTCAAAATACTAGGCTGCGAAATATTGAACCCCTCTCTGATTTTCATTGCTATTGGAGAGGGGGTTTTAAATATTATGGCCGCGGAATATTGAACCCTCCTCCTTTTTCCAATTCCCACTACAGAGGGGGTTCAAAATTTTATGGCCGCGATATTTTGAACCCCCCTCCTATATCCAAATCCCTTTGGAGAGGAAGTTCAAAATATTATGGCTGCGATATATTGACCCCCCCACCCCTATTTCCAAATCCCACTGGAGAGATGGTTCCATATATTATGGCTGCGATATATTAAACCCCCTTCTATTTCAAATCCCATTGGAGAGGGGGTTTAAAATATTATGGCTTTAAAATATTGAACCCTTCCCTGATTTTTATTGCTTTTGGATAGGGGGTTCAAAACATTATGGTCGCGAAATATTGACCCTCCCCCTTCTATTTCCAATTTTCATTGGAGAGCGGGTTCAAAATTTTATGGCCGCGATATTTTGAACCCCCCACCTATATCCAAATCCCTTTGGAGAGGAAGTTCAAAATATTATGGCTGCGATATATTGAACCCCCCTCCTATTTTCAAATCCCATTGGAGAGGGGGTTCAAAATATTATTGCTGCGATATGTTGAACCCCCCTCTGATTTTCATTGCTATTGGAGAGGGGGTTCAAAATATTATGGCCGCGAAATGTTGAACCCCCCCCCCCATCCTCCTTTTTCCAATTCTAACTGGAGAGCGGGTTCAAAATATTATGGCCGCGATATAAAGAACCCCCATCCTATTTCAAATCCCATTGGGGAGGGGATTAAAAATATTATGGCTGCAACATATTGACCCCCCCCCCCCTCTGATTTTTATTGCTATGGATAGGGGGTTCAAAATATTATGGACGCGAAATATTGAACCCCCTTCTATTTCCAATCCCATTTGAGAGGAGGTTCAAAATATTATGGCCCGATATATATTGAACCCCCTTCTTTTTCCTATTCCCATTGGAGAGGGGGTTCAAAATATTATTGCTGTAATATATTTAACCACCTTTTTATTCCAAATTCCATTGGAGAGGGGTTAAAAATATTATGGCAGCCAAATATTGAACCCCCTTCCTTATTCTAAATTCCATTGGAGAGGAGGTTCAAAATATTATGGCCATTATATATTGACCCCCCCCCCCCCATCAAATTTCAAAATCCTTTTGGAGAGGGGGTTCAAAATATTATAGCTATGATTTATTGAACTCCCTACCTATTTCAAATTCCCATTGAAGAGGGGGTTCTTAATATTATGGCCGCAAAATATTGAACCCCCCTCTGAATTTATTTACAATTGCAGAGGGGGTTCTATATATTATGGCCGCGAAATATTGAACTCCCCCTCTGAATTTATTTGCTATTGGAGAGGGGGTCCTAAATATCATTACAGCGATATATTGAACTCCGCTCTGATTTAATTTGCTATTGGAAAGAGGGTTCAAAATTTTATGGCCACGATATATTGAACCCCCCTCTGATTTTCAATGCTATTGGAGAGGGAGTTCAAAATATTATGGATGTGATATGTTGAACCCCCCTCCTATTTCAAATTCCCATTGGAGAGGGGGTTAGAAAATTATAATGGCTGCGAAATATTGAACAACACAACACCCCCATCCTCCCAACCCACCGAATTACATCTCTTTTTTGAGATGGGGTTCAAAATATTATGGCTGCAATATACTGCACCCCATTTTATTTCCATTTGCAGAGGGGGATCAAGATATCAAGTCTGTGAAATATTTTACACACTCATAGATATTATTATCAACTTTATGGTTTTGGTATACTTGGTTACTCTATGGTTGTCCTCAGGTTGGAGAAAAGGGGGCTTACACCTGTGTAGAGTGTATACACAGGGTTGGTAAACATTCAATTTCCATACAGCCTTTATGGTATCCTTATTATGTAATAACAGTAATGAGGGTGTTCAAAATATAATGGCTGCAAAATATTGATTCCTAATAGAGAGAGGGTTCAAAATTTTATGGCCGTGAAGTTATAATAAACCCCCCCCCCCCCCCCCCCTGATTTTCATTGCTTATTTAAAGCTGCATAGTCCGATTTTTTCGCTATTTCAGTATCAAATAATTTTCCATACAAACTAATTATCTAAAAAAGTTATAGACTTTCGCCTGTTTGCACTAGCAGAATCAGTTTCTTTTCAAAGTTAGAAATATTCAAAGTAAATAAAATAATTTATTTATGGGCATACAAAAAATCAAACCAAACTGCATCATGGGAATGTTAAGAAAAGGGAACCGAATGATTAGGTATATTCAACCCGCATGTTATGCATCAATTGTAAACAAAGCAAACTTTAGAAATATAAGTGAAAAAAATGTACACAGGTTTATTTTTGATTTGCCAAAACATTATGACCTTTATTTATAGCGAGGTCAGTCATAATACAATCATAGCCGCCTCGACTTCAGGGGGCGAATTTTAATATGAAGCGAAATAACGTGGTACCCTTTTGTGTCGTTTGTTTTTAAAACAAATTTTGTACATCATTTTTTTCCATTGAAATATGGCTTAATTGACCGGGAAAACTACTGCAATGTCTTTTATTATAAACAAACTTAGCATAACCATCGTTTAAATATAATATTTTGAACCCCCTCTCCAAAAGCAATAAAAGTTAAAGGGGGGTTCAATATAACACAACCATAATATTTTGAATCCCCTCTCCAATTGAAATTGGAAATAAGAGGGGGGTTCACTATATCACAGCGATAATATTTTGAACCCCCTCTCCAATTGAAATTGGAAATAGGAGGGGAGTTCAATATATCGCAGCTATAAGATTTTGAACCCCCTCTCCAATAGCAACAAAAATTAAAGGGGGGTTTAATATATATCGCAGCCATAATATTTTGAACCCCCTCTCCAATAGTAATAAAAATTAGAGGGTGGTTAAATGTATCGCGGCTATAATAATTTAACCCCATCTCCAATTGAAATTGGAAATAAGAGGGGGTTCAATATATCGCGGCCATAATATTTTGAACCCCATCTCCAATTGCATTAAATTTGAAGGGGGTTTAATATATCGCAGCCATAATATTCTGAACCCCCTCTCCAATTGAAATTGGAAATAGAATTGGGGTTCAATATATCACGGCCATAATATTTTGAACCTCCTCTCCAATATTGAAATTGGAAATAGAAGGGGGGCTCAATATATCGCAGCCATAATATTTTGAACCCTCTCTCCAATAGCAATAAAAATTAGAGGGGGTTCAATATATCGCCGCCATAATATTTTGAACCCCCTCTCCAAAATTGAAAATGGAAATAGGATTGGGGTTCAATATATCGCAGCAATAATATTTTAAACCCCCTCTCCAATGGGAATTGGAAATATGAGGGGGGGGGTCAATATTTCGCGGCCATAATATTTTGAACCCCCTTTTTAATTGCAATGAAAATTTGGGGGGGGGGTCAATATATAGCGGCCATTATATTTTGAACCCCCCTCCAGTGGGAATTTGAAATAGGGGGAGGGTTCATTGTATCGCGGCCATAATATTTTGAACCCCCTCTCCAATTGCAATTGAAAAGCAGAGGGGGTTCAATATATCGCGGCCATAATATATTGAACCCGGGTTCAATATTTTATGGGGGGGGGGTCAATCTATCGCAGCGATATTTTGAACCCGGGTTCGATATATCGCGGGGTTCAAAATATTATATGACACCGGCATACCTCACGGCTGAAAGTTATTTTTCTTAAAGATATCACCCTCTCTAAACATTTTTGTCCGGTCGTAGAATTTTCTCAAGTCATTTTTTAAAAAAAGGTAAACAATTTTTGATTGAGCGTTTTTAAATGTTTGTGCTTTTTTTTACTTTGTTATGAACCATTGTTCTTCTTCTTTCTTGATATCATAGTATCTGTTGTCCTAATGTTCGATGCAAGCATATATTTCTAATATTTGTCTTGTAAATAAAATAAACATTGATCAAATCAAAGTCTAGTATTTATTAAAAAAGTTACTAAAACTATGTTTAGTTACATGTATCAGAATAAAAAACATCGCATCCATAGATACTGAGGCAACTACACTAATGATTCATATATGTTTAGACAATATACACGGTGAAGTGATGACAAAGCTATAGAACAGTATTTTTACATAGTGATAGAACGTATTTTTCCTTAATTGCACACTCCTCTTCGAACAGTTTTGTACAATTTTATAGATTTTTCATCAAATCAGTTTTATAAGACAAAGTGAAAAAAATGAGCATATTTCGTCTTTTGGATTGCTTTTAAAGAATGTTTTTAAATACATTATATTTATTTGTATTTATAATTGTTTTACGACAGAGTTGAAGATTTCAAATATTACCATTTAATAAAACATATAATTGCTCCCATGGGAAAAGGGGCCTTATGGCAATTTTTTTACATTTTGAGTTTTTCACAGATTTTGATAGAGCAAGGCTAGAAGTTGACAAGTCTGAATTTTTATGGTCCTACGTCAACTCTAAGTAGGTATTTTCTTCATTTATATCATGAAAGGATGTGAAAATAAATAAATCATGACGTCATGATATTTTTACACCAATGTCAAAAATTTTAATTGTGAAAGTGACTCATCTTGTATTGTAATGTTTGCATATAATTGTGTTATCCAGAATGGAATCTCTGAATCCATGCGTCTTGAAATAGTTATAATAAGTATGTAAATGGTGCAGGATAATCAGTAATTCTTTAATATGGGCAAGTAATTACGCTTAAGAAACTAGACACGATCTCGTTGCGAGCAACGAGTGGGTCTTCCGTTTGATTATGAATTATTGATAGGGATGAATTAAAATGTTGACATTTGGTATGAGTTACATTATTAACTCCCTTTTAAACTAATTTTTGGACTTACACTGCAAAATTAAGATTTCCGGAAAAGGCCATTTTTAAACTTCAATATTTCTGCACTGCGTTGTCCGATTTTAAAACGGGTTTTAATTTTGTTTTTAGTACAAAAATGTCTACAAAACGTATATGCTTTAAAATTCCAAAAATCGAAATTTTGGAATCACTTCCGGTGACGACCGGAAGTGACGGACGACCTGCTCATATTGAAATTTGATAAGTTTAAAACATATTCTGATTGAAAAAAATTGCAAATTATTTAATTTGAAAAATTTTTAAAACACAATTTTCCAAAAATGCTGTTTGAGCGGACCGGAAGTGACGGACGATCGTGGTTTTACCTGATCGGCCCTAGGAATTCAAAAATCTATCATTCCTGAAACTTTCAATTTTCTATCTTTAATCGTTTTTAAGAAAAAGGGAGGACAGGATCACTTTTTACAAAAAGAAAAACGAATATAACGGCCGACCGGAAGTGACATCATCAACAAAAATGTTCATGATAAAAGACCTTGATACTTTGTATTATTCTTGAAAATTTCATAAAAATCCATTGTAGCATATTTGAGATATTTGAGTTTTAAGAAAAATGTTAAGAAAAAAAAAAAATAATAATAATAATAGTGAAAAATAGAGAAAAAGAAACCTAACAAAAACAATAGGGTCTTCCATTGGAAACGGAAGACCCTAATAAGAGAAGTACAAACTTTGAAAATAAACGTGATCCGGATATCTCAGTAAACATGTTCAATGTATTCTCTTTCAAAGTTTTAATTATGTTTATTTTAATCAGTATATTTTCAATCTATATATACATTTCAATTATAATGCTAAACATGTATATTTATCAAAATTTTGTGATATCGAATCAAACAATAAATGAGTTATCAATACTGTAATTCATGGATATGAACTGCTAATAGCTGTAGCATTGCGCAATATTCACACATAAACATATACAGTGTACCGTCTCACTGTGAGTGCATCTACTTTTCAGGGGAAGTTGGACAGAGATCTTCCTGGTGAGCAGGGCGTACATAGGACCTAACATTCCTGTAGAGGTAGTGTTGTTTCTCCCATGTCATCCTTGCAGGGTGTTGTAGCGCGGGGATCTCCGTGGCCTCAAACTAAGCGAACCAATTTTCTTCAGTGAAAACTTCTTTTCTTCCATTCGCTTCTTGACGAACACAAACCAAGGTTCTGTAGAGGAAAATCGAAAGTGATGGTACATTCATATATTCTTCACAGGGCAGACATACATTACATGTAAATATTTTTGTTTCGTGTCAGTAAAAACAACTTGCAAAAACAAAAATCTAGAAAACTGATTAAAATTGATAAATAATTTGTGAATTTTTACAAAGTATTTGAGTTTGGTAAATTTTGGTCATATATATATAAATATATATATATATATATATAT
>WFKH01006014.1:18857912-18874871 GCA_016163765.1 Magallana hongkongensis | reverse complement strand
GAGTATTGGTGTGGGAGATTTGGCGCTATTTGTCGCTGACTTTTCCAGAGAGTATAGGTGTGGCAGATTTGGTGCTATTTGTTGCTGAATTTTCCAGAGAGTATTGGTGTGTGAGATTTGGCGCTATTTGTCGATGAATGTTAATGGGTTTATTCGGGTTATGCATTACTGGTGCTGTTTCATTGGCATATATAAACAATATGGAGGCTACCCACCAATTTTCCCCCTCCCTTCCTTTTTGGTTTCGGGACCTCTTAGATGAAAGATGAACCTACGTTTCTGATCTGATTATTTCTGATGATGTTATTGGTGCACTGTGTACTTGAGAAAAGTTATCGCGGTTTATCTCGGCAATCACCGTAGAAGAATGCGTAATAAATTAACTGTAAATTTTACTTTCCTCAATTAATAAAAATGTTCATGCAATTGCTTAATCATTAAAAAATTCCAATGACTTAATCGAACCATTGCTCTTCTTTATCAGCTCAAGAGCATTTTTAAACACAGTACACACAATCAATTCCGATGGCGAGTTTTCATCATTATTTTGATCGTTTAGCTGTTCTCTGTTTTCGATTTGACCACCAACTAACATGGCAACTACTTCGAGTTTTCTTTCTCTTGCATCTTGTGATTCTCTAAACACTATAGACCCAGAGTCTCCCGGTTTACCAAACTCTTGTCCGTTCATTCCCTTAACCTTGATGAAACCATAAACATTTCCAACCCGCTCAGAGGCAACAATTTTCCCCTGAGTCCAGTTTGAAGATGCGCCTAATTTATGAACAATTTCCCCTCTGATGTCGAATGTGTCTGTTAAACAAAAAACTTCGGCGTTTGTTAAATCTCCCTGGTGGTTTAACAGTTTCTTTTTTGGGAAGTACTTTTCCACGTCTCTATCAAGACCGAAAATCGCCAAATCGCTATGAATTTTTTGAGCTTCTTCTGAAGTATTTATACATGTTCCTAAAAGTATTCGCTCATTTTGTTCATTCTCAAAGAAAACATTTCCACCTTTAATGCAAACGTGTCTACACGACAACGCAACTGTTTTTTCATTGTTTAGTAGAGCAAGAGAACCAAGAGTACCGTACCTATCTATGGTAGTTTGTGAAGCACTGTTCTGCTGTTTTTCTGGTGATTGGTATAACTTCATTCCCTGTGCTTGGTGTTCGCCAGTGAAGGGAATTATTGTTTCCTTGAAATCATTTTGACGTATTACTTCTATAGCAAAAGAGTCAAACAATCCTGTTGCGTTAAGTGCCTCCTTTACTTCATCAAATCTTTCATTTTTCACAACAACTCGAAAATTCTCAAAATGGAAACCGTACTGGATAATCGATTTTGCATACCTGTAAACAGTGATTTTGGTTTATTTTAATTTATAAATTCAAATATTTATTTATTTTTGGATATTTGTCAATACAGAGAGAGAGAGAGAGAGAGAGAGAGAGAGAGAGAGAGAGAGATAAACACCTGTATAAAACATTTTTTATGTCGATTGGTATTTCATGAGATTCGTGGCTTGGTTTTATTTCTGAACACTTTTCTATCCGCCTTAACACAGTCTCAACATCCTCGCGAAGACTATTCGACAACCCCTTATTCATTGATTTAACATTTAAAAAATCTATCAATGGTAGCTCCATAGCAGATGTTAGATATTTCCATAATGTCTCCGAATTGGGTGGAACAATGGAGACTTTTGTTGTATGGGTTTTGTCCAATAAATGTTTTCGAAGTTTCTCTAGGTCATGCATGGATGAAACAATTATGCACCAGCAACACTTAAGCTCGTTCATCTGCTCCTGTTGAAGATATGCACAATTATTAGTTTCCACGACATTACTTGCTTGCTTCAAATTTAATACTATGCTGTGCATGTATGTACATTTTATTATTATTATATAAATATTCTAGTTCAAGGGATCGATACGTTAGAACTTTCCATCTCCTCGCAGTTAAAAGGGTGTCGATGGTCATGGCCATTTTTAGACTGCATTGATGCTCTTCTCCTTTAGAAGAAGAGCGTTATATCACAACATATGAAATAACATAAATTTAAAAGGTTAGATATATTAATTTTTTAATAACTTAATGATAGTTTATAACTAAACAACCCATATCATAAAATTTTGGGGAGATCTCGTGGTAAATTTGTTAACCATTCAGCGCCATAACTTTTAGATACAATTATTTTTGATCTGAATTTTATTGACAATATTGTGTTCATGACGTCAGGTTTCGTCCCGTTTATACAAAGGTATAATTATTTTTAGATTTTCATAATTATTTTATGAGAGGAATTCCAAAGATAAAAATCTCAAATTTTCAGAGATGATTGAGATAATTCATTTCTGTTAATTTAACCTCTATTGTCATTAAAACAGGATGAACTAAAAGGCTACATATTTTTATCAGTTGATAATACAATTATTTTCTACGTAATCAAATCATTTTATACCTGAATAGTATTACAAGACGTCTCGAAATCAGCATCAGTTGCATCGATGAATGCTACCAAAATAACATTTCCCAGGTGTTGATCTGTAAAATATGATTTTGTTTATTTGTAACACGTTTTAAATAATTTATTTAAATTTAATCTTATATTCAGTAGATTTACATAAAATGATACAAGACATATACTTAAAAGCGAAAATCTTTAAAGCCACTTTTTTTAAAATTTAATTTAATATCTTATTTATCTTGTAAAAAATAAATCTCTTAAATATCCAGAGTAAATAATTTAACATGATGTTTGTTGTTCTAAACTTAAACATTCAAAATCGAATTATAAACCCTGCTAGAAAATCAATAGATAAAGTTAACACCCATTCCAAATGAAATACCATTTCCGATAGATTCTTGCATTTCCAACGGATCTAAAAGTTTCCTGATCTCTTCTATTGTGCTTCCATATACATGTACTCGAATGGTGCTTTGAGATATTTTGTATACATCTTTGATAGTAATATTTGCGTCTTCTTCAATTTCACGATTGATTATCTTTTGAATCAGTTCCAAATGGTACTTGTAACGTGGAAACATGGCACTGGTGTAAGTGACTTGGTATCTTGTATAAAAACTCACAGGAAGTGCTTAAATGTAAAAAGTAAAAGTTAACACTCGCAGAGAGAGAAAAAGAGAATCCGATTTACCAAAAGGTTTATTGGCAAATTCTTAGTAAAAATATTAATCAGTAAAGAATTCTTATTTATAATTTCAGCATCTAGTGTAATAAATTTATTGATAAAAGTGTATTTGATAACATGATTTATCCACGTCGTGTACACGTAATATAGTATGAAGAAAATGGTTGCAGAAGCCAGCCCATTTAAACAATTACATGTGCATTGAAATTTCTCTTTTGCGTAGCTTTTCATATCATCACCTTGGTCAACATCTTTGTTCTGGTATCCCAAGTCACCGAGATTTCTGAAACGTTCCAATTTTTCTTCAACATCGAAATCAATGCCCACAGTTGCAATTATATTCTCAGTTCTGCAACTTTCACTAAATAATTTTGTAGGTAGACCGGGGTACTCAATAGCAGTATTTTTTTTCACATTCATTTCTTCCTCTGTTTTTTTAATGTAGGTATGCAAGGAAAGGGTGCTTTCTCTTACTTTTGTTAATTGCTGTATGATACCCTCTCTATTATTCAATGATGGCACAATCTTTTCAATAGTATGAAGTTGTTCTAAAATATATTTAATCATTTGTGGTATTTCAAGTCTGTTAATAGCACTGTTTTGCACACTTTCTTCCAACCATTGGTGTGATGTACAAATCTCAGATTGACACGCTCCATGTGATTCCAGGACACACTCTTCACAAACACCTTTCTGACATTTTTTGCAGAAAGATCCATTTTTTTTATCTTTGTGTTTATCACTATTCAAACAATTTTCAACTGGAGCGAAGCTTATCTCATGATTTTTGAATATTTTCATGGTAGTGTGACTGTCATGGCATTGAATGCACAGGAATCCACATGTAAAACATTTTTTGGTGGCTTTCATGGTCAGTTTCTTTTCGCATTGAGCGCATGTGACGTATGCCGACATTTTTAAATTTAATCTCTCTTCTTTTTCAGTTTCCAATGAAACTTCTTGATTAAATGATAGTCGACAAAAAGGACACGTTTCTTTTTCTTGACGTTCGTAATGAGACCGACACACAACACGTGTTCCTGTTTCAATTTTACCTACGAATAAAAATTCTAAAATGTAAACATGGTATTAACTCGAAAAGATTATAAAGCATATTAATTAAACAAAAATGCTTTCTTTTGTGCTTCATGCGGTGTAACAACCGTTACTGATACAACGCCGCTTAATGATATAAATGGCATTAAGCGTTGCAATTGCAACGCCTAATGCTATAAATTATTCCATTAACAGTTGACATCGCCAACGCCTAATGGTATATTGCCGCATAATGATAGAAATGTATCATTAAGCGTCACAAATGCACAGTCGTAACGCTTAATGAAATAAGCAAATATCTACACCCTCAACCGCTAATGATATACATGTGGAAACATTCTCAGGTAGTATAGATTACAGTTGTTCAAATCATGATCCTTTGGGGGTAGGGTGGGGCAACAATAGGGGGTCGAATTTTTACATAGGAATATATTGAGTTAATCTTTAAAAATCTTCTTCTCTGAAACTGATCAGCCATGTGAAACTGATCACCCATGTGGAAACATTCTCAGGTAGTATAGATTACAGTTGTTCAAATCATGATCCATTGGGGGTAGGGTGGGGCCACAATAGGGGGTCGAATTTTTACATAGGAATAAATAAAGAAAAACCTTTTAAAATTTTCTTCTCAGAAACCAACCAGCCAGAAAAGCTATTACTTGTGTGGAATTATCTTCAGATAGGGTAGATTAAAGTTTGTTAAATCATGATCCCTAGTAGTAGGATGGGGCCACAATGGGGGGTCAAATTTTTACATAGGAATATATAGGGAAAAATCTTTAAAAATCATCTAAAACACAATTTGCCTAGAAAAGCTGTAACTTTAGTCAGTTTAGATAGTATAGATTAAAGCTTGTCAAAATTATAATCTTCAGGAGTAGGGTTGGGCCACAATTGGGGGGGGGGGGGTCCAATTTTACAAAGAAAAATTTAAGGTAACTCCAGTTTCTTTCGGATCCGGTTCTTTTTTTACACGGCGTGCTAAATTTCCGATTATAATTTTGGCACACAAAAAGTGTTTTAAAATAATTATGGTTTGGTCAAAAAGTGGGAAATTTGTTAAAATATAGCATCTCCGTCGTTTAGAGGGATTGGAGAAAGCAAGGAAAGCAGCGAAATGTAAAAAGGTAAATGAGTGTGTAATATAATTGCATTCTACAATTACACTGCGTTTATGTAGCTTGACGACCTCATGTGTCCTCCGGGACAAGGAGAGGATAAGTAAGTACTTGTGTAATTAAAACTACATAACACTGATTGGTGTTTAATCTACAGATAAATATGTTAAAAAACTGGGATAGAAAGTATTTGACAGAAAGGGGGAGGGGGTACTACTGCACTCAACTATATGAGTTTTTTGGCAGTCTCGACTTTAATTTTATATGTATAATACAGTTTCATTGAGTATATCTATATTTAAGTGACTGTTAGATTGTGTCTTTTTGGTACATTTCATTTTTTTCTAAAGTTTGCAAAAAACAACTTGTAAAATTTACATTTTCAATATGGGGGTACATATGTTCAAGAGACTGTCAAGCAAAAACTAGATGGTCAATTTTGATTGTTTTTTTTGTTAACACAATATGTAACTCTTAATAAATATTCTTTAAAAAATGTATGTAAACTGAATAATTTTTTAGAATTTTCAAAAATATGCAATTTTGTGATTTTTGGGGGAAGGTCGTGGCAAGAAAAAATGTAATATTTTTTATATTTTCTGTAGAAAATCAATAAAATTTTTATGATTTAATGAAAATCAATTGATTTGCTTAAATTATAACCTAACATGATGTATTTTGGTGCATAATTTAATAAATTATGAGATCATGCATCATGGTGTTAAATTTTGGCTGTTAAATTTTTGGACCTTGTGAGCCGAAGCTCACTGTAGGAAAACAAACGTGCAAAGGTATAAATATTTTGATCTCTATAGTAAGTTTATAAGTTGTTTAAACTATTAAAATTAAAAAATGTTTGGTTTGACACGGATTTCTAAAACACTGGAGTTACCTTAAATTATCCACAAAAACTTTAATGTTATTATATATGGTTTTACTTATAGGCAAGCATTTTGGCATATTGTTGATTCTTTAAAATTGTTTAGACTTTGGCCCCTGGACAATTCTTGGGCCTCACAAGGGGTTCAAAGTTTGATGTAGGTTTATAATCTATATATAAACAGTTGTTTAAGTCTGATTCTCGAGAACTGCATTTCTTAATATGTAATATGACTGTAAAATCATCCTGTTTATATAAAGGGGGTCAATGATAACATAAGAATATGTAGGGGAATTTTTTTTTTATACAGGATCTATTATACGACATTGTTCAAATATTTTGTATATGACTCCATAATGCTGCATGATTTTATTGTGTCTATTGTTGCTCAGGTGAGCGATGTGGCCCATGGGCCTCTTGTTTGTCGGTAGAATATCTCAGAGAGAACTAGATAGATTTTTCTGAAATTTTCAAGAAGGGTAGACGGTGACAATACCTCGAGGTGGTTTTTTTTCATTTTTTCAAAATTCATTTCCGGTCGTCCGTTTCCTGACCTGCGACAAAAAGCTTGTCCACTCAAGATCTCAGAAACGATAATATATACAAACTTTGAGGGATGATAGACCTATATCTGTAGATGTGTTTAAATTAGTTTGCTTTGTTTGTCGTAACTTCCGATTGTCACTGCAAGTACTTCAAAAAATATTTTTTTAAGTATTTAATCTATTTTACATAGAATTAAAATATTAACATAAATCAGTACATATGTCATATATGCGATGTTAAATAAACAACATTCTACTTCCGGTTAGATATCTCAAATATCTCAGGTAGGCTTTTTAAAACATATTCTGTACCCAAGAGATAACAGAAACTGTAAGTGATTAAGAGACGAAACTTATACGGTTGATGGACATTTGTTCGAAAATGTGTTTAACGGGTTTTATTTTGTCGACTGTCACTTGCGGTCCTCACCGGAAGGGTTCAAACAAATGAAGATTTTTATAAGTTTAACTGTGTTTCGTTAAAAGTTTTAGTTAGTTTTATAAAAAATAATTATAATAGAAAAATATACCAAAAAAAATTACTTCAATTTCATAGAGCATTTTCGTTTGTCCGTTTCCTGTCCCGAGACGAAAAACCCTGTCTCCACGAGATCTCCAAAACGGTAACAACTTGAACAATTAAACTTAGTGGAATGATAGACCTATGTATATACAGGTGTTTACACTATTTTGTTTTATCCGGCTTAAGTTCCGGTCGTAACAGGAAGTACACCAAAATTTGATTTTTTTTAATTTAGCATGGAAGTTACTTTTTAGTAATAGAAATACAATGGATCATCTACACATGGTTGAAAAAACGAAAAATTCTACTTCCGGTGAGATATCTCAAATATCTCAGGTAGCTTTCTTAAATGTTGTACCCGCAAGATCTCAGAAACTGTAAGAGATCAAGATACAAAACTTATATGGAGGATAGACATTTGATTGAACATGACTGTGTTAAACGGTTTTATTTGGTCGTCCGTCACTTCCGGTTCTCACTCAAAGCGTTCAAGCAAAAGAAGTTTTTAAAAAGTTTTGATTTTTTTAATGTTTTACTCAGTGTGATGAACAATTACGTACCGTATGTAAATGTACTAAAATATCTCTTTAATTTCTTTAATCACTTCCGTTTGTCCGTTTCCGGCCCGAGAAAAAAAAAACTTTTTCTCAACGAGATCTCATAACTGACAGAAAATGAACATCAAAACTTTGAGGAAAGACAGAACAATGTATGAAGATATGTTTAATATGTTCTGTTTAATCCGGCGTAACTTCCGGTCGTCATAGAAAGTACTCAAAAATTGACTTTTTGTCTTTTTGTTTTGTTTTGCTTAGAAATAATTCCTGGAAAATTCTCTTACAGTATACCCATATTGTATCCATTTTCTACAAGAGAAATGTAATTTTTTTTACAGATTAATACATGAGGAACGGAAGACCTTTTTGTTGCTATAGCAACAAGAGTCTAGTTATTTCTTAATTTCTACATAAAATGATCGGGTTGACATTTTATCTTATATGAATAAGTGGAAAGAACTTCATGTAATTTTACTTTTCAATGTGTATTACAATCCCACTCTAAAGTAAATACCAGGTAGTCCTAGTCATAAAATCACAATTCTATTAGTTACAGATAACTGTATAGTTTCAATCATGAATATACGGGATTTACCTCGGATTATGTTTTATATATTCATACACAACCTATATTGAACTAATTGTTTTTGTATATAAACATTTTGGCGTCTGAAAACAAATTAACCTTCATATTCAAAATTGGTCAATTAATTTATTAATTAATCTGCTTTGCTCCTTCTTCTGAGATTTTTTTAACTAATTTAAGGAATTTCTTAACATGTATTCATCCATTTTACATAATGAGACTCAGAGAGTACATGTAGAACAATGAATCTCACCATTTTATATAGATCTTTTCTCGTAATTATGAGATCTTTTCTCGTAATAACGAGAAAATTAGCTCGTAGTACCGAGATCTTTTCTCGTAATAACGCGATACTTAACTCGTATTAACGATATCTTTTCTCGTAATTACGAGATTAAAAATATTTTTTTGTGTGGTCCAATTCGTTTTTCGTATATTACACACCTGGCTGTGGAGACAAATTATTTTGTCTGCACGGTCAGGTGTGTTTTTACATGTGATCATCGCCAATTTCACGGGACAACATTTACACTATATTATGATGAAGATTTTATACAGCGAACCTATAATAAGTGATATGATAAAGCCCCTGAAAGGTTTCTTCAATGATCTTTTTTTATAGTCTGGTGAAGAAGGTGAAAAAAGTAAAACGGATCTATAAATAGGACATTTGTCCAGGTTTACAATTACACCCATCAGTTGAATAATTAAAGTTGCTTGGTCCGATTTTATATCAAATTTTATGAACGCTTTTAAACGATGGTTATGTTAATTATGTGTATAATAATATACATTGCAGTAGTTTTCCCGGTCAATTTAGCCAAATTTCAATGAGAACAATTATGTACAAAATCTGTTAACATAACAAACGACATTAAAAGGTATCGCGTTATTTCGCCTCGTGTTAAAATTCGCCCCTGACGTCTGGACCGGTATGGTTGTATTACGACTTTGACATCGCTATAAATAAATGTCATAATGTTCAGGCAAATTAAAAATAAACCGGTGTACATTTTGTTCGCTAATATTTCTGAAGTTTGCGTTGTTAACAATCGATGCATAACATGCAGGTTGAATAAACCCAATCATTCGGGGGACGAAACCAAACGGTTCCCTTTTCTAAACATTCCCATGATGCATTCTGATTTGTTTTTTCGTTTGCCTAAAAAGAAATTATTTTATTTACTTTGAATATTTCTAACTTTGAAAGGAGACCGATTCTGCTGGTGTAAATAGGAGAAAGTCCATAGCTTTCTATAATAATTGGTTTGTATGGAAAATTATTTGATACTGTAAAAACCAAAAAAATCGGACCAAGCAGCTTTAAAGAGAAATGTCATCTTAATAACATCGTCATAAGGAATTCTTTAGAAAGTTTGAAAAGTTTGTAAAGTTAGCTATACCAAATTCAACCACTGTATACAGGATTATTTTCGCCTTGTGTTATTTTTGCCCTTGTAAACAGTTTAGCCCTGTCTTAATTTCGCCAAGACAAAGAAATACAAATATTAGTATTATATATTTTACAATATTTATATACATAACAATATATATTTTTACAATCAATCAAACAATCATTAAATGTTTCATCGAAAATGATTATTATTTTTACCTTATTCCATCCACGGTTATCCTGGATTATATTTTTGTGATTATCCCCATTTGATATATAATCAAAATGAAACAGTACGCTTTGTCTTAAAGAAAAATGATCAGTATTAAAATGAGGTTCAGTATTAATCATATATATTTTATCAGATCCGTTGTGTACTGTTTTGAACAACCAATCAAGCACAGTGTAATGTTTTGTCTGTTGCTTGAGAACTTAGACATAGATCTTGATCACATTGTATCTCTTTTCAGAATAATATAATAGTCTCTTTTTTCAGTATATACAATAGCAATTCAATATTACCATTCGTTTAGATATACTTAAAAGATACGTTCACATTACAACTTCATGTCATTGTTTCAACTATGGACTTGATCCAAATAGAGGCAAGAAAACAAAGGCTACCGAATTAAAGAATGCATAAATTAAGTATAGATTTCTATCTTAAATTTCTTTCAGGAATACAATAGCATGAATTTGAACCAATAAGCTTTTTAACTTATTGAATCAAAAAAATCATACAGCGAAGGATTACGATCATTCATTGGTACACTTGTTTTCAAGATGTGCGATTGGCATTGATAAATTTAAAGCTGACATGAATTTATAAATAGCAATTCAATATTACCATTCGTTTAGATATACTTAAAAGATACGTTCACATTACAACTTCATGTCATTGTTTAAACTATGGACTTGATCCAAATAGAGGCAAGAAAACAAAGGCTACCGAATTAAAGAATGCATAAATTAAGTATAGATTTCTATCTTAAATTTCTTTCAGGAATACAATAGCATGAATTTGAACCAATAAGCTTTTTAAGTTATTGAATCAAAAAAATCATACAGCGAGGAAAAAATTTGTAAGGATTAAGATCTTTCATTGGTACACTTGTTTTCAAGATGTGCAATTGGCATTGATAAATTTAAAGCTGACATGAATTTATAAATAGTAAATCATCATTCTCCTTCCCTCTCTGACTACCTCTTGACGTCATGTTTGAACGGAAGAAAGTTTGGGGAGGGGGTGGGGGGTCATCGCATCAAGTTGTCTACGATATCTTCACAATAGCACGGCTTTGTGATTACGGAACTCAATGAAATCACAAAGCCTTGAAATTGTGAAGATGTGTCTTCTATGGTAGAATGATGTTAGATTATCATTAGTTGGACTATCATTAAACTAGTTAAAACCATAAATTTGAAATAAAGTAAAGATATATCATATAGTCTGGAATATTTACTGAACTAAGTCGCCGCGGGGCGTTTTGTTTCATATGCTCCGATTTTTGATCAGTTAGAATAAAAGGTTAAGTAGGACTTTGCGTCATAATGTCACATTCAAAATTTTATACGCATCGTTCAAAAGTTCAAAATAGGATCAGTTATGATATAATGGTAATACTATTATAGTGCAAAATTCTCTGTTTATCATTAACTTTTCTTTGGACTCTGCTTTTTGGATTCAAAATCTGTTTTGTAATATTTTCTTGCAATTAAATTCTGACAAAGCTATTTATCTAATTATAGGAGGAATACCCAGATATCATAAAGTAGAGACAAAATCTTAGACTTGTTCTTTACCAGTAATCCATCATTTGTGAAACATTGTAAAGTAATCCCAGGAGTAGGCGACCACGATGCAGTCTTAGTTGACTCCTTAATCCAACCGCTAAGAGGTAACCCGACCCGTCGCGTAATATATTCGTGGGATAAGGCAGACATGACATCTCTACGACAGGACATCAACAACTTTGTACAAGACTTCACCACCAGACCTTACTCTTCCATCGATACCCACTGGGAACTCTTTAGAGATACCACACTTAGCACCATGAGGATCACGCGGTCCAGGACGTTTAATCCTTGGATAAACACAGCTAGCAGGCATCTAGCACGCAGGAAGTTTCGTGCATTCCACAAAGCCAAGGCATCAAAGAAGCCGCGTGACCAGCAAAGATACCTGTCTCTCAAGTCAGAATACTAGCGCACTATTCGTCTTGCTTACCAACGACATCATCACCCCAGTACCTCAGAGAAACCCAAGAAATTCTGGTCATTTATCAAAAGTAAAAAACCATGAAGCCTCTGGTGTAGCACCACTACGGAATGCTGATGGACTCATAACCAGCAACCCACAAGCTAAGGCAAATATTTTAAATGAACAGTTCAAATCCGTATTTACAACAGACGACTCTAACCAAGCTCAAGACAAGGGTCCTAGCCCATTCCCAGTAAAAAAAAAAAACCCAGCATATCCATTAATCCACGTGGTGTCTGCAAACTACATATTAATTTCCGAAGAAACTGGCAACAGAGCTTACACCAGTGTTGACCTTCTTCCAAATATAACTAAACAGCGGATGTGTTCTAGAGGACTAGAAGATGGCCCAAGAAGTCCCCGGTATTCATCACGAAAATTGGCTGCAATATCCTGTAACACATCTTCCATTCTAAAATCATTTAACAGCACAGCACGGATTTCGGAGTAAACGCTTATGTGAGACTCAATTTATTCGACAGTACAATACCTTGCTATCAACCATATATTTCATCTTATTGAATTTTGAAAAATCATTCAATAAAGTACCAAACCGACGTCACCTCCACAAATTGAATTACTATGGAATTCAAGGCTGCACCTTACAATGGATTGAAAGTTTCATATCAGACGGCAAACAGCGAGTCTTTGTTGAAGGGATGTCCTCTAACATTGCGAATGTAAACTCCAGAATACCCCAAGGCACAGTCATGGGTCCCTTATTATTTCTTGCCTACATCAATGATCCTACGGATGTAGTAACATCCAATGTAAAACTATTCGCAGACAACTGCTTCATTTATAAAACAATAAGACAGATGGCATTACATTCTCTGTATCTGAAGCTACCTCTGCGATTCATTTATATAGTTAAATCAACCATGCATCCGAAACCTATGGCTCAGATTCAGCATTTAAACATGTCAAATGCATAAGTATCATTAGACAAACCACCCATGCAAGTTTGGTGAAGTTAGGGTCAGTAATAATTAAGATATGATCATCAGAGGGCGCCTGCTCCAAAACCTTTAACCAGCTCCAAAAACCCTTACCCCATTCAGCATCTGAAACCTATGGCTTAGATTTAGCATTCAAGTCTGTCAAGTGTTGTTCTGGTTTTCAATTTTTTCCCTTTGAAATTTTGTCCTAAAATTACAGTTTCTATTCATTCAGAAATTCTTACCAAAATGACAAATCCTGAATTCTGAAACTGTTTTGTACAATTTACTGAGATGGAATTCTTATAAACAAAGGTATTTGTGATTAAAGGTTGCTAAGAATCGTTATCTGATGCAATGAAAATCACACAATTTCATATCAAACAAATTTTTTCCTATAGTCGTTTTGTCATTTTTGTACCCAATAGGTCGGGAACCCAGCATCAGTCATGAAGACGTTGAAAAAAGCCCACTGCTTTGCCTACTTTTTAAGCCAAAATCAAAAATTGGTTGATGTACTGTGTCCCATAATTTAAAAAAAAATGGTATCATGCAGTTTTTTGCAATTCTTTTCTTGGAAAAAGATTATTTTACAAAGCTATAGATAAAGTAATAATCTCAAAGGATCCATGCAGCTTTAAGAAAAAAATGGTAGGGTAAAAGGGACTTCAAAAGGACTGTATTTTGAGAGGACCATTTTGTAGTCGAAAAAGCATTTCTCAGTTTAAGATGAAAAAAATTGCTATTTATTAACTGAATTTGACTTGCCAGTAATTTGATTTGTTTATAAATGATCACATTTATATCATTTTAGTGAATCAGGCTTTAAAGCATATGATGGTCACATTATAAATCAATTGAGATCATTCTGATTAACCTTTAAACCATATATATATATACCCCCGTTCTGAAGGAGAGGGGGTATGCTGTTTTACCCTTGTGTGTGTCTGTTTGTTCGTAACAAATTTTTAAACAAATTTTCGTCACCAAAGTTTTCTCAGAAACTAGTCATTGTAGATGCTTGAAATTTTAACACACTCTTTAGTTAGACATGTCATAAAGTGAGATTCATTTTTGAACAAATCAGATGTCAACTTCCTGTTAAATTCAACTTTGCTTATATTAACTTTAGAGCAGGGGCATCACTAGTGAGCATTGGCTCACAGATATCGTGTTTGTTTTGCTCAATACACTCATGTTACTGTCAAGGCCTATATGACTAATATTTTTCTTACTGATTTTTTTTGTGGTGAGTGTAAAATGCAAGATCACATATAATATTTTTTTTTTCAGAAATGAAATTGCAAGTTGTATTGAAAAGGCTTATGAGAAAATAGCACTAAACGGGGCAGCAAGAATGCTCTTTTTTGAGAACGCAAAACCAATGAAAGATTATGCTGTACAGGTAATAATGTCATTTAAAGAAATTAAATCACATGATGAAGTTTGCATTACTTACAAGAGCTTTAAACAATGTATGCTGTTATATGGAAAATGCTGTTGGCTTGAACAAATGCAAATTCCATGATCAAGCCACAGATTGAGAAAGAAGAAAGATCTTGTTGAAGAAAAAATAAACTATTAACCTTTTTTGGCACAAAAACTGTTTATTACCAGGTAAATATGTATATATTTATTACCAGGTAAATATGTATATATTTTCCATTACAGAGAGGATGGACACTACCTCCTGATGGATTCTTCCATTTCCAGCACGAGAAGAAGGATGCTGATGAAGTGATTCCTGCCAAGATGCTACCAGAACAGACCATAGAGTACGCAAGGGAGCTAGAGATGATCGTGTAGTGTCATTCAGGTCTTCTATTCATTAACCTTCATGGACAGTAACTCTGACAGACTTTTGGCTGTGATAGTGATCTTAAGATGCAAGTCTTTTGTGCTTGCGTCTTAAAAACTACAAGTGTTACAAAACTGGACCTCGTACTCTAGTGGAACTTATGTATATGTTGTCTTGTCTTGTTCAACAAGACTTTGCAATGATAAGGTCAAGAATTTAAAATAATGGAGAATATGATAATGTCATATCACTCATGTTAAGAAAAAAAATTAAAATATTTATAAAATTGAAAAAGCCTTTATTCTTGTTTCCAAATATTACAGGTATATGTATAAATGAAATTGTTCTAGTGGCACACACACACACACATATATATATATTTATATATATTCTTATGATACAAGAACATCTATTAAAGAATTAAAACAATGGAAAATGTCAACCATCACAGATCTTTGATTAAAATTATGAAAACATATGAAATAAATAGTATAAACTGTTTAGAAAAGATTTTGTTAATAGGGTGATAATTAACAGTTTTGATTTTTTTAACTGACACCACTTGAACGACTTCATTTAAAATAATTATTTTAGAAGAACTGAATAACAATACGAAAAGTAAAAGATGATAAAACCCTGAAAAATATATACATGTATGTATATATTTAGGACGTATAGGATATACAATGTACATAAATCAGGATCATTGCTCAAAGTTATTAATTTTTCTTACTTTTAACGATCAAATTATTAATTTATTAAAAGAAAGATGTAAATATAAACAATAAAACGCGGATGATGTATTTTTTTTCTGCAAAGTCGCCACATTCATATTTGGCATGAATCACAAAAAGCATTTTATTGTTTAAATATGCATCGAAATACGGTATCTTATTGAGAGAAAAAATTAAATTTTCTCTTTATTCGGTCGCTTTATCGTTGAAAAATTCAACAGATTCTATAGAGTCATTATTTTCCCTTATCTGCTCAAGAGCATCCTTAAACACCGAACAAAGAACTAATTTCTGCGCCGACTCTTGTTCTTCTCCACCGGCCATTTGATCTTTGTATTCAAATTTACCAGCAGATAACACAGCAACAACTTCAAGTTTTCGCTCTCTTGCATTTGGACTTTCTCTAAACACTATCGATCCAGAATCACCTGGTTTCCCGAACTCTTTCCCATTCATTCCTTTGACTGTGATGACACCTTGAACATTTTCAACGATCTCTGAGCTCACGATTTTTCCCTGGGTCCATTTTGTATTTGCACCTAATTTATGTACAATTTCTCCCCTGATGTCCAATTTATTTTTAACACAAAGAACATCGGCAGTCATCGGTTCCCCCATGTGATTTAACAGTTTCTTCTCAGGGAAGTATCTCTCTACTTCACTGTGAACGCCAACAATTGCCAGGTCGCTTTGAATCTTTAGAACTTCCCCTGAGTTATAAAGACATTTTCCCAAAGCAATACGCTCTTTTTGTTCATTTTCAATGTAAACAATTTTATCCATGACGCAAACGTGTCCACACGACAATGCAATTGTCTGCTCATTGTTCAGAAGAGCAAGGGAACCCAGAGTCCCATGTCCATTTTCGGACTTTTGTGAGCTTTCTTCCTGCTGCGCTGTAGGGGACTGGAATAGCTTCATTCCTTGAGCCCGAAGGTTGCCATTGAAGGGCACGACAGTTTCTTTGAAATCCCCTTGACGAATCACATCTATTTTACAAAAATTACCCGATCCTGTTTCCAATAAAGCTTTTTTCACGTCCTCGTATTTTTCATTTTTTACAACAACACGAAAATTGTCAAAATGAAAACCATATCGGACAATCTCCCCTTCAAATCTGAAAAGAAAATGTAAGGCTTGAACGTTTCAATACAGAAATTTAATAATGTAATTATATTCAATTATATCTAAGTACATGTATCCAGAGGTGTGTAGCGACGTACTTCTAGATTTCAAAGACGTGCAAACATTTTTGTATTGAGTTAAAATTTAGACAACATAACTCGCATTATTTACATGTAGAGCTCAATTTAACTGATAGCCTATCAAAACTGTTTAAAAATCAAATAATTATACATGGTATACAATCAGAGAGAGAGAGAGAGAGAGAGAGAGAGAGAGAGAGAGAGAGAGAGA
>WFKH01006014.1:18837247-18855530 GCA_016163765.1 Magallana hongkongensis | reverse complement strand
CCTCCCTACCCCCGGGGATCATGATTTGAACAAAATTTAATCTACACTACCTGAGGATGCTTCCACACAATTTTCAGATTTTCTGGCCAAATGGTTTTGGAGAAGAAGATTTTTGAAAAATACCAACAAATTTTCAAAAATCTTTAATGATCTCCCCTTGAAAAAGGGCTTGGTCCTTTATTTTAACAAACTTGAATCCCCTTTACCTAAGGATGCTTTGTGCCAACTTTGGTTGAAATCGGCCCAGTGGTTCTGGAGAAGAAGTCGAAAATGTAAACAGTTTACGGACAGACAGACTGACAGACAGACGGACGCCGGACAAAAAGTGATCAGAAAAGCTCACTTGAGCTCTCAGCTCAGGTGAGCTAAAAACAAAACAACACATTTTTAATAATTTCTAAAATTATCTTCCTTTGAGGGAGGACATGGCCCTTCATTTTCGTAAACTTGAATTCCCTTTAAATTGGAATGCTCAGGTGAGCTAAAATGAAATAACCATTTATTAAAGTTGTTTGATGTAATTCCATTGGATGAAGGAGATTCCTGCTAACGTCTGCTTCTCTTCCATAAACCAAAATGGTACTTTGAGGTGGTATGCAGATATCATATTCTCTCTTATGCTTTTCAATCAATTCCAGATGGTATTTGTATCGTGGAAACATGGTTATTTTGTAGATGACAAGGTATATTTCAGCAGACGTTTCTGGAAGCACTTGAATATAATAAAAGAGCTCTTTCATTTATGTGTGTGTGTCTGTATGAGAGAGAGAGAGAGAGAGAGAGAGAGAGAGAGAGAGACTTACTTTTCTTTTTTCTACTTAGATGACGACCCTGAGAAAAACAGACTCTAGGTTTAGAATATTTCTCGCATTTTTTAGCAGCTTCCAATTCAGAGTCCACAGTTGCATCAACATTGGCAATATAGCTGCAGTTTTTCAGTACATTTAGGCAGCGTGACGTCAAAGATTCTATTTCCATTTCAACTTACTTTGGTTCTTCGTTTTTTATCATTTCAAAGCAACTGTTTCCGATTTATTCCTGTTTATTCCATTTAAGTCATCTTGCAGTTCATGTCAAGTTTGTTCGAGCTCGTGATCAATTATACGAATCTTGGATTGACAGCTTTATTACAGCTGAAACATTAATAATTATTAATATAAGTTAATATAGGTATCCACTGATTTTTTGGGGGTGTATTTCACAATGAAGGTGTGGAGACCTCCTAATCTCTATATCGTTTTATCACCGGTGTAGATTTCAAAGATGTTTATGCGACTATGACATAGGTAGCATAAGTAACAAATGCATCCGTTGTAAGTACACTTTTTGACGCATGTATGGCAATGCTTTTGTACTGATCACATATGATTAAACTCTCCAAATTGTTTGACGTTTCTTTATACATATATTCGTTTCAATCAATGCTTCCCGTCAATATGTACATTTCGCAAACATTTACTTCAAAGCACTGTAAATATTGCTTCCATCGAGTGGATAGTTCCTAGTCTGAATAAAAATAAAAGTATGATCATAGGAATTGTCTTTGCTTCTTAAAAACGCTAAAAATCTTCCATTTTTCCATTTAAAAAAATATTTGACTTGAGAAAACTCTACGACCGGTCAAAAATGTTTGAAGGGGGTGATATCTTTAAGAAAAAAAACTTTCAGACGTGAGGTATACCGGTCCATTAATTTTGAAAAATAAGAGACCTTTTCTATCTTTGTCACTCTACTATATGGTGCTTTTTGCGGTTCTGTCGACTTATTATTTAACCTATAGACAATGTTTTAATTTAGATCACATGCAATGCAGAGAACATAACTATTTGATAAATTTATAAGATATGGTATGTTATGCAGTCACATGCAAAAATATGTTCTGTATTTGTAAGTTTAAAATTCTTTAGAATTCTAAATACATTTATTTAAAATTAACTATTCCGTCGTCCTTGTTCGTGCAATTTTGTCCGGGCTATATATCTGCTCTTACCTACGTCATACAAAGAACGCTCATCCCTTGATGGTGTACGTAAATGTTTTTCTGATGTGTTTACAATTATCAAGTAGTATTTTCTTTTTTCCGATCAAATTATGTTTCCTGGGTTTTTGATTGGTATAATTGTGACGTTATTTGCACGTTCAATGGAGTAGCGGTCCACTCCGCACCCTACAAACCATTGGTTTGAACTAAACTTACATTGTAAGTGCGACAATATGTGTAACAAAAATCCATTTGATATGATTTATGGTTAGTCTCGTGATAAAATCTTGTGAAATTCTGTCTGATCTTTGATTCAATTTATAAATACAATACTTAAGAGGTGTATTTTTCCTCGTGGTAAAGCCTTAAATTACCAAAGTATCGTATTAAATACCGGTACTATACATTGAAACAAAATTAATTTGAACATAGTAAACCAAACAAAAATTTCAAAAACCCCCACCCTAGACCATATTTAAATCTGACATTTCATTTACCGTGACTCAGTATGAATTTGCGGGGTACGACTCATTTGTAAGATACATGTATATGCTATTTGCTTTCTGAAATAATAAACCCCAGAACAATATTATTACTAAATGTATTAGATGTATACTTTAAAAAGAAAGTAGTTTAACCATAAGATTTGCATTATTAAAACGTACGTCAAAAAACCTAGCTGTATAAATATAACACCGTTCTCTAAAACAAGTACCAGCAGGCATGTTCACGAAACTTTCCTAAGATATGACCTAAGTGTGTTCCTAAGATATGACTTAGGAAAAAAGTTAGGAACATCCTAAGATCAACTTAGGACACGTCTTAAGATGTAGCTCGACGGTAACTTAGGAACATTTTAAGTTAGGATATCCTAACCTTCTACAACCATTCTTATTTTTCACATTTATTCATATACATGTACATTGTATATATTGAATTTGAGAGACTTGTGTAGGGATAAATCATTAAACATTTTGTCAGAGAAAATTGTACGTGTCGGTAGTTAACACAATAAGCCTAAAACCAGAAATATCAATGTATACATTTTAAAAAATTTACATTAACCTAAATATATATCAGTGACCAAAAACAATTTAGTTAAAAAAACAAACAAACAAACAAACAAACAAAAAATAAATAAATAAATAAATAAAACACCCCTCCCCCAAAGAAATCCAAATAACGGGGGGGGGGGGGGGTTTAAGAAAATTTGTATCAGGACAGAATTGGCTTACAAGCAGATCATTATTTAAACAACACGTGTGCATTCTATGAGTGTAAGTTAACATTTGATAATCTTGTCATTCAAGTACATGTAATGCATAAACACGCGCTTTTCATAGAATTTAACGTTACATGTAGAAACACATGTACACGTACAAACACAACCAATTTCCCTTTAATCTGCAATATATAGAATACACGAACATGTTAAATAAGAAATAAGTTGTAATATATATCGAAAATACATAAATACAGTTCATTCCACATTACGAATTTTTTAAAGATTATTTTTTTTCAGAATGAAGTGATAAAAATTAAGAATGATCACGCATTGCTTATATATATAAACCGATGTAAATTTACTTTTTAGCCAAGGTCATTTGAATAATTTTTATCAAAAAGTAATCAAAACAATGAATGTAACTCACTTAGTGTACAATGTAGATATTAAAAATAAGTGAATAATTTTCATTCGCCAAACAGAGACAGTATTTGCGAAAAAAAAAATTTGCTTTATTTGTCAGCTCCCAGGTAGGCATGTAGCAACGGGGAAGGGGGTGAGAGTTTGTGGTCCCTCTCCACATAATTTTGTTAAAATGAACGTACATATGATAGAATAAATTACTATGCCCCCCTACCCCCTCCTCCCGGATTAGGAATTTGAGTTTCTCGGAATTGCTAGAACTGTAGAAAATACTGTTTTATTCTACAGGTCTTAAGAAAAAGCTTCACAACAGTCCCGATATCCCCAAAAACGTGATTTTACAGCCTTAGGATGGTCTTAGGACAAGGTAAGTAATGTCTTAAAGTTAGGACAAAGTTATGGCGGTTCCTAAATTTAGGAGAGCTTCGAGGAACCGACTTAAGACTAAGACGTATCCTAAGATGTACTTAGGACACACTATAGTCCAAAGACAGTTTCGTGAACATGCCTGCAGTACTGTAAACCTGTAAAGTTACATAGGTTTGTTTCAAAGATAATCTATATTGCTTTTTTTATTTGAGTAAGAACAATTTTACCTAATACCACTAGCTATGTAACAAGAGCATGGAATGTTCGACAAGATATTACAGGTTTGTTCGAATACATTTAACACTACGTTGATTTCTGTATAATATGGGCTCTGGAACTTCTTACAAATCAGCACGATAGAGCGCTTTCAATTTGCAAAATACACTTTGTCAATACTAAAGAAATTTTATTGATATTTTGATGGTTTTTCAAGATCAATCAGACAAGAAAGTTAGCTACCATACAAATAAGCAACACCGATACAAACTTACCAAGAACCTGGGGTTTCCAAATGCATATCAAGATAATCAGACGATAGTACTTCTGAAAATTTTAGATATAGTCCAAAGTTACAAATTGAATTTGTCTGAATTTAGGCAAGTTACAAACCTGAAATTGGGTTTCTTACCGGAAGTCGATAAATATCTAAAAAATGGAGGTAAAGAAGCTAAAAATTGTTATGTTAGTATTTGATTTTAAGTCTATTCAATTTTTCTTTTCAGTTTGTTTGATATTTGAGCTCTTAAAAATACAACAATATTTGGTCTTAAATCTGGTCTCGCACAACAGATAATGCTGAACAAAAACCAACTGAAAACACCCGGAAGATATTATCAAACTCTTTTCTTAAATATCTACATTTTTCAGTGTCTTTGCCTGTGATTACACTACGTATCGATTTTGTACTATACAGTCCAATAACTTCAAATGACGTATAATTGGGGCGCCAGCGGGGTTTGCTTATTTATATTCAAATATTTAATCGTACAATGGCTGAAAAAGCAGAGCAGTCTATGAGATTGATCAACCCGTTATCTCACCGTTAGTTCGTTAGATCAACCCCTTATCTCACCGTTAACTCACTTTGGATTGTGTTTCTTTAACAATATCTCTCTTCTTTCTCAATCTGTTGCTTGATCATGGAATTTGCAATTTTGTTAAAACCATCAGCAATTTCCATAAAACAGCATTCATTATTTAAAGATCTTGTAATTAATTAAGTGCACAATGCAAATTTCATCATGTGATTACTGTAAACTAACTTTTATTCGCGTGCGAGAAAAATTCGCGAGGTACGCGAGGGCCTCGTCGTCGCGAAGATTTTTTGCTGCGAACCAGTCGTTGTCGTATGGTTGTTATGTAACAAGACGGGTATGGAAAAGGCTTGGTCGCAAACATTCGTCGTAGCAAAACCAGTTTATTGGAAGTAAATCGCGAAATAAAGTCGTCGCGAATAAAAGTTTGTATGTACAGTAAATGATTTTAAAAGACAGTACGTATTACCTGTGGAGCATAATCTTTCATTGGTTTTGCATTTGCAGTAATTTTATATTTAATCTTTCAAAACTCTTCAAATGTAGAATCTTCATTCATTGTGTTCAGATAAAACTCTTCATGTATACATTCATGCATGTGTAATTTAGAACTTAATTAAAATCCTTAAAAAGTTTAATCGTTTTGTATTACAAATTTAATTAAACTAATATCAAATATTAATTAAAGTATATACTAAAATAATCAAAAACTGTACAAATCTTTGTTGTATCATATTTGTTTTAGTTTTGCATTCGTTTATTTCCACTTTTTTATCTATGCTATCTATACTACTATACTAAAATAATTGACTCGAATTTTTGGCCTTTAATACCGATAAATCGGAAGAGTACTGTCCTTTGTTTTATATATTTTAAACATCATTGGTACTCGAAGATTACCAATTTGTTTTTAGTTTTTCTCAATCAAGCTTCGCTAATTAATAATCAACTAAAATTCCTCAAAAAATTCCGGAAATCATCTGGATTTTTTGGATTTTACAATCTTGCGCACGCGCATTACATTCACGCTAAATCACGGGAGGCTCTTTAGTTTATGTTCCACAATATTACATTTGCATGGATAATCTCAGAAACGATTCTACAAAGACGTGTTTACAAATTTTCATTGGAAATTTGCTATATATTCTGTTCATCAAAGAAAATACGGGAGATAACTCTAACACAGTGCATTTACTATGAAAAATCCCGAGAGTTCCGAATGTCAACATGGTGTGTAAATTCGAAGCGAGTAAAAAAACGTCGTTGAAAAAGTGTTGGATTCTTCAATAATATGAATTAAATATTTAGATGAAAGGTATTTACAGCCTCAAAATGGTTTGTTATTAATAATTTTACTGTTATTTTCAATGCAACTTCATTAATTTTCTCCAAAATCGTTTTGGAGCGATTCTGTAATTTTCTGCTACATGACGGCTATATATGGGAGGCTTTTTAACTGTGGTGAAGGCCTGTCCCGAGACACAGTTAGATTATTCTAACTAAGCAGAGTGTATTAAAATTAATAGCAGTATTGTAGGCTTAAAGCTTAGTTATGTAAATGTCGAAAATACGGTGTGTCGATGTATCTATTTCGTAAATGTCCGATATCATATGCAATGTCAACCCACGCACGCACGGGTCAATTCTTTTTTAAACAAACAATGTACTACGCCCCTGTCTCATACGCTCACGGAGCTTTGCGGGTAGCTACTACAGTATGTGTACAGCTTTTTAGTATTGTGTTTTATTATTGGGTTAAATTGTACAGCTTTATGTTATTGTGATTTATAATTGGGTTAAATTGTTGCTCAAATTTTAGACGAAAAACTTATGTTGACATTCCTTGTTAACAGACAAGAAGTCACCAAAATATGAACGCAAAAGCCTAACAAATTGTACTACTTCAACATAATTAATTTTCATTATAAAAGACTGCGAGAAAATTTCTACGTTTATATAAATGCGACAAATTTATAACGCAAAATAATATAAAATATTGATCAAAGTCAACAAGGCTTAAAATGAGCGGTTAAATCATCCAAAATATATCGACTTGTATTTATCTCTTTGTACAAGTCGACATAATTTTGACAATAAATACATTTTATAAGAAGATGACACTAATTTTAATTTGCCAGGTTTAACATAACATCAAGAGGCGGTTATTCGTTTCCATACTTCCGTACCTGTCCGGGAGTCTCATGTTTTTATTCTAAGCATCAGTTTGGAGTCTAAACCCTAATCCGAGACACCTCTGACTGTTACTTACGCTTTTATTTGATGTTTGCAAACATCAAATAAAAAAATCACCCCTCAATCTGCATCTACTGCCTTAGATATGCGACAAAAGGCTAAAGGGTGGACGGAAGTTGATATAAATCGCGTCATACTTTGGGTAATCCCTTCCAAATATAGCACTGATACGAATATTCAAAAGGCGTCAAATTTGAATTCGATCAACATACGAGTTAAAATTAAGAAAAGGGATACTATAAACAGTCAACCATAACTTTTGTTACACAAAGTTTATATAAACATGTTTATAAATGCATATATTTTGAAATATTGAAACAAACACACGTTGCAGGGAAATCTCATTTACATATTGGTGACAACTTCCGTCTACCCTTTAGACATTTATCTCATATCTAAGGCAGTAGATGCAGATCGAGGGGTTATTTTTATTAATGACAGGTGTAATGCACCGTTTTGGTTGAATTGGTTGTAAGCTTAGATGTTGAATGACCGATCGGGAGACGAAGAGGACCGCAAAATAATTTTACCGATGAGTTTCAAGCAAAACTTCCAGCTGATGTGCCAGTTTGAAATAAATCCAAGATGACGGCGATGGGTACCTTGTCTATTATTAGGTAAGCGGAGTATTTTTTTTTATTATGAGAAAAATATATGGCGTCAGGTGCCTGTGATCGCATCCTAAATTAGCCCGAGGTCGCTGTATAGCAGCCCGAGAACCGTCGGGCGAAACAGATGAAATTTTAATCCCCTTTCATGTAAACCCTTCGGTTACCCAAACGTTTTGTCATCTAAAATGATATATAAATTACCATGGCATAAAAATGCCACACAATAAAACGATATATGAGTCTTGTTAAGAAATAAAAAGAAAACTAACCCAGGTCACATTAGAATGCTTGCATTCCAATTCTGATGTAATCACTGACACAATTACACTTGTGGCGTACCTGTCTTATGTAAGATGATAAGATGATATGTTTTTTACTTGCTGCTATGCAACGAAAACTGAAAACATTCTCATGGAAATTAAAACTAAGAATATCAATTTCATAATATCATTAATATTTACAATGAATAATTTCCCTCCACTTTGATTTCATGCTAAAAAGATATTTTCTTTATTGACTTTTATCTCCAGACACAACCCCCTCCAATTCTCTATGAAGTAAAACTTACCAAATTTCATAAAACAAAAACAATTCATATCAAATGTATTAAATGAATGCTTTTAAAAAAGGATGTAATTTTACCATGTTGCGTTTTTTAAAATAAATTTAACAACCCTCAGTAAGAAGGTAAACCATTACGGAAGTGTATTACTGCCAGTTAAAATATAGTCTCGTTCAACCAGACGCTCGGCTGTATGGTGGCAGGGAATAGTTTCGCACGAAAGAACTTGTCAAAATTTTGAAATAAAGGGAGAACCTGAGGTTTGGCTGGTTATTTGAGAGGTATAAATTGCTAGAATATTTATTACATTCATTTTGTGGATAGAGCAGCTCATGTCAATTTCATTGATATATGACACTTTAGTACTGGTAGCACTTTTCATTAGATATGGAATGAAAATGCGAAACTGTGGCCAAACTTTTCACTTTCGGTTCTGTGCTTGAAAAGAGAGTGGGTTCAGAACACGAAATGTCACTCAAAAAGAAGGTGATTGACCCCCCCCCCCCCCCCCTCCTTGATGATTATCTGCATGGGTAGACATTAACCTTCCAATCCTATGGTAGTTTATGGCAGTTGCTCGGGACTGGAGCGCGGTGCTGGACCCGTGAAAATGTGAAAAAAGGGCAATTTTTCAGAAAATTTTGAGATCGTCCCTGGCTATTCTAAATAGTGCTATCAGTGGCGTGGCGCCCTTTACGCAAAAACGCAAATGAATACACAGAATCTTGCAAAACATATAGGTCTTAAGACTTTCCTATTGTTTGTGCGTGCCTCTAAAGTTCCACGGAATAATTTTCATTTTTAAGTACCCAATTTTTATCGTAACGTTTGATTCAATAAATGGACGAACTATACCGCATTGACTTTCATGTTATTTGCTAAAAGAATAATCTACAATAAAATTATTAAAATGAGAAGAAAAGCTTTTAGCTCCTTTTCAGTTTAAATATTCATACAAAAACCTGGAAACACAATAAATTTTGAGTGTATGCCTGCCGGTTTGTCCGTAATTGTATTCTGTCTATACTTATGTGGTATAGGACACCTCCATGTTGTGACGCATTATTTATCAAAAGTAACAATAAAATCAAGAGTGATTTTATAAATAGTTTCTTTCCCAAATTTGTCATCTAACAGCGTAGCGCAGTAAGTTAGAGGGTTCACCATGGATCTGTAAGTCATGAGTTTGAATCTCGATGGGGATTTAAAATTTTAACCTTTCCAAAAATTAAAACGTATCTTTTTTAAATTTTTGGTTAAATATTGTGAAATTTGAAAATTCTATCTAAACCAGTGAAAGTATTTTAATGATAATGTACTTTAATCCATATTAATATCGACAAATGTCCCATATACCACCTTAATTATAAGTCGGCGGATGATTCAAATTTGAACATAGTCACAATAATAAACTTGATTAAAAGTATGTCATCTAAGGTTCGTATGTTTTGTTTTTAAAAAATGGAGCTGTTTCAAAACGCCGTATATCAAAAGTCATTTGCAGTTGGTTTCCGCAAGGGCAACCCTGTTTCATATACACATTTTTTTTTAAAATTCAACATTTTCCTTACACATGTACAGTATGTAAACGTAACACTTTGAGACAGTATCTCATCATTAAAAACCCCCCGAAAAATCCAAAAGCTAAAACCTCAATTCCAGGAGCTTCCGGGGGCTTTGCCCAAGACCCTGCACTCCCTGCCGATTTTGAATACACTGAAAAAAATCCTAGCTACGCCACTGGCTATATGTAAGTTGTACTTGTTTCATTCTGAAATGTTTGAAAATTCTCAAGAGTCAGGACCATGTGTCCTCTGCATGCAAACCAATTTTAGCAAATTTAAAAATCCACTGAAAAATTAGATCATATAATATTATATGAGCACTATCTGCATAACATTTCCTCGACAAAAAAAAAACTATCCTCTGCCACCGACGAGCAGCCGTACGACATATTACCTCACTTTACCGACTAATTATCTCGTTATAACGACTTATTATCTCATTATATCGACTTAGTATCTTGTTTTTCCTACTTATTATCTCGTACGCGTGTACGACATATTATCTCGTACGTACGACATAACGAATTAGTATTACGTTATGTCTTAGTATCTCGTTATTATGACTTATGATCTCGTACGTACGACTTGATATGTCGTTATAACGACTTGGTATTTCGGTATTACGACTAAGTATATTGTACTTACGACTTAGTTGATGTCGTTTGTACTACTTACATGTAGTTAGTGATTATCATCTCGTACGTACGACATATTATCTCGTTATAACGACTTAGTATCTCGTACGTACGACTTAGTTAAACATTTATTTTTCCTGACAGCAATACGTTTTCGAAGAAACTTGATGATACTCGGTTAAAAAGGCATGCAACAAATTACATCACCTTCTATGAATAAAGAAGCAAACTTAAAAAGACAACTATTTTCTCTTTTCATTATGCTTGATTATTTTCTTTTGAAAAACAACATTATTTGGTCTCAAATTCTTTCTCTCAGAATTGACAATTCTTAACAAAAATCAATGAAAAACACAAAGAAAACCAACAACATGCATAATAGTAGTTGTAGACCACTACCCCGATATTTTGCATTAAGATAAGAAACGTGATTTGCCTTAACACGATTCTAAGTACTTCGGGTAAAGGTAATCCTTATACAACGACTAAATAAGGGCAGTTAATCAAACATAATTATTTCAAAGACCACTAGATGACTGGTCTATATTGTGTACTACATGTATACCAGACACATGCCAAAAAGCTTTAGAATTATTATTTATTATTAGAACCGATTTGGTTGGCTTTTTCTGATCGCGTCGCGTTCAATTCTATCAGCTACATCATGCGTAAACAATACCCGCACCTTAACCACAAACTTTTGTATTGGTGGATTCAGCTTACCGCTGATTGGCTGCTGGTTCAGACTAAATTATGCAGGGACAGAACAACAACTTATCAGAGAATGAAAAATTATTCACGGGGTACTCGTGACTGTCGAAATTGGGGTATTTTTCGAAAGTGTACACTTGTAATAAAACAAACATACGGTACATATAGCTGTAGTTCTACGAGGAAAATTTGGGTTAGTAAATATAAAGCTACAGAGCATACGACACATGTACTTACTAATAAAAACTTGCAATTTACAGCGCACGAAAAATAACGCTCGTTTTGAAAAGATTAACAATATATCATACCACATTTTGTGCAAATAATCCATTTAAATAATTCTTCATTTAGTTTACTACTGTTACTTTACTTGCCCCAAACTTTCTCCTACTAAACAACCTTTAGGCTTACTCGGAAAGCGGATCAAGAGCCGTCATTTTTATATGTAAACAAACTAGTGAAACCACGCCATTGTATGGAGCTGGTGATCGGGGGTTCAGAGACAAGTAAAATAACGAAATCTGCGGTAAAATGTTTAGGGATATTTTAGTATGTACATTTACACCGAATGTGATAGGGTAACAGAAGAAGAAACGAATCGGACACTTACCTAATGAAGACGCACATGTACATACCCCCTTGCACTTTCCAATTCCGTCTCGTTCTTTCACATCATCGTTCAATTCGTTTATTGACTGTCGATTGCCGATTGAAAGGTATAGAAATCGAGGAATTCATATAGATCACTTTGACTGGTAAGTTAGTAGGTAATACATGTACATTATACATTTACGGTATATGCATGAAATGAACGCAAAGCACATGCAATTTTCTAATATTATATTTTGTTTTACGACGTACTCTGGACCGTAGCTTGAGACTACGGTTAAACGCCCGTTTACACACACACAGAGAGAGAGAGAGAGAGAGAGAGAGAGTTTTGCACAAAATTTAAACATAGGGGATAGTCGATAATGACTCGATATTGGGGGAAAATGAACTGTTCTGAGAAATCCTTCAGCTCTAGCATTGCATAAACGTGTACTGATAACTCCGCCTAAGAAAAGGAGTTGACCAATCAAAGTTTTCACAACGGCGGCGTGTATTGTTTATGCTTGACGTAGCTGACAGAATTGATCGTGACGCTATCGGTAAAAGCCAACCAAAGCGGTTTTGATAATATTTCATACTGTCATTTCTGTGATAAATTTTATCGATTAAACTATAGAAATTAGATCGTATGATGATTTAAGTTGATTCATTATAAGAACACGACATAAAGTATTTTCTCATTTAAAAAAAAAAAATTAAATACTAGTAAATTCATTACCTCATTATTTTAACAGGATCTGTGCCTCTGGTTATATTTTCTCACATAAACATGTACACATTGTTTTGTCTCTCGAAGCACAAACTTATCTGATCAAGGGAAGGCTTTGTGTCACTACATAAGGAAAGAACACATTGCAATGGTATACTTTTGTGTGTTGCGGGTATATATCCTTGAAAAGTTAAAGGCTGAACTTTAAAAGGACGAAATTACATTTTCTAAATAAAAAAAAGTTTTTGGAAGTGTGTATAGAAATCAATATTTAATTCAAGCGATGAAATTATAGAAGACTATACTGATTTCAATGCATATCGGAAATCAAGCTAAATCGAAGTTAATATAAGCACACTGGTTATGTTTCCAATGAATTTTACATGAGAATATAACACTATCCAATTAAAATAACTAGAGCGTTACAGTCACGAATACAGATGATTGAAAAATAAAAATTACACATTATGATCGAAGTTCTCCAGACTAGTGGAATATTCAACCTGACTGCGCCGAATAATTATGCCAGTGCCAATGTGCCGTTTTTGCATCTGGTTAAGATTTCGTAAAAATCCATGCATACCAAATGATAGATAAATGCCTTAGAAGTATATAAGTACATTTTTTAACCAGTCTCACCTGACGGGTAAGATATTCTTGCAGGATATTTTGAAAATCCTGTAAGATGTTCTAAAAATTCCACAGGAATTATTTTTCCTATAGGATACAATTATCACCTACAGGAATTTAATGCAGACAGACAGTTTTCTACGGCAATTTAAGATTTCCTATCGGATTTGTAAATACTTTTGGAGTTTCGTCTAATACATATATTAAATACATTCTGCAATGTCGCTACCTTCATATCCCGCATGAATCATGCACCAAAGAAAGCATTTTATTGTTTAAAGAAATACAGCTTTCATTCGGACTTTTAAAAACAATAACGGTAGAAAATTAAGAATGTGAATACATGTGTTGTGATATTGTACATGATATAGGTAAAGGTAAATACAATTGCAAACAAAAAAATAAATTTCATGTTTGATCCCCGACCCCACCCCTCCACCCCAACAAAAAAATATATTTCATATTTACAATTATTACAGCGTTTCATCTCTAGTCTGAAAATTCTGCATCATATATTAATTCGACCCGTATATATATAAGTAGTATCAGCCCCCTAGATAGGGGGGTCAACTGAGTGCAAGGTCAAAGGTCAATATTGAGGTCAACTAGCCCGGCATTTATGACGTCATAGAAAGGCTAGACATAAGGGGTCAAGTTTGAGGACATGAGCAATAATTTTTTTTCTCGGTAAAGAAAAAGGCAATTGACGTGTTCATAATTTTTAATTGGAACACACAAATGAAAATAAACAACAAATTGAAACAATTTTTTAAAGTTTTAAAGTCCGAACGTATTTACACTGAAAAATAATGGGTCCTGGTTTTTTTTAATCCAGATCAGGTTCCTCAACGAAGACGTTTTCTTTGTTAATTCTTTTCATTCTGCCCGGTATTTTCTGTTGTTTTTTCAATTCTTCGTCCCAATCTTCTTTTTTCTGTTTCTTACCCCCTCTTTTTTTTTCTTTAGTGATTTTCATTACCTTTTTTGGAGGTTCATCCTCTTCTATATCTGAAGTTGGATTAGGATCCGGTCCCCAATTAGGGCAGTCTCTAGACCAATGGCCAGTTTCTCCGCAGGTATAGCAGGCACTTTTTTTATTAGCAATTCTTTGACCTTTTAGCTTTTCACCTGGTCCATCATAGTAACTGTCGTAAAAAGGACAGTCTTTAAAAGTATGTCCTTCTTCCTGACAGGCTCCGCAATAACCTTTAAGTTTGTGGGGGCACTTATTTGCCCAGTGTCCTTCTTCCCCGCAGTTGAAGCATTCGTTACTTTTGATGGTTGGTTTTTTGTTTTCCTTATTTTGTCCTTTTTGAGGGCAGTTAGGAGAACAGTGTCCCGGTGTTCCGCAGGTATAGCAGACATATTTTGGTTTTTTTTCTTCGTCGTTGTCAGTAGTTTCTTTTTTCTTTTTATATTCTACTTTGGCAGGTTGCGGAGTTTGCAGGTCTTTAATTTTCTTGAGAATGATATCTGTATGGTTAGCAATTTCATTGCTCATGATTTGCAGGGTATTCAGGATTCCTTCTTGAGTGGTAGTAATAATCCCGAAGTCTTCTTTGCTCATGGGCGGGGAATCGTCTTTGAATGCTGCCATTTCTAAGGCCATAGGATCCTGTGTTTGTGTCAAGAGAGATGAATCGTAGTCCATGATTTTTTAGTTTATGAATTTTGTTTAAGAAAAGTGCTGTATTATATACCCTCTGGGGAGGACATTGCGCAATACCCGCACCTGCGAGAAGGGGTCCCCATGAAGCGCGTGACTCATGATGAGTCATTGTAAACACCTGTTATGGGGTAATATAACTGTACTGGGGGGTATTGCTCAATACTTGCAGGTGTCAGGTGCTGAAAAAAACAGTGCGTGACTCATGATGAGTCATTGTAAACAGGTGTCAGGTGTTGAAATGGGGGGTATGAGTTATGGTAAACGAATTCTAAAAATAACCAGAGTGATGTAATCGGAGGGTATATAATAGAGTGTTTTTGTTCATTTTGAAATTAAAAACGATGATGGGTGATTTGTCTTCTTATTCATTTGAAGGGTATTTGTTCGTGACCAGATGGAACACAACAATAGACGAGGAGAAACAGAAGAAATTATTAGAGATTACAGATGTGACTTCAAGAATCGAGAGTCTGGGAGCTCTTCAGAAAGTACTGGTGCATATAGCCGAAAGACCCACTCCCGGAAGACTAATTACGCTTTATTGGGTTGGAGAGGGAGCCAAACTTCATTTACTGGAGAAAATGACCGGAATTTCCTGGAAAGAATTTCAAACTTGGAATTGTCTGAGGAGAATGTTCAGCCGAAAAGGGAGAGAGTGTTTACACGTAATCAGACAGATCGACAACATGAAGATTGCCTCGTTGGAATTTGCGTTCATGAAACTGAAAAAAGATCTGGAGAAACCCGGAGTCACCTTAAGCCAAGGGACCAGCGGGTAAGATTTAACCCGAAATTGGAAATCTTTCAAGTGCCGCACGAAGATCGGACGAGTGAATGGATGACTGCTGCGGTCGATCGGAGCCGATTTGAGCGACGGATTCAAGAGACTGGTTACCTCATTGAACCTGTGTTAAAAAGACGCTTAAAGTTGTATAATTATTTGTTTTGAATGGTTTTTTTTTTCTGTTGTAAAAAACCAGAATAAAATATTGTTTCATTGTCAGAATATCTTATGTTTTTGTTCTATCATAAATGAAAGACAGAGACAGGTCAATATTGAGGACATAAAGAGTTACGTACGGCAAATAAAATATGACGTCATAGCACAAGCTGAAAGACTTGGGTGTCGATTCTCAGTACATGAACTCTGGGTAGCTAGGTAACTGCCTCCCTTTTTTGCTAATTTCGCGGGGGTTTTGGTTTAACTCCTCCCCTTTTTTATTATTTCGCGGGGGTTTTGGTTTAACTCCTCCCCTTTTTCTTTAACTCCGCCTTCTCAGCATAAATAATGGGATTCTCTATCCCCGCACCTCACTAGTTACCTAGTACATCATCGCCAAAGATGAGTTTTTTTCCTGTCCCCGTGATTCGCCCTCAATTGTACACTCGCCACGTATTAGAGTTATGGGAGTACAAATGGAATGCAGCGAGGGAAGATTATGACCGTGTTTCTTACCAGGCAATATATATCGTGCAGCCGGATAACAACCCCGATCCCAATGTGAGTGGACTAAACCGTTATGAGTCTTACCCTATTCGGTTGGAAGACTTAAGTCAGGAGACCATTGCCATGTTAGCCCCCCATAGAGTGGCAAGACCGGAGCAGCCCCCGAGACCGATGCACCCAGTGTTTGGCAGTAGTGGGAATCCTATTGTGGTGGATCCAGCGGAGACCAGTCACGTCCATGTTACTGAATCGCCTGCCAGCCCGGACCCTTCTACGCCCACCTCTCATGTCAATACTTTGACGAAGAGGGCTACGCCGTCACCACCGCCATCCCCGCCTGTGTCTCCGTCCAAGGTGAGATGTGACAGTGTTCCGCGCTATATACCGCTGCAGGACCATCAATTCCAACTGCCGGACTGTCCTTTACCCTCATCTCCCACTCTGAACCATCCCAGTTTGGGTATGACAGGAGAAGTGTGGCCTATGACAACCCTTCCCAGCTCGCTTCAGAATAGACCGCGACCAAGAAGACCTGCTCCGTCCCCTCCGTCGAGTTCTGCCATACGCCCTGAAAGAAGAGCTTCAGGCGTTAGATCTCCGCCGTACGCCCCTCCTCCTCCTCGAATTCCATCTGAGGGATCGGCCTTCAGTACGTTTCCGAGAAGAGCTGGTAGAGGGAGAAACCTGTTTGAGGAGTTCATGTCGACCCTCCCCAGGCCTTTTCCTTTGCCGGGCCCCAGGGCTCCGTCGCCGCCGCCTCCTGCCACCCGCTCCCCATCGCCTGACATCATGCTGGAGCTCTACTCCCATACCCGCCATCCGTTGGACCTCAGGACACACTTAACAATTTTACCTAGCTGGTCGCGAAAGGCGGAGAAGAAGACACAGGGAGAATGCATTATTTGTTATGGGCAGGACGAACATCTCCAGATTGAATGTCAGAGATGCAAGACGAGGAAGGTATGCTGCCATTGCGTGGTAGGGGTCTACCAATCCATTAACTGCTGTCCCGTGTGCCGCTTCAAGGGGGAGTTTTAAAGAAGAAGAAGGCTGATGAAAAGAAAAAAACCCAACGGCCCTTTTAAGGGCCACCCATATATTTCGAAAAGCTGCTTTTTATTACATTGCAAATAGAAATAAAATATGAAACACCAGTCACATTTCCATCATACACGAACATGTATTCTTACGAGTCACTCTCTCCTTTTCAATTGAAACACGAATTTACGATGGTCGTAGCGGGTCCTTCTAAATCGGGGAAAACAGAATTTGTAAAAAAGTTAATATTCAATAAACATTGGATATCCCCTCCCCCCGAAAAAATTGTTTGGTGTTATCGAGAATGGCAACCCGCTTACGAATCTTTACAAGATCAAGTTCAATTTATTCGTAATATTCCAGAAAACGACGAGGAGTTAGTAGCTGATTTTAGTGTCCGTCACCTTTTAATTTTTGATGATATGATGGGAGGGAAAGCCATCGAATCTATTGTCGATTGGTTTACTCGCAAAGCTCACCATCGCAATACTAGTGTAATTTACATTACTCAGAATGTGTTTGATCGAGCCGTTCAACACCGCACGATTAGTTTGAATACTCATTACATGGTGTTGTTTAAAAATCCTAGAGATAAATCTCAAATCACGGTATTGAGTCGACAAATAGACATGCCCAATTTAATGTCTGCTTATTTAGATGCTACTCGTGTTCCTCACGGGTATTTGTTAGTGGATTTAAGCTCACAAACTCCCGACGAATTGAGATTGAGAAGTCGAATGTTTGAGGATTTAGTCATTTACATGCCCAGAGAATATAAATAATGGGCCCATAAGGGGGTGACCATCATT
>WFKH01006014.1:18804646-18823812 GCA_016163765.1 Magallana hongkongensis | reverse complement strand
CCCCCCCCCCCACCTTATTATTAATACGCAAATTCTGTGAAAACAATTAGTACCATTAAATTCTTCATGCAATTTACTATTGATTAAGATATGATGATATTGAACACGCTACCGACCTCGGAAAATCAAATATGTTAAATTTACATCGAGATCGAGAGTCGCCATTTTTACATGTAAACAAACTGCACCACTTCACTTTACGGGGCTGGTGATGGTGTTTAAAAGACTATCAGAGGCAAGTAAAGAGACGATATCAGTAGTAAATTGCATGAAGAATTTAATGGTACTAATTGTTTTCACAGAATTTGCGTATAAAGAAGGTTAATCGGTCCAAAACTAGCGCACGTTTTTGTGCGCAATAAATACACAATTTTTTCAATGGGTGGCACTGTAGCTCCCAGGTTGTCCATCCGAATTTTTTCAGACCGGGAGCTACAGACCTGCAGCTACATCAAACATGGCCATGATTTTATCAAGCAACCCAATGTTTAAATAAGATTTATATCTTAATAAATTTTCATGTTTTAACATTATAAAGTAAAATATATGAAAAACGATCAGTACTTACGTATTTTGAGAATACTATCTTCCCACAAATGTTTATTTAAAAATAAAATTTGGTGTTATGATTATTTCTGTACTTTATAGATTGTATGTTTTGATATTTTTGTTATATAGCATATTTGGCTACAGTCTCCAGTCATATTTTTATACCAAAATTTTTTTTAATACAAATCATAAGAAGAGTAGATTTTAAATTTGGCGCTTTCTGATTATTCCCACGCTCTTTTATACAAAGAGGTAAAAAGGTTGTTTGTTTATAATACATGTTTAACGGGAAAAGTGTTAGGATGTTCGGGTTAAAATTGTAAGTGAAACACTTTATTGATCGCGTTAAACATTGTTAAATACCTTATGTCAGAGTAAGATTTATTAACCTCTTCGAGCTTAACGAGTAAATATGAAAAGAAATCGGTTAGATAGTGAGGTGTTTGTAGTTCAAATTTTCTCTATTGATTTATTGATTAGGCACTGTGGGACTGTCAGCTATAATAGCATTTTAGTTTAGTCGACTTAGTTCATAGTTTGATAAAATGTTACAATTGAATGGATTGTAATGTGTTGTTTTATGGAATTAAGATGATTTTATTTACCCTTAAAATTATGATCATGTAATTTTAATTATGCAGAGGGATTTTTCAATATTATTGTTTACCCTCTGTACAGTCACCAGATTTTATTAAGTATCATTATACGTAAATTTAATGCATTTCAAACTATTTTGTACCTGGTGACTGTGTGTTTATAAATAGCACTTCCACCGACGCCATCTAAAATAAAACATCTGATAACCATTGTACTTATATCTCCTTTCTTTGGATTTCCAGCCACCGTAGAGGGCGAACCATATTTGGAAAGCTCCCACGAGTAGAGCTGTTTATTAATCCAACAAGGACAATATTCCTCCAAGCGAGTTATTTCCCCTTTTATAACGAAAATAGCAATAACACGTGAAAACACCCAAAGTAACAACGTGTTAATACAGTCGTTTTACTAGTAACGAATCAGTATGCGGTTTCGTCGTGCATGCGACTATTTACTGTCATTCTTATTTATATGACTCCATTTTGAAATATCACTGTCGCTCAAGTTAAGATCGTTTTTTCTTGAAGTAACGGGATAATATTATACATGTTTTGCAGTAAATGATTTTAGGAGTTTATATTCAATTTATATACAATAAATCGCCGTTTATTTTTTAAACGCATTATTATTATTTTAACAGCCAAATTATAGATGTCACTGTGGTTTCCATATGTCGCTGCATATGCTAATGATAATGGTTGTCCATTTTTCTGCTATTGAAGTCGGGAAAGAAAAAAAAAATAAAAATATAGATTTTTGATAAATACAACCCCAACATTTTAGAGACTAAAGTATTTGCCACTCGTCAATATTTTTTGAATCAAGGATTGATAAAACCTGTCGCAATGTTACCATTAACAAGCGTTACCAAAACTTACCCTCCGATAGGAATTAAGCCAAAACCGATCTTTTATGAATCAAGTTTTATCTGAGTATATCTATTTTGTAGGCATTTAAGTATATGATCCGTTTTTACTATATGACATTTACATTGTTCAAAAACTCGGCATCTATCCGCATCTTTTCACTGTCACATGATTTAGGATTAACAAGCGTTACCGCTTTTTCTCTGCGTAAACAATATACTCTAAACAAGTTTAGCTTTTTAAAAAAGCTTACCGTCTTTAGAGCAACCTTTAAACAGCATTAAGTTATCAAAGAAAATTTAGTTCTTTTTTTATATAAAGGTCTTTTGAAACTTTTGAAATGTACCTTAAGCGTGCGTGCCTATATAAAAATAAATGCGTACCACGTGCTTTTGAGTTGAGATCGACTACAATAGGGAAAAAGAGATCTTAGGAAGGGTCGTATTATTCTAATAAAATCAAACTTAATACCACAACATTCAGCACTTGTTTTACTGATATTAGTTTTACCCGATACCGTATCTAATATGCAAACTTTTTTACTGGTATTAGACATACCGTATCAAATTTTCACATTTTTGTATTTGCATAAACAATACCAAAAAAAACCCAAAAATTTCAATAGATATTATAGAACATTGCTTTCAAATAGTTGTACTGAATAATTAAAGCCTGAATTTCATTGATAGCTAATTTTATTGTTTTTTCGTTTTCTCACTTTTTAAGATTTAAAATCTACGAAAATTGTTAAGTCGTACGTAAAAAAGATCATCAGAAAATTATCTCCCTTGCGCCGAACAGTTTTTCAACCAATGAAATAAATGTAAATCACATCATGTATTTTCTACCAATCATAAAGGAGAGGAAGTGCACAACCCGGAGACTGTAAATTATTTCAACTCTTTATACCGTCTTCCAAGGAAGACGGTAATAATCCCACCCTATATATCTCCTTGATAGTTGTACAGCTTTATGTTATGGCGATATTCAAACTAAATAAAGCAATTATGTAAAGAAAAACAATAAAATATAAGAATTTTTGTTAACAAGCGTTACCGTTAACAAGCGTTACTATATTTTATTTTCGAAACGAATATTACTAATCGGGAATTTTCAAATATCTAGGCACCCATGACGTAACAGTAAATTAAAAACCACTAGTAAGAACGAATTTACCACAACAGCAGCATTTTTGAAAGGTCGCAACGTTTGTTATTGAAAGTTTTTATCTTAATGCATATATTCGATTATCGATCATATAACATATATATGATTGTTTGTTGACAATGCACATAATTGAGTAAGTGTATATACAAATCATAATAACGACATCCATTAGAAGCTGTCTTAATTTTTTGGGTAAGAATAAACACTGACTCGAAGTATTATTTTTTTTTAAAAAGTAATGGTAATGGATGTTAAGGAGCTTTGTATTATATCTAGAAGTTATAATACAACGCCCGTTACCTGCTTTATCTCACAAAGATACAATAAAGTTATTTCTTTCAGGCACGTAGCATCGTTTTTGAAAGTGGGGGGGGGGGGGGAAAAGATCATCTAAAAAAACTTGACAAGCCAAAAAAAAAAAGAGTAAAATTCCCGAAATCTTGAAAATCCTAATCCGTGGGGTGGGGGAAGAAGGTACGCAGTATTCCTTTACCTATTTCAATTTCACTCTTGATTTCCTTATTTTTTCTTCCATTTCTTTCCATGCTCCCCAAAACGTTGGGGGCCAACTCCACTATAATTCAATTTTATATATGTAAATTTTAAAAAATTGTCTGCTGCGAGAAAAAGTGGGGAGGGGGGCAGGCCCCCCTGCCCCCCCCCCCCTTCCCGATGCTACGTGCCTGTCTTTATCGGCAGAGTGTTTATCATTGTTTATATAGGAAAAGACACATTTCAATATTAATTTCTTGTGCAATGATTTATAAGCAATTTATCATACATGAGTTTATTGATATTGAATGAAATATTTGGTCACGGTGTATGTGCATCGTCGGAAACCCACGGTTGATTACGCGTCGTAGAGGAACGACGCGTAATCAACCGTGGGTTTCCGACGATGGGTGTATGTGCGGATCTAGAGGGGAGGGGAGGAGTCCGGATTCCACCTGAAAAATTATATTTGCATAATAAATTTATCGAAAATAGGTCTGGAACCCCCCCCCTTTCCCTTGCAAACATAGATTTCTCTCGGACCCCCACCCCCCCCCCCACCCCCCCACACCCCGAAAAAAGTTCTGGTTCCGCTTATGTTCGTTTTACATGTAATGAAGACTAATCCAGTAATGAAGACTAATCCAGTAATAATTGAGATTGAAAACGTCATATAAATTCGTCTATAATATTTGCATTCCTAAATGGTAAAATCTCTAATATGAATATTCGTAAAACAGTAAAATTAAACATGATTTTTTTATTTTTCTCGATGATACTTTATACAGTGGAAATACAACCGCCGCTATCGGGAAAGAAAAATCAAGGACATGTTAAAAATATACTAGTATGAAAAGAGAAAGGAAAATGAAATTTTATATGTTTTACAATTTTTTTTGTCAATTACCGTTATGACATTTTGACAAACCAATATTATTAGCAATATTGAATTACTTATTGAAGATATACTTACCCTGTATTATAATAAGAAATGTAGTTTGAAGTTTCATTTAACATCCGTTACTTTAACTTTAAATTTCGTACCAATCTATTAAATGTTTTTATCAAACTGAACAATATCCTTTCATAGATATTTCAGGCTGCCTAATCAGGCATACATGAAATTGCTTTTAAATGGGTCGGTGTCGATAAGCGCCTAAATTTCCATGCGTGCTGCGCATTCACTATTTTTGCAGTTTTATAAAAATTGTCCTTGCTTTTCAAGGTTTTATATATAAACGTCTTTATAATTTGAAATGTATATAGAAATAGTGAATTTTTGAACTATTTATTTATTTATTGCTGGAATAAAGCACTGCTTTGATAAGATTAACATCCGTTACTGTGATTTCACCCCCCATGCAAAGAATCTGAGGTAGATTTGTAAAAACAACAGGTATGTGGGAATAATTTTCAGGAAAAGTATCATAGATGATGTTCTTTTGGAAAACCAAACTATTAAAACAATCTGGCAAACTTAATTTTCTAACAACGTAACCAGTGCAATGGAGTAGCAGTTCTGAGAATGACTGTATTATGGTCGGAATTCCAAATGTTTTTATTTGTTGTTTCAATCATGTTTCTTTGTCCTTCTGAACTGTGGTATCAAACTTCCAAAAATTTGAAGGATGATATATGGAGATAGTAATTTCAACAGCCCCTCCATTTTCCTAATTTCGAATTCATTTGTCAGTATCGAATCAAGCGCCCTCTATTATTTCTGATCGAATATTTTGGGGCGGATCAATGTCGATAATACACCAGAGGTACATGTCAATGAGCTTACAAATGAAGAAAGAAAAATTATTGTGGGAATGTGTTATTTAAACAAATAATATGATCGGTATTTTTATTTTACCGTTTCCCCCACAATTGAAGCTGATCTTGAAAAGTTTTCATTTTGCGTTACTTTATGAAATTAAACCTTCCTGAGAACACTTTGTATTAGTAATTAAACATAAATAATTGCGATTTCCCTTTGTTTTGCCCATATCTGTCAATATATCCAGCCAAATGATACTCATATCGCACTGAACCGAAACTAGGAAAACTACACATGGTTCTTTTGGAAGAAGTATAACTACCTAGGAATAATATTTTCCCGATCTGGCTCTTTTTGTAAAGCCAAGAAACACTTGTGTACTCAATCTCAGAAAGCTATGTATGGTATTATTAGAAAAATTAGATTCTTTGACATGTCCTTCGATATTCAATTAGACTTATTTGACAAGGTTGTTTTACCAGTTTTACTATACTCTTGTGAAATTTGGGGTTACGAAAATATTGATGTTATCGAGCGTGTGCATTTAAGGTTTCTAAAACACATTCTCAACTTGAAAAGTAGTACCCCCAGCTTTATGGTTTATGGTGAGACAGGTCGTTTTCCATTATATATAACAATTTATACGAGAATGATAGGATTTTGGGCAAAGATGATTTTATGCCAGGAGAATAAGTTATGTAAAACAATGTATATATATCTTTACAATTGTTACACTAGAGGTGAAATCAATAATAAGTGGCTAGTTTGTATAAAAAACATTCTTGATAGCTGTGGCTTATCCTATGTATGGCACCAGCAAAATCCTGTTAACGTTAAATGGTTGGAAAATATTGTCAAACAAAATCTTAAAGATCAATTTGTGCAAAAATGGAATAGTGAACTAGATAGTTCCTCAAAAGGTGTTATATACCGTATATTTAAATCCAATTTTTGTTGTGAAGACTATTTACTACTACTACCACGAAAATTAAGAAACTTATTTGTTAAATACAGAACTACAAACCATCACCTCCCTATAGAAATTGGTAGGTGGAACAATACTCCGCGTCAAGACCGCAAGTGCGGCTACTGTGAAGCCAACCAAATTGGCGATGAATTTCACTATGTTTTAGAATGTAGTGCATTGACACATGTAAGAAAAAAATTGTTTAGTAATTATTATCTTAAAAACCCAAACACGTTAAAATTTAGAACACTTATGTCATCTTCAAACCATGTAATTCTTATGAAAATGTGTACTTTAAATAGTAAAATATTTGATTTGGTCGGTCATCCTACGTAACAACTATATAAAATTATTGTTTAATTTTTTTTTCCTCTGTTTATCTTTTTTAAATCCTGCTTTTCTTATACTTTTGTATATAATTCTTCTGCACCTCATGTAACATTATATGTTTTGAGTGAAATAAATGAATAAATAAATGAACTTGGAAGTCGTAATTTCATTCAAAGCTCAATTATCATTTAATATGATGCTTAATCATATTGAATGGATTATAATTGTTGTAAAGGTAGATATTTATCAATGATACTCACAAATATGAGTTATGAGTTGTTAGAAACCTCTAAAGTCTGACGGATAAAATCGACGTCCAACTTGGGTAAGGATACAGGTAACAACTGAACTTAGTTTACAATGGATTATATTTATGTGTTGTTATTATGGAATCCCGAACCCGATGGTAAAATACACTACATTCCTCCCCATCATATTTAAAAGGGCTGGCGTGTAAAACTTTAAAACATAAACATGTATTATTTCTAATAAATTACTAAGTAACACACTATTAGACAGCTGTTAACAATCAGACAATCCGACTGTAAATACAGCACTCCAAAAGTGTCCTAGTGTGATGTTTAAATATATATGTAGTGATTTTCATATACGCAAAGATTAAATAAAAACAGATAATACTGTTATCAAGAGGCATAAAATATGGGAATATTAAAAAACAATACATGTATTTAAAAGTATTGAACATTGATGTTCAGTCCTAAAATATATTTCTTTATGTTAAAACACCACATTGGTTTGATTATCTAAATTAAAAGCTATCAAGTATTTTGTCGTTTTTCATACCTTTTCATTATGGTTTTGTGAATTGTTGTTACCCAATAATAAACTACATGGAGTTCCAAGATCTATCTTAATAAAACCAGACAATGATATCAGAGTATCCGACATCATTCATAAATATTGTGTCAAGGTTGTATTCTTGAAGTTTAGAAACATGTTATATTTGCATCTTTGTTGTTTTAAATTTTTATCAAACTGGACAACATCCTTCATCCTATCTCATACTGGTACGTGGTTTTATTTAATTCTAATATTTAAATCTGGTATGTGATTGTGGCCTTGGTTCACTGAGTCGAGCTAGCGAATGGCCTATTTCCTCAGCTCGTGAGAGTTTAAATTTCCTTGTGACTTTGATGGTGATTGTGGGGATGATCTGCTTTGTGATGGTGATCTAGATCTGGAAAATGTATTGTTTTGAGCAGTTTCTCACAAAATGCCTTATCTCCCAACACTTGAAACATTCACTCTCTCTTTTGGAACTATTAGATCTTGACCTATTGTTATCTGCGCTTGGTAGTATTTCATCTTTATCTTCAAATGTGACTCTTCTGACATCTTCCCTTGGTCCCATGATCAATAATTGGTTAGTGATTGCGCTATTCATGTGTTGAACTGCTTCGTCAAGTGTTTTAGGATCTTTATCAAATGTAACTATTGCAGCTCTTTTCTCCATACAACCCCTTAAGAATGCATCATTGGTAATGGTGCTTCTAAAAAACTCTGGACTGTCTGGGTCAGCCTCGGTGAATATTTCTTCTATCTTTTCCGCAAATTCTTCAAGAGTTTCGTGTGCCTTCTGTTTGATCTCCTGAAGTTGATGTCTCATGATATGACGTTGATCACTCTTGTTTAGTCCTTTCTCTTTCTGCTCTACAAATCTGCCTAATTGATCATCCAACTCTCTAGCATATATTATTTCTTTAGGATCATTCTCTCTCCTTTCACCCATATCATGCACATTATCCACAAATGTATCTCTCTTTTCTCTGCTTTTGTTCAAGAGTGATATTTCTTCCTCTTTCTCATTTAATGTCTGTTCTCTTTGTTTCATTTCATGTTCTAAATCTCTAATAATATTTTCTCTTTCTCTAATCATTCTCTTCTCTTCAACAAGATCTCTCTGCAACCTTTCAATCTTTTTCAATAAATATTCGTTCATGCTAGACTCTTCAGTGTTTAACTCTTCCAGTGCTGCTTTGCTTACCTCAATAGGAGTAGCCATGACCTTGATCTTTTACTCCTGTGTATACACCTACCTAGTATTGATCCTGATATATGTATGAACTAAATTATCAGACAATCCGACGAAATAGTCAAGTTGTAGTTGATCTAAAAAAAACTTGTAGGTTTTTACTAGAAAAAAAATACGAAAAAAAATAGAAAAAAAATCAAAATAAACAAGAAAAGCAATACAGTTCTTTCAAAAATTATACCAACACTTAAAAAAAATTATCTTCCCAGATCGAAATTGGAAGACAGAAGAAAAAAATCAATTATGGCACCAAAAGGCACGAACTATTGTGCTGGGTATTTAATCTGAAAAATAATCAGACATATACAAACACTTCTGACACCATTGTTGTAAAGGTATTTATTTAACAATGATGCTCACAAATATGAGTTTTGAGTTGTTAGAAACCTCTAAAGTCTGACGGATAAAACCGACGTCCAACTTCAACTTGGGTAAGGTACAGGTAACAACTGAACTCAGTTTGCAATGGATTATATTTATGGGTTGTTATTTATGGAATCTCGAACCCGATGGTAAAATCCACTACATTTACTAATTATTAATTACTAATTATCTACTAAATGTGGGTCAATAACAAACTTATTTTCATAGTTAGAATTAATTGTTTTCACACTTTCGTTTTTTCTTCCTTGCACTTCCGGCAGCTCATATCTGGGTCACCTATTTGTAAAAAATACGATAAATAATCGTGTAAATGTCAAACAATTCCACACACGGATAGAATATTTATTTCTGTATTATAATAACCTATCTAGAATTTTTTAAAACCTTAATTCGTTTTTCTCCAATAATATTCCAAAATATTATTCGATACTGGCAAATATTCGTTATACCGGTAAACGACTGTATTATCCGAACACTCATACTTCCGCTTGAAATTTTACAGGAACTGAACAAATCTCGGGGAAGTCTCGTGAACTTTTATTCAAGCACCTCTGGATTTATTACATACTTAGCAACGATAAAGAAAACGTTCCGAACACGTTCGCGGGGGTGAATGTTATAACTGCCTTTCGCAAGGCAAACGTGCGTCTGTTACACGATAATCGTAAGACGGAAGTACGGTTCCTACGGGCTTCGCACGTTGCGAGTGGCAACACGTCTCCAAATTAAATTGTACGTGAGACCAACGACTGGCACGTAACACGTTTGTCTTAAGTTGCACTCTCAGTCACTTCAACACGATTTTTAACGCTACGATCAGCCACGGGAGCCACGACTGGCAAAACCCGTAGCACACGCACGATCACCAAGCACGTACGGCCAGTTGTGACTGAAGCTTTAGATGGTGCATCTGGACTACTTTAGGGATACTTAAGGACCTAACAGACTCTGAGCAGTAAACTGAGGTTATTTTTTTTTTGAGCAGGATAAATGTTTGGAGCAGATGCATGCCATAGGTCATAGACAATTTCAATTTTCTGAAATAATTGCATGATTAATTTGATGGATTTTTTTGCAAATTTTGTTCAATAATTTTAGTAACAGAAATAAATTTAAATTTATCAATCATACCATTTGCCTTTTAATATAGTGATATTATAATTTTATGAAAATATTGATAAAATCAACACTTCAAATTTTGGAGTTTTTTAATCTAAATTTAAACAGAATGTCATAGCACATGAAAAATTAGTACTCAATGGAATTTTCTTACAAATTTCATATATCAACCTTTATATCAACATGTGCTTTATATCATATAAAACATTCATGCCAACTTTATTGGCTTTTAACGGAGATGCTACAGTAGGAATCACCCCACCCTCTTTTCTGGAATTATGACTTTTTGTGACAGTTTCTTTTTTAAAACATAAGTAATATTAACAATAACAGAATAATAATGAGAATATATCTATGATTATATTGACCACTTATGATTTTGTAAATTGTAAATTTTTTAAAATAAAAAACGTTAAAATTTTCCCCACTTATGTACTTTAATTATATATATATACACTGGTGATGCTACTGATCAGAATATGTCAGCCTACTAAAAAAGGAACTGAAAAATTGGGTTTTTTAGGGCACAAATAAAAATGGAGATCGATGTCTTCTTTAACACTGATATCTATAGCTTATATGAACGTGATTTAAACAACTTAATTGACTTCCACAATGTTGTTGTTGTTTCAGTATACCGGTAAAAGTTCTTTTTCAAACTGATTTTTCCATCTGCTAATTCGTTTTGAACATAAATAAACAGCTTCTAGCGTGTGTCACATTCATTTTAGGTCTAAATCTGGAATTTTATTGTCAACATTCAAAATGTAAACTAAAACATGACCTGAGCTTTGTTTACATATCAAAGAATTGTGAGCTCTGTATCTCGCTAACGAGGCCGAGTCTAATCATTTCTACCTTAGATATTTTGATAAAATTTCTTGCATATAGTTTTATTACTATATCAATTATTTTAAGATAAAAAAATAATTTATTTACCACCCCGATTGCCTAGGCGGTGGCCTCGAAAATTAACAATTTTTTACTATGAGACATTTGTTGAAAAAGCGCTAAATTTTCGCTTTTCCCCCATTTTTTTGTATTTCTGCCCAAGGAATTTCTTTTCTTTCAAATATATGAAAACTATTGTAAAAAGTCACCAAATGGTGAATTTAAAAAAAAAATGTTTACCTCGTGGTTTGGTCCAGGGATAATGATATCAAAGTTGATTTTTTCTCAAAAATTGACATATTGTGGTAATTAATTATATTGGCCTTTAAAATCATTTTTAACGAAATGACACTTTTAAAATGCTGATATGTTTCTCTATGCTATGTCAAGCTACGAATAAATGAGCTAATCATACTTTTTTCTTTGGCCTTATGCATAAGTTAAAATACCGGGAAACGATGACGCGTTGGCGCCATTTTAGCATTTTACCCCATCAAATTAATAAAAAACATAATTTATCAACTAATAAACGTTACATATAATGTTAATTCTGTATAGAAACACAATACAAATGAAAGTTATAATTATGCACCTACGGCTGCATGAAAATAAAAAGATGCGCAAAATCATGCGCAATCGAACTGTACCCGGCCTCGTCAACTCGACGACTGACACTCAAATTTTGGTTGACTATTAGAAAAGCCTTACTCCAGCATTGTAAACTAAAACAGACAAATAAATTTTGACCAAAATCGTGACCATGCCCCTTTAATCTTGATTATCTAGATGCTAGGGTAGGTGAAAGATTTTTGTGTAGTCGAAAGCAGGTTTGGATGTCGGACGAAATGCTTCTCCTAACCAACTGTGACTCATGGCCCGTGAAACAATGGATAATATGAAACATAACGATAGCGTCAGATAAATTATCAAAGATGCTAAGAAAAGCCTGATCCTGCCTAACTCAAATTTGCTAGGTGGATGTGACTGTTCATATATCACATGATTCCTATGGTATTGCATTATGGGTTGTATAACAATAGACTGATGTGCTATAGAATTTTATCATATCATATTGTATCATATAATACAATATATGATATGAATCAAAATTGAGGCAAATAATCTGATATTGTTTTTATTAATTTTTACTGTAAACAGGGTTATTTTCGCCCATGTTATTTTCGCCCTTCTACACTTGCAAACGATTTCGCCCCGTCTTAACTTCGCCCAGACACACTTGTGTATGAAAGAGATAACTTGGGACATTGGAATTTGCCCAGTCTTAAATTCACCCGCTGACAACGAAAGGGGCGAAAATAAAACGTGGGCGAAAATTTCCCTGTATACAGTATTATATGATACGATATTGAATATTGTATAATAAGATAGCATTATATATTGTATCATATAAAACAATATTCCATTAAATATAATACAATATCATTTTATCATATGAAACAACAAAGTTTGCATCATGTAATACAAAACCATATTGTATTTTTTGTTTCATATGTGCTGATTGTTTTTAAATCAAAATATGATACAATATTCCATAAAATAAATTTTAATTAGATTGATAAGATATTTTACATAATTTGATGAAAAATAATCCAATAAATCATATTGTATGAAAAAAATGACACTACATTTTTCTTGTATCAAATCATGATATACAGGTGATGCCTGGTCTCGATTTGCTATGTAATCTTTGATTTCCTAAGTTTTACATGATTTACACCATGCAAACCCACCTTGTATAGTCATTTAAACATTGATTTATTTCCTGCGATGCAGTTTTTTTTTGGCCATGTGCCATGGAATCATTGAAAAATGAAAATAAAAAGGAAATCTGTAGTTTTATCACAGAGACACTAAAAAAATGAAAATATAAATTTATAAAAACTTTCTAATGAAAAGTTTAGATACCACAATTTGTGTAATCATCATTGAATCAAGATCTCTACACTAAAAGTTGCATAAATGAAACTGGAAAGAAATGCAATGTAGGTTTCCCAATACAAGTATCCACAACAAATTCGTATATGGATATATATATAATGAAGTTGAATTTGCATATAAATATGATATTTTGTAGGGGAAAATCATATAATGAGAATAATCCGAACATTATTTTCTCATTCAATCACCTAGTCGTTAAAAAATACGATTGATTCTACAGAATCATTTTTTTCCTTTATTTGGTCAAAGGCATCTTTGAGCACCGTACAAAGAACCAATTTCTGTGTCGACTTTTGTTTGTCTTCTTCACTGGCCGTTTCATCTTTGAATTCAAATTTACCAGCAGATAACACAGCAACTACTTCTAGTTTTCGAACTCTTGCATTTGGACTCTCTCTAAACACTATGGATCCTGAATCTCCGGGTTTTCCGAATTCCTCGCCGTTCATTCATTTAACCGCGATGACACCTTGTATGTTTTTAATTATCTCAGAGCATACTATTTCCCCTTGCGTCCATTTTGAGAATGCCCCCAATTTATGTACAATTTCCCCTCTGATGTCTAATTTATCTTTTAAACAAAGAATATCAGCGTTTGTGGGATCACCTGTGTGATTTAGAAGTTTCTTTACGGAGAAGTATTCCTCCATTTCACTATCGATCTCAACGATCGCAAAATCACTTTGAATCATTTGATCATTTGAGACATAACGACATTTCCCCAGTGGTATCCGTTCGTCTTCTTCAGTTTCAATGTAAACATAACTGTCTTTTAAACAAACGTGTCTACATGACAGCGCAACTGTCTTTTCATTGTTTAAAAGAGCAAGAGATCCTAAGGTTCCATATTTGTCGTTGGCATTTGACGAATCACCTCCCTGCTGGTGCGACTTCGGTAACTGATATAACTTTTCCCCCTGAGCTTGAAGATTCCCATTAAATAACTCTACTCGTTCCTGCTGCTTTAAAGTCTCTTGACTGATGACAACGATCTCACAAAAGTTAGCTGACGTTATTGTGCTCAGTGCTTCGTTTACTTCGTTGAATTTCTCATCACTCACAACAACACGAAACTTCTCGAAATAGAAACCATATCGGACTATCTCCTCTTCAAATCTAAAAAGAAACAAAAAGCAAACTGTAAAACTGTTCCACTAAATGTATTCAATAATCAGAAATAATTCAGAAACGTATTATTATTTGTCGCAAACATGTCTTTCATAATCAAAATGTCTCATTGCTTTTGAAAAAATGTAATTCTTTTCGAAAACATGTCACCACTGTTCAAAAACACGTCATTTAAATTCGTCAACCATGTTAGTTACATTTATGGGATTTAGTCAAAAACTTGTGATTCATATTTGGTAATCTTGTTATTCATATTCAAAAACACGTAAACATGTGCATTGTCTTGTAACTTCTGTGGGATATCTTGTTGACCGTAAAATAATCTCGTACTCGGTCACCGTCTACATGAATGTGAAACAATTTTACTTATCTGATGACAATATTACAATTTCTTGTTAGATTGTACTATAATCTAAACAACAACATAAGTTGTGTACCAAATGACGTTTGGATATGGGTTTGACGTGGAAGAGGAATAATAATTTTTTATTTATTTTATTTTTGAAAACTTTTAAAACATTCTCGTCTGCATGAGGAAAAGACATGGATATACATGTATTGACAAGTACAACTACACCATCAACGTAATGCCATAACTGAAACGACAATTTCTCAGAAACGTTATATATACGCTGGAATCGTAAGTCAATTGGTCGGAGGTACCCACAAAATACAAGAATACGCGTCTATGAATTCTGATGATTTCATTACCTTACATTATGATATGAATACCATGCAATTGTAACAATAAACAGTTCATGCTATGGTTCTTTCGTTAAGAGACAGAGAAAGGTTTACCTTTCCAAAACATTTTTGATGTTTTGTGGAATATCATAAGATTTGTGCTTATTTTTTCCAAGTTCTGGAAAGTCAGAGTATTTTTCTATTCGTTTCAGCACAGTTTGAACATCTGCCAATACACAAGTTGACCATTTTTTTTCATCTTGTAAAATCTCGATCAATGGTAACTCCAAGGCAGATGTAAGATGGCTCCACACTGGATCCGGATCGGGTGGAATAATAGATGACTTAGAAACCAGGACTTTTGTCGTTAACCTGTCTATTTTCGCCGCATCGTTGTTTGATGAAATAATGATGCACCAAATGCAGTTCATCATTTGCCTCTGTTAAAAAGGGATAATGAAATTAGTGTTTTTATTTACAATATTCCAATGCTATTAGTTTTAATATGTTAGCATTGCTTATAAGAGTTTTTAGCTCAACTCTGCTGAAAGCTCGTAAGCTTTTCTGATCATTTTTTGTCCGGCGTCGGTCTGTCTGTCCGTCCGTCTGTAAACTTTTTACATTTTTGACTACTTCTTCAGAACCACTTGACCAATTTCAACCAAACTTGGCACAAATCATTATTGGGTGAAGGTTATTTTAGTTTTGTTTAAATAACGGACTACGATTTCTTTCAAGGATAAATAATTCACAATTATTGAAAAATTGTTGATATTTGTCAAAAATCTATTTTAAAAAACGGTTGGGCCAGAAAAGCTCAAACTTGTGTGAAAGCATCTTCAGGTAGTGAAGATTCAAATTTGTTCAAATCATGATCCCTGGGGTAGAGTTGGGCCACAACGGGATGGGTCGGACCTTTACATAAAAAATATAAAGAAAGTTCTTAAAAATTCTTCTTTTCAAAAACCTACAATCTACAAAAATCTACAATACCTAGGGTGCTTCCAAACAAGTTACAGCTTTTTTGGTTTTTGAGAAGAAATAATTAAGGTATCTCACTCCTCACGTTTTGATTTCATTGCGCACATAAACATTATATTTAAAATGAGTATGATTATATTTATATATTCAGCACAGGAAAATTCTTATTTCATAATTATACAACTTTCATAAAGAAAACCCATTTATATTCAACAAACAAAAAAGTTTTGGGAGGAACTATTTTTACGTACGGAAGAATTTTTAGACGAAAATGACAGAAATCAAACAATTTTACAAAATTTCAATTTACTTTTATTTTTATTATACTTTATTCATGACGCAATTTTTAAACAATTGATAGGTTTGAAACATATTCTATAGGTTCTGTGTAACATGTACAAAATTAAATCTTGAGATTGTGATAAACTTTAAGCATAATATGATGCAAATAAATAGAAAAAGTCTGAAATTTTTTAAGCCAAATTTTGCAAGAACTTTACCTTTGAAGACCTTTATCTAAAATTTAACATCACTGACCCCTATATTTTACTATAACAAAATAATACTGAATACATATCTAAGCAAACTGAATTAATTTTATAAAATTCTTGATATTGAAAAAGTTTTTATTTCAAATCAAATTGCAACTATCAAATAAATTGTCTATTTTAAGTGCAAAAAGGTCAAGAAAACATTTAAGCAGCTTTATACAAAATTTCTTCGTAATCTCTTTATTCAACCTGATTTTTGTGCATTATTAAAAAAAATTATGAAATAACTTTGCTTGATTAAAAATACTGGGAACAAATGACAATCGGGCTGAAATTGCATTTCAGGTGCAAAAAGGTCAAATTAAATGCACCGTAACTCAGAGGGATGAACACTGACCACCCTTTTTCTTTGTATTTTTTTTTGGGGGGGGGTATGTTTTGTCTACAGATTTCAATGATATACTTCTCAAGAAATTCTTGATACAACAACGTTGAGGAGTGAGATACCTTAAAAAGATTTTTCTCTATATATTCATATGTAAAAATTTGACACCCCCCCCCCCCCATTGTGTCCAAACTCATCCCCAAGTCATGATTTGAACAAACTTGAATCTAAAATACCTGAGGCGGCTTCTACACAATTTTCAGTTTACTGGCCAAAGAAATTTTTGAAGAGAAGATTAAAAAGGGTCTTTTCTCTATATACTCCAATGTAAAATTCACCCCTTACCTTCATTGTGGCTAACCCTACCTCCAGGGATCATGATTTGAAAAAAACTTTAATACACACTACCTGAGAAGGATTCCACTCAAGTTTAAGCTTTTCTGGCTAAATGGTGTTTGGAAAAAAATATTCTCTATATATTCCTAAGTAAAATTTTGATTCACCCCCATTGTGGCCTCACCCTACCCCCTGGGATCATGATTTGACCAAACTTGAATCTACACTGCCTGAGAAGGGTTCAACCCAAGTTTTAGCTTTTCTGGCTAAATGATTTTTAAGAAGAAGATTTTTAAAATATACAAACAAATTTTCAATAATTCTTAATTATCTTCCTTTGAAAGAAGACATGGCCATCCATTTTAAGAAACATGAATCTTCTTCAACCATTGGTGCTTTGTATTAAGTTTCGTTGAAATTAGCACAGTCGTTCTGGAGAAGTCGAAAATGTAAGTCTACAGACAGATAGACGGTCAGACGGACGCCGGATAAAAAGTGATCAGAAAAGTTCGCGTGAGCTTTCAGCTCAGGTGAGCTAAAAACTACATACTTTATCATAAATGTCGATTTTCCATGATTTTCTCTCGAACATATAACCCTCTTTATCCAATATAGGCGATATATTGATTACAAGTTATTGTAATATAAGCAAACATTTGATAAAGTTAAATGTTTCAAGAAAGTTTATACATATTATTTAAAACCATCAAAAAGGATTTTTAAAAAAAAACAAATTTATTAAACATTTTGAGGAAATTTTTATCGTTGTTGGCATGTTAAATATTCGGGGGTCTTTTAGGACTTCCATTTTAATGATTTAATTGTGCAAACAAAAGTCGCTAAAAAATCTGAATGTACACATTATAAACAATCTCTGATCACATCCTACAAGCTAATTGAAAGTATATGTACATGTAACAACTGAAGTTCTTATTCGGTTTATAAAATTGAAAAAAAAAACCCTGATGCGTTAAAACATGGCTTTTCCTTAAATACCGCATGATTTGATAACAAAATGAATGTTTTCACCTCAATAGAATCGAAAGTTCCCTCTTCATCGTCAATGGTATCAATGAAGACAACCAAAATGAAATTCCGCCAGATATTATCTGTGAATATTAGATACAGCATTAAAAAAATTAAAGGCATTATGGACATCATCTTTATAACATACATGTAATATATTAAACCCATAATTACCATTTCCGACTGAGTCTTCTAATACCAATGGTTGTAAGAGATTCCTGTTGACGTCTGTTTCTCTTCCATAAACTAAAATAGTACTTTCGGATAAGTTTGATAAGTCATAAGTGATGATGTTATCATCTATCTGATGAGCGCGATCAACTATCTTCTCGATCAGTTTCAGATGATATTCATATCGTGGAAACATCATTCTTTTGTAGATCGCCCTGTAACTTTTCACGGAATTGTCTGAATGCACTGAAATACAAAAAGGATCTTGTTTATTTGTGTGTGTGTGTGTGTGTGTGTGTGTGTGTGTGTGTGTGTGTGTGAGAGAGAGAGAGAGGGAGAGAGAGAGAGCTATTGAAGTCTTACATTTACCTTTTTTTGCAAGATTATTTTGAAATTCTTCACTGCTATCAGAATGATACTTTGCTCTGTTTGGACGACGAAACTGAGACAATATTTTAATAATAAAAGGATAGCCCTCACATTCTTCGGCGACTGCAAGGGCGAAATCTACAGATGCATTTTTCCCAGCAGCTAACTGAAGTTCACTAAAAATTTCTTTTATCCACATGAGGTAGTCAATTTTTTCTGTTACATCAATAACTTCTTCCTTTATTTTCTCGATTTCATTTTGTAAGCATTCAGTTTGACTCCTTACTTTTGGTGCTATTTGGAGGAAGCCTGCTTTATTTTGCAACGAATATGATCCATCTATAAAATCACACAAATTTTTATGAATGTGTTTCATCTTTTGTAATTGCTCCTTCGTTTTTTCATAGCCGTCTTTTTTTTATCTTTGCTTTATTTTGAAACCCTGATTTAACTTCATCA
>WFKH01006014.1:18794043-18804636 GCA_016163765.1 Magallana hongkongensis | reverse complement strand
TTTATATTATGTTTTTCAAAATATCAAAACAGTTTGGTTAATGGCTCTTCTAATCTCTTACAGTTCTTTTCAAGTCAATCATGCATAAAATTAGCCCATTCTAAATGATTCACTGCCTCTGCATCTAACCCTCTCCCCTTCAGCAATTTTTTAATCCGACCCTATTAACTGTCTTTAGTTACTTCGGCAGAAAATGTGATAAAGATAAAACTAAAATGACGAATTATATTTTTATGAAGTATACACATAACAAAACCTCTAAGTGTTCATTCTATTAAATTGAATATCTAACATGAAATTGTTATTTTTTTGAGCGTGTTAATATAAATGGCAACTTTTGCGATTGAATTTAGTCTTTTGTAACAGTTTTAAAAGTAAAACACTTAAAATGGGTAGAATGACCATTGAAAAAAAACCCAGAGGCGTTTAAATGTAGGTGCCTGGATTGTTCCTACGACAGGTTGTACTCGCTTTAAATCTGCTGTTCATTTCGTCCTGGGCATTGTTTAAAATATTAAGCAATCCGAATAAAAACTTATTCTAACTCAATTTATCTCTTCTATAAGTGTATTGTCATTTCCATCGGTAACCTAAAAATACCTAAAAAGAAATTTAACCAAACAGGAAGCGTTTATGATATCCAGCAAAGGTCAAGGTGTCGGGTCGCAACCAGAGGTCAAGATCGCTACATCGGTCTTAACCACTTGAGTGTTAGATGGAAATCAGTCACCCTAACGGCAAGACAAACAAATATGTTTATTTCATATAGTAAAAACATTATATTGGGTGAACACTTAGAAATTTGGTTCAGTGTATAGTTAGTATTTAAATATGTTAATTTTATCGATTATGCATACGATTATAATTCGTCATGATATTTACACTTTTAAAGCAAATCATTAATCAAACGTTTCGTCGTTTATAGATTTACCTTATTCTACACTTCTTGCAGGTTAAAGACATTTGACTCTTTTTTAATTCCTCTCATATTCTCCATATGATCCATCCCCAAAATTACGTGCTTGTTGGTTTTTTGTGGGGTTATTTTTTATCTCGATATAAATTGAACTGCATGTGGTTTTTAAAAAGACTCGTGTAAAAAGTTCTATTCATGAAAAAAGACAATAGATATAAGAGGTCATCTAAAAAGGTCAAGTTTTCTTATCGGTTGATCAGTACATGGTATAATTTACTCAACAACTGTAAAGGATCACTTCTATATAACAAAAGAATTGATCCATAGGGTCGGTATTGGTTTATCGATTTCCGTTCCGCTTCTTGATTTTAGGCCATACACAGTAAACTCTTAGGTTCTAGTTCTCATAATGTATAGTGATTGAAAAAAAGTTTCACAGTCGTTGTCCGAGCAGTATGAGTTATGGACGCTTTTTTTTACTTTATTTTCTTTAAACTTTATTTTCAGTTTAATTTCTATAATACGATAGATGTACTTTATATGCGTTTATTTACAACCAGGGACATATTAGCAACTATCGAAAGTCTCGCGTGACGCGATTTCAAAGGTCGTTTTATGCATCAATTTTCTTTTATTCTATTGAAAACATTAACACAATGTCCTTCAAAAAATAAGGAATGTGTTATTTTACTTCATTCCCGTTTAGGATCATAATTACGATGATTAAATTCTCACATATGCCGTGTCTACAATGACGTTAAAATCGGGTATTTATTTTCCTTATATCTCATTTAGTTTTGAACATGATAATTCAAAATTTATGAAACAGATCCGTATCAACAAGAAGAACACATTCATTTGCTTTAATCAGAAGCAATGTTTTTACAAGATTTTTTTTATTTGAACTTATTTATTTCACAACGATTGGCAAGCAAGTTCTTATATTAATGTCTCTCGTTGTTATGTATGTTTTACGCGATGTGGTCCTTAATGTGGGAGGATAACGCAAAATTTGCGAATTTTTTCAGAACGTGTCACCAATGCACACGTTCTTTGCAAAGAACGAACTGCATCTACTTTGCAGTACTTCTCCCACAATTGTACCATCTCCTGTAGATGTTCTGGAAAGGCAAACGCAACAGTTTTTGCTCGGCATGATTTTTTTACGTGGCACCTGTATCGAGTAACACAGAGTGAATGATTCCTGTCCTCAAACAAAGCGTGCTGACACTAAGGTATAGTTACGGTTGATTGCTTTCAGTTCAGTACATACTTTTTCATAAATGTCTACAATTTGAAGAGCAAACGTGCATTAAAGGAAGAAAATCGGAGTAAAATACAAAATACACAATCCTGTATAAATAAAAAAGGTGTTTACACAAACCGATAATTTAAAAAAAAAAAAAAAAGAAAAATCATACCAACAGGTGGAATCGAACCAGGTTACAAAAAAAATCCTTTAGATATGCGGTAAGTGACAGCGGTGAAACCATCTGAGCTAATTAACCCTTACATGTGTAACACGTATATGTAAACCACTATAATAAAAATAAGTTTTATAATTTTTTGTAGGTTTTTTGCAAATTTCGAGATCAGGGCAGGGGTGCCCTATAAAAATTCTATCTTAATTCATTCCTTTGATCAAAACCTATCAAAATATCTTAGGTTTTTTTTTTTGGGGGGGGGGGGGGCAGGCCTGCCCTGATGGATTTCTAGGCCAAAATTCATGCAGAAATAGACCGTTTTACTGCAAAAATAATATTTTAGCCAACTTTGAAGGTTAATTTAAGAATTACAAGCGCAATATGCTAGGTTCTAAATAAAAATTCGAAAAATTTAGAAATATATACAGTAGAAAATATCAAATGAAGTTTGATTTTTAAAAGTGACTTTTCTGGGAAATCGATCTCCCCTATAGATCAGTTCTTTTGTTATATACAAGTGATCCTCTATATGCAAAACTATTGAGGTAACTTTGTATATACAGTCTTCAATCCGTTGATTGTTGGGTGGTTTTTTTTTTTTTTGGGGGGGGGGGGGTTGGCATTTGGAAAATTTTGGTTGTAATACTTTACTTACTCTAATATAGCTGAATAAAATTTTCTCGACACAGTTTCTCTAAAGCGCTGTACAGTAAAATATAAAATATTGTAAACAATTAAATAACAAGGAATGCTGTGAAAATAAAACTGTCTAAGTTACATTGTTATGCAAAAACGATGCTCAAACACGAAAAAATGATAATAGTCAAATTTTCTGGACGACCCGTCGTTCATTTTTAAGGACAAAGTAATATTTACTAAATACTAGCTCTACTACTTTCAGACCAACTTTTTAAAAAAATCTACAGCATGTTGAGGAGTAAACATACACGAGTTTCCTGGTTGTGGTAGGGACAGTGCGGATAATCACTCGTATGTAATGAGTAAAAGTGTAATCTTCGTGCCTATATTAAATCATTTGGTTAATTATAAAACAAAAATACACATTCTCTCTGCAAAGCAATAAAAAGGGAACTATTCTTGTATAAGAGGACCGATTCAAATAATGTTAACTGCAGTGAAAAACATATACATGTAAATGTCTTTTTCATACACAGAGCACGATGGATGTTAGGAAACTCTGCACGGAGAGATAAAACGAGAAAAGGAGACAAAACTAGGTACATGTGTAGTAAAATGTGCATTTTTTGCAATATAAAACCACATTTTAATAAACTGTAACCTAGGTCACCTAAAGAAACAGACGAAAAACAGAAAGGACAAGATATTTTTAATTGGCCTGGTAGGCATAAAGTTATCAGCAGCTCTGTTCTAGTATAAGTACAGGGCAGGAGAATGTATTCAATAAGGTGATGTGTGATATCAATGTTGATGAAAGTATATCATAATCAAAAGTTAATCACCGTTTTAAAATTTTCAAATTGCATTATACTAGTATTTCACAATACATTTAAATGCATTTAAAAAAAAAATCTTTAACATGAAAAATGGTAAAAGTTCCAGTGAGTTTTTAATTTTCGACTTGCAGATCAGTAGCTAATAACTTATTGTACGCTGAAGACATCAGGTCTACGAAAAATATATATAAAGTTAATGTTAGTTTTGTTGTTTATTTCAAAAGAAAGTACGTAATAGCATGAAAGTGTTACATATCTCCTTTAGACAGCAGTGTAAATGACACAGTCCATGAGTTGGAGCAGAAAGTTTAACAAAATTCGTGTTTGATGAGAGATCACATCTATCTTCACCAAATTGCGGAGGATACAGAGCCGGCATATTACTTTCTAAAGAGTTGATTTAACTGGTGTTTTCTATTTAAAAGCTTTCTTTGTGCATTGAGGCTATATGTGGGTAGAAGATCGTTTACAAGGATAATAATGTCCGTCAATGGATCCAAGAATATGGTGATTTAAGAATTGGTGAAGGAGAGGGACAATTTCGTACGATCTTCGAAAATTAAGAACAAAATGTAAAACGAAAAGACCAGATGTAAATTTTTTCCACGTGGAAATGTGATGATCAAAATTCATTGAGTACAAAAAGTTTCATGCACACAAAACTTTGTCCACCAAAGAATACGTAATAACATTTGATATACATGTATCTGTCAAGTCGAGGAACAAGATTGTAATAAGCCCTCTACATGACAGTGTTACTTGGACGCCTGCAAACATAGGTGTAAAGAATGTGCAGCTGGAAAAACAGTGTTCAAGACGTCAAAGTCAGTCAACACTTTTAATAGACGTAGAGGACAATCCTTTATTATTATTTGTTGCACATGCAATTTGGTCTCGTCCATATAAGTTTCCAAGCAAATTGCACATTTATACAATTTCTTTGCACCTTCAGATGATTAAATATGCAACGATAACATTCATGAACACAGTATTTTTCAAATCAATTTACCTGAAAATCATCAAATGTTGATGAAATATTTCCAATTCAAAACTTGCGATTTTTCTTAAATTCTGTAAATGATTATTGTACATTTTGACTAAGCCTATAAACTTGAAACAGGTGTAGCACATTTAGCTTACGACATCGCAAACAAAATAGCCCTTTTACAAACAGCAACCACTTTCAATATTTCATGATATTAATACTGATTTGAGCTTTTAAAACCCCTAAAGGGGCATGGTCACGATTTTGGTTAAATTCTATTTTTCTGTTTTTATTATTTACAATGCTTTAGGAATGCATTTCTAATGATCAAATGAAATTTGAGAGTCAGTCGTTAAGTTATAAGCAAGATACAGAGCTCACAATTCTTTGTCATGTAAACAAGGCTCGTGCCCTGTTTTTGTTTACATAGGTTCAATATACCAGTAAAAAATCTTTTTCAAGCTGATTTGTCTATCCTTTTATTCATTTTAAGCATAAATAAACAGTTCCTAACGTTGAACACATTCATTTTAGGTCTAACATTGGAATTTTCACTTCAACATTCAAAATGTAAACAAAAGCTTTGTTTACATAGCAAAGAATTGTAAGCTCTGTAACTCGCTTATAACTCAATGAATGACAATCAAATTTTGGTTGCCTATTAAAAATGCCTTACTGAAGCACTGTAAACATTAAAATCGGAAAAATAATTTTTACCCAAAATCGTGACCATGTCCCTTTAAACACACAAAATAAAACCCCTTAAAACACAAAATAAATTCTGGAACGGATTATGTTCTACCGAAAATGTAATTAATAGAAGTCATGTAAGTTAAATGTGGCCATCATATTGAAAATTGATAACATATTTCAATCAAAGCAAAATGTTTTTGATATTGTTACATTACCTTCTGATTTAAATATATTCGTACACATTCAGATAAGATACCCAAAACAGAGCACATAAACACACAAAAGAGGTGTAAACGTTTACTTTTTTTAACAAACAACTAAGCTACAAAAGCATAATGAAGAAAACAACAACTAAATGTAGGATATCTTAAAGCTACGCGACCACATGATCTATAATACTATTATATTAGGTTTTACTTAATCGTGTTTTCTTGCACGGTCTCCATGAAGAGAAGTTTTTAAAATTGTCATTACATTTTAACTTATATTCTTAATTTTCTCCTCTTAAAAGAGGAACAAATTTGAATTTCTTTTTCCCCATGGTGCTCTGATCCAATTTTGGTAGAGATGATTCTTGTAGGTCTTGCGAAGAGAATGATATTGTGAATAGTTAATCACGCCAACAACAGATTTCTGTCAAATTTCGATCACAAGCCAGTGACTCGGGTGAGCTAAAAGGAATATAACGAAACTAAATATAATGAATTGTTTTAGTTTGATCGTTAAGTATTTTCAGAGAAATATTCATAGTCAGATGTCTTTCAAAACACATGGTATGATATAATATATAACATCAAAAGGAATAATAAGATTTTTTTTACTTCTGATATATTGAACAACAATATTTTTCTGATAATGCATTTTTATATCATCTATGTGAGAATATAATTTTCATATTATATCAATTCAAAGTTATAATGAGCTGTAGGATGATATGATACAAGCAAAACTTGTATGTCGTGTTATAACTATAAGGGGTGCTTATACCTATAACTTCAATTTCACTATTAATTTCCTTAGTTTTTTTTTCAATTCAAATTTTTCCTTGGTTCCAAAAAAAAGTTGGGATGGGGCAACTCCGCGATAATTCAAGTTTTATAAGTAAATTTAAGAAAAAAAAAATCTGCGAGACAAAGGGGTAGGGGATCGGGCTCACCCCACCACCGGCTCCCCTTGATACTACGTGCCTTAGTGTACTTATAATTGATTTCTACTAAAGATAATTGCATATTGATTTTGTACATGATTTTTTTTACAGTTTCGTTAGATAAATATAAAGTATGGTTTCATGAAATAAATTTGAGTACAAATCGTATTATCGTACAACTTTTTCATTGCTTTATATTTACATCTACAGAGTATGATTCCCTCTATTTCTTACGGAAACTTATAGTTAATTCATAGCTCTATAGAACAGCTGTAGAAACTGACAGGACTAAAATCTACACGCCCCGTTTATCGATTGGTTGAAACCTACAGAGACTTAAAAAAAAATCACGGACCGCTGTACGAAATAATCATGATGATGTCAGATTCAAATCCCCATAGGAGACGATTTGGCTGTTTCTTTTAGCTAACGTACTGATGTACATTAACAGCAGTTTAGTGAATTTTACTTACTTTTTACAATCAATTTATTAATTTGTTAAAAGAAAGATGTAAATATATATAAATATATATAAACACTAAAATGCTTTCTTTGATGATTCGTGCGGGTTATGAAGGTAGCGATCATTGCAGAAAAAATTACATAACCCACTAACGCGGGTTGTGTATTTTTTTGCAATGTCGCCACCTTCATATCCCGCATGAATCACTAAATAAAGCATTTAATTGTTTAAATAAACGAGGAAGTAAAGTGCCGATAATATACATCTTGATTTGATTTTTCGCGGGAAAACTGCGCTTTACTGTTCGGAATACCCTCTTGTCTTATTAATAAAAGATCACGACTGCGTCATTGTTTGCGCCATTTTCTAGTAGTGAGCGACTAACACTTGTCAAAATCAGTTGACCCGTCATTGTATGTGAGGACACTTAACTGTGACAATGCCGGAGAAAGGTGGAGATACTTATAAAACCTTCAAACAGAGGAAAAGTTTCGGTAAGCCGATTTCTTTTTAAAGCAATCACTTGTTGCTCTTCTATATATATAAAAAAAAGGCTTACTATCTCTGTCATCTTTCATCATTCTCGATGATTTATACTCTTAGCCTATGTACAACATTGTCATCTGATAAATTTGTCGAAATATAAAATGAATTAATCTTTGACAATTCTTATGTCGAGAAATATGATTGAAACCCAACTTTTTAGTCGACATATGTGCATCGATTCAAATCTGGGCATGACATTTTTTTGTCTGTATATACGCACTTCTTGACGTTATTGTACACAGACATTGACATATATGGCTCCGATACGGCTGGTATGAACTTTATACATTAAATTACATATTCACGATGGACAATATATGCCCATACTGGCACACGTTTTAATTATTTCCTTTAAGAAACTCTTAAGCACATGTCTAGATGTGTAGAGACTAATTTAAGTGAAATTTTGCATAATTATATGTAATTTTTAATTAATAATTATAGTGCTTTGTAATTGTATGCATATATATGTATGTATGGACAAAAGATGTAAAGACGTGCCAGTTTTTTTCCTACCAAATTGTAAAACATGTACTATAGGGTATATTCCTTATCTAAAGAAATTTCAGCTGATCTCCCAATCTGTCACAATATACAATGCACACTGAGCATCCAACATTGAATAAATGTCTTAAAATGAAAATTCCATTCTCTTTACCTACAAAGTGTAAGCCTATAATTACTATGGACAAGTAGATTGTTGACCTTGACGCAAAATAATTATGACTCGTGAGCGACTCGTTCTGGACCAGACCACCTGGTGCAAGGTCATACATACATGCAATGGCCTGCCTGTACTGGTATAGGGCGATATTGATGTTACTTTTTATCTAGCTGATTATATCGTGTGCAAATAGATTTAATATTGCATTAACATTGATATGATAAAATTTGTATGTTCATGTATAATCATAAAACTCTAGTTGAACACAGTTAGTACATATACTACATATATAAAATTCAATTTCTTCTAGCTGGCTTCTTAAAGATGTTCTTTTGAACTCGTCCAGGAAAAATGTTATTTGAATCTGAAAATGTTCTCCCACTTTATAATACAAAATTTAGTACATTAATTTTTTTTTTGCAGGACTAGTACTTTCCAGTTTATCATGCATAAATTCATCATTTTTATTTTTAACTGAGGGAATGGTTTAGATATATTGTGCCAAGAAATTGAATGATGAATTAAAATCCAGACAGTGTTAGGTCATTGACATTCTCTTGTATGTGTTTAACATTTAATATGCTATGACACATATAGTCTAGAGCAGTAGACTTTCAGTTATTGGTCCATTTCTGGCAGGTCATCTACCCCTAATGACTTAGAGATGCAAAAATTAGGGTACCTTGAATAATTTCATCATTGCATACATATTTTGTTTAATATTATGTATCTTTATGTTCACTTGGCAATCTGTCAGACTCAGTACACAACTCTCCATAAGCCTGGAGAGATCCCAAACCTGCTGTTTTCATATTTTTTGTACATTAATAGTTATGTAATGGTTAACAATGAACTGAAATAAGTGTCTTGTCTTTGTCATTATGAAATTGAGCCTTAAAAATGTTCTTTTTTGTATTCATAGTAAGTTACTCAGAGAAACAACGTAATGGTATTTGTGCCTACTTGTATATACGTTTATTACATACAATTCCCCTGTTCACTATACATTCGTAATAGTAGTTCATTGGTTAAATATATTATGGTCGAAGATATCGCTGAAGAACCACATTGCAAAAAGTTTTCTTCTTTTTTTATTAAAAAAGTTGAATTGCAGGTTAATTTCATTTCTGATAAAGCATTCCTTAATTCTCCCTGTTTATCTGAACTTGCTCCATATTTAATTAGTGTGAGTGTTCATTAGAAATAAGAATGTATATTGCTGTACCTCGCTGTGTATTCTGAATTTTCAATGCTAGCTGCTGAAGGGCTTTCTCTCTTATTGATTCTATTGAATAAAAGTTGAACAGCTGTTTGCAGTTAGGTGGGTTTATGTTTAGTGTCCTTTAGTGTTATAGCCCTTAAAATCAATCTACATTCTCTTTTTTTTTTATATTTAATAATGAAGGACATATCCTGTTCAGTAAATGTGATAAGGATAGGACAAATAAATTTAATAGTTGATCACAGTCAAAATAAATTTGATAGTTGATCACAGTCAAAAAGACATGGTAATGTGACAATGTGTGCATTCATATATCATATAATAAGCTAAATCTGTGCTGCTGTGCATTATGTGATAATCTTAAGCATATATGTTTGATAATTCATATGGCGTTTAATTGATTATTCCTTCAGCGGTGAGGAAAGAAGAGGTAGTGGGCATCAGATCAAAGTTTCCTACAAAAGTACCGGTATGTTGTTTTCTCTTTCTTGTATTATTTCATCAGCATCCAAAGTCTATGCACAATTGTTTTTTATCATTCAGATCTATAATAAAATACTTTTGAAACATTTTCATCATTTCATGAAAACGATCAAAGGTTTCAAACATAAAAGTTCACAGAATGAATAAAGTAGGTGGTACCATGGTACTGAGTGATATACTAGAATCTGATGGGGATGATATAGTATTATAGGATATGTAGTACCATCTTTTTTTTTTTAAGAGGGACAGCATTGTCTAAATGGAAATATAGTAGTCAAAATAAGATAAAGTTTTTAATGGGAGGGGTACCAGAGGCCTAACTAAGCTAGGGTAAAATCTAGCTGTGGGATTGTATATAGTCAGCTAGAGCTTAGGATATCAGTCAAAATGTGTTCATATGATGATAAAAGCTGTCTGATAAAGATGTCTGATGGTGAGGATATACATGAAAGCCAATAAGGAAGTCCTTAAAACAGGAGTTTTATCATGTTCCTTACACCAAGATTCTTTTTATTCTGTAATTTATATAAAAAAAATAACCAAGAGAGCTTTCTTCTACATATATCTTACGTGTA
>WFKH01006014.1:18769000-18787066 GCA_016163765.1 Magallana hongkongensis | reverse complement strand
TACTTCCGGTGAGATATCTCAAATATCGCAAGCTTCTTTAAACCAAATTTTGTACCCGCCTGATCTCAGAAACTATAAGTGATCAAGACACGAAACTTTCATGAATGATAGTCAATTGATAGACGATGTGTTTTACGTTTTTCATTTTGTCAACCGTCACTTCCGGTCCTCACTGGAAGGGTTCAAACAAATCACGTTGTTTATAAGTTTAACATTTTTCTTGAACAGTTTTAGTTAGCATGATAAACAATAATGTTTGATAGGCAAATGCTCGAGAAATACTAACTTTAGTTTCATTGATCAGTTCCTGTCATCCGTTTCCTGTCCCGAGACAATAAACGTTGTATCCACGATGTCTCAAATACGGTGCAAATACTAGAGCAACCAAACTTTGTGGGATGATATACTTATGTATGTAGATATGTTTAACATGTTTTGCTTGAATCAACGTAACTTTCGGTTGTCAAAGAAAATACTTTAAAAAAGGGGTTTTTTCTTCATTTTCTATGTTTAACATGGTAAGTTCTGAGAGTTTTCTTCAAAGTAAATATTATATGGAATGTATTTTCTACTTGGCAGAAGCATTGTTTTTTAACAGATTGATACACGTTTATAAGAACGGAAGACCTTTTTGTTGCTATAGCAACAAGAGTCTAGTTTCTTCTTATTTTTTTTTCTCCTTTTTTGTCGGCAGAATTTCTCAGAGATGGCTGGATAGATTTTCCTGAAATTTTCAGAGATGATAGAGAATGATAATATCTCGAGGCGTTTTTTTCATTTTTTCAAAAATCATTTCCGGTCGTCCGTTTCCTGTCCCGCGTCAAAAAAACCTTGTTCCCTCGAGATCTCAGAATCGGCTAATACTTGAACGTCCAGACTTTGTGGGATAATAGACCTATATTTGTAGATGTGTTTAAACTATTTTGTTTTGTTCGTCGTAACTTCCGGTCGTCACCGGAAGTACTTAAAAATTATTATATTTATGTATTTAACTTATTTTACATAGAATGAATCTGATAGTATAAATCCCTACTTGTGTCATCTATGCGATGTTAATTAAACAAGAATATTCTACTTCCGGTGAGATATCTCAATTATCTCAGGTAACTTTTTTAAAACAAATTTTGTTCCCATGAGATCTCTAAAACTATAAGTGATAAAGATACGAAACTTTTATGCATGATAGACATTTAAATGAAGATGTGTTTAACCGGTTTTATTTTGTCAACCGTCACTTCCGGTCCTAACCGGAAGGGTTCAAACAAATCAAGTTGTTTATAAGTTTAACTGTTTTTCTTTGACAGTTTCAGTTAATTTGATGAACAATAATGTGCCATAGGAAAATATTTAAAAAAATAACTGACTTTTTTTTCATTGAGCACTTCCGTTTGTCCGTTTCCTGTCCCGAAACAAAAAACCTTGTTTTAATTAGATCACAAAAACGAACAGGACTTGAACAACCAAACTTTGTTGAATGATAGACCTATGTATGTACATGTTTTACAACTATTTTGTTTTATCCGGCATAACTTCCGGTCGTCACAGGAAGTACTCCAAACTTTGATTTTTTAAAACTTTCTTATTGTTAGCATAGAAATAACTTGTCATTAATAGATACAATTGGTCATCTACACATGGTTAAATAAATATAAAAATTCAACTTCCGGTGAGATATCTCAATTATCTCAGGTAGCTTTCTTTTATACAAATTTTGTACCCGTGAGATCTCAGAAACTGTAAGAGATCAAGATACAAAACTAACAATGATGATAGACATTTGATTGAAGATGTGTTTAAAGGGTTTTATTTTCTCTTCCGTCACTTCCGGTTCTCTCCGGAAGCGTACAAGCAAATGAAGTTTTTAATAACTTTATACTTTTTTCTTTGATTATTTTATTCACTCAATAAACTGTTATGTTTTGTAAGTAAATGAACTAAAAACAATTAATTTTAATTTCTTTAATCACTTCTGTTTGTCCGTTTCCGGTCCCGAGACAAAAAATCTTTTCTCAACGAGATCTCATTACTGACAAAAACATGAACATCCAAACTTTAAGAAAAGTCAGACAATGTATGAAGATATGTTTACCATGTTCTGTTTGTTCCAGCGTAACTTCCGGTCGTCAGAGCAAGTACTCAAAAATGACTATTTATCTTTTTTGTTTTGTTTTACATAGAAATAATTACTGGAAAATTCCATCACAGTATCTTTTATATCCTTTTTCTTTTTATTAATGAAATGCATTTCTTTTACAGACTAATACATGAGGAACGGAAGACCTTTTTGTTGCTATAGCAACAAGAGTCTAGTTATTATTATTTTTTTCCCCGTTTTTCTCAGAGATGACTGAAAATATTTTCTTGAAATTTTCAGGAATGAAAGAAAATGATAATACCTCGAGAGATTTTTTAATTTTTCTCAAAGTCATTTCCGGTCGTCCGTTTCCTGTCCCTAGACAAAAAAGCTTGTCACCTCGAGATCTCATAAACGACAAGGACTTTTACATTTAAACTTTGTAGGATGATAGACCTATATGTGTAGATGTGTTTAAACTATTTTGTTTTGTTCGTCGTAACTTCCGGTCGTCACCGGAAGGAAACAAAAAACAGTCATTTTTTAACTTTTTTGTTTTGAATTTTTTTTATGTTATTATTCGATAGAGACACATAAATAACTTCAGAATATGAAATCCGTTTTAAAATCGATCCACGCGTTCTCGAGATTTTAAGCTTCAAAGTCTTGAAGCGAGAGTCCGCGTAGCTCAGTCGTTAGAGTGGTGGTCTTGTGCCTAGGCGACCTGGGTTCAGCCCCCGAGTGTCGAACGTTTTTTCTTTCTTAATTGTGGTTTGTTTTACGATTTTATCTTGAAAATGATGGTTTAAAATGTTTTCTGTTTAAATTTTATCATAAATTTAAATAAAATCGGAGGTTTTTTTTTACAGTACAAATATAGAGCCCGGTAAGAAATAACGTTAATTTCCTTCTTTGTGACAGTCTTTTTTTTCATCAGCAGCTATCTAAATTCAGACTCTCGTAGCATTGCCGGCATCAAAGTCATGCCGCCGAAGCACCCCTGTAATACGACCGCATTGGACTCGCCGGGTCGCTTTGTCGGCATCAAAGAAATACCGCAATCTCACTGACTGTGTGCACACAACAATTAGTGACTGCGGGTAGGAAATAACCGTTTTCCTGTGCTAACAATATGCTTATGTTTCAATTATTATACATGAATTAAAACTGAGGGTTGTTTAATGTTTCTTCACATAAACAAAAAAGATCTACTTCCGGCGATATATATCAAATATCTCAAGTAGTTTATCTTATTAAGCAGATCTTAGAAACTGTAAGTGATGAAAGCACACAATTTACATAGATGATAAATATTTGAAAGAAGTTTGGTGGTTTTTTTGTTTTTTGTTTTGTTTAACACAATAATACATTTATATGAGAACGGAAGACCTTTTTGTTGCTATAGCAACAAGTTTCTAGTTCTTATTCTTTTTGTAAAGCAAACCGTAAGTTACAATCAAAACTTAAAGGTGGCTGAACACACCCATATTTTATCTTATATCAGGATCGGTTAAATTTTGAAAATTAGCAATATTTGTAAAAAAATTCTCAATTTGATTTTAACTCCTTTTAAAGATTATGATTGATGAACATTTTTAGATACGTTGAGATGCAATATTAACTTAATTTAGTTCAGCGAAATTGCTCTCAAGACTTACTATTTTAAAATCATCCACTCTGCATAACAATGGATTCGGCAAATCTTCTCCCAGTTCATATGTCACCAATTCTAAAAAAGTTATTTGTAAAAAGTCTCTTTGTAATCCAAACGTTTTCACTAATAATTTGTTTATGATGTGATCAGGCATTGAAAAAGGTCCATGATGTGCTATATCGCCCAAATAAGCAAAGATGTAAAACTGACCTTACGATATTAAATGTAATCCAATACACCCTGAACACTCACAACCTAAATCGCTATAGTATCACTTGCTACTTAGTTATTCAGAAAAGTTTGGAAAACTACTTTTCTTTATTTCTCTTTCACCACTCCTTGGCAGGGGACTGTATCCTTCTTTGCTTTTACTCAATGCTTTGTGCCAAGTTCAGTATTTGGCTTTGAGATTCTGGAGAATAATTTCTAAGTGTGTGTGTGTGTAAGGGATTTATCCATCAAGCACCATCAATCATTATTAATATGTTACATCTTCATTATGTGTGCATAGTTCTTAATATTATGCGTGACAATATGTTTTCAACATGATGATCGAAATCTTTGGCATAACTGTTCATTTAAGAAATAAACAGCAATTTAAAAAGTTCACCGGGATATGAAGTTGGTTGTTCACGTGATGAAATCCTGTGAAGCCCGAAGGGCTTCTCAGTAGATTTGATCACGTACCAACCAACTTCATATCACAGTGAACTTTTTAACATTGCTGTTTATTACTTATATTTACGTTTGAGAGAGACAAATTGTTCAGAACTGTTAAAATACCCGAGAATTTATGTTTACAATAATCCAAGCGACAAGCGATAAGCGCGTGCTATGATCATTGTGACGTCACGAAAACGTTCATACAGAATTGAACGTTTTCGCTATTCTATAGGTTCATATAAGTAAACATATTTGCAAATGTAAATATTTCATGTTGATACTTCTTCATTTTATGCTGATCAATGAATTGTCATTATATGTCATTATATGATGGTACATTGATATCATATGTCATCTTAAAGTTTACCATTATGTGATCTACCTTGATATTTTATTTTGATGGCATATGCTGATAATTTTTTTAACCGATATATCCTAAATCCTAAGTAAGACAGGGACTTTTCTTCAACCTTGGACCAATCTTGCATAAAGATTGTATCAACAGTGTGACAGAGTTACTGAATTGGGTTAAAACTTTATCACTATACAATAGTCTAGAATCTTTTCTTTATTTTACAGATAAGGATAATTTTTTTGCATAGAATAAGATATACATAGTTTTATTAGGATTTAAGAGACTTTCTTGAAATGAGCAGAGCCTCGTAGAAAACCCTGCTATAACCGCTAACCAATATGGATTTTAAAACAGGTTTTGAATGGTCATCACATACATCTACTACACTGTCTTGAACTATCAAATTGAATGTATCAGTGTCAAAATGGAGGAGGTTCAATATTTGTATGAAAATAGATTAGTACTTGTAAAAATTATTTTCTGTTCATAAAACTTTTGCTTGAGCACACATGTAATCAGCAGGTTATCAGGGGTATGCAGATTAGTGCATGAATCTAGCGACGATATAAATGCAATGTGTTTAATTATAACTTAAAGGATCTTATGAAAAACAATTCCAAAAGAAGGACAAAAACCCACTAATGCAAAGTATGATGGTGAAATATTTTTAAAAAAGATCCGGGGATAATCCCAGTTTCTATAAGAAATTGACACATCTTTCAGTCCCAGACTGTCCTTCTACGACATTGTCTCTTACACTTATTATTCTGTTCACTATTAAGTTTTAGAATTTAGATTAACAATTTACATATTAAAAGAGATCTGTGAAGTTATATTTTGATGCTAGTGTCGTGAACAAATTAGATTAGTTTTCAATTATATAGTGTATTTAATGCTGAGGTATAGATGTTTCGAGAGAAGGGTTTATCCTGTGCAAACATAGGAAAATGGGTAATAAAGAAAACGGTGTTACGTGTATACTACTTTATGCGCTTTTGTCGACCTTTGTATGTGTAAACTTTTGAGAAATACTATTATTTCTGATATTCCGCTGCATAAAGCCTTATAACAACACATTTCCGGCCTTATACTGCTGGTTTGATTCAGTTTTGTTCCTGGTATCAGAAAAGAATGATTTCGGCAGTACAGTTGTATGGCTTTTTCAAATTTTGTACATAAAAAATTCCTCAGCCAGAGCGCTTATTTATATTTAGGTTATGTCTAGCAGTACTAAAATATCAGCTTATTAGCATATACAGACAAAATATCTGATTAGGTACCAGTACATAATATCAACGTGATACCAAATAAGAAAAAAGTACCAGCATAAAGTGCCAAAGTATAATCAGATATGAAGAGGTAACAACATAAATAGATAAAATTTATATATCAGCATATGTACAACACGAAGTATCAGCATATACAGAAAAAGTATCATCATATAATAAAGAAGGATTCGAATGTAATGACGAAGCATCAACATTTAAAGAACAGTTCTCAGTACAAATCAAAGAGGTATCAACATTTATAGACAAGGTTTGAGCAAATCATGACGTATAATCAATGCATGGGTGTTTTACACATAATGTTGTTGAGGCGTTTCATAACCTTGCATGACAAAGGTCTAGTTCATGAGCTTAGTATATCTTACTTAATTTTATCAATCAAATTGTTAAATCAATCATCATTAAACAAAATAAATACATGCTGTCAACGTACCTGGCTTTGCATCGATAACACTTAGTAGAGCTAATATACCAAGAGATGCGTACATATTTAAGATATTCTAAAGAATTCCACTGAACCCTGCTTCAGTTCTACGTGTTCTGCTTGTAAATAATGATTTATATCATAACCCTGTACCTCGCTCTGCCTTACACACAGTATTACTTACTCGTTTAGATATATCGTTGATATTTATCGTATGCTGAAAATGCACTACTTTCATGCGAACATTGAAGAGGTTGCCCTTCACCTTCAACCATTTAGTACCAAATTGTACAGTTTCGATAGATCGAATATACATTAGTACCAAATTGTACAGTTTCGATAGATCGAATATACATTGTTATATAAAAAAAAATTATTATGAATTTGTTCAGAAATAAGGTTAGTTTATCCAATTTCATGATGCATACATTTAGTTATGTAATTGAACATTTGAGATGTTCAATATATAAAAGCTACAACCGTTGCCATATTGATAAGGTATTTTGTAAATTCTGCCTTACCATATTTCAAAGTATATGTTGTAGCAATTTATTGAAAATTTCATCAAAACTGAGAAAATAATAAAAAAAAAATTTCTATAATGAACATTTCTTACAGTTAAATTACAAATGCTTATTATTGATCATTAATCAAATAATTCAGCAAATTATATTTTGTATTGAAATTGAGAAATGTTTCCATAAATATTATATAGTTTCAAAAAGAATGAGAAAGTTTTGAATTGAAAATTTTGCGAGTTGATCATTACAAGAAGTATAATAGATTTACGATTTTGACGTATGCTTTAATTTGTGACATGCAGCTTAGTGTTTTCCAAATTTGTCATTTAGGACAAGAAACATTTAGTTCTTTAGAATTTATCTTCACTTGGTACAAACAACACAAGAGACGTATTTGCCGTTTTCGTAAGGTGGACACGGAAGCGACCCACAGACTGCCTCCACGGGGTAAAACACGCGGCCATTGTAGTCTTGTTGTCTAGCGCCCTCTGTTGCATACTCTGGATTGCTATCCAATACACAAATATTCTGCTCCAGGGTGGTCGGAGTAGTGAGCGTCTGATGTAAAGAAGCCCTCGAACTGAATAGCCCAGTGGATAGGACAGAGAGTTTTTCCAGGGATCATCACAGAAGTGGATGCATAGACATCGTAACAAACAGCACAAGGTACATCGTCATTATAAGCTGCTTTTTTGTACGAAAATTCATACTCAGACCCGTATATTCGACCAAAATGATATTGGTTTGGCGCAACTGGTAGATCTAAGGGAGCGGAATCGGGGTTATGCGGCATGCACAATGTATTAATTCCATCTCCGTTATCATTGTAGTTTCTTCCTGCTGCAATGCCTAAAGTTTAAAGAATGCTTATCGTTACTCTTTCAAGAGTGCATGGCATGAAAATTACCGCATCCATTTAAACAAAATTGTGGTCACAAAAAATGGCACATGAATGGTATCTTTTTGAATGATTTTATGTAAGCTTATTTCTGTACCTTTGAATAAGGTGCACCTCTAATACTACAAATCATTTTGTGAAATACCTATGTGTTTATCATTACTATATTGACGTTACCCCACTAGATATGACGACGCGTTTCCACTTGAACTGAATTAGTATCCGGTTTTTTTTCTCTTGTTTTAAAACAAAAAGGTTGTTATCAAAATGAGGCAAATGTATTGATATAGTAATAGTAGTAAATTACAACTATTCCGAAAAATTTTCTTCGTTTTGCTCTTGACGGACTCCTTAAAATTCACTCTAACTTACCACTGTACAAAATAGTGGTTCCATTCACCTCTGGACAAGTCGCTCTACCCCAACGAGTATACACAGCTCCTTTTTATAAGAAACAAAATATGAATAAATTGGGGGGGGGGGTAGTGTTCTTAGTGTTTGAGCTTGATTCCAATCCCAGTCGTATATTTGTACAATTAAAAAATATTTTTAAATCAAAAATAAAATGGACAGGTTAATAAGTCTGAAATAACACTTGTACGATGAGCGGTGTACAAAAATAGTACCATATTTATGACCAGATTTTATAACGTTGTCGAGTTGACTCTTCAGGTCAGTGATTTGTACATCCATCGCCAGCATTTTTCTCTCCAAGTCTTCCATTCGAGAGAGGAGGACATTCGGATCAGTCAGCAAAAGTCGTTTAGGTGAAACCTTTTCGGATACACCTTCAACCTTCAATAGAAAAGGCAGAAGAAGGAAACTCCAATATAAGATCGACATATTTATGGTATAATGAGTGCACTGACATTCAACTTTCAGAGAATGACCATCTTATCTGTCAAACAATGGAAAACTAGTACATATTCTATTTACATCCACAAATCACGAATAACTAGTAATTATTCACTATTGTATATTGTAAGGTTAAATTATTGGCATTTGAAATTGCAAGAACAGAAATAATGCAGAATTCACACCAGAAAAAAAATTAGTTCCGAATATGATGTTCCTTATTTTTTATATTGCGACGTTAATATCGTCTTAGCTTTTATAATCTTGCGGCGACCTAAACATGCATATACTTCTATAATAGGAATACACGGAAAGGGTCTTAATTTTATATATTCTGTCAAATTTAATCAAAGAAACTAGCTCTGATCATTATTCGATATATTTGATACGAAAACAGTCTAAATACAAATTTTGGCTTTAGGCATCCACAACTACGCAATAAATGCACACACATCTATTTCAAAAATCAGCAATTTGTACATAATCCGTTTACACCTTGAGAATAAAACCAACAAAAAAGATTACATATTGGTTTAATTCTATATTTTTATGGCAATATCTTCTGAAAACCGACAAGGACAAGTTCCCAGAGGTTCTGTTCGTTCTCGACAATGTTGCTTCATCACATCAAAGAGTCACCCTGGTAACAACTGAGAGTCACGCGGAAACTGGCAATAAGATAATAACTGTTACTATTGCTGTCTGAAAACTGAGGTGTTCGCCACCGTGTCGATATAAGAAAGAGGCGGCACTGTTCCTCTTTCCCCTGAACTCCCCTGCTCTAAGGGGTCCCAAACAGGAAATCGTACAAATACGGGAACCACAAGAGGGAAATATATACGCGACGTGCTTAATTGTTTCCCGATATAAACTCAGTTGTTCATATCTTCTAGTTCTTAATCAAAAGTTTTTAAAAAGTAAAATGCATTACAGTATTTATTTGTCATGATGCGAGATGAGTAAAATTAGTTTGGAATAGCCACAACCACTAGGGGTTAGGCCTTTCAGTGGCACTTCAAGTCGGTGACATGGGAATTAGTATTACGTTTGTACTTTTTCAAATAAATTGTTATTATGCAGCTTGCTGTTGCATGTAATCTTAGTCACCCATGATCAATATTAAAATTAAGAACCAATTAAAATAAGAGGTATGTTGGTTGCGAAATCCTACATTTGCTTTTTGTAACTCAACAAAAGCAGTTGTGTAATGAGTGTCAAAGTACAATAATGTTTTGGTTTATTATCGTATAATTATACTAAGTACATTAATCCCTCAAGGCTCCAACATAAGAGAGTATATCCTAGATGTCCATAAAAATAGTTAAAATCCATCGTAACATTTATACACGCACTAATCTTGTATCTTGAATCGGACTTTGATCTATAATTGGTTTTTAGTGAAAAAAAATAAATGGATAGTATTAATATAGAAAATGCCGTTTGTTTTTCCACAGTATAAGTAAAATGTATATTCTTCCTTGATCTACTAAACTAAACAAAGGCAGGGATATTACTTTTAATTATGTATCTTATTCTTTAGACGCCAACTCTTGAACGTCTGACTTCAAAGGGTCATGGTTTCGCTTACAAATAGAAAAATTAGATCTTCCCGAAACAATTTTTGTTTTCAAATATTATTTATGTTATAAAAAAAACATATCACAAACTTTGTTAACAACTAATTGTAAACTCTGTATCTCGTCCCGTAAATTTGAAAAAATATTGCTTTAAAATTTTCAGCTTAAATCATGAACATGCTTATGATATAGCTTTTAGTGTGTATATTTGCTCTCACTATACAACTTTTGCGACAGGAAATGGTAACTTATTTAATTGACCTCTAATTGATAAATGAAACAGAACTTCTGTTGTCATTGACTTTTTAGGACAACAAGTATATATTCGAATATTTTTTATACTTTTCAAATGGTAAACCGTTTAATTTTACGGTCAGATCAGACAGGCAGTCGGGCTACAAATATATATATTATACGGAGAAGAAGGCATGTTATTGTTTTACAATGAATTATGTGAACCCGACATTGAATATTATGTACGTGTGACTACTGCACAGGAGCAAGTCTTTCAACAACCGCTCTGTATTACTAATCAAAGATGCCAACATCATTAATTAGTAATATAAAGCATTACAAGATGGAGCGCTTTTATAGATGAATTTCGTCTACAACGTGCTTTGGTTTAACATATATACATATGACCTTTTATAAGTACTCACTCTTCAATTCTTACCCATTTCCATATACTCCAAAACTTAATAAGGACACCGTCGCTATCAGCATATTACAGTAAGTTATGGCTTCACGCAGCCAATTAATTATTGGGAATCTGAATGGTGACACTTGTATTAATTTCCGTCGGGCTCGTATTACTCGTAATTTACCAACGCAACTACTGAGGCCTTGTGTATGACATTGATAAAGTGTAAATGTGTGTACGCAGCCAATATATAATTATTCTTTTTCGGTCAGTGAATTTTACTTTAGATTTGGTTGGACTTTTTAGCAAAAAATATTTAAAACGTAATCCAAATGTGAATTTACATGGAAAAGCTTCGAGCCTTTTTACAACTGATACACCTATAGTCTGTCCCAAGATATTTTTGCCGCATATTTTCTTAAATTATTCGATATTTATAAATACCTCTTGGTTCAGGCGATGTTCATTCAATAGTATGAAAAAATCCCAAGATTTCCCCTTTGAAACGCCCCCTCTAGATTTTCGGGTATCAATACACGGCTAAAAATAAAAAGTCTACGGGGATTTTCCATTGCTAAGGATATGAAGACGCCCGGATGATAACGTTGAAAAATTGCGCGAGGTGTCCCGAGTACTTCCGAATGCAGAAAAGATGTCAACATTCCCCATTATAAATCTCCGTAAGAAATCTGTTTTCGTTCCTGTGAATTTTTACGAGGGAAAAATGATAATGTGTGAATGAAGTTATCTTGGAAATTTTCCCTTTCATCGATTTCTATTGCACTTCTTTCACAGGTATGTGTATTTTTATTAAAAATCGTCCAAATGTGCAGCATAAATATCTTGGGACAGACTATACCAGTATTCAGCGTAGTCAGAGGAATTATTTTTTCAATACCTTTATTTTTTTTAAAAAATATTTAAATTTTTTTAATTTTTTTTTGTATTTTTCTGTGATTTTTTGTCATTAGTATTTTTTTTTGGGGGGGGGGGGTTGAATTTTTTTTAAAATATGAATATTTATCTATATATGCTATAAATAAGATTTACCATTTTAATGCGTTCTCCACTATGTTTATGATTGTTGATTTTGTACCGGAACTAAACAACTTTTATGTAGGGTGTAAGATGTTAAAAATATATTTTTTTCACTGGTAAATAGGGCTTCCTTATCATAAATCAGTCAAGATCTAAAAATTAGGACTGCTAGAAATATATTATATTTCTACATAATAAATTTTTATGCTAGACGTTTAATGACGATTGACGTTAAATTTATGCACGTGTTTTAATGATTGGCCGAACATAATAGAAATGGGTACAGGTAAACAGGCTACACTAATGTTTGTTGCCATGATAACACTTTGTTTTGAGACTATAAGGGAGTGCTGTGCAATATTCTAACATACGTAATTCTCGAATCATATATGGATTAGTGAAACATGAGCAGACAATTTTGTGTGAAAAAAAGAAAATATTATATTTTTAAAAAACCCAATCCTACAGCTCTTGAAACCAAAATGTTAAATTTTCTAAATATGTTTATATATTCATCATTTACACATACTATAGTCTGTCCCTAGTTATTGCTTCCATAACTTTTTTATGATTTTTAATAAAAATACACATACCTGTGAAAGATATACAGTTGAAATCGATAAAAGGGAAAATATCCAAGATATCTTAATTGACAAATTATCATTTTTCACTCATAAAAGTTCACAGGAACGAAAAAAAAATTCTTACGGAGATTTATAATGGGAAATGTTTACATCTTTTCTCCATTCGGAACTCACTCGGAATACCTGGCACAATTTTTCAACGTTATCATCCGGGCTATTTTATGGCTGATGCAATGCAAAATCCCCGTAGAATTTCTATTTTGGGATGTGTATTGAAACCTGAAGCGGTAGAGGGGGCGATTCAAAACGGATAATCTGGACATTTTTCATATTAGTGGATGAACGTAGTTTGAGTACAAAGGTATTTAAGATAATCGAAATATCAAGCGAAAAGTGATGGAAGCGAAAACTCGGGACAGAGTATAGTATACTATTAAACTTTTTAAAGAACACGACATGTGCCATTTTTATTAATATTGATACACACAAAAATGTATCTATTGATGAAGCAACAATACTTGAGGATACAAACTACAATCGTTTTATTAGTATAGATACCGAATCACAGAGTCCTCGGGCAATGTATGTAATGTTTTAACAAGCACATGTGCAGACAGGCTGTAGAAGGGTAAATCATCTAGATAAATGTTATTTTTAAATAGCTTATATCTTTCTGAGAATTCATATTTATATCACCTTTTAAATAATTATTTTGTTTTTTGTTGTCGATTTCCACATTTTTGCCGTAAAATGAGCAAAATCATAAATATATTAATTATTCAACAAAATAGTTGGAATCCCCACTTAGGAAGGGCGATTTTATCACGTGAGCTAGTTTTGCAATACATTTATAAGAACACCAGAGGAGTAGACACAATCAAAAACAGATTGTAACACGATCGAGACAAAATGCTTGGTAAAAGACTTCAGTTCTTTGTCTGCTTTATTGGAATCACTCTCAGTAAGTATATTGTTATAGTAATTTTAAGATATCGAGTAATTATAAGACCAAAGTTACATTATTGTAAATATTGTATTTGCTTTGTTTAGGTTTGTTTCACGAGATTGAATGCAGGAGGACCGAGTCAAGTGATGTTACGACAATTCACACTGAAGTAATGTGCGGAGAGACAAAAACATTGTTTTGCGACACAGAGGTTCGTTAAAAAATTTACCTTACTTTTTATTTTTAAAAATCTCTTTTATTTGAGTACGATGATCATTATTGCGTCAAATTCTAAAGCATCGTGTAAGAGGTACGTGAAATTAGCGTGGGTGAAATACGTTTAATTTAAAAAGACCTCAAACCGGAACACGATGTGCAATTTTACGAAGAAAAATAAACCCAGCTGTAACTTACAAGAGCTAGGAAAAGTTCTCTTAACAAAACTCATTGACTGCATGATTTTATTTTGGTCCACCATATTACAGTAGTTTTACCATCGCCGTATAACATTCAATATCGTGTAAAGTGAAATGTTTAAATTACTATCTGAAAAACCTTGATTAAAGACGTATAAAATGGAGGAGCATTCATGTACGTTTATTATTTGAGAAGCTCATAATATACACTTAAAAAAAAACCTTTACGTGTTTACCCTGATAAATGGAATATTTTGAAAATTACGTAATAAAATAATGTGAGATTTTCAACATTTCGTAACCGATATGACTTCTTATCAATAACAGACAAACAAACACATTGCAATCAATTACCCGTGTCGAAACCTCAAAATAAGAAATTGGTATTATTCTGCGCGTGCTTAATATGAATGGCAATTTTTTGCGATTTAAATTAGTCTTTAGTAATAGTTTCAAAAGTGAAACACTTAAAATGGGCAGAACAACTTTTGAGGAAAAAACCAGAGCTGTTGGAATGTAGGTGCCTAGAATATACATAAGACAGGTTGTACTCACTTTAAATCTGCTGTTAATTTCATCCTCGACATTGTTTTAAATATTAAGCATTCCGCATGAAACTTTATTTTAACATTTGTTTTCTTTTATAAGTGTATCGTCATTTCCATCGGCAACTTAAAAAAAAAATCCAAAAGCTTTAGGCGAAATTCAACCAAACTGGAAGTGTTTCTAGTATCCAGCAAAGGCCAAGGTCTCAAGTTGCAACCAGAAGTCAAAATCTAAACCATATGAAAGTTAGACGGAAATCAGTCACCCCAACGGCAAGAAAAACGAATGTGTTTATTTTATATTGTAAAAACATTATATTGATAAACACTTACTCCTAGTCCGACTATGTGCAAATCCTAAAAAATATGAATTGTTTCAGAATATATCAACTTATTGTATAATTCAGTGAATGCACCACACAATTATTACACATATGCAAATTTTTCTTCTAAGAAATATCACCAATGTACACTGAACAAAAGTTCTAAATGTTAAAATAACGTTTTATTTAGATTGCTTGATATTTGAAACAATGTCGAGGATTAAATATACATTCAACAGTTTTAAAGTGAGTACAAACTGTCATAAGAACAATACAGACACCTACTTTCAACGGCTTTGTTATGTGTATACCATGCAGCCTTTCAGATGGTATTTCATCGATTCGTTGACTAACCTTTATTCAATCCTCATGTTGCTGATCCTTTTATATAATGTCTTGTTTGAAAATGTTATATATTATATAATCATTTGACCCGTTGACCCATTAATTTGTTCAACTTTTTCTGCAGGATGGCCAAAAGGGGATGATCATGAAAAAAGGAACATTTGAACTAACTTCCGGCAAACTGGTGTTACAATCCGTCACCACGAAAGACGAAGGATTATACAAATGTTACCGTGATCCGAATTCATTGATTCTTCTGAAACAGTACAACGTAACAGTATCACGCGATTCAAAACACAGAAGTTGTGCATGAAAATTGTTATGTTGTCAGTTAAGATTTGCTGTTTTGGGACAACAAGTATGTACTTCTATGTAAACAACAAACACTATGCTTATTTGTTTTTGAGTGATTTTTTTTTTTGGTATTCTATGTTTAGTTGAGCCTTTGCAAAGAAATATTTGTATTCATATGTAACGTTTTATGTTATAAGTAAAAGTAACTTTTATTCATTCACGTGTTTGCTTCATAGTTTTTTTTTTCATAATCTGTGTTATGTTTACAAAAAGCCTTATGGGTTTTTACGCTGATACATCTCATTGAGCTATATACATCTCTTCAGACCAGTCAAATGCGTCTTGTTCCAAATGAATTCAATCATCCGTACTTCTTAACTGTTATTAAAAAAAAGAACCTTGAGATAATTTTACAAGTAATATGATTTTTGTACAAACATTTTAACAATCATTGCAATGAACTGAATTGATATGTAGCATCAAAAGAAATATCAAATCAGGCACATATCTGTCGACTCAATTATATGCATTAGTACTTTTGATCAAACTGTGATTTGATATTCAAAAACCAGAAGAGGTCATAGACACCAAAAGATTAGTCATTTAAAAACATAATAATGTATCAGAGGCAACTATGCTTGGAACTGAAGTTAACTACGGACGAAGAATATTGAGAACAGGGATGGATTGTTTAATTGTTTTCATTGTTGTCCACAAAACAAGAGGATCTCCGACAAGAATTAACGATTTACTTCACGGTCGCATATATTTCTTAAAATGTAATGCAGCACGTTTTGGTTAGGTTCCGATCATCATAAGTTCTGTCTTAACAATATGGTGATTTTACTCTCAAAAACACTGGCTTTTGGAATAAATCAGATGCTTTCAATCTTATTAATAGTCGACTGAGAAAATCTTAGTCGATGATCGAACGATTGTCGAGTACTTGGGTAATCGTTGACATCTCTAATTATGATGTGTTAGTGCCTCCTAGAGTCATCATACCATGAAGCCTCTTCCCCTAGTGTCAAAAATAATATATCATGAATATTGTTCAGATCTGCCCATTTTAACATACATTTCAATGGATCATACCCAGAACTGATTTATACTCAGGTGACCGATACAGCAAAGTACATTGAAGCGTTTAATAGGCGTTAACTCCAGAAAAGTTTCTACGTAATGTTTTGACTGAGTTGTGTCCAATCAGATCGTTGTAGGCGGAGTCATTACATCAGTGAAGAGTGCAGTAAAAATAGAAACCTCGCGATCGCAAATTAGCGGGTTTGATTCAGCGCGGACGTCTGAGAAAACATTGGATTGAAATTATTCTTTCCGATCAACCTGCAAGAATTGTTGTTTTTCCTGCGTGTTTTAGGATATTTACGTCAAATTTGATCAAACTTAGGTTGTCCCGGTTGATCTATATTTTAAAAATAGTTTCATCTCAATTATCAACAATGTGATGTTTCGTGTATTTAAAAGATGTACATTTATCTAAATGGCATATAAAACTTGCAGGAATCATATTCTTAAACCCCCCCCCCCTACTCTTCCCCACATTTGCATTTATTTTTCACACATACATTATATTTTGATTTCACCCTTTAAAGATATATTATTCAAACCAACAACAACTATTCTTAAAACTGTGTATTTGTTTCCTGTAATCTAGTTCACAATTCATCATTTATCTATATGTTGATGTATCCTGTGTGTTTGAAAAAATTTATTAAATCAGATTGTTGAATTTCCTTGATTGCGTAGACTATAGCAAGTTTTAAATTATTGGACACGATTTAACGGAATCTTTCCTGTGATAAAATGTTCTTTATTTTACCAAAACAATTTTCTACTGGGTTCAGATCTGGTGAATATGTCGGAAGAAACGTGTACTCCACGTTCTGCTGCCCAAAAAACTGAGTTAATACTCTCTCGGCACGATTCTGGTGAATGGCACAATTGTCAACGATGACCACATCGCCGGGAAAAAATACTGGTCGTCCGAAGTCGTCCTGAGATAATGACGCCTCGTGCCAAAAGTTAAGGTATGTATCTGTTTTGGAGGGACCATCAACGAAATTGAATTACAAAAAACAATCACACCCAACCAACAAATTTAAAGTCAAATTTCTGCCAGCAAGATTCCGGCCGATTTCAATGCATCGTTCCCCCTTTTTAGAGTGACCATAATTTCTGTCACCGCATGTGACCTTAAAACCAATTTCATCCATAAACTAAAGTTGTCTTGCCGTCTTTCTTTGACAAAAGTCTATTTATGCCTGGGTATACAGCATATTATATTGGGTAAATCTGGTACCTTTTGGGCGGCTCACACGTTTGTACGTATAGTTCAGTTCTTTCGAAAGGGTCCTATAGATGGTTTTCACAGAAATGTCCTCTACAAAACAAATAACAAATACAAAACACACAAAAAGATCCTAAGATATAAAAGAAGACTAATGAACAAATTTGTCAACATCTCTCCCCACCAAAACTCGCACCACCTGTCTTATATAAGACCGCGGAACATAAACTGGCAAGATTGGAAATATACAGTATTTATTATTATTAAAGTTGAGTGAAGTTATCGTTAAACACTGCATTGTATAATGTTCTGCGGGCTTA
>WFKH01006014.1:18730094-18748581 GCA_016163765.1 Magallana hongkongensis | reverse complement strand
TATGTATTTTTCCCTTCTTTGTTTGAAACAAGCTATTGATTTTACATAGTTATGTAGTAATTTATAATTCAATGGGAGTCATTTATTTAACTTTATTTTTTCTATCATTTTCTGTTTGCTTCTGATTCGAATCCCGTGGCTAAAGTATATTTTTAACCAGTGGAATTATAGATATTACTCCAAGATTAACATGATAGACAGTCTGTTTTGTTAATAAAGTCTCTTTTAGAGAAAATTTTTAACTGGTGTATTTTTTAATCTTATGCGAGTATCAAACAAGAGAAAATGTATTACTTTTAAATTGTGAAAATTAAATCAGCACACATCCCCCCCCCCCTCCAAAAAAAATATAAATTTAGTAGGCTTTTTTAAAACACTGAATATTATACGATTTTAACATGAAAACTACGCTACAACTGAAATGCAGTAGCAAATGTACATTTTTAAAACTAATTTAAATACATACACCATACTGCAGTATGCATTTAATGCGGTGAATGATGTACAAATGTAATGAGAGAGATATTTTTTATCTTAAAAATGATAAATATGTATTTCAAGCTGATGTAGTTTAATAAATCCGAGGTCAAACTTTGACGTAATAGGATATTGAAATCATATTTAAAAAATCAAAAAAGATTCCATCAACAGATTGCTGATCACATATTGTCCCTAGAAATACAAATTCTTCAAAGGTCCACTTAATTTTGAATATCCTATAATTTTAAGCCTAATAGGCTGAACTGAATGGAAATTTATTTAACCAAAAACAATGTTCTTTTATTGAGACATCGGAATTCAGGGCAGAATGCTTGGGATAAAAAATGTGTCAAGGGACTGTGCTACAAAATTCCAATGCAATGCTTCCAACAATTACAACGAGAAGAAGGTCCCAGTTTCAAAAGCCATCTTTCTGGACGTGAAATGTGAGTTAAAATTTAGTATTTCACTCTCTCCCGTATCAAACTCTGATAGCTCTGTAATTATTTCATTTCTTCTTTATTTTATGTTTACTCATAGCATCTTTTAATTCGATTTCTAACATTTTTTATTTCTTTTTTAAAGTTGTTCCGGATGTTAATATAAAAGTGAAAATCAACAACGGGAATTTCAGCGTTGAAACCTCTATACTTTCCAACAGACAGGACTTAATAGAATTAGTATGCGATGTGTTTGCAAATCCCTTGACAAAGATTACATGGTACCGAAATAAAATCAAAATAGGACACTATACAGTCGGAGAAATTGGCCCAGAAAAAAATGCTGAAGAGAGCGGTAATAATGTATATACTATTTCTAATATTCAAACAACCCCTACTGAACCAAGGTTTTGGGCCTTTCCATTAAGATTCCAGATGGATGGAGTCTTAAGCTTCATGTTTGCTAAATACCAGTGTGAAGTCGACACCGCGGCCGGAAGGGAGACTTTCATCAATTACATAGAGATAAAGCAGAAATAGACCGTTGTATGCCGATTTCATGTATTTAAACGTTTGATGTGATATGAATATCAGATAAATGTATTATCTTTCAGAAAATATTACAATCTGTAAGTAGGTCTCTTATGTAGCTAAAATTTAAGAATTCTTAGATTACAAAAGTATTATATCATTGCATCTAGATCGGTAAAATTGTCACAAAAAATGATAAAAATATGGTAAAAAGAAGATACATAAATGGATTGTTATTTTGTTTGTACTTGAATTGTACTCAATAGTTTTCTTTGGATAACATATCAAAACAAGAAGCTGTCTAAATAGGGATGCATCACGGTCTACTTGCTCCCTTGTGGCTAAAATACGGCTGAAAAACGATATTGTTTGAATGAACGAAAAAATACTTTCACCGGGAGTACTTCTTAAATTCTTAATAACATATATTCACAACAATGTTAAACATTATATTTGATGCATTTCTGTGACGTTAAATGTACTTCGTTGTCACGTGACGTGCGTATACTAACATTGCAAATTATCTAATCTAATTAAATCGCATCGGCGCAGGTGATTAATAACATTTAATCATAAATACTTCTAATAAAAATCTTTTGTTATGTCATGTACTTTGTCGTTCGTGCTTGGGCTTGAAAAAGACATTTCGTTTATTAAAGATATTGTTAAAACATTTTGCAAAATCATCAAAATAAAGCACAATTTTACTAACTAAAAGCAATTTACATAAAAGTGGCGTAAATCTGTTGGTTTCCCAAGCATGATTCACATTGGTACTTATTTTCTCTTCCAATTTTGCGTAAAATATCCTTAAATTGTATTGATCTTTCACCTGCGCCAAGCTGCTTTTTACATGCAAAAATTTCTTCATTCAGTTGTTTACACGTAGCAGGGAGAGTCTCCAAACCACTAATAAATAAATAGTCTTTTACTTCAAGCGAAGCTTTAAATCTGTCGGTTATCTGATTCTGATTATTAATTTGAATATTTTCTATAGTTTAGCATTAACGGCAGCATCTATGAAAAGGAAAAAAGCAGTTTAATTACTCTGTCAATATAATTCACTTTTAAAGCAGTCCGAGTATCGCACTACGTCATAATACGGATTTTACAATATTGGTTCGACTTTTACATAGCGTTTTAGATATCCGGTATTGATTTTGCTCTACATCGCTGTTGTAAACAATGGCAATAATAAGCAATTAGAACGGGAATGTATGTATTGTATGAGAGATAGAAATGATTAATGTTGAGAAACTCGATTTTGTTAAAGTAAAATGAAAAACAAAATTTCAGATTAACCAGGATCTCAGGTATGCTTATATCTTCTCTGTTTTGATGCTCCCGCCCCGAATTTTTCTTTTTTCTTTTACTAAAACCGGTTTAAATTTAGAGGCAGAAGCTATTTCGTATTTAATTCATCGTAAATTAATTAATGTTTTAATTTATTGTTGACAGACCTATGCAGAAAACAGCAGCAAAATGTGATTTTTACGGAATTTTCTTCAAGGTCTACGTAGTTTAGAGCTTATAGCGTTAAAAGTAATCCGTCAACATATGATTTATTTCAGCAAATTTTTTGTCTTACATGTCATTCTATCGAATAAACACCATGAATTTAGGTTTGAATCCATAAAATTGTAAAAATTGACCAAACAAGATACAAGCATCGCATTTTTTTTGTACTCTATTTTGATACATCAGGCTCATAAAGCTCACAACAATTCGCGCAAGAATTTTGATGTGATATGGTTTATATAAATGTTTACACTCTATTTTCTTTATCCAGTTCTAATTTCCCCAAAATTGGTTATTATTTTTAGGATAAACAGACGTCTGGGAAATTTCATCATTGTCAATAATTTTTGCAAGGGGGTACACATGTCTTAGAGGTAATAACAAAAAAACTAGCATGTAAACATATATATTTTCTTATGTATATGTATTGCTAGAATGTATATCTATCATTTAAAGCTAAGCTTTCCATGATTGAGCCTATTTAGTGCCGAGTATAGGACTACCTTAACGTTACGATACATTCCCTGAGATCTATCGAATGGAATGCAGATCGTGACGTCAAAGTTGATTATGACGTCATATTGTATGAAGTACAGACAAGTGACTTTCTACATATCGCTGTGGGAAGCCTTAGCATACCCGCGTGGTAGTTGTAGTAAAATGGAAGAACCATATCATATCACAACAGGTTTAGAAACTAACAGTCAATGAATGAATAAAATCAGTTCCTGAATTCCACACCATTTGCATTTTGTTTCTCATTACACCCGAGTAATCGGTCAAACCGTAGGTAGCGCAAAATTGATGTCTGTTCATAAATATAATTAACTCTTCAAATGTAGATTTTTTTAGTTACCTTTAGACATTCATTTCGTGTATGTCTAAGCTTCAGGATTGAAACAAAAAGCCCAGGACACTCTCTGTTAAACACAACATACATTTATTACTTTTTAATTTTCAATTTTGAATACACTTCATTCAACGCTAATTTGCACGAAATGTTTTTGATAAAAAGGTAAGTTTTTTTAATATTTAAAAGAGGTTGGCAGTAAAATAAAAAAGTAACACCCAGTGAAATACATTAGAAGACAACAGATTCTGCAGTTAAATGAACATAGCATATAGAGGTCCAACTAGACCTGCACTTACTTCGTTTAGTTTAAACTGCCCTCAGAAAAAGTACTAGCTTTGTTGCAGTATTTTTGATATATTTCTGAAAGTAAAATGCGTTAACTTTTTATATAAGGTAAGAATAATATACATTTTCATTTTTATTCCAAATTTTGTTAATCTACAAAGTACAGACGACACATGAGAGAAGCTCAGTATCTTTATATGGTGGACAGGGGAGGGAACCGCACTTTGCCTCTACGCTGTAGAACAATCGACCATCATTGTTGTGCTGTCGTGCTCCCTCGGTCAAGTATTCAGGATTGTTATCCATACATAGGAATTCTGTTGACGTGTGGCCTTGATAGTGAGCCCCAGAGGTTAGGAATCCATCATATTCCTTTGTCCAGTACTGCGGACATGACACTTTAGCTGGAATCATGAAAGAAGATGACGCATGCGCTGTCATACAAACGGCGCATGGAACATCGTCGTTATCTCCAACACCTTTAAAGCTGAACTCGTATTCAGACCCGAAAATACGACCAGAATAGCTAAATATTGGGAGACTTGTCGGAGCTGGGTCAGGGTTATGAGGCAGGCAAAGTGTGTTGATTCCGCCATTGGTGTCTGTAAAATGTCTTCCTCCAACAATCCCTAAATTACAATAAAATATTCAATTCTAAAATATTTTTTAAAAACCTTTTTAAAACCTTAACTTATATTACCTTGTTATTTCTTTCAATGTCATAATGAGGGTGTTATATGAGAGATAAAGTATGTAATGTTCAAATGTAAGAACTAAGTTGAATTTATACATTTATTACCTTTACTTATATTATGATTAACGGCATATCTTGTTAAGCAAAAATGATAATACTTTCACTTTCATAGTAAGGGTGCTATTTGAGCGATACAGCATTTATAAAAGTACTATTATCATCAAATTTTTAAAGAATTACACGTATATACCATTTCATAAATGACTATATTTTAGTGTGATTTATATCTTTTATTAGTTTACAGCAATGTACAATTGTAATATATAGAGAGACGTTTATGTAAGAGTTGGTATCTACAATTGTGCTTGTTTGTGTCTAGACCCATTAGAAGTGAATGAATTGTGTAAATGCGCATCAGAAAAATGTAAAATTCATATCTACAAAGATTTGATATACATGTATAAACTCTCAGTACCATAGAAATTGAGGTAATAATATTAATAGTATACTATATTTAAGAATCATACAAAGGAAGTAGACCCAGGAAAACAGTATTGAGTCGGATGCGCGAGTAATCCATACGCGATATATTTATATTATATAAAACGTCTCCAGGGAATAAAGAAATGATAATTATAGGTAATTCTACCGAATTTAGAAATTTGATGGGACAAGTAGCCCATAGAAAGAAATGCTTCGAAGTCACAGGCACTTGTTTCTGTGATAAAGTTTACTATATATAATAATAATAACAATACAAGGTATCTTATTCCGAATTCCGTGTAACCCCCCCCCCCCACTCCTTCCGTGAATTGCAAACGTTCTTGCTTTCAGGCTAAACGCGAAATGCTACCACCATTTTCATTTTTCATAATTTATAACCACTACTAATACATTTGAAAGCAGTTGGTTTTTATCTATTTAAGAAATGGGCATACGAGGAGTACTGATTTGATTGATAAAGCCAGATTCGGTTTTTGTCAATTGGAAAGTAATTTATTTCAAACCAAATTCTAAAAAAAACTTCAGCATTTGTCTGTTTTCAAAGATAAGATATATTTGAAGTAAATTAAGATGATTTTTGTTGGGTGATCAAGTATAAAATGCGTCATGGGAGTGAAATTAAAAAGAACCCGATAGGTTCCTCTCCTGATTGCACGTACATCTATGGTTCACACAGTGAGACAAACCAGTTGAAAAAGATGATTTACGTTATAGTGCCATACTATAAACCCGCATCAACATCTGGACTCATCCTTGTAGTAAATGAAATCATTTATTATCCTTTTACATATTAAAGGATATATCTCAGATAATGTTTTGAAAATTTCTACATATAGATTATTTACATAAATTTTGCAACACCGGTATGTGGATGAAGTGACTTCAATGTACATTGTTCGGGAAGACACAAAATAACACTTACCGCTGTAGATTAAAGACGTGCCATTCGCAACAGGACATGTTTTTCTTCCCCATCGAATGTAGGTAGCACCTTTGAAAATACTAAATTAATTATTGCATTTCAAAAACATATATAGCAATGTTACTAAAAATTATAACTGTAGAATCTTAATTCTTGTTGAGTTGAGTCAACGAAATAAGTTCATGTGATGGAAGTGTTTAATAATAAACTATCGTAAAAATTACACGCAAGTATTTCAGCTGATTGTCCAATAAGGAAAGGATAATAATTAATTTTTTTCCTCTGATATCATAATGAAGCCACATCCAGAGCAATAGCTTGTAGCAACGGCAAAATTGAATTACGACGGATGATGATTCCTAACCCGTTGACGCATATGGTTCACTATAGTTTTGTTTTGCGTCACATAAAAGGCAAGAAACAAGGAATTTTGTGTTGAAAATATGTATTTGCAAAGAATAGAAGTTAACAAAAAAAATCCTCACATACGGCACATCAAATATTATCAGTTATCAAAGCTAATTGTTAAACTAAAGGTTAGTTTGATGTATTTAACAGTGAGGCAAATTCTCTAAAAATGTTTGGTTGTTTGTGGAAATCTTGAGATCTTTGTTGAAAATATATAATATATAACGATATTTGATCGGATGATATAAGAAAAATTCAGCTTGTGCATGCAATAAATTGCTAAACAATTCACCCCTAAGACGACTCGCCCTTTGACCATTCACCTTAATATTCTTTGCCTCGAATAAGTACAAATTATTTCTTACAAATCAACAAGAGTTCAACAAATATACTTTGATAACACAATTGCGCTAGCATGTGGTAAACCTTGATTTGATCGTTGATTCTTTAAATTTTGAAGCTCGGATTTCATTGCCTGTATTTCATGCTGCAAACCATCAATTCGAGCATTCATCATATCCGGGTCATTCAGCAAAATTCGTTTCACGTTTTCTGTACTTGTAATTTCAAATAAAAGGCACGCAAACACAAAGGACTTCAAAGACTTCATTGCAAAAATAAAACAAAATTAATGCTTTGTACTTGCATATATTGTACATCGAGAGTTTACTTTTATAGCTATGCCTATCAGACTTGCATGATAATGCACCAGCTGTATTTTTATTTCACCTGCTAAAATTATCTATACTGTACTTGTATTATTTAAGATACCTGTTTTGTTTTTATATTGCATCATTGCCGGTCATTGTCACAGTGACAAGAATTGAGTTGAACGCGAAAATAAGTGGGCTTAATTTTCTGTCTAAAATAATTTTCATACCAAATGCAATTGTTTACAAGAATATATCAAAGAAGCACATTTTAAACTTTCTATACCTTTGTATTTTACATTTCTTAACCTTAAATATTCAAATGATTAGCCTTTCTTTAGTGAGGATTTGAAGCACTTGATTATTTACCGTATGGCGCCTCAGTAGTGAAACATTAGCCATCGTTTTCATTTTATGATCTCAAAAGTAATTTAAACGTAAACAATTGCACTGAATTAAATCTATGAACTTTCTATTTGTAATGTACCGGTCCGGTATTTGTTAACTTGGTATTACTTAACACAGTTGATCTTTTGCTTACTCTGTTGGAGCCGCTTTAAAAAATTACTGTCAAATCTATTGGGGGAAAAAGGTAAGAACAACGTTGAATTAATTAAAAGTAAATCGCTGGCTAGCGTCATCCACCTGATATCTTAAACAAATTATCTATATTATATGACAATTAATCCAATCAGGAGCATCTACATGTTCATCTTTATTTTCACGTGTTTCTTTAACGCTTTGAACTTTAAACCATTACCTTCCCATATCGACCGACAGTTTAAAAAATGCATAGTAAAAGATGTTATTATATTAAACTGTTGGTTTTTTTTAAATAATACACAATGCAACGAGCTGCGAGAAGAGGGTAATTGCTTTTTACCCATCAGTCAATCCGTCAATCCGAAAGTCTAGGGTTTTTTTTTTTAGAGTTTTTTTTATGTTTTTTTTTTTGGGGGGGGGGGTTGGGGTCAGCGAAACGTCTTTTAACCACTAAACAGAATTCCAAAAATTTTTGTAGAGATATTTTTTACATTTGATGTACAATGTAATACTGAAACTGTTTGTCAGCGCATTTCCACTTTAACTGCTCAACAGTATTTCATCAAACTGTGTTGTGAATAAGGACAATAAAAAAGCCTGATTGAGAAAATACAACAAACATTATGAATTTTTTTTTGACGCCACATAATTGCGCTCTATTTGGTACAGACCAAACATGCTATGGTTTGAGAATTTTGGTGTGGGGGCAAGAAAGAGAACCACAGACAGCGTGTACTAGATAAAACAGCCTTCCATTCTCGTCATGCTGTCTGGCGCCATCTGTCATATACTCGGGATTTTCGTCCAAACACAATTATTCCCTGCCATAATGATCAGAGAAAGAACCTTCAAATATAAAAATCTCAATTTTCAGATCAACACATAACTCGCATTGTAAAACATTGTAAAATTTAAGTATTTGGTTTCTTCGATCGGAAAACTTTCCCTCGCCTCCCATTTCGATTGACAAAGACTTTAAACGCAATGGGATTTTCAATTTTTTTATAAAATAGACAACTTTAAATTTGAATGGGAAAGTATACTTTCTTCACTTAGCAAAAACAAAGAGTAAAAAATCACTTTGACGAAAAGGAAAACCCAGTTACCGCCTATTTTGTCGTTCAATTAAGTCCAAGCAATGCATTCATGGCACAATTAATAAAATGATTTGATTACCAGTATATAGTATCGATGTTTGATTCCTATTTGGGCATATCTTTCTACCCCAGCGGACATATGTTGAACCTATTTAAAAGGAAAACAATGCAATCAAAATTTAGTGCGGTAAAAAAACAATAAATTAAAGAAAAACATACAGATATGCGAAAATGACTGCATGATGAAATGTCATATTAAAGATCACATTCGTGTCCATATATGTGTGTTTTGAAAAATTCAAAATCTACACAAGAAACTGTCTTAATTTGAATAAATACCCCCCCCCCCTTTAAACTGTGTGACCCCTCTTTTAAAGATTTTAAATTTATCTTTTCCAAAGTTAGCTTTTTGCCAAGTTTGGTTAAAATTGGATCAGTGTTTCTAGAAAAGTCGAAAACGTAAAAAGTTCAATCAGCCGGACAACGGGTGATCAGACAAGCTTCCTCAAACTTTCGGTTCAACTGAGCTAAAACATATTCAAATTACTGAATAATGAACCAAATCATACCAAAATTCTGTAATTACGTTAGTTCCAAGTTCCTATTCTCCATTGGTGTTTTAGATCTTGTGTTTCATTCTCTGTGCATGGATTTTTGCCTTTGCGTCGGTCAGCTCAGATTTTAGTGATTGCAATTTTCCCTCTCCATGGCCTCCATGCGCGAATTCAACAATACGGGTCGTTAAGGAGAATTCGAGTTTGTTTATGCACGTTCCTGTTTTCTTGTTCCGCGTAACATTTCAGAGTCGGAGACAGCAGACAAATGAAGAACACGGTTAGCCAACGAAAATATATCGTAGACAGGAAGTTAAAACAATGCAATTACAGCGTGACGCGTAATAGATAAGACTTATTTATTACTCTACTATAGTTAGTAGAGTGGTCTTTATCATAAAACCATTGCCCTATTCTGATAATCAAATTGTATGATATACTAGATGATATCCCGCGCAAGCGCGGGAATTAACACTTTATACAATCCTTCATGTACATGTACATATACATGTACATGTTGCAGCTGACTGGAATAAATTAAAAACTTTTTTATTTTATTTCAAACCTGGGAGTGGGTGTATAGTGCGTCGAATCTGTTTTTTTAAGGAGGCCGACTTTAATTTTCATTGCGCATGTTTTTGCGCATTCTAGTATAATACAGTTGATTTATACTTCTTATGAATTTTTTTCGATATCATTTATAAAATTGAACACAATAAAATAAATACAGATTAAAATATTTAGATTTTTTAAGGAAATTTTTATTTTTTAAACGATTTTTACGTTGTGCGGTAGGGGGGCGTTGCCAATGCGTTTTTATGACGTTATGATAAAATAAAGCTTTGTAGGAGTACGTTATAAAAATATAACATAAAACAAGGTAAAAATTGTACGCAGTTGAAATTTTATCTACAGAATGATGCTATCTTCGAGGACATTTTCCTTATTTTTTTCATGAATCCATTATACCAATCTTCATTCGTATTGATCCAAATATATAGCAAAATTTGGTGCATTTTAATATTTTGAGATGGCCCCACTAAAAACAAGACGGTAGAATTTAGTATTTCTTACATATCAGGTAGGCAATAATATTACTAATCATATATAACAATTTGAGAAAAAAGCTATTGAAGTATTTTTTTATCTGCTTTGATGTGCGGAAAATGACAGTTTCCTATATATTTCTATAGTAAATGTACGACTATTTTGAGATGGTTCCTAAAAAGAACCAGACGGTCGATTTTCTTGAAACCTTGCAAATAAACTAGAGTTGGTTGAAATTATATATGGTTAAAAAATAAAGAGTTTTGCTATTGTAGTTTTTCTGCAAAAAAACCCCCAAATCGGCCTCCTTAAATTTCGTCTTTTGATCAAATTTCACTTTAATTTTTATCACTGTCCCAAATAAGAATTTCAGATAAAAGACTGTCAACGAATTGGCTCATTATATTTATTCAACATTTGTCAAATCTCAATTTTTATGTATACCCTAAAAAGGTTACCAGTAAAATATTCACTCTTTTTTTAAGTAATCAGAATGGCCCAGCTCTGCGGGCGCCCTATACTGATCAGTCTGTCCGCCCGTCTGTCCATCCATCTCTCCGTCTTTTCGTCCGTCTGTCCGTCCGAGATCGCTTGTCCGGAACATATCTTCTCTCTCATTTTGGCCCAATCTGGCTCATACTTCACCCACAGAGTACCTGTGCAGTGACCTTGAACCATGTTTCTAGGTCTAAGGTTTATATATAAAATCCTTGTCCGGGGAATATCTTTTCTCCCTTTGGTCTAATCTGGCTCGTACTTCACTCACAGAGTTTCTAAGATTAAAGAATGTGTAGTGACCTTAAATAAAATTTGTAGGTCAAGGGTAAAGGTCAGCGAACCACGCAAAAATCCTTTTTTTCAGAGCATATATACTTTCCACTTAGCCCTATTTGGCTCATACTTCACATACAGAGAGCTTTTGAGTAAAGGGTGTGTTGTGACCTTGAAACAATTTTCAAGGTCAAATGTGAAGGTCATAGCATAATTATATTAAAAATTCTTGTCCGGACCATATATTCTCTCCCTTTGCTCCAATCTTGCTCATACTTCACCCACATAGTGCCTTTGATCAAAGGGTTTGCAGTGACCTTGAATGATGTTTGTAGGTCAAGTGTCAAGGTCATATCGGATCAACAAAAATCCTTTTTAAGGGCATATATATACTCTCCACTTAGCCCTATTTGACTAATACTATACTTAAACAGAGGTGTTTGGTTAATGACGTGCAGTGACTTTGAACCGTCAATGTGAAGGTCATAGCGGATCTCTTTATAATCAGTTTTAGACCGTAGATTATTTCCCATTTGCTCAATTTGAACAAAAATTTCTGTATATAAGGGGTATTGAGATTGAATTAGAAGTTCTATGCCAGCTGGAAAATATCTAAGATATAGGTCAAGGTCAAAGCAAAATTCTCTGAAATTCTTTTCATCCCATTGTCCATTATTTAAGCGGGGCCTTTTAAGATGATCACCATCTCAATGTTGTCTAGTTCAATATTATTTCAATGCAGGTATATATTTTGATGCAAACTCCCACTCACTTGGATCCGCCAAAGCGTAACCACCATCTTACTCTCATATTTGCTATTTCGGGCTGATTTATCAAAAATGAAAGTAGGTTTTTAATTTATTTTACAATAATTACTTATCAGGTAAAACTCAATTATAGCTTACAGACATCAACTCACACGTGTTGAAATACAAAAGGTGTAAGCAGTTACTCTGATACAGGCATTCCGTAGTTTATTGGCAAAATGTCTTAATTTATAAGTATAGATTTTCTCATGGTCTTTTTTGGAAAATTTCCTTAAACTTTATTCATGCATTGAAAAGATCTGGTTGGCATTCATGTATGGCATCATTATATCAACCATGTCTATCTGTCTAGTAAATACTTAGAATATGAAAATGTTATTTTTTGTAAGATATTTGGGTATTAAAACTTTCATGAATACCAACTGTTAAGCTTATCAGTGTATTTGTGTATTTATTTAGTGCAATTGACAGGAATGGATCGATTCCACCAAGTTGTATTTTTTTTCCCACTAAAACATTGATAAGAAGAGAAATTTAATTTACATGTTTCTGATTTTTTTTTAACTTAAAGCGATAAATTCTCTTGCATAATTCTGGTTTTAAACATATTCAAAATAAACAGATCCCTTCAATAGCACTACAATGTTACAATAAAAAATATTTTTTTTGTATAAAAACAATATACTTACTTACTAAATAACCAATTGACCACAATTAAAAAATTGAACATCACTGCAGTAAAACCTTTGTAAGTTATTGGAATTTCAGCGGTTTTACGAAGAAGCTGCATCATACATATACTTTATTAATATTTTAATATCTTTTCTTTTTATATTATTCTTATACCCATCTTAAGGCAGACACACAGCAACAGAAAGATGGACTTGTCTCTCTATTTTTTGTTGAATGAGCTATTTTCTTTTATTATTTACTATAAAAATACCAAAAAAAACGTTCAATCCATGTGGCCCTATATAAATCCCTCCACTTTTTGTCTAACCACTCAACTTAAAAAAGACGCTACTTGCCTACAAGAACTGCAGAATTGTTGTAGTGCCTTCTGAGCATGTTCTGAAGAAAGAATGTGCTATTATTAAAACATTTCGGAAGTTTCACTGTCATCTGTTTCCATGAAACGTGAACAGAAAATCTTAAGTAATTTTCTGCTGTTTTTGGATACTTGGATATGAAAATCCCACCCACCTCCATCCAACAATAAAGGAGGAGATATTGATTTAAATTTTAACAAAGATCACAAAAGAACACATGTTGAATTGAACATATTTTATTGTATATACAGAATAAAATTCAAATAGACTTCGTGTACGAATTTGATTCTTCTTACAGTTAATTCTTAAAAAATGCGTTACAAAATTAAGACAAGTGTCCTTGACCCTTAAGTTAGATTTAGTTTATTTAGTCGTCATAAGGAATAACACAAGCGACCTTAATAAAAAAAAGAATTGAAATCGTTTGTAGAGTTAACCTCTAGTTTTATGAAGTTTGTAGTGTTATATCGCAAAGGACACTGAGAAATGTAGATATTGATATCCACAAAGTGTGCACGGAAAAAGATTCTGGCAATTCGGAACTGGTTTTTTATTGTAGTATTTAATGATAATTCAGATAGAGAGAAAATACCCAAAATGTATAACGATCGTTTATTACAAATTTTAAATGACTACGTAATACTACATTTGTATAAATCATAACAAAAATAATAATTAATTTTGTCTAGTAAGGCGTAACAAGTCAGAAGACAAAAAGTGCCCAAGCCAATAATAAACATGTACGCTAAACATGGTAAAAATTGGTACACAATAAAGGCAACAACATAAGTAAAACATGCTCACTAAAGCATGTTAGAAAAAAAGATACATAAAATGTATTGTAAAATGAGGCGGATGGGGAATTTAAAAGATCGTTGTTTGAAAATTCCGTGGCTTCTACACAAAGAAAAATGTATGAATTGGAATAATTATTAGTTATCGGCATACCATTGATTTGGATTGATCAGTTTCAACAGTGTTCGATGTACCCAAATGGATAATCAATGCAGTAATTTTTTTTTCGAAATTATTTTAAATCATATGCAGTTAACACAAATTAACTAAACCAAATGTTTGTATATAAAACATTTTAAGTTATTGTACCAAAACATGTTTTTACCTAATACTTCCAACAACATGTTCATCGCACTCGGGACACTCGCTCAAGGAACAAAACTCGTACAAATCCCACCATCAAACAATTTAGACGTTTCATCATCACAAGAACCAACAATAAGTATGTTGTTTCAAACATTTTTACATTTAATAAAAATAAAGTGAATGTGCGTAAAATAACAAATTCTTAATTAACATCTGAAACGTCCCCAAACTTTGTTATACAAAACTAATATTTGTTGTATCCGTTTGGAGCACAAAGAAAGAAGATAGTATACCATCTAAGTTTGTATCCCCTGTCTATCATTTGTAAAAAAGATAGATATTAGACGGATGTAAATATCATATCGCCAATCCGTAAGACATGTCTAAAGAAATCGCCAGTACTTCTTTCTATTCTTTCTTTCTTTCTTTTTTCTTCTTTCCTTTCTTTTTTTATTTATTTATTTTTTTTTTTTTAATTTTTTTTTAAATATGGCGTACTTTTCTTACAATATTTCATTGACTTAGTTGAAAATGATGTCAGTCTTAGCATTTACCTTTCATCAGATTTAGTGTTTTGATATCTTTACAAACTTGATGGCCGCTTCGCATTTAATATAACTCACACAGTCCAAATTGATGTTTTTCCACTCGAATGTGGCATTGGGAGGTTTGTAACTTTTTTGGGTTGAGTAATACTTTCAAAATTTATTCTGCAAGGAATAGAAACGTCGAAGAAACGTTTAAAATAAGCAGTAGTATTCCACGCAGAATTCCAAGTAAAATTCCAAGTTAAGATGTAAATTTCGTTTATGTTCCATTTTATTACGTCAGGGGGTGGGTAGGTATTCACATAACAACTGAACACCGTTCTATCGATTGGGCAAATGAATATGTTGGCGAAATTGCTTTGCAGTTTTCCATATTTTAAAGTTGTAACAGCAAAATTTGGCTGACCTAAAACAAATCAAAGCTATTAACTTAGCATCTGTGCAAATATGATAATGGTATTCATAAAATAAATAAACGCTTATTTAAATATTGTATGCTTTATATAATGATTTTGTATTTTTGCAAAGAATCTTTACATAAGTTAAATGTTAATAATTTGAGATAATCATGTATTTCAAATGAAAGCGCTACATGAAAAATAATTATTTCGTAATTTTGAAAGATAAGGCATGTAGATTTTGACAAAAAATGTCATAATATGATATAGAAAATGATAATGTTATGAAAACTACTAGATGTAGTATAGAAAGTTTTGTCTCGGGGTAAAGAAAAAATTGTATTTGCATTTTCTCTATTTTAAATACTAATAGACGGAAGAAAAATAGTTCATGGTCACTCCACAGCCACCTCCCATAGGCACTCTAAAGAAAATTTAAACCAGACAAGGATTTTAGTTAGAGTTAGTTTCGATCTTGACATTAAATTTCAAAAAATCGTTTAATGTCACTGCATATCCCTCTCTAATGGGCAACCCCATTAGTGAAGCTAAAACTAGACTAGGGCAAAGGGAGAGACAATATGCTTTGGACAAGGATTTTACACACAGCGAATTTTCTTGATCTTGGTTTCAGGTCTTTGCAAACCTTCTGCCTTGAGGCACTCTGTGGATGATGTTTGAGGTCAAAATGGGAAAGAAAATATGCTTTAATTAAAGATTTTTTACAGAAAATTTTACCCATGACATTTAATTTAGACAACTGGTTCAAGGGTCATTGATACACCCTTATTACAATCCCTAAACTTGACAAAAGTGTAAAATGATAACATCAATCAAAATATTGATGTAATGTACAGGTAATCCATTCATTTCCTAACAAATTATTCCCACAATCAAAAGTCAAAAACAGGATGCGTTAGTAGTATCCATACTTCAAATGCTTCCGAGAACATGGTCTCAGTCGTTTTGGATGTAATCGTGTACATTCCCAAGTTCTTGGGTCTTTCCGGCAGCGCTATAAATCGACGCGAACGCAAATACCCACCTTTCCACCGAAAAGATTTTCGTGAAAATCATTTCATTTTTTTTTTTCATTTTACAAAATGGATTTTCGTCAATTAGATCGAAAACATTGGGCAGAAAAACTTATAGTATATCTAAATTTACAAATTTAATGAAGCTTAGCTTTAAACTTTAAAGATAATATATATTCCAATTCTAATGAAATATGCGTGAGTAATACATTCAAGTTGTTTTCCCGCTTGCCAAAAAGAGGAATTGTGGTTATAACCATGTGACTTCATGAAACTGTTAAATTATATACAGTGCAAAAAAGTCATCAACTTACGCCCAGCGTAAGTTTATCAACTTTTCCACCATTGATTTCTTGTCTTTATTGATGTCATTCCCAACTTTACAAACAAGTGGTAATAGATGTTACGAATGAGTAACGGTCCTTTAATTCCGAGATCTAGTTCTGTGAAATAAAAAGACTATTTCATTTTTCCACATGTTTTTAAACAAGGCGATGTTGTGCCTTGGAATTGTTTTATTATGAATTGTTTTTTTAATGCACGACATCAATTCAGGTTTTAAAAATCATGATTCTACTTCAAATTTGACAACCATGTCGCCGCCACAATTGCTATTGTTCAGTTTGCCTCTCTCACGAGTCGGCTACAGTAGATTTAAAACACCCATCACATTTTTTTCAAGTTATAAATCAAGTAAGCGTATTTAAAAACGATCAAATATAACGTTAACGAGTATACTTTTAATGATGCCAAATTGTCACATTTACATTTTCGACTATTCGAACAAAACACAAAAACGAGAGTCGTTATCTTTTTATGACCTTGAATTTTATACCTTTATACCTTTATATCCGGTTTTGTACTTTTTGTCGATTTCCCGTATGAACCATCTCACGATAGGGGTTGGGTAGCCATCGGTTGCGTTGAACCAAAGAGTAGTGCTCCCTCCTTCCTCAATAGTTAAGCACATTGAATTTGGAGAGCTGAAAGAAGAATAGCAGGTACTATTGATAACTTATTTACATAAAATTGAACGGTAATTGTTCAAAGAAGTGCATCAGCAATCTTAATGAGATTGTAGACCTCACGGAGTTGGTGTTATCATGTTAACATGCCTCCGTATACAAGAAAATTCTCCAATATCGCAGACGATTGTTTTATTGGTCGTGTATTAAAATGTGCAGTCGTTCAATCAATCATCCGTGTGCAGCAGACGATATACCGGTATATACTGTAGATATTTCCTTTTGCTTCTATCTGATGACGTTTTGTTCCATGACCCTTTCTAGTCATACTTCATTATGCATCACTATGCTATTAAAATCGTCAACACAATCTGCATAGTTTAAAATTATATGAAAAATGTGTCAGAATTCCTGACCATTTTTTTGTTACTGTTCATTACATAATATTTTGCTTTTTCGGTCTCTTTCACCTACGCTCTGATTCGATTTTCATATGTTTATACCAGAAAATATCCTGGGAACTAATAAGTTACGCAGTTTATCAATTACTCTGTATTACGACTTACTGTCACAGTGTTTGATGACTGGCTGGATCTTTTAAAATACATGTTGTCGTCTGCAGAATATTTTATGATAATATCTTTTTAAACAATTAACAATTCTCCTTTACAAAACATACTTTAAATCTGAATTGATAGGGATTTTAAAGATATGATACATTTTTACTGAATGTTGATTTCTGTATACTAAGGTTTATATACATTTTAATTTTTCTAGTAATCTAAGCCATCAGATTATTACGAAAATACAAATACATACTGTGCTTCATTTCTTAGTAATGCACGAAAATTACTATTTTCAATGGGATTTCGATTACGAAGGGAATTGCATTGTTTAAAGTGAAATTCGGATAAGTTTATAAAGCTAAATGAATAAAATCTTATCTTTCCGTAAGTTTGACCTACAGCATTGAAAAACAGGTGTTCAAATTAAGCTTTGAAATCAAGAGGAGTCATCCTTACAAGAAGAAACTTTTATTTAACGGTCGTTTAAAGACTAATAAATCTCGCCATGAAATGTTCAATTGTGAACAGAACTTCGTTTATCAAGCGATCAATCCATGAGTGTAATGTATTTCACAGTGCTTCTAAAATTCAAAAGGTGAGAGAACCTTATATACACCGCAACATACCTACAGCGGCTCAATGGCTTAGTGGCGCGGGAAAACGTTCTATGAGAAAATAGAATAATGATTCAATTTTATCGCCAGCATTGGATTAAATCCCCAAATTAAGAGATGTAAACCTTACAATTAGTTCGGGTTTTAT
>WFKH01006014.1:18710921-18723897 GCA_016163765.1 Magallana hongkongensis | reverse complement strand
ATTGTGAATTGATTTACATTTTGAACATAGAAAAATTGAATATTTTTCAAAATTTTCTTTTCTTACAAGAGCTAGCTGCGATTGTAGCAAGACGAACGAATATAAGTGATTACTTTCTGGGCCATTTCCCTTATTTCTGATATTTAATTATTTTACAACTTCACAAATATCTTAATCATTGCAATTCAGTGGCAATTTTGTGTATTTTCTAAGAAACCTTACAACGAAACGCTTATATACAAATAGTTGCATTGCTCTTCAAAATTCAGGTGGCTGCAGTAATGTGATCTACTAATTGGCATCTTCATTCTTCTAAAGTATTGGCAAATGAACTCGGCTGTATGAAACTATTGTATTCTATTTTACTCCACCACCAATGGAAAGCATTTCTTGAAGAAATATGTGCTTATTGAGTATCCATTTAAAACAATATGTCGTATTGTTCAACAAGAATCAAAAGAATGCCATCTCATGTATTTTCAATGCTATTTACTCCATATACTAGGCAGATAAATGTTTTGATACATAAAGTGTGTAATACTCAAATTATGTAACCCTCATCCTAACTTTAAGATATCGAGTTTAATTATGTTTATATTTTTTTTCGGGGAAGAAAGCAATTCAATTCCACAACTTGCCCAACCATCCACACTCGAAAAAAACCCACCAAAACGCGGCCCACAAAGTTTATAACCAGGAATATGCTACGTTTAAGATAAGAAATTGCTTGAGTTTTCTGAAGTATTATTTTCCTATTTTGGTTTGGTCTGAACAGGATGATACAACGGATACAGGAAAAATGTGGAACTTATATCATTAATACAATGGTTTATAAACCTGTAAAGATTAATTGCATAGTATTTGTATCATACAAGCGGAAATGTGTTATTTTAATTTCAAACATGTGCAGAACATTGAAATTATAAAAACCAAATATACGGAAACAGGACACTTTGTGATTTTTTCATACTCAAACGTATCGCATGTTTGTATGCTCTCTTGATATATATTAATAAACTTAATTTCATGTTGTTTGTTTTATTTTCTTGATAAAGTACTAATGTATAAGAAAGGTACCACCACGGTTATAATAAATGATATCCATGCACATGTATTTACTACTACAACAGTACAGAAAAAATAAATTCACTAAATAATAGAATGTTATTTACATATATATTGAATATGCTACCATTCTGTTATTAGTCCTGTTAAAAATAAATAAATGCATGAAAATTTTAAGCATTTGATGATCTGATGATTAAACTGTCCTCATTGTCAGCATAAACACGCCTCTTCTGTACAACGACATGTACTATAACACAAATAGAGGATTATCATCAGTATCCTTTAGTCAGTGAGAATTTAAGATGAATGACATTATAGAATATTGTACGTGGTCACGATGTTACAAAACAGCGCAAAACAATGTTCACATGTGCACATAAATTTTCCATTTTTGAACAGTACGCCATTTAAGCTATCTTTTTGTTCAAAAGCGAAACATGCCCACAAATTAATGTCAACGCTCCTAATCTCTTTTATTTTTCACAGTTTTTTCGTTATATTATTAATAAGAATTCCTTTTTGAACAGAGTTTCATTTAAGCCATGTTCAAGAGCTCACAGTACATATATCAACGCTTCTAAACATGTTTAATTTTCACAGTTTTTCTCTTAGATCCCACTTCATTCTCTGCGTAACAGTGGTAACTGGCAAAGGTGTAATCAGCATCCAACTTAAAGTCCAACATAACAGAAATCCCTGTTTTGATCTCTGACGTCTTTGTTTTCAACTCGTACAAAAAATTATTACTATTCTTGGATTTTTCAGTTGTACCGTTTACGTGGTAGTGTGTTCCTATTGTTGTGTTATCCCTGGACCACGTCACACTGGGTGGCGGGGCGGCATATACCGAACAGGACAGAACCACTCTGTCTTGTTTTCTCCCCAAAAGGGAACCGCTATTTGAGATTTCTTTACCGTTTAATTTGATGCCCACAAAGACGTCAGGAATAACTAATAAAAACATGTTCAACACATAGAATATTTTTATGGTTTCCTTAATATACAAAACTTCAAAATTAAACGCTATGTAAGAACACAAAAAAAAAAAATAACAATAATGGAATCTGACTCAAATTATTAAGTTAAGCACACCCATTAAATATAAGCAGAAAGAATAATTAAACTTTTACAATTTAGTGTAATTCTTCAAAGTGTAAAATCTTTTACTTACAGTGAACTGTGAGTGTGATGTTTTTCGCCACGGGTTTCTTCATTCTATAATTGTTTATTGCCTGACATTGATATATGGTATTACAGCTCTGGGAAATGTTACGTATACCAAGCATGTTCCCACTGATTCCTATAGCTGTTTTGCAAAATAAAAAGTTGTAAACTGATATACAATATGTTAAAAACAAAACACAGAAATGATTTTAAATTTATATTAACACTAATTAAAACCAACAGAAGTAACTATTTCTGAGGTTTAATTTTATGAAAAACTTTTCATAAGAATTATAAATTCGGCTTACTTTCAAGTTTTTCCCCAGTCCCTGTTTGCTGATATGCATACCAGGTGACTGTGGGATCTGGATACCCAGAGGCATTACACCAAAGATTAACTGTTTCGCCTAACATGCTGGATATGAAAGGCCCACTGTGTTTCGGAATTGATGCCGACTCTTTTTTTTCAATGAAATTAAAACAAATCAAATAATAGGTCACGTAAAAATTGGGTATCCTTTTAAATAAAATAAAGATCTACTAAGATATTGGTTCTACATGCATCATACTGCAATAAAAATAAAGAGCACTGATGAGAAACACAATGACACGTACCTTTCGCTATCAGGGTATAACTATTAATTTCTTTACTCCCCTCTGTGCATGAATAATTTCCTGCATCATTCTTCGACATGTCCTTCAACTTTAAATTATATTCTAGTGGGCTCTTATATTCGAGTGAATATTTATTTGCATCAAATAAATATCTACCGACAGATATCGGTACCTCACTACGTGCACGTTTCCATGAGCTCTAAATAATATATAATACAGGTTTAAAAAATACTAATTGTTGTCACTCGCCCTCGGCATGATTACTTCTCAGAAATCTGAGAAAATGTTTTATATGTAACAACTGTATGGGAAGTGGTTTCATTTAACTTACCTTGGCCTATGACTTTTGTTAAAAAAAATATCAAATTTGATTTTTGGAAAAAGCCTCTATAAACATCACTAACTAAATTTCACATGTTTTTTTAAGATCTTACGGTCCATACTGATTATAAAACTTTTATTATCGTATTCAACGCTTATCTTGGTGAATCGCCCCCTCCCTTTGCAATTTTTGTTTATTCTAAAGATAATATAGTGAATCTGACCTCTCTTGATATGTGTGATATTAGACAATAAATATAGTTGTATTATTTATTCATAATTGTCACATCTTAAACATTAGAATTTCCTTTTGCAACTTAAACATATTTTTTCAGATTTTCTGATAAGATACCAAAAAAAAATGATTAAGATTCAATATACAATGTATGTATATGTATGAAATAGCATTTAAAGAGAGATACACTAACGGTTAATTAATATATAGGTGTGTTGAGCCACCTTAACATGGTTGATGTCCTGGGGGTTATTTTTGTCGTTATACATTATGTTTATTGCCAAATATTTGTTTTCTACGAAATGAAAATCAAAATTAATGCTTGTAAGTAAATTTCCTTTACATACTCGTAATGAAAGTTATTCAGTTGTTACTAATGAGATATACATGGATCTATTAAATTTTCAAGTACTCCCATATGCCGGAATATTTGTATAAAAACTCATTTAGGACGGTTTTATTCAATTTGATTTTACAACCAAACCAAAGTTACATACTTTGCATAAGACTTACTTTGTTAATATCAGTTACTCTGCAGTATAAAGGATATTTTAAATCTTCTCCAAGTTCATATGTCACATTTTCTAAAAAAAAAGTGATTAAAGCAAAGATGTAAAACTGGCTCTACGATATAAAATATAATCCAGTGCATCCAAAACACACAAAAGCTAACTTGCAATAGTGTAACTTGCTAATTATATATTTAGTTACCTAGAAAAGTTTGAGAAAACACTATTTCATTATTCCTCTTTCATCACCCCTTGTTAGAAAAGGACAAACATTGAATAAAACCTGGGGACAATCCCTCTTAAGACAAAACTTCTTAAAGAGTTAGACACATCCTCCGGTCCAAAACTGTCATGCTCTACAACATTGTTGGTTACTATTAGATATACTGCGCCTTTATTATTAAGTTTTGGAATTCAGATTAACCATTTATTTGTGCTAAGAGATTTGTAATTCATTCCTCGATGCTGGTTTCCAACTTTTATAAGAAATCAAAAAAGTTGTCAGTTATAGCGATGCAACATACATATATTTCTAGGAAAGGATATTTCCTATCCAAACACATGAGAAGGGGGGATAAAGAAAAATTATATTTCATGTATTTTTTTGTCTTTATTGTTCATTTTTTAGCGTATTTCTGTTCCTGGTTCCAGCATGATTCCGGCAATACAGTTATATGGCTTTTTCAAATATTGTACATAAAAATTTTCCTGAGCCCGAGCGCATATTTATATTTAGGTTATGTCGTCTAGCAATAAAAAATATCAGTTTATCAGCATATTAAGACAAAGTATCGGATAAAGTACCAGTACATTATATTAAAGTGATACCAAAAAAGAAAAAAAATACCAACATAAAGTGCCAAAGTATAATCAGTTAAGAAGAGGTAACAACATAATTATATAGATAAAATTTATATATCAGTATACATGTATGTACAACATGAAGTATCAGCATACAAAGAAAAAGTATCACTATTTAATACAAAAATAGTATTAGAATGTGATGATGACGCATCAACATTTAAAGAACAATTCTCGGCACAGATTAAAGAGGAAGAACTAGGTACAGATTCAGTCATATTTTGCCCTGTTTTTCAGTGATTTTTAAAAATATCACAAAAATTTGAAAGGTAACATTTATTAACACAAGAATACCTTAAAATTAAAATTCTATAAATAGTTAACTAATTAGACTTTCACAAGGGTAATTGTGACGTCATACAAGTGCATTTTCCCGTATTTTTCATAAAACTGAGCAGAAGACACCAATTCTTCAACAGATTTCTGAAGAGGAAAATGTGTCCGCAGCCGTCGCCCACAACAAAATTTACATCATAACTTAATCATGTGATAACACATCAAATATATTAATTTCGTTGTGGGCGACGGCTGCGGACACATTTTCCGCTTCAAAAAGCTATGAGAAAATGTGCCATTTTTCACTATTTTTGACTACATCTTAGAAATATGACATAATGTTGAAGTCATTATTCTCTTTTGGAAACAGAATAAAAGTCCATATCTTGGTACTTTATACACACATGTGTTTAAGATGGTATATGTGTATTTTCATGAGATTTAAACAACTTATACATTTTAGGGCATATAATGGAAGAAATTGCACCATCTTCTTTATAGACAAGGTTTATGCAAATCATGAAGTATCATCAATTCATGGGTGTTTTACACATAAGGTCGTAGAGGCATTTTATAACCTTGCATAACAAAGGTCTTGTTCATGAGCTCATTATTAATATCTTACTTTATTTCATCAACCAAGTTGCTAAATAAATCATCATTAAACAATATAAGTAACTGATGTCAACGTACCTGGCTCAGCATCGATGACACTTAATAGAGCTAATATACCAAAAGATGCGTACATATTTAAGGTATTCTACAGATTTCCACTAAACCCTGCTTCAGTTCTCCGTGTTCTGCTTGTAAATAATGATTTGTATCATAATGCTGTACTTCGCTGTGCCTTACACACAGTATTACTTCCTCGATTAGATGTAATCGTTCATATTTATCGTATGCTGAAAATGCACTGCTTTCATGCGAACTTTGAAGAGGTTGCCCTTCACATTCAACCAGTTAGTACCAAATTGTACAGTTTCGATATAATGAATATACATTTTTATATAAAAAATTGTTATGAATTTGTTCAGAAATAAGGTTAGTTTATCCAATTTCAGAATGCATACATGTAGGTATGTAATTGAACATTTGAATTGTTCAATAAATAAAAGCTACAACTGTTGCCATATTGATAAGGTATTTTGTAAATTCATTTCAAAGTATATGTTGTAGCAATTTCTGATTGAAATAAGTGTATTTTCTACAGCAATAAAGATTTTACAAGTAGCTTTTTTCCAATGAGAAGCGTCACTCATAGCGATGTATATTTGAAAAGTCCTTTTAATATTATATTTATTAAGCCTTCAGAAGTACGCATAATGTGTCGTTTGTGAACTGTTCATTCTTGACATAGCGGCAAATGTTAAATGTCAAGTCCAGAGTCAAGTAACAAGTCCAGGGTCCACAAATCACACTCAAAACGTTTTTTTCAGCTGTCAAGTTTAGTTAAAAGCAACGCACTTTAAGACCTGGGTACCAAAGTTTATCGTTTGATAATTTAGTTGCCTCATTACATATTTTACTGTGTAGGTCATATAAAAGAGTGCTGATTATATAAACATCTGTTGTTTCTTTCTTATAATGTTGGATAGTGCTAATACAGCTGTGTATGTTCAGCAAGTGAATACGAGACCTGCCTTTGGTTTCCAACGATGGCATACTCTAAAAAGAGCTGACGTTACTTACATTTAGTAAATGGTTGGCATTCAAAAGTACATTTGTAGATATTTGCCAAGCTAATTAACTCTAAATTGTATGATTTATAGAGAATGGGGATGGTATATAGTTGTACTTTATTATATCAAAAAATACAGAAATACATCTATGTATGATCATTTGCTAAGTAAGTTTTTATTTAAAATTTCATCAAAACTGAGAAAATAATAAAAAAATTCTGTGATGAACTAGTCTTACAGTTAAATAATAAATGTTTATTATTGATCATCGATCAAATGTTTCAGCAAATACTTGGTCTAATATTTTTATTGAAATGTTTCAGTAAATACTAAATAAAAAATATAGTTTTAAAAAATGAGAAAGTTTTGAATTGTAAATTTTGCGAGTTGATGATCATTACAAGTGAATTAGATTTACGATTTTGACGTAAGTTTTATAACATGCATCTTAGAGTTTTCAAATTTAACATTACGACAAAAACTATTTTGTTTTTTAAGAATTTAGCTTCGCTCTAAAAGATTGCTAGCATGTGCTGGTTACATGACGCATTTGCCGTTTTCATAAGGTGGACACGGAAGCGACCCACAGACTGCCTCCACGGGGAAAACACACGACCATTGTAGTCTTGTTGTCTAGCGCCCTCTGTTGCATACTCTGGATCTCTATCCAAGCATAGGTATTCTCCCCCAGTTTGGTCAGTATAGTGAGATCCTGACGATAAGAATCCGTCGAACTGTTTGGTCCAGTGGCTAGGACAAACAGTTTTCCCTGGGATCATCAGAGAAGTGGTAGCATACACATCGTAACACATGGTACATCGTCATTATGAGCTACTTTTTTGTACGTAAATTCGTACTCAGACCCGTATATACGGCCAAAATGATATTGGTTTGGGGCACCTGGTAGATCTGAGGGAGCAGTGTCGGGGTTATGAGGCATGCAGAATGTATTAATCCCATCTCCTTTATCATTGAAGTTTCTTCCTGCAGTAATGCCTAAATATTAAACAAGGATTATCATTACTTTCTCAAGAGTGTATGGCATAAAAATTATTCTGAATATGTCAATAGTTGTCATGTCTTAGGTCACAGCATTACCGCATCCATTTAAACAAAATTGGGGTCACAAAAAATTGCACATGAAAGGTGTCTTTTTAAATGATTTTACTTTAGCTTATTTCTGAACTTCTGAATAAGGTGCACCTCAAGTACAACAGTAACTAATCATTCCGCGAAATACCTATGCGTTTATCATTACTATATTGACGTTTTCCCAACTAGATATGACGACGCGTTTCCATTTGAATCAAATTAGAATCCGTTGCTTTTCTCTTGTTTTAAAACAAACTGTATTTTTAAAAAAGGTTATCAAAATGGGTCAAAAGAATTGATATACAATTGTTCCGAACGTTTTTGTTCGTTTTGCTCTCGACGGACTCCTTCTAATTCACTCTAACTTACCACTGTACAAAATAGTGGTTCTATTCACCTCTGGACAAGTCCTTCTACCCCAACGAGTAGACACAGGTCCTTTTTTTAAAAGCAACAAAATATGAATAAATTGGGGAAAGGTTGGTCTTAGTTTTTGAGCTTGTTTCCAATCCTAGTTGTATATTTTTACAATGGAAAAAATATCTTCAAATCAAATCAAAAATAAAATGGACAGGTTCATTCTGAAATTGCACTTGTACGATGAGTGGTGTACAAAAATATTACCAGATTTACGCAGAGATTTTATAACGTTGTCCAGTTTACTCTTCAGGTCAGTTATTTGTGCATCCATCGCCAGCATTTTCCTCTCCATGTCTTCCATTCGAGAGAGGAGGGCATTATGATCAGTCAGCAAAAGTCGTTTATGCGAAACCCTTTCGGATACACCTTCAACCTTCAATAGAAAAGGCCGAGGAAGAAGGAAACTCCAATATATGATTGGCATATTTATGCTATAAGAAGTGCACTGACATTCAACTTTCAGAGATTGACCATCTTATCTGTCAAACTATGGAAAACTAGTACATTATGATAAACGTTTTCTATTTTCATCTACAAATCACGAATAACTAGTAGGTATTCACTAATGTGTATTGTGGGGTTAAATTATTGGCATTTGAAATTGCAAAAATAGGGATAATGGAAAATTCACACCAGAAAAAAATATAATTCAGAATGTGATGTTTCCTATTTTTTTAAATTGCGACTTTGTTGTCGGCTCAGCTTTTATAATCTCGCGGCGACTTAAACATGCATATATTTAAATGATAGGAATACACGGAAAAACTCATAATTTTATATATTCTGTCAAATTTAATTTAAACTAGCTCTGATCAATAAGTTTGATACGGAAACAGTCCAAATACAAATGTTGGCTTTTGGCATCAACAACTACACAATGAATGCAAACACAACTATATTATAAAGCAGCAACTGCAATTTATAATCCGTTTACATCTTGAGAATAAAACAAAAAAGATTACATATTGTTTTTAAAATTCTATATTTTTATGGCAATACGACAAGGACAAGTTCCCAGGGGTTCTGTTCGTTCCCGACAATGTTGCTTAATCACATCATAGGAGTCACCCTGGTAACAACTGAGAGTCACGCGAAAACTGGCAATAAGAGAATGACTGTTAATTACTATTGCTATCTAAAAACTGAGATGTTCGCCATAATGTCGATAGAGGCGGTACTGTTCCTCCTTTCCCTGAACTCCCCTCCTCTAAGGGGTCCCAAACAGGAAATCGTTCAAATACAGGAACCACAAGAGGGAAATTCATACGCGTCGTGTTTAATTGTTTCCCGGTATAAACTCAGTTGTTCATATCTACTGGCTTTTAGAAAAACTTTTTAACTTTTTAAAAAGTGATATGCATTATAGTATATATTTCGTCATGATCCGAGATGAGTAAAATTAATTTGGAATTAATAGCCACAAACACTAGATGTTAGGCCTTTCAGTGGCACTTCAAGTCGATTAAATGGGATTTGTATTACATTTGTACATTTTCAGATAAATTGTAATTATAGAGCTTGCTATTGCATGGAACCTTTGAGTCACCAGTGATCAATATTAAAATTAAGAACCAATTAGAATAAGAGGTAAGTTGGTTGCGAAATCCTACATTTGTTTTTGTAATTCAACAAAAGCAGTTGAGTATTGAGTGTCAAAGTACAATAATGTTTTGGTTTGTTATCGTATAACTATACTAAGTAAATTTACTAGAGGCTCCAACATAAGAGAGTAGATCCTAGATGTCTATAAAAATACATGTAGTTAAAAATCCATCGTTACATTTATACATGCAATAATCTTGTATCTTGAATCGGAATTTGATCTATACTTGGTTTTCGTGAAAACAAAATATATGCGTATTATTAATATGGAAAATGTCGTTTGATTTCATACCTTGTAAGTAAAATATTTATTTTTCCTTGATCTACTAAACAAAGGGAGGCGAATCACTTCTAATTATGCATTCATTCTTTAGACGACAACTCTTGAAGGTTTGACTTCAAAGGGTCATGGTTTCGCTTTGTAAACAAATAAACTGCTAAAGAGTAAATATCATGTTTAATACTAAATTACTCGTGACGAAACCTACAAACCGCTTCACCGTGTTCATAATTAACTTACAAATAGAAAAATTAGATCTTTCCGAAACAATTTTTGTTTTTAAATATCATTTATGTTATTAAAAAAAAACATATCACAAGCTTTGTTAACAAAGAATTGTGAGCTCTGTATCTCGTCCCGTTTGTAACTTAGCTAACATTCAAAGTTGAGCAAAGCGCCAATAACAATTTCGTTACATGTGTAGGCATTGTGGTCATTGAAAGAGGCCTATAGGCTACAGCGCTCCTCTAAGCAACAAATGTTCCAATCTGTCCAGATTCGTTATAGCGAGCGAAGCGAGCTCTACTGGCAAGGCGTGTTCGAATAGAAAATTCGGACCAGCTGCACATTCATTCAACGGATTTTTTTGACATCATTTACTCGGACCAGTAATGCCCCGTTTTTATCGGACCAACAATTCCCTGCAAATATGTTTTCCCATTTCACGCTCTCACGAGAACAAGCAAGATAAAAATAATTAACGACTATGTACATTGTAAATATACTGCTGACACATCGTACACGGATATGCAACATCTAACCTTTGTACACTTTCAAATACAATCGAGTGACGTCACAATGGTTTTCTTGCACATTGATCCGTCAGAATTTTTCGGCGTCAGTAAATTTAGACCCACAATATAATTCCAAGCATTGCAAATGGCATTCTCACGTTCTCTCACATATGACCTTTTATAAGTACTCACTCTTCAATTCTTACTCATTTCCATATACTCCAAAACTTAATAAGGACACCGTCGATATCAGCATATTACAGTAATCTATGGCTTCACGGGGCCAATTAATTATTGGGGATCTAAATGGTGACACTTGTATAAATTTCCGTCGGGCTCGTATTACTCGTACATGTATTTTACCAACGCAACTACCGAGGCCTTCTTTATGACATTGATAGAGTGTAAATGTGTGCACGCAGCCAATATATAATTATTCTTTTTCGGTCAGTGAATTTTACTTTAGATTTGGTTGGACTTTCTAGCAAAAAATATTAAAACGTAATCCAAATGTGAAAAGCTTCGAGCCTATTTACAACTAATACATCTACCAGTATTCAGCGTAGTCAGAGGATTTTAATTTTTTTTTTTTTTGGGGGGGGGGGTATTTTTTTTGTTTTTTTTTCTTTTTTTTTTTTGGGGGGGGGTGGATTTTTTTTAAAAATATGAATATTTATCCATATATGCTATAAATAAGATTTACTATTTTAATGCGTTCTCCACTGTGTTTATGATTGTTGATTTCATACCGGAACAAAAATTTTATGTACGTTGTAAGATGTTAAAAATATTTTTTTTCACTGGTAAATAGGGCTTCCTTATCATAAATCAGTCAAGATCTGAACATTAGGACAGCTAGAAATATATTATATTTCTACATAGTAAACTTATACGTTTAATGACGATTGACGTTAAATTTATGCACGTGTTTCAATAATTCAGTGGCCGAACGTAATAGAAATGGGTACCAGAACACAGGCTACACCAATGTTTGTTGCCATGATAACACTCTGTTTTGAGACTATGAGGGAGTGCTGTGCAATATTCTAACATACGTAACTCTCGAATCATATATGGATTAGTAAAACATGAGCAAATATTTTGTGGGAAAAAAAGGGAAAATAATATATAAAAAAAAAAAACCAATCCTACAGCTCTTGAAACCAAAATGTTAAATTTTCTAAATATTTTTATATATTCATCATTAATACATACTATAGTCTGTCCCAAGTTATTGCTTCCATCACTTTTTGATGATTTTTAATAAAAATACTCATACCTGTGAAAGAAATACAGTTGAAATCGATAAAAGGGAAAATATCCAAGATATCTTCATTGACAAATTATCATTTTTCACTCATAAAAGTTCACAGGAACGAAAACAAATTTCTTACGGAGATTTATAATGGGAAATGATGACATCTTTTCTCCATTCGGAACTCACTCGGAAAACCTCGCACAATTTTTCAACGTTATCATCCGGGCTATTTCATGGCTGACGCAATGCAAAATCCCCGTAGACTTTCTATTTTGGTGTGTATTGAAACCTGAAGCGGTAGAGGGGGCGTTTCAAAAAGGATAATCTGGACATTTTTCATATTAGTGGATGAACGTAGTTTGCGCACAAAGGTATTTATACCCGCACTTTCTAAAGAAAGTTCGGGTATATTGTTGTTACCCTGTTCCGTCTGTCCGTCCGTCCGTCACAAATACAATACAATACAAATTTGATTCTGAGGGTCAATACCATCTGCAAAATGATGTTCCGTCCCATAAAAACCTAATTCCTCGACCTCTTCTCATCTCTTGTGTTTGAATTAACATACCATAAGATGCACAAGAAGGAAGAATATATATGCTTTAGGGGTGGGGATCACAAGCATTTTTTCAAGGTATTTGATCATTTCTGATTTTGGGGGGTGGGGGTGGGGGTGGGGTTAGGGTGACACCCCCCAGAGGCCATGACCTACTAATACCACTGTCACAACAAGATTTGCCTTGACATGGTCATGGTTCAAGAAACAAAAATATATGTGGTTTAGGAGTGTGGATTTCGATGATTTTGAAGATATTCTAAAAATATTCGACTACCAGGTATTCATGTTTTCTGTGTGTGTGTG
>WFKH01006014.1:18692527-18709586 GCA_016163765.1 Magallana hongkongensis | reverse complement strand
GAGGGACACCATTTAAATGATGTCAGGTACATTACAGTATTTTTTGTTTTAAGGGCATCAAATAACTAAAGTGTCTATGTAAAGAGTCAATATCATAGCACTGTATACACTGTAGTCTGGACCGTGTGTTCTCTCTCCTGGCAAAAATATAAAATCATTGCAAACAGTACTTGTGGTTTATAAGTGTGTAGTGACCATAAACTTAGTTTATAATTCAAAGGTCAAAATCATAACAGACATCAGTGAAACAGATGTCTATTCTATGCTGTCTCCTTCTTTGGCAAATCCAGTTTTAGTTTCACCAGAAAAAGTAAGGGTTGTGCTGTGACCTTGAACTATTTTTTTCAGTGAATAGTTACGCAACGTGATTCTCAATGTCTCATCCTTTAATAAAGCAGGGCTATCTGAGAAGTTCAAGATCCCAATGATGTACATGTATAGTAACTGTTCTGAAATGCAGTGAACAGAAAATAAATCAAAAATAGGATCTAAAATCTTTTGATCGGTCAATCTCTTTGCGGAGAAAAATTTATTATTACAAATATGGCATTTGCTGTTAAGCAGTTGCTGACAAATTCTTCTTACATGTATTTCGCACACATTTTAATAATTAATACGCTGTCAAATATATTAAGAAGAGAAACCATGTGTTTTTACTTGATTGAAATATTGCTGGATTGGAATTGCTGTCCTCTTCAAAAAGGGGCTGATACATGCCATCCATTTACTCATTTATAAGCACTATTATATAACATCATGACTATTATCGCATTGACAATCCTTTTTCGACACGAAGCTACAACGGAAGACCTCCTCGTTGCTTTGCAACGAGCTCGGCTCTAGTTCTATTACTGGTGTGTGATGATGGGGTAGGGGGTTTAATGGGGGAAAAAAGTTGCAGCATGCCTTCATTCTCACTAGAAATGTATCTAATCCACATATCCTGGGGATGGGGAAGGGTTAATTAGACCCCTTCCCCCGTATTATAACTCATATAAACATGATATTTAATACACAAATTTGTAAGTCTGACAAATGAAAAAATAACTTTTGCAATTAAAATGACAGAAACTGTACAACTAAATTAAGAAAGTTAACGATGATAAGCTTATTTAAATAAAGATGATGATACAGTATGCTGGCAAAGGGAGATCACATTTTAGAAAGTGAATGTAAAACTTAACTGTATACCGGTGTCTCATAATATTGCGCTACTACATGTATTATACTTACCTATATTGGTCAACATTATAATGATAATTAGAGCACAATATGAATTCCTTTAGCTGATCACCACAAAAGAAATGTTTATTCATGTTAATTAATCCTATTCTGCATATCGAAAACACATATGCATGTACACCACGTGAAACCCATCTAACCAAAGAGCTGGGTAAAACTAGTGCCCGCTAATGCAACCCGTAGACCTGTGTTGTGTACGTAACTTCGGACAAAGATCATTTACTTGTAACCTATTACATGTATTTTCACAACTTTAAAACCCCTTGCACAATTTTATTAGGTAATTAACCATGTAAAGCACAATTTTCAGCTTTAAGGTGGTATGGGACACCTGCATATTGTGATGTACTCCCTACTGAACTAAACATATAACATTTCCCCCCAAAATAATGTTACCTAACAGTAAAGCGCAATGGGTTAGAGCGATAACTATGTGTCTGTAAGTAGAGAGTTCAAATCATGCTGGGGCTTTTCTATTTTTTACTGAAGTTTCCAAAAATTTTAAAAACTGAATTTTTTTGGGCCAAATACATGTATTGTAAAATTTTAAAATTCTAAATCGTCACCGTGAAAGAATTTTGATTATAACAGACTTTTATCCACACAAATATCGACATGTGTCTTATACCACCTAAAATCAGTAATTATATCTTCTGTCCTGGCAGTTCTGCATTGAAAATCATTGCGCAATATAATTATGTCATTTATTTTGCACTGTTTACAACATTCTTTGTTGCAACTACCGGTACATATGTATACAGGCTTTCGTTGTTATCAAAATATTCTGATGTTTATTTATCCATGAGGAGTGTGTGTGTGTGTGGGTGGATTTAAAAATATTTTCAAGGGGGGGGGGTGGGTGGGCAGGGTCTGGACCCCTCACTCCCACCCCTTCTCTAAATACGTGCACACGATGGTGTTGGCACACAAAAGCAAATCTAAAGCCGGCAACCACTGAGGGGAGGGGGCATAATTTCATTTTATTTGTTTTAATTTTATAGACCATACTTTATATGACATGAAATGTTAAGATTATTGATTAACTTAAAATTCACATGCAAACAGTTAAACCCCAAATTGTAGGGCCGCTCAGGTGTATTATGGGATGGGATCTCATGTTTTATGAAAATTATTATTTTTAAAAATTACCGGAAATTCCATGTTGCCTTCATTTTTACTAAAACTGGTACAAAACAGTGGTATTTAGGGGCAAACACCTGGTGTAGATAATACTGTCTAATGACAGCATCTAGTTATTAATATTGATACACACAAAAAATGTATCTATTGATGAAGCAACAGTACTTGAGGATACAAACTATAATCGTTGTATTAGTATAGATACCGAATCACAGAGCCCTCGGGCAATTAATTGAATGTTTTAACAAGCATATGTGCAGACACGCTGTAGAAGGCTTAATCATGTAGATAAATTTGTTATTTTTAAAAAGCTTATATCTTTCTGAGAATTCATGTTTATATCACCATTTAAATAATGATTTTGTTTTTGTTGTCGATTTCAAGCAAAATCATAAATATAGCAATTATTCAACAAAATAGTTGGAATCCCCACTTAGGAAGGGCGATTATATCACGTGAGCTAGTTTTGCAATACATTTATAAGAACACCAGAGGAGTAGACACGATCAGAAACAGATGGTTACACGATCGAGACAAAATGCTTGGTAAAAGACTTCAGTACTTTGTCTGCTTTATTGGAATCACTCTCAGTAAGTATATTGTTACAGTAATTTTAAGATATAGAATGATTATAAGACAAAGTTACATTATTGTGAAATATGCTACTTTTTGGATTTGCTTTGTTTATAGGTTTGTTTCACGAGATTGAATGCTGGTCGACTGAGTCAAAATATATTGAGACGATTCCCATTCCCGTAATATGCGGAAAGACTGAAACATTGCACTGCCCTACAAAGGTTCGTTAAAAAATTTACCTTATTTTTTATTTTAAAATTTTCTTTCGAGGACGATCATTTATACAGTCATATTCTTAAACATCTTGTCAGAGGTACGTGTGTATTACATGTATTATATTGTAGCTTTCCATAGTCTAACCCAAGATATTTATGCAGCACATTTGGACGATTTTTAACAAAAATACACATACCTGTAAATGAAGATATTTGAAATCAATGAAAGGGAATATATTCAAGATATCTTCATTGACACATTGTCGTTTTTTACTCGAAAAAATTCACTGGAACGAAAACAGATTTCTTACAGAAATTCATAATGGGAAAGGTTGACATCTTTTCTCCATTCGGAAGTCACTCGGAATACCTCGCACAATTTTCCAACACTTCCATCTCGTTTGCAATGCAAAATTCCCGTAGACTTTTTATTTTTAACCGTGAATTCAAACCCGACAAGCTAGGGGGCGTTTCAAGGGAGAAATCTTGGGATTTTTTCATACTACCGAATGCACATCGTTTGAACCCGGATATATTGATAAACATCGAACAATTTAATAAATGTGCTGCATAAATATCTTGGGACAGACTATATAATACTGTTTTATTGCTCTAAAGCTTTAACATATTTTATTGCTCTAAAGCTTTAACATAGATCTTGCGATTCGGTTGTTTCCAATAGATCCTTTAGTCACAAGAATTGATTTTTTGAAGATTTACAAATTTGCGTAGCTGCAGGTCTGTAGCTCCCGGTCTGAAAAAATACGGATAGACGACCTGGGAGCTACAGTTTCCGTACGTGTGAAAAGTTGCAGTTTACGGCGCTCAAAAATTGCGCTAGATTTGGATTGATTAACCTTATTTTTACATACGTTCTGTAGAAATAATTGATTTCAAAAACATTCCACGGAAATTTTACTACAGATATCGTCATTTTACTTGCCTCTGATATTTTTTAAATACCATCACCAGCCCCGTAAAGTGAAGTGGAGCAGTTTGTTTACATGTAAAAGTGGCGACTCTCGATCTGCACGTGAATTTAACATACTTCATTTTCCGAGGTCGGTTGGCGTGTTTTAGAGAAAGTCTGAGGCAAGTAAAGTGACGACATCAGTAGTAAATTGCTTGAAGAATTTAATGGTACTTTTTTTTTTTTTCACAGAATTTGTGTGGAAATAAGAATAATCAGTCCAAAACTAGCGCAATGTTTGTACGCCGTAAATTGCAACTTTTTAACACGTACGGAACTGTAGGTCCCAGGTCGTCCATCCGAATTTTTTCAGACCGGGAACTACATGCATCAAGCTAAAATTTGAGAATTTCAACACATTTTTCCCGAGAATTTGGTATCTCACGAATCGTTCATTAGCTTTCAAATTAGCACGGGCGAAATATGCAAAAACACCTCAAATTGGAACACCATGTGCAATTTTACGAAGAGCAAAAACATATTATCAACAACTTAAACGAGATAGGAAAGTTCCTCTTGACATAACCCAGTGACTGCATGATTTTATTTTGGTCCACTTATTTCTTTAGTTTTTCCATCGTTCAATATTGTAAAAAGTGAAGTGTTTTAATCACTTAATTACTAACAGGAAAATATTGACTAAAGACGTATAAAATGGAGAAACATATTATTTGATCATAATATATGCATTCGTTTTCCAAATCTGTGATAACAAATAGATGAAACAATAGAGCAAATGAACATATACATTCAAAGATATTAGACCTAAAGGCGAGTATGGCACTGGATATCATTCAATTAACAGTTAAATTGGTTGCAAAAATATATGTATAGCTTCGATCATCTTCCCAAACCAAGGGTTTCTGATCCGCTCCGCTCTATATAAACCCTAGACCGAACTGACAATACATATGCGGGTTTACTATTGCTCCTTCTAACGAGATTACACATTTATTAACGTTGGTGACCTCTTGTTTAAACCAATCAGAAAAAGTGTATTAAAAAGAAATATTTAGCAACATGGCTGCGCCCATGTACAAGTTGTTTTTAGAATTCAACTTTATAGAAAAGATGAGTTTATTGGGCTAAAACCAGTAGTGGTAAGTCAATAACTTACAACTATGTCCATATTTTATAATGACAGCGGAGGAACGTTAATCATTGCACCATTAATCACATGCGCCAATTTTCACACGTATGCAAATGGCGCATCCCACATGAGTCTATGCGCATGTGAATGTTCGGTTGGGGATTACGCAAGATTTGCAGATGCGTTTTTACTCTTATTGCAGTTACATCGAGTCTGACTATGTGCAAAACGCTTAATATGAATTGTTACAGGATGAATTATTTAGTGAAAGCGCTAGAAAAGTATTACACATATGCGAATTTTCATCTAAGAAAAATAATCAATGTACTAGTATATCATGAAGCATTTCAGATGATACATGTATTTCATCAATTAACCTTCAATCATTTAAAAGTTTATATTCATGTGTTGCTGATTGCTTTTATACAATGTCTTGTTTGAAAATTTAATATATTATCTAATTATTTGACTCGTTTTATCCAACTTTATCAGCAGGATGTCCCGAAGGGGATTATCAGGCATAAAGGGAATGTTAAATCTCTTAATGGCGAACTGGTGTTACACTCCGTCACCATGAGAGACGAAGGTTTATACGAATGTTACCTTGATTCATCGATTCCTCTGAAACAGTACAACGTAACAGTATTAAACAGAAATTGTGAATAAAAATTGTTACATGTATGTTGTCAGTTAAACTTTGCTGTGTATGTACTTTTCTGTAAACAAAAAAAACATTGTGCTTATTTCTTTTTTTTTGTGATATTTCATATTTTGTTTATATTTTATGTTTAGTTGAGCCTTTGCAAAGCAATATTTGTATTCATGTGTAACGTTTTTAGGTTATAATTATAAAAGTAAATTTTATTCATTCACGAGTTTGCTTCATAGGTTTTTTTTCAGGTTTTTGTTTACAAAAAGCCTGCATACTTATGGGGTTCTTACGCCGATACATTTTAATGAACTATATACGTCCCTTTGGACCACCCAAATGCGTCCTGTTCCAAACTGATTCATTCATCCGTACTTGTTAACTGTTAAAGTTCTTTGGTTATAAAAAAAAAACCTTGAGAAATTTTACCTGTAAAATATTTTTATACAACAATAATCGTTAATATGTAATATCAAAAGAAATATCAATCAGACACAGACTGTCTTCTCAATTACATGCAATAGTACTTTTGATCAAACTCTAAACTGATATTCAAAAACTAGAAGAGGTACTAGACACCAAAAGATTAGTCGCTTAAAACATGATAATGTATCAGAGGCAACTATGCTTGGAACTGAAAGTTAACTACGGACGAAGAATATTGAGAACAGGGATGGATTGTTTAATTGTTTTCATTGCTGTCCACAAAACAAGAGGATCTCCCACAAGAATTAACGATTTGCTTCACGGTCGCACATATTTCTTAAAATGTAATGCAGCACGTTTTGGTTAGAATCCGATCATCATAAGTTCTGTCTTAACAATATGGTGATTTTACTCTCAAAAACACTGGCTTTTGGAATAAATCAGATGCTTTCAATTTTATTAATAGTCGACTGAGAAAATCTTAGTCGATGATCGAACGATTGTCGAGTACTTGGGTAATCGTTGACATCTCTAATTATGATGTGTTAGTGCCTCCTAGAGTCATCATACCATGAAGCCTCTTCCCCTAGTGTCAAAAATAATATAACACGAATATTGTTCAGATCTGCCCATTTTAACATTCATTTCAATGGATCATACCCAGGACTGATTTATACTCAGGTCACCGATAAGGCCTCTGGACCTCTCAACTTAAGGTGGTATAGGGCACCTGTCGATATTATTGTGGATTAAAGTAGATTATATTCAAAAGACTCTCACCGGTTTAGAATTTTCTAAATTTTCAAAATTTGACCACAAAATATATGTTTAAAAAATTTTTAGAGAGGTTAAAAAATATATAAAAGCCTCAGCGGGATTCGAACTTATGACTTACAGATTCGGAGGTACTGGTCTTATCCTTTGCGCTATGCTTTAGGTAACGATTATAGGAAAGAATAAAATTATAAATTTATACTTGATTTTACTGTTTATTTCAATAGAAAGTACGTCACAATATGGAGTTCTCCCACACCACCTCAAAATAAGGAAGAAATTGTTATAAACATACCGACTTGGGAAGATTTGGTTACTAGTTGACAAACTAATGTCATTTATGATTTTCTCTTTCTCTCTCTTTCTTCCTCTCTCTCTCCCTCTCTGTTCTTCTTAAATCTATGTTAAGTGTATTTCCAGTTCATAAACACTTATGTAAGGAATGCGTGATTTAATCGACAAAGATTGTCGGTTTCCGATCCCATGATAACATTCTAACAAGAGATTAATTTTTACGCTCAATTTTTGTTAAAAACATACGTTTGCAAAAATGGCTAGAATGACGTTTTATTTCTTATTGGGTATATTTGGGAGTTTCAACATCAGCTATGCAATAGGTATGTTACTATACTGTGGAATCATTTTAATTCGTGGGGGTCAATGTTCGTGAGTAGCCAAAATTTTCCTGGTTCGTGTGGACGGAATTTCGTTGGTAGCAATTTCGGGATAATTTTAATAAATATTAAACAAATGATTGTATATACGTTCGTGGGGATGTAAATATGTGGACAAGGGTTACCCACAAAAGCTACGAAAATTGGTTCCCCACGAACAATGATGATTTCACAGTAATCCCTTTTCTCACTGAAGATTAAAATGTAAAGTTATGAAAGTGCAATTAATCTTTTATCACGGGATTTTATTTTTGAATATGTATAAAAACGCTTGCAGACAGCATCACGTTATTCAATTAAGTTGGTTAACAGTCTGTCAGTCTTGTTTCCCGAAAATTCAGAAAAGGGTGTTCGATAAACATTATCAAAATGTTGTCGTTTTTGTACTCAATTAATGTCTTTTTTATCCAATATGAAGAAAACTGGATTTTGGCCCTTGTTGTTTTTATATACTAGTGTTAGTTAGACATTCCCAGTGTTGAGACAGGGTATATTTACTCATGGTGGCTATATGCATCTGGTAAATTTGTTGATGTAAAAATTTAAACAGCAATAGTGATACCCCATTAAACAAAATAAAGAGAGCTTGATGGTCGTGAACATTTTAGACTATAGAAAATTTCTTTAAAGTAGAAAAGCTCTGTATTACGATATAGGAAAGCATTCAAATTTTCAAATTTATGGAATGTTCTTAACTTAATGATGGTTTATAGCAAAAAAATCATTTTTCAGAATTTAAGGTAGATCTGATGGTTTATTTTCTTATCACTTAGCCTCCTTAATGTGTTTCAGTTGGAAGTAGATTGTTGTTTTTTTAACTTTACGTTGCTAAATGTTTTCAAATTAGTATTTTAAGCATTTCTATCATAACTGTCACGGAAGTTTAACCTGTTGATCAGGTTGACAATAATTACAAATATCTTTATCAATATACGGTGGCTTTATGAAACTTACAACCAAATAATGAGCTGAGTGAAGCTTTAAACTTTAATGAGCAATGATGTAAATGTATATTGTTATATAAATATGCATATTCGATCCGCGTTACTACACCTTCCTTGTCTTTATTTCACGGTCTGCATCGGTAACATTGAAGGTCCTTTTAAATGTAGTTTTACAGTTAAAACGGGTCTTTGCATTTTAATTGCAGTTAACTTAATGTCTTTTTGAGTTTGTTGTAATAATTTATGACATATATCAATTGTAAAATTCTGTAGAACCTGAACCCGTTATCGGAGAATCCGGATCGGACTTGGTATATCCCCTGGAATGTGAACGACCCAAAGGTTCCGAAGTAAGTTTCTTAAAGTAAAATCTTAGTGTACTTACTCATGCAGGATGAGGTAGACTGTAATTACCATGGCAATCTTCACATATATGGAAAATTAGCTGAGTTTTTTCTGTCAAACGTTTTATTCGACAATAATAATTTAAGCACTTTTACTCACTTTTTAAAGGATAATTGATTAATTGATTCAAAGATAGATGTAAATATAAATAATAAAATGCATTCTTTGTTGCTTCACTCGGACTACTAAAGCTCGATAGCATTTTCAAAGGAATATTTTTCAGTAATTTCTATTATTATTTTAGAAGTTAGGTGTATTTATTGACATAGCTACATTCGGCATACTACAATCGTATTTAATCCATTGGAAACACAATTATATTGTTTGAAATAAAAATGACAAGAAAATATGTACTTTATTTAATTTTTCTATTGTTTTGTTTATCATACGTATTTCAGATCCTTTGGTTGAAGGACCAAACGCCAATTGCAAATAGTACAGCAATATTCAATGGAGATAATAGGTATTCAATAGAACATAGATATCCAATGGACAGTCATTTGATGATAAAATCTTTGAAGAAGTCTGATGAAGGGCGTTTCCAATGTAAGCAGTTAAACGGTCCGTTGGTTATAAGTGACTATTTGCTAAAACTCAAAGGTAAGATGTTTTACTCACCTAGGCTAAAACAATAAACTGGGTCTTTTCCCGTTTTTCAAATCTTATTTTGTTAACATTATTAGTTCCAATCATATATCAAGTATAAATTTGTACGAACGTTGTATGCATGTGATATAATTAGGAGGTTTCAACTAAGAAATTTAAATTCCTGAAATTGAAATTGAAAAGTTTTAAGAATGCCTAGAACAAAACCCATTGAGAGCGTGTTAAACAAAAAATACAAACGATTTAATACAAGGATACTATACAACACACTCTTTTGATACGTTGAAATGTTATTAGTTTGGTCTACTTTGTAATAATAACAACAAAGCATGATTTTACATTTAACATGTATAAAAAACAGTTAAACCTTTCAAATGCATCATGATTTAAAAAAAGAAATATCTTGTTATCATAGCCATTCTTTTTTACCTACGATGATAATCTCTTTCTTTTATAAGATAGAGAATAATAACATTTTTAATGTAATCAATTTTGGCTTTAAAATATTTTTAAATGTTACATAATAAAAATATGTACCTGTTGCCCTTAAACTTTGATAAACTCCAGTTTTTCTTCTATGATAAAACAAATAAAAAATTAAACTAAATTAAAACAAAATTATCATTTGACTTTTAATCTATCCAGGAAATCCTGTTAAAAGTTTTATACGTAATCGAAATTAATGGAAATAGTGCTATAACATATTGCTCAGTTTGCAAAAATAAATACACAATTGTTGTAAATCATTTAAAAATATTTATTGTAGTAGGACTGAGTTTTACTGCTTGGTTGAGTGTGAGTGATGGAACTTGCCCCTTGTTTTTCTCCGATTTATATAATTTACCCTTCCCATGTGCCGACAGTAAACTTTATTTTGGTTTGTCAAGAAAACCACACCCTCCCTCCTTCTCCCCACACCCACTCTTATAATTCATGTAACGAAACTATTACTATGTTGTAGTAAAATTTATAAAAGGCTTCAATTTTAGAACAATTTGAATACCTACATACGGAATGAATACATGTTGTGATTTCAAAAATAAGAAATCAAACGCGTTGCATACTAAACATACACAAAACAATGCTTTAACATTAGCATGTCTTTTATTCCATTTGCTTGTTAAACAATTTATTATTAAGATATTCATAGCAAATCCTTGTGAATTATCAGAAGAAGCAGCAATCCCTGTTGCCAGTGAACCCAGAGTAAGCGTTTGGGAGTACAACGAGGTTCGTCTGTGGTGCAATGCAACAGGGGTTCCAGAGCCCAAAGTCACGTGGTACGTGTTGGAAACCACAAGTCAACAAACTGAGGTTTTGAGAGGTACATGTATACGTATATTCATACACCATTCTTTGAATATACAATTAAACCCAAGTAGATACCAGGATAGAAACAATTAATGCATTAAATTGCACAATACATAACGTATTTGAAACATAATTTAATAAATACAGATAACAAGGATATTTATGTTTATTACATATCTGATTTTTATATTTGTAGTAATGTCATGTTGTAAATTTTTTATTTACACCCACCCAGTAAATTCAAAATTTACAACATGACAGCAATATCTTATCATGACAGATATGTCTGCGTACTTGTAAATCTGTTTACATTGATTATGCATTTACTTATATATTTATACAGTCATATACAATTATATTTAACCAGACTACGTGATTTAATCATGCATAAAGTTATTAAAAGTACGTATCTACTTCCGACGGTGGTTAAAACATCAACTAACAGAATCTGAGTTATTTTTTTATGCCAAGATGTCAATCATAATTTGTGTTTAATTTGAAACTGGTTATATAAATTCTGTTCGTCACCCAACCCCCTTATCTTGAAAATAAATGATATTATTAACGAAACGTTTCTTTTAACAAGTATATGTATTTTTCCCTTCTTTGTTTGAAACAAGCTATTGATTTTACATAGTTATGTAGTAATTTATAATTCAATGGGAGTCATTCATTTAACTTTATTTTTTCTATCATTTTCTGTTTGCTTCTGATTCGAATCCCGTGGCTAAAGTATATTTTTAACCAGTGGAATTATAGATATTACTCCAAGATTAACATGATAGACAGTCTGTTTTGTTAATAAAGTCTCTTTTAGAGAAAATTTTTAACTGGTGTATTTTTTAATCTTATGCGAGTATCAAACAAGAGAAAATGTATTACTTTTAAATTGTGAAAATTAAATCAGCACACATCCCCCCCCCCTCCAAAAAAAATATAAATTTAGTAGGCTTTTTTAAAACACTGAATATTATACGATTTTAACATGAAAACTACGCTACAACTGAAATGCAGTAGCAAATGTACATTTTTAAAACTAATTTAAATACATACACCATACTGCAGTATGCATTTAATGCGGTGAATGATGTACAAATGTAATGAGAGAGATATTTTTTATCTTAAAAATGATAAATATGTATTTCAAGCTGATGTAGTTTAATAAATCCGAGGTCAAACTTTGACGTAATAGGACATTGAAATCATATTTAAAAAATCAAAAATGATTCCATCAACAGATTGCTGATCACATATTGTCCCTAGAAATACAAATTCTTCAAAGGCCACTTAATTTTGAATATCTTATAATTTTAAGCCTAATAGGCTGAACTGAATAGAAATTTATTTAACCAAAAACAATGTTCTTTTATTGAGACATCGGAATTCAGGGCAGAATGCTTGGTATAAAAAATGTGTCAAGGGGCTGTGCTACAAAATTCCAATGCAATGCTTCCAACAATTACAACGAGAAGAAGGTCCCAGTTTCAAAAGCCATCTTTCTGGACGTGAAATGTGAGTTAAAATTTAGTATTTCACTCTCTCCCATATCAAATTCTGATAGCTCTGTAATTATTTCATTTCTTCTTTATTTTATGTTTACTCATTGCATCTTTTAATTCAATTTCCAACATTTTTAATTTTTTTAAAAAGTTGTTCCGGATGTTAATATAAAAGTGAAAATCAACAACGGGAATTTCAGCGTTGAAACCTCTATACTTTCCAACAGACGGGACGTAATAGAATTAGTATGCGATGTGTTTGCGAATCCCCTGACAAAGATTACATGGTACCGAGATAAAGTCAAAATAGGACACTATACAGTTCGAGAAATTGGCCCAGAAAAAAATGCTGAAGAGAGCGATAATAATGTATATACTATTTCTAATATTCAGACTACCCCTACTGAACCAAGGTTTTGGGCCTTTCCATTGAGATTCCAGATGGATGTAGTCTTCATGTTTGCTAAATACCAGTGTGAAGTCGACACCGGAAAGGAGACTTTCATCAAATACATAGAGATAAAGCAGAAATAGACCTCTGTATGCCTATTTCATGTATTTAAACGTTTGATGTGAAATGAATTTTTAGATAAATATATAATCTTTCAGAAAATATAACAATCTGTAAATAGGTCATTGATGTAACTAAAAAATGTAAAATTCTAAGTCTATAATATATATTAAGTTGGTATGGGACACCTCCATATTGTGACGTACTTCCTATCGCAATAAACACTAAAATCAGGTATAATGTTATAAAAGCTTTCTTCCCCAAAATCGTTACCTAACAGCATAGCGTAATGGTTCGGAGCGTTCACTACGAATCTCTAAGTTATGAATTCGAATCCCACGGAGGCTTTTATAATTCTTAAATTTCCAAAAACTTTTAAAACATAGTTTTTGGTCAAATATTGTGTAAATTTTTAAAATTCTAAACAAAAAGTATTTTGATTATAATGTACTTTTATCCATATTAAAATTGACAGATGTCTCATACCTCCTTAAATTTTTGTATTTAGATCGAAATTAGTAAAATTGTCACAAAAAATATAAAAATATGGTAAAATGAAAACACATGTATGGATTGTAATTTGTTTTTACATGAATTAAACTCCATAGTTATATTTTGATAACATATTATCAGAACAGGTAGCTGTCTAAATAGGGAGGGATCTCACAGCAGCACACAGCCTACTTGCTCCCTTTTAATGACAGCCCTTCTAAAAGACAGGTCTCTTCTTGGTAGTTGTAAAAAAGTGGAATATTTCACAATAAAATACCATATCATATCACAACAGGTTTAGAACCAATAGTCACTAAATGAATAAAATGGTTCCTGAATTCCACACTGTTTGCATTCTGTTTCTCATTACAATCGAGTAAGAGGTCAAATAGTAGGCAGCGCAAAGTTGAAATCTGTTGATGAATATATAATTAACTCTTCAACATGTTGTAGATTTTTTTTAGTTCACCTTGAGACATTAATCTCGTGTATCTCTTAGTTTCAAATTTGAAACAAGAAACCCAGGACACTCTCTGTTAAATCCAACATACATTTATTACTTTTTAATTTTCAATTTTGAATACATTTCATTCAACGATAATTTGCACGAAATGTTTTTGATAAAAAGGTACGTTTTTTATATAGGTTGGCAGTAAAATAAAAAACTAACAACCAGTGAACTACATTAGAAGACAACAAATTTTGCAGTTAAATGAACATAACATATAGAGGTCCAATTAGACCTGCAGTTTAAACTGCACTCAGAACTAGTACTGGCTTTGTTTCGGTATATTCGATATATTTCTGAAAGAAAAAATGAATTAACTTTTCATATAAGGTCGGAATAATATACAACTCTATTTTTATGCCAAATTTGGTCAATCTACAAAGTTCAGACGACACATGAGAGAAGCTCAGTACTTTGTAAGGTGGACAGGGGAGAGAACCGCACTTTGCCTCTACGCTATAGAACAATCGACCATCATTGTTGTGCTGTCGTGCTCTCTCCGTCAAGTATTCAGGATTGTTGTCCATACAAAGGAATTCCGTCGAAGTGTGGCCTTGAAAGTGAGCTCCACAGGTTTGAAATCCATCATATTCCTTTTTCCAGTACTGCGGACATGATACTTTAGCTGGAATCATGATAGAAGACGACGCATGCGCTGTCATACAAACGGCACATGGTATATAGTCATTGAGTCCTACACCTTTGTAGCTAAACTCGTATTCAGCCCCGAAAATACGACCAGAATAGCTAAATATTGGGAGACTTGTCGGAGTTGGGTCAGAGTTATGAGGCAGGCAAAGAGTGTTGACTCCGCCATCAGTGTCTAAATAAAATCGTCCACCAACAATCCCTAAATTACCATAAAATATACAATTCTGAAAAAGGTACTAAGTATGTGTTTCATTGGTAAAGGGAGGTGGTCACGATTTGAGCTGGCAGTTAATCTTCTATTTTCAACATTTTGATTGCTTCATTTGGGTGCTTTTATTTCTCAACCAAAATTTGAATGGCAGTTGGCAAGTTGTATAAAAGATACAAAGTTCACAATTCTTTGTTATGTAAACAAGGATTGTGTCTATGGTTTTGTTTACGTTTTTAAATATACAAATTAACATTTTTGTTTCGGGCAGATTTCTTTTCCTTGTTGGTTATTTATGAATAGAAATAATTAGTATCTAGTGTTTGTCTAATTCGTTTGAAAATGTATTTTCAATATATAATCAAAATCATGGCCTAAGCTTTGTTTACATAACAAAGAATTGTGAGCTCTGTATCTTGTTCATAACACGATTATTGACACTCAAATGGTTGATTATAGGAAATACCTGAATGAAGATTTGTTTTACATCTTAAATGGAAAAATAAATATAAAAAATTTCCGTTGAAATCTTCACCATGCCCCGTGAACTCTCGGTAAAATGATACCACCTCAGACAATGAAGCCTTATTTACAGATTTTTCTAACCTTAACAGAAGTACCTTTATTACGATTAACAGTACATGTAAATCTTGTTACAAAGGAAATATTATTTACATCTTCTTTTTCACTTCCGTATCAAAGGTGTTAGTTAAGAGATAGAGGAATAATAAAGGAATTAATCACTACGTTTAACAAGTAGTTAAATTAATACAAGTAAATATTTTATCAGTGAATTGTATTTCAGTGTTATTTATGTCTAACTATTTTACAGTTAGCCATGTACTCATTAACAATTGAAAATTGTGAATTAGAGGAACACAGTTTTCTGTGTGCATTATGAGAAACCGTTTATTCAAACCCTTATAATGAGCAATGGTTACATTGTAAAATGGTGTCTTATTTCAAACTTACTTTTTCGACTGACTATGCTTGGATTATTTCGTGATCGATCGAATCTTACGTTTATCTACGTTAAGAGCACGAGTGCCGTTGATCTTTTTCAAGAAATGAAGAGCTGTTTTAAACTTTATATACTATATATATCGTACATGTGTTGCAATACATTTGTTTTGAAAATTTAATCTACTGAATTGTTGAATAAGATCAAAAGGATGGAACCAATGGCACATGAAAAGAAAATAGAGGGAAAGAGTAGAAAGGAAACCAACAAGCGGGAAGAACTGGAAAACTTGCGTAAATATTTTGAAAATTTTTATAGCAGATCCAATTCATCAGTATAAAATTTATTGAGCGCTGCTTACAATAAATTTGAAGCATTTTTTCAAATTCAAGGAATAATAACTTTAAAATGGTACAACTACTTATAGATTCGATTCTGCTAATTGCAAACTAACTCTCCTTAAAAGCTGTAAACTTTAACACAATTGAAAAACCCTAAAAATTTACTACTTATAGATTCGATTCTGTCAATTGCAAACTAACTCCCTTAAAAGCTGTAAACTTAAACATAATTGAAAAATCATAAAAATTGAGGTATGAATTTTTTCGTCATTAACTTTTACTATAGTCTGTCTCAAGTTATTCTTTCCGTCACATTTGGACCATTTTTAATATAAATACACATATCTGTGAAAGAAGTACAATTGAAATCGATGAAAAGGGAAATATCTAAGATATCATCATTGACACTATGATTTTTCACTCAGAAAAATTCATAAGAACGAAAACAGGTTTCTTATGGAGATATTGACTTCTTTTCTCCATTCGGAAGTCATTTAGAATACCTCAGGCAAATTGTCAACGTTATCGTTCGGGTACTTTCATGTCTGTTGCAATTCAAAATCCCCGAAGACTGCTTTATTGTTAGCCTGTATTGAAAACCTGATAAGCCAGAGGGGGCATTTTAAAGAAATGAACATCGTTTGAACCCTATGGTATTTATAAATATCGATAAAGAGTAATTAAGCAAAATGTGAATTGAGAATATTTTGGAACAGAGTATAGTATTAACTATACATTATATAGAAAAATTTTAAATACTTTAACTTTTAACATTTAATAGTTTCCTTTATCTTTGAACTGAGCTCTCCTCAAAGAGATTAAATAGCCACGCAATCCAGCCCTACTATACTCTGTCCCAAGATATC
>WFKH01006014.1:18644590-18655368 GCA_016163765.1 Magallana hongkongensis | reverse complement strand
ATATTTACATCCCCACGAACGTATATACAATCATTTGTTTAATATTTATTAAAATTATCCCGAAATTGCTACCAACGAAATTCCGTCCACACGAACCAGGAAAATTTTGACTACTCACGAACATTGACCCCCACGAATTAAAATGATTCCACAGTATAGTAACATACCTATTGAATAGCTGATGTTGAAACTCCCAAATATACCCAATAAGAAATAAAACGTCATTCTAGCCATTTTTGCAAACGTATGTTTTTAACAAAAATTGAGCGTAAAAATTACTCTCTTGTTAGAATGTTATCATGGGATCGGAAACCGACAATCTTTGTCGATTAAATCACGCATTCCTTACATAAGTGTTTATGAACTGGAAATACACTTAACATAGATTTAAGAAGAACAGAGAGGGAGAGAGAGAGGAAGAAAGAGAGAGAAAGAGAAAATCATAAATGACATTAGTTTGTCCACTAGTAACCAAATCTTCCAAAGTCGGTATGTTTATAACAATTTCTTCCTTATTTTGAGGTGGTGTGGGAGAACTCCATATTGTGACGTACTTTCTTTTGAAATAAACAGTCAAATCAAGTATCAATTTATAATTTTATTCTTTCCTATAATCGTTACCTAAAGCGTAGCGCAAAGGATAATACCAGTACCTCCGAATCTGTAAGTCATAAGTTCGAATCCCGCTGAGGCTTTTATATATTTTTTAACCTCTCGAAAAATTTTTAAAACATATATTTTGTGGTCAAATTTTGAAAATTTAGAAAATTCTAAACCGGTGAGTCTTTTGAATATAATCTACTTTAATCCACAATAATATCGACAGGTGCCCTATACCACCTTAAGTTGAGAGGTCCAGAGGCCTTATCGGTGACCTGAGTATAAATCAGTCCTGGGTATGATCCATTGAAATGTATGTTAAAATGGGCAGATCTGAACAATATTCATGATATATTATTTTTGACACTAGGGGAAGAGGCTTCATGGTATGATGACTCTAGGAGGCACTAACACATCATAATTAGAGATGTCAACGATTACCCAAGTACTCGACAATCGTTCGATCATCGACTAAGATTTTCTCAGTCGACTATTAATAAAATTGAAAGCATCTGATTTATTCTAAAAGCCAGTGTTTTTGAGAGTAAAATCACCATATTGTTAAGACAGAACTTATGATGATCGGAACCTAACCAAAACGTGCTGCATTACATTTTAAGAAATATGTGCGACCGTGAAGTAAATCGTTAATTCTTGTCGAAGATCCTCTTGTTTTGTGGACAACAATGAAAACAATTAAACAATTCATCCCTGTTCTCAATATTCTTCGTCCGTAGTTAACTTTCAGTTCCAAGCATAGTTGCCTCTGATACATTATTATGTTTTTAAATGACTAATCTTTTGGTGTCTAGGACCTCTTCTGGTTTTTGAATATCAAATCACAGTTTGATCAAAAGTACTAATGCATATAATTGAGTCGACAGATATGTGCCTGATTTGATATTTCTTTTGATGCTACATGTCAATTCAGTTCATTGCAATTATTGTTAAAATGTTTGTACAAAAATCATATTACTTGTAAAATTATCTCTAGGTTCTTTTTTTTAATAACAGTTAAGAAGTACGGATGATTGAATTAATTTGGAACAAGACGCATTTGACTGGTCTGAAGAGATGTATATAGCTCAATGAGATGTATTAGCGTAAGAACCCATAAGGCTTTTTGTAAACATAACACAGATTATGAAAAAAAAACTATGAAGCAAACACGTGAATGAATAAAAGTTACTTTTACTTATAACATAAAACGTTACATATGAATACAAATATTTCTTTGCAAAGGCTCAACTAAACATAGAATACAAAAAAAAAAATCACTCAAAAAGAAATTAGCATAGTGTTTGTTGTTTACATAGAAGTACATACTTGTAGTCCCAAAACAGCAAATCTTAACTGACAACATAACAATTTTCATGCACAACTTCTGTGTTTTGAATCGCGTGATACTGTTACGTTGTACTGTTTCAGAAGAATCAATGAATTCGGATCACGGTAACATTTGTATAATCCTTCGTCTTTCGTGGTGACGGATTGTAACACCAGTTTGCCGGAAGTTAGTTCAAATGTTTCTTTTTTCATGAACATCCCCTTTTGGCCATCCTGCAGAAAAAGTTGAACAAATTAATGGGTCAACGGGTCAAATGATTATATAACATATAACATTTTCAAACAAGACATTATATAAAAGGATCAGCAACATGAGGATATGAATAAAGGTTAGTCAACGAATCGATGAAATACCATCTGAAAGGCTGCATGGTATACACATAACAAAGCCGTTGGAAGTAGGTGTCTGTATTGTTCTTATGACAGTTTGTACTCACTTTAAATCTGTTGAATGTATATTTAATCCTCGACATTGTTTCAAATATCAAGCAATCTAAATAAAACGTATTTTAACATTTAGAACTTTTGTTCAGTGTACATTGGTGATATTTCTTAGAAGAAAAATTTGCATATGTGTAATAATTGTGTGATGCATTCACTGAATTATACAATAAGTTGATATATTCTGAAACAATTCATATTTTTTAGGATTTGCATATAGTCGGACTAGGAGTAAGTGTTTACCAATATAATGTTTTTACAATATAAAATAAACACATTCGTTTTTCTTGCCGTTGGGGTGACTGATTTCCGTCTAACTTTCATATGGTTCAGATTTTGACTTCTGGTTGCAACTAGAGACCTTGGCCTTTGCTGGATACTAGAAACATTTCCAGTTTGGTTGAATTTCGCCTAAAGCTTTTGGATTTTTTTTTAAGTTGCCGATGGAAATGACGATACACTTATAAAAGAAAACAAATGTTAAAATAAAGTTTCATGCGGAATGCTAAATATTTAAAACAATGTCGAGGATGAAATTAACAGCAGATTTAAAGTGAGTACAACCTGTCTTATGTATATTCTAGGCACCTACATTCCAACAGCTCTGGTTTTTTCCTCAAAAGTTGTTCTGCCCATTTTAAGTGTTTCACTTTTGAAACTATTACTAAAGACTAATTTAAATCGCAAAAAATTGCCATTCATATTAAGCACGCGCAGAATAATACCAATTTCTTATTTTGAGGCTTCGACACGGGTAATTGATTGCAATGTGTTTGTTTGTTTGTTGATAAGAAGTCATATCGGTTACGAAATGTTGAAAATTTCACATTATTTTATTACGTAATTTTCAAAATATTCCATTTATCAGGGTAAACACGTTACGGTTTTTTTAAGTGTATATTATGAGCTTCTCAAATAATAAACGTACATGAATGCTCCTCCATTTTATGCGTCTTTAATCAAGGTTTTCCAGATAGTAATTTAAACATTTCACTTTACACGATATTGAATGTTATACGGCGATGGTAAAACTAGTGTAATATGGTGGACTAAAATAAAATCATGCAGTCAATGAGTTTTGTTAAGAGAACTTTTCCTAGCTCTTGTAAGTTATAGCTGGGTTTATTTTTCTCTGTAAAATTGCACATCGTGTTCCGGTTTGAGGTCTTTTTAAATTAAACGTATTTCACCCACGCTAATTTCACATACCTCTTACACGATGCTTTAGAATTTGACGCAATAATGATCATCGTACTCAAATAAAAGAGATTTTTAAAAATAAAAAGTAAGGTAAATTTTTAAACGAACCTCTGTGTCGCAAAACAATGTTTTTGTCTCTCCGCACTTTACTTCAGTGTGAATTGTCGTAATATCACTTGACTCGGTCGTCCTGCATTCAATCTCGTGAAACAAACCTAAACAAAGCAAATACAATATTCACAATAATGTAACTTTGGTCTTATAATTACTCGATATCTTAAAATAACTGTAACAATATACTTACTGAGAGTGATTCCAATAAAACAGACAAAGAACTGAAGTATTTTACCAAGCATTTTGTCTCGATCGTGTTACAATCTGATTCTGAATGTGTCTACTCCTCTGGTGTTCTTATAAATGTATTGCAAAACTAGCTCACGTGATAAAATCGCCCGTCCTAAGTGGGGATTCCAAATATTTTGTTGAATAATTAATATATTTATGATTTTGCTCATTTAACGGCAAAAATGTGTAAATCGACAACAAAAACCAAAATCATTATTTAAAAGGTAATATAAACGTGAATTCTCAGAGAGATATAAGCTATTTAAAAATAACATATTTATCTAGATGATTTACCCTTCTACAGCCTGTCTGCACATGTGCTTGTTAAAACATTACATACATTGCCCGACGCCAGTATGTAATGTTTACGACTATTTTATGTACGATCTAACAATGACTGATTGACACCCAAAAACTCTCCTGTTCCAAAAGATTATTATTGTCTTCGTCCTCGTGCTGTATTGGAGCCATTTTCATTAAAAGGTGCATTCATCCTGATTCGGAGCCTTCTCTTATTATTGGCGTGGTGGCAGCGACAAGAAATTAAACCACGTCTTCTCCAAGTCAGTTTGGGTACGTCTTCACTTAACACCATTTTCATTGGCGACGGTCACAACACAAAATGGCCGGCAACCGCGCTCCAAAACAGTGGTCTTTGACGAAAAATGAGACAATCACAACTTTCGAAGCCTGGAAACAGAATTTACAGTACACCCTTTCCCTTGACCCGAACTTCGCAATATTCCTAGTCAACGGCGCAAGATGGACTAAGAAAACGCTCGCGAATCCTAGACGTGGTCTCGCTAATGATGGGCAAGATGTACCAGAAAATTCACGAAGAACAACCGCACAAAAAGTAGCACATCTAGAACTTATGCTTGGGCAAATTGCTAACTACTGTCCCATTATCTCACGAAATACTGTCGTAAAGAACTCTACATCTATAGAATCTATTTGGCAAGCAATACGTACTCACTTTGGGTTCCAGTCAACTGGCGCACATTTCTTGGACTTCGATAACATCCACTTAGATCCGGGAGAACGACCAGAGGACTTATTTCAAAACTGACCAGCTTCATCGAGGACAACCTACTCCAACGTGGAGGAGGCATAAGCCACATGGGTGCACTTCCGGAAGCAGATGAAGAGTTATCCCCCTCCCTCGAGAACCTCATCACGTTGACGTGGCTCCGCCTACTACACAAGGACTTACCTGCCCTGGTGAAACAAAGGTATGGTCCTGAGCTAAGATCCAAAACACTAGCCATCTTAAAACCCGAAATATCTCAAGCTCTAGACAGCCTACTTGATGAAATTCGTATAAACAATGATGCCAAGGTCCTTCAAACAGCATTTAAAAACTACAACTCACCACCTACCACAACACAGAGGCATCAAAACTTTCGCACCAAAAATAACAAGATATGCCCATTATGCAAACAAGCTAGACGACCTCGCCATGATCACTTCCTGAGCACTTGCAAATTTCTACCACAAGAAGACAAAACATTTATGAGCCGAGCTAGACAGCTTTGTGCCCTCACCAATTCAGATGAGGATAATTTCGAAAGCACACCTGAAGGAGACCAACTTGATCTCTACGAAGTAGCTCCTACCTCAAGACGGGTCAGTACCAAACAGTCACCGCAGATGAAGGCTTACTATAAGCAACACATACTACATATAACGCTTGACAGTGGTGCGGAAATCAGCAAGATTCGTGCATGCGTTGCTCAACTCATGGGAATTGAAATCACCAAGTCCACACAACACGCATTACAAGCGGATGGCACTACCCCATTAGAAATAGTAGGAGAAACACATTTCGACCTGACTAGAGAAGACATCACCCTTCACGTCGAGGCTCTTGTAGTTAAGGACCTTGATGTTGACTTTCTCGCAGGTATCCCATTTCTCTCTGCTAATGATATCAGTATCCGTCGAGCACGCCATGAAATAATGATTGGGGACTCCAATGTAATTTACTATAACACCCATGACGGACGCCAACAGCACCACATTCGACGTGCTCATGCTTATGTTCTGAGATCACCGTCCACTACGGTGTGGCCAGGATCACACCTTGAGCTAGATGTACCGGAACACATTCCAGCGGAAGGCACTGTAGCTGTTGAACCTCGTATTGAATCCTGCTACGCACATGATATGTGGCCTAAACCCGAAATAATAGATGTAGTGGCCGGAAAAATACGCATTGTGAACAACACAGGAGAACCTAAACAACTCAAGAAAAATGAACACTTTTGTCAAGTTCTTCCTACAACACTTGCATCAGACAACAACATCACCAATGGTTTGCCAAATCCTGTGCTTAGTTCACAACCAACAAAAATATTACAATGGAGCAAACACTGTCATTCAGATGCTGTTAAAGTCAATCCGGACCAAATTATTTCACTCGAAACTCAACAACACTTCCAAAGAGCCCTCCAGGCACACGACTCTCTATTCGACCCTCACTTCAGTGGCTATAACGGCAAGGTGGGAACATTTAATATGAAGATCAACATGGGACCTACACAACCCCCTCAGAGAAAGGGTCGTCTCCCACAATATTCCAAAGAAAAACTACATATTCTGCAAGACAAGTGCAACGAATTAGAGGCCCTCGGAGTCCTTAGAAGACCTGAAGAAATAAACATTACTGTGGAATACCTAAACCCGTCCTTTCTGGTTTCTAAACCAAATGGTGGACACCGACTGGTTACTGCCTTCGAAGATGTTGGGCGCTATTCAAAACCTCAACCATCCCTTATGCCTGACATTGACTCTACCTTACGCACCATTAGTCAGTGGAAATACCTTATAGTGACAGACTTAACCAGTGCATTTTATCAGATCCCCTTGGCCAGAGAATCAATGCGTTACTGCGGCATTGTTACCCCCTATAAAGGTGTACGTGTTTACACCCGGTGTGCAATGGGGATGCCAGGCTCAGAAACCCCCTTAGAAGAACTCATGTGCAGAGTCTTAGGAGACCATCTTCAGGCAGGATTTGTTTCAAAGTTAGCAGACGATTTATACTGTGGAGGAAACACCCCAGAGGAACTTTTACAAAACTGGACCAGTGTAATGACAGCCCTCAATGACTGTGGACTTAAGTTATCTGCAGGAAAAACGATAATTTGCCCACGCTCAACAACCATTTTAGGATGGATTTGGACACAGGGACGTCTCTCTGCAAGCCCTCACAAAGTCTCAGTCCTATCCACATGCAAACTTCCAGACACTGTCTATGGCTTACGCTCATTTATTGGGGCCTATAAGATGTTATCCCGCGTCCTACCAAGCTGTGCACATGCAATTGCTCCTCTCGAAGGTGCCATCAGTGGTCTTCAGTCAAAAGACAAAATCAAGTGGTCAGAAGAGCTGATCGAACACTTTAACACAGCCCAATCAAAAATTAAAGACTCTAAAGAAATCTACCTTCCAAGGAAAGATGACCGTTTGTGGATTATCACGGATGGGTCTGTCAGCAAATGTGGAATAGGAGCAACTCTATACATAATGCGTGATGACAAAATCCGTCTTGCTGGATTCTTCAGTGCCAAGTTACGACAGCATCAAGTAACATGGCTTCCATGCGAAATTGAAGCATTGTGTATACCTGCTGCCATAAAACATTTTAGCCCCTTTATCATTCAATCAGCCCACAAGTCATGCGTCTTAACAGATAGCAAGCCATGTGTCCAAGCAATACAAAATCTCTGCCGGGGTGAATTTTCTTCAAGTCCCAGAGTGACATCCTTCCTTTCCACAGCTAGCCGCTATCAAGTTGACCTCCAACACCTTGCTGGTTCTGCAAACGTCCCATCAGATTTTGCCAGCAGGAATGCGGCCGAATGCAACAATCCTTCATGCCAGAATTTGCAACTTCATCATTCAAGTGGAAGACTCAGTGGTACGTGGCGTAAAACCCCAAGCCAACAATACTAGCAGTAACTATGACATGTTAACCTTACCTTCTACTACTAGATCTGCATGGATCAATATCCAAGCCGACTGCCCAGATCTTAGACGGACACACGCGCATCTCAAACAAGGTACCAGGCCATCAAAGAAACTCACAAATATCCGAGACGTTAAACGTTACCTGAATGTAGCGACAATAGCAAAGGACGGCTTACTCGTTGCACGCAGATCTGACCCACTACAACCCCCTGCAGAGCTGATCATAGTCCCACGCAGTGTCTTAGATGGCCTTGTAACAGCACTTCACATACGTTTGGATCACCCAACTAAACATCAGATGATGCTTGTTATTAGGCGAAACTTCTTCGCTTTGGATTTATCACAGTCAATTGATCGTGTATGCGACTCACTGAAAAAGTTTCCAATGACCTACAGAACAGTCATCCGACCCCCCTCCAGATGTCATTGGAATTAACTTTGCTGCCGATGTGATAAAACAAAACCGCCAGCTAATTCTAGTCATAAGAGAAACTGTAACTGCTTTTACAGCTGCTCGCCTCATAGACGACGAAAAAGCACAAACCTTACGTGAAGCTCTTCTCCTTTTGTGCATGGATCTACACCCACTCGATGGACCACGAGCAGTTATACGTGTTGATCCTGCCCCCGGGTTTCTCGCCCTACGTGAGGATGCTCTCTTAGATCGTTATCGCATCAACCTGGAAATCGGCCGAGTGAAGAATGTTAATAAAAATCCAGTTGCGGAGAAAGCCGCTGCAGAACTTGAGGAGGAAATACTAAGACAAGAACCTGGAGGAGGCCCAGTCTCACAACTTTGTCTGTCTACAGCCGTAGCACGATTGAACTCTCGTATCAGAGATGGTGGACTATCAGCACGAGAAATGTACACACAAAGGAACCAGTTCACGCATGAACAGCTCCCCATGTGTGACAAGGACATTATTGTTCAAAAACAAGCCCAGCGAGATTCGAACCATATTAATAGTGCACTCTCGAAGGCCAACTCGAAAGGACCACGCCCCATTCATGTACCATCTATTGGAGACCTTGTCTATTTGTATTCCGACAGAGACAAGACGAAAGCTTGTCCTAGATACATTGTAGTGTCAAAGAATGACGAGTGGTTATATATCAAAAAGTTTGCCGGTCAACAACTCAGGTCACACTCATACAAGGTCAAGAACAGCGAATGTTTCTGCGTTCCAACAGAAGTACCAACCTTACCACCCAAACACCAGCAACATTTCGTTCATGAAGATGATGATCAGGAGGAAGATGCGACTCCCAAACCTCGTACGCCCGAGACCAATATCTTTGACAACCCACACCGAGATACCTACAACCCTGGGTCCCCTCCTATTCCAGAAGTAATCTCTACTCCGCCGTGCGCAACAGGGGTAGAACACGAAACTCCGCAGGACGCCTGTACAGAGGATGACGACGAGGACGTCGAAGAGCAAGTCACAAGTCGCCCTAAAAGGATAAGGAAGCCGCCACCCTATTTAAAGGACTATGTTGTATCGTAGTGACGTTTCAAGGTTATGTTAATTGATTATGTTCAAATTGATCTAGTCATGTAGTAGTTAATATTGCCACCTTTTACAAACCTTACTTTTACTCCTAATTTAGTTCGTTCACAGAAAGTGTAATTATAGTGATAAAAGTATGCAAAAAAAAGAGGAAAAAGGAGAAAATAGGTAGCGCCAGTATGTAATGTTTACGACTATTTTATGTACGATCTAACAATGACTGATTGACACCCAAAAACTCTCCTGTTCCAAAAGATTATTATTGTTATTTCGTCCTCGTGCTGTATTAGAGCCATTTTCATTAAAAGGTGCATTCATCCTGATTCGGAGTCTTCTCTTATTATTGGCGCGAGGACTCTGTGATTCGGTATCTATACTAATAAAACGATTGTAGTTTGTAGCCTCAAGTATTGTTGCTTCATCAATAGATACATTTTTGTGTGTATCAATATTAATAAAAATGGCGCATGTCGTGTTCTTTAAAAAGTTTAATAGTATACTATACTCTGTCCCGAGTTTTTGCTTCCATCACTTTTCGCTTGATATTTCGATAATCTTAAATACCTTTGTACTCAAACTACGTTCATCCACTAATATGAAAAATATCAAGATAACCCGTTTTGAATAGCCCCCTCTACCGCTTCAGGTTTCAATACACATCCCAAAATAGAAATTCTACGGGAATTTTGCATTGCATCAGCCATAAAATAGCCCGGATGATAACGTTGAAAAATTGTGCCAGGTATTCCGAGTGAGTTCCGAATGGAGAAAAGATGTAAACATTTCCCATTATAAATCTCCGAAAGAATTTTTTTTTCGTTCCTGTGAACTTTTATAAGTGAAAAATGATAATTTGTCAATTAAGATATCTTGGATATTTTCCCTTTTATCGATTTCAACTTTATATCTTTCACATGTATGTGTATTTTTATTAAAAATCATAAAAAAGTTATGGAAGCAATAACTAGGGACAGACTATAGTATGTGTAAATGATGAATATATAAAAATATTTAGAAAATTTAACATTTTGGTTTCAAGAGCTGTAGGATTGGGTTTTTTAAAAATATATTATTTTCTTTTTTTCACACAAAATTGTCTGCTCATGTTTCACTAATCCATATATGATTCGAGAATTACGTATGTTAGAATATTGTACAGCACTCCCTTATAGTCTCAAAACAAAGTGTTATCATGGCAACAAACATTAGTGTAGCCTGTTTACCGGTACCCATTTCTATTACGTTCGGCCAATCATTGAAACACGTGCATAAATTTAACGTCAATCGTCATTAAACGTCTAGCATAAAAATTTACTATGTAGAAATATAATATATTTCTAGCAGTCCTAATTTTTAGATCTT
>WFKH01006014.1:18565957-18588455 GCA_016163765.1 Magallana hongkongensis | reverse complement strand
GAAATAGCATTTGGCCGTCATGACTCCAAGAGCTCTAAATCAAATAAAATATGGCTCTGAGCAATTCGAGAAAAAATGTCAGACTTTTGTCACATGTTCTTGCCATGACTTTTTGTTTTGATAACAGCAACATAAATATGAGAAAATGTTCTATATGTAACAACTGTGTGGAAAGTTGGCTTCATTTAACGTTTAAGATTTGTCCTTTGAAAATTTTAAAAAAATATATATCACATCTTATTTTCAAGAAAAGCTTCAATAAACGACTCCAATGTATGCTCTTTCAAATTGCAGTCCATACTGCTTTAAAAACTATAATAAATGCTTATCTACCCCTTTTGCAATTATTTCTTCTTGTTGTAATAATGGCAATCAATATACTAGGTTTTATTTCATTATTAGGATGGATGGAATTTTGAACATTACAATGCTACCAATAAACTGTTGCAACTTTATGTATTAACAAATACGTTTTCTTTTCATAGATATTTTTTCATTCTAAAAAACAAAGATAAAAAAAGTGATGAAATAATTATACTTGAAGAACATGTATTATTTAAACATTTTTTGTCCAGTTTTTCTGATAAGACACACAAAATATATTAAAAAATTATAATTAAGATTTAATATATGGATAATGTATTAAATATATATATTTTTAAAAAGAGTTACATCATAGGTCAGTTAAAGGGACTTAGACATGATTTGAGCTCAAAATTTTTAATTTTATTTTCATTTTTAATGTTTGGAATAGTATGGGTATTTTTAATGCTTTGTCAAAATTTGAAAGTCAAATATTGAGTTATAAGCAAGATACAGAGTTTGAAATTCTTTGTTTAGGAAACAAAGCTCGAGCCTTGTGATTGTTTACACATGTGGTTCTAACATTCAAATTTTGGTCAATCATTAAAAATGTGCAAGCAAACCATTTTATACATAAAAATTAAAAAATAAAATTTTGATCTAAAATCGTGTCTAAGTCCCTTTAATAAATATCAGTAAAGGTGTGTTGAGCCACCTTAACACGGTTGATGTCTGGGGGTTTTTTTTTTCGTTATACTTCATGTTTATTGCCGAATATTTATTTTCTACAAGATGAAAATCAAATCTAAAGCTTGTGAATAAATTGCCTTTTATCTCTCCTTTCTTTTTTCATAATAAAAGTTGTTCATTAATGGTTCTTACTAATACATGCATATATCAAAGTTTCCAGTACTCCCGGGGATAAATGTATAAAAACCCATACAGGACGGTTCTAAAAAATTGGATTTTACAACCAACCCAAAGGTTTATACCTTGCATTCTGAACCAAATAGTGGGTTTGAGATACAAGATTAACTTTATTAAGGTGGTATGGGACACTTCCATATTGTGACGTACTTCCTATCGAAATAAACAATAAAATCAAGTTTAATTTTATATTTTTTTCTTTCCCTAAATTGTAACCTAACAACGTAGCGCAATGTGTTAGAGTGTTAACTATGAATAATTAAGTCATGAGATCGAATCCCACTGGGGCTGTTATAATTTTCACCTTTTGAAAAATTTTTAAGACATATTTTTAGGTCGAATATTGTAAAATTTGAAAATTCTAAACTGGTGAAAGTATTTTGATTATAATGTACTTTTGTCCACATTAATATCGACAGGTATCCCATACAACCTTAGGTTAAGCAAAATTGCTCACAAGACTTACTTTGCTAATATCATCCACTGTGCAGTATAATGGATATGTTAACTCTTCTCCCAATGAATATGCCACCAATTCTAAAAAGGTGATTAAAGCAACGATGTAAAACTGGCTCTAGATTATAAAATATAATCTAATGCACCCCAAACACACACAAACTAACTCGCAATAGTGTAACTTGCTAATTATATATTTATTTATTTAGAAAAGTTTGGGAAAATGCTATTTCTTTATTCCTCTTTCACCACCCCTTGTTAGAAGAAGAAAGCTGAAATATTAGAACAAAACATGGGGACAATCCAAACTTCTTAAAGAGTTGGACACATCCTCCGGTCCCAGACTGTCCTCCTCTACAACATTGTTGGTTACTATTAGATATACTGCTCTTACTATGAAGTTTTGGAATTCAGATTAACTAATTACTTGTGCTAAGAGATCTGTAAAGTTATTCCTCCATGCTGGTTTCCTGATTTTATAAGATTAAATTAGTTGTCAATTACAGTGAAAGGCAATGCAACATATAGATATTTCTAGAAAAGGATATTTCCTATCCAAACACATGAGAAGGGGGGGATAAAGAAAAAGAGATTTCATGTATACCATTTAATGCTCTTTTGTCCATGCATTGTATGTGGGGTTTTTTTTACATTCAGCTACATGAAACCCGAAAACAACACATTTCCGGCATTGTACTGCTGATTTGATCCAGTTTCTTTTATTGTTTATAATTTAGCGTTTTTCTGTTCCTTGTTCCAGAATAGAATGATTCCGGCAATACAGTTGTATGGCTTTTTCAAATATTGTACAAAAAATCTTCCTGAGCCCGAGCGCATATTTATATTTAGTTTATGTGTAGCAATAGTTAAATATCAACATATTAAGACAAAGTATCGGATTAAGTACCAGTACATAATATCTAAATGATACCAAATGATACCAGCATAAAGAGCAGAAGTATAATCAGATATGAAGAGGTAACAACATATATAGATACAATTTCTATATCAGCATATGTACAACATGAAGTATCATCAATCGATGGGGGTTTTACACAGGGTCGATCTTTAGTTACTTCATTTTATTAACCATGTCGGTATTTAATTATCATTAAACAATGTAAGCTCAGTAGTATAGTCAACGTACCTGGCTTTGCATCGATGACACTGAATAGAGCTAATATACAAAGATATGCGTACATATTTAAGGTATTCTACAGACTTTCATTGACCCCTGCTTCAGTTCTCCGTGTTCTGCTTGTAAATAATGATTTATATCATAATCCTGTACCTCGCTGTGCCTTACACACAGTATTACTTCCTCGTTTAGATATATCGTTCATATTTATCGTATGTTGAAAATGCACTGCTGTCATGCGAACTTTGAAGAGGTTGCCCCTCACATTCAACCAGTTAGTACCAAATTGTACAGTTTCGATAGAATGAATATACATTGTAATAAAAAAAATTGTTATGAATTTGTTCAGAAATAAGGTTAGTTTATATAATTTCATAATGCATACATGTAGTTATGTAATTGAACATTTGATATGTTCAATTTATAAAAGCTACAACTGTTGCCATATTGATAAGGTATTTTGTAAATTCTGCCTTACCATATTTCAAAGTAAATGTTGTAGCAATTTCTGATTGAAATAAGTGTATTTTCCACAGCAATAAAGATTTCACAAGTATCTGTTTTCCAATGAGAAGAGTCACATCGATGTATATTTGAAAAGTCCTTTTCATATTATATGGATTAAGCCTTCACAAGTACGCATAATGTGTGGTTTGTGGACTGTTCATTCTTGACATAGCGGCAAATGTTAAATGGCAAGTCCAGAGTCAATTGTCAAGTCCAGGGTCCACAAATCACACGCAAAAGGTTTTTTCCCGTCAAGTTTAGTTAAAAGTAACGCACTTTTATGACCTGGGTACCAAACTTTATCGTTAGATAATTTAGCTGCCTCATTACATATTTTACTGTGTAGGTCATTCACAAGAGAACTGATTATATAATTATCTGTTGTTTCTTTCTTATAATTTGCAATAGTGTTCATACAGCTGTCTATGGTCAGTAAGTGAACACGAGACCTGCCTTTAGTTTCAAACGATGACATGCTCCAAAAAGAGCTGACGTTACTAACATTTAGTAAATGGTTGGCATTCAAAAGTACATTTATAGATATTTGCCAAGCTTGTTAACTCTAAATTGTATGATTTATGAAGAATGAGGATGGTATGTAGTTGTACTTTATATCAATAAATATTGATCTAAGTATGAACATTTTTATTTTCTGAAGTAAGTCTTTATTGAAAATTTCATCAAAACTGAGGAAATAATAAAAAAATTTCTATAATGAACAAGTCTTACAGTTAAATTATAAATGCTTATTATTGATCATTAATCAAATGTTTCAGCAAATTATATTTTTTTATTGAAATTGAGAAATATTCGATAAATACTTATATAGTTAAAAAAATGAGAAAGTTTTGAATTGTTTTGCGAGTTGATGATCATTGCAAGAAGTTAATAGATTTACGATTTTGACGTAAGCTTTGTGACATGCAGCTTAGTGTTTTCAAAATTTGTCATTTAGGACAAGAAACATTTAGTTCTTTAGAATTTATCTTCACTCTAAAAGATTCCTAGCTAATGCTAGTTTCATGTAAAAACACACAGCTTCTTTCTGTTGTGAACGTTTTGACGTTCACTTGGTACAAACAACACAAGAGACGTATTTGCCGTTTTCGTAAGGTGGACACGGAAGCGACCCACAGACTGCCTCCACGGGGTAAAACACGCGGCCATTGTAGTCTTGTTGTCTAGCGCCCTCTGTTGCATACTCTGGATTGCTATCCATACACAAATATTCTGCTCCAGGGTGGTCGGAGTAGTGAGCGTCTGATGTTAAGAAGCCGTCGAACTGAATGGTCCAGTGGCTAGGACAGAGAGTTTTTCCAGGGATCATCACAGAAGTGGATGCATAGACATCGTAACAAATAGCACAAGGTACATCGTCATTATAAGCTGCTTTTTTGTACGAAAATTCATACTCAGACCCGTATATTCGACCAAAATGATATTGGTTTGGCGCAACTGGTAGATCTAAGGGAGCGGAATCGGGGTTATGCGGCATGCACAATGTATTAATTCCATCTCCGTTATCATTGTAGTTTCTTCCTGCTGCAATGCCTAAAGTTTAAAGAATGCTTATCGTTACTCTTTCAAGAGTGCATGGCATGAAAATTACCGCATCCATTTAAACAAAATTGGGGTCACAAAAAATGGCACATGAAAGGTATCTTTTTGAATGATTTTATGTAAGCTTATTTCTATACCTTTGAATAAGGTGCGCCTCAAATACTACAAATCATTTTGTGAAATACCTATGTGTTTATCATAACTATTATGACGTTACCCCACTAGATATGATACGCGTTTCCACTTGAATTGAATTAGTATCCAGTTTTTTTTTCTCTTGTTTTAAAACAAAAAGGTTGTTATCAAAATGAGGCAAATGTATTGATATAGTAATAGTAGTAAATTACAACTATTCCGAAAAATTTTCTTCGTTTTGCTCTTGACGGACTCCTTTAAATTCACTCTAACTTACCACTGTACAACATAGTGGTTCCATTCACCTCTGGACAAGTCGCTCTACCCCAACGAGTATACACAGCTCCTTTTTATAAGAAACAAAAAATTGAAAAATTTGGGGGGGGGGGTAGTGTTCTTAGTGTTTGAGCTTGATTCCAATCCCAGTCGTATATTTGTACAATTAAAAAATATTTTCAAATCAAAAATAAAATGGACAGGGTTATAAGTCTGAAATAACACTTGTACGATGAGCGGTGTACAAAAATATTACCATATTTATGACCAGATTTTATAACGTTGTCGAGTTGACTCTTCAGGTCAGTGATTTGTACATCCATCGCCAGCATTTTTCTCTCCATGTCTTCCATTCGAGAGAGGAGGGCATTCGGATCAGTCAGCAAAAGTCGTGTAGGTGAAACCTTTTCGGATACACCTTCAACCTTCAATAGAAAAGGCAGAAGAAGGAAACTCCAATATAAGATCGACATATTTATGGTATAATAAGTGCACTGACATTCAACTTTCAGAGAATGACCATCTTATCTGTCAAACAATGGAAAACTAGTAAATATTCTATTTACATCCAGAAATCACGAATAACTAGTAATTATTCACTATTGTATATTGTGAGGTTAAATTATTGGCATTTGAAATTGCAAGAACAGAAATAATGCAGAATTCACACCAGAAAAAAAATTAATTCCGAATATGATGTTCCTTATTTTTTATATTGCGACGTTAATATCGTCTTAGCTTTTATAATCTTGCGGCGACCTAAACATGCATATACTTCTATAATAGGAATACACGGAAAGGGTCTTAAGTTTATATATTCTGTCAGATTTAATCAAAGAAACTAGCTCTGATCATTATTCGATATATTTGATACGAAATTAAAACAGTCTAAATACAAATTTTGGCTTTAGGCATCGACAACTACGCAATAAATGCACACACAACTATTTCAAAAATCAGCAATTTGTACATAATCTTAATAGTTTACACCTTGAGAATAAAACCAACAAAAAAGATTACATATTGGTTTAATTCTATAATTCTGAAAACCGACAAGGACAAGTTCCCAGAGGTTCTGTTCGTTCTCGACAATGTTGCTTCATCACATCACCCTGGTAACAACTGAGAGTCACGCGGAAACTGGCAATAAGGGAATAACTGTTACTATTGCTGTCTGAAAACTGAGGTGTTCGCCACCGTGTCGATATAAGAAAGAGGCGGCACTGTTCCTCTTTCCCCTGAACTCCCCTGCTCTAAGGGGTCCCAAACAGGAAATCGTACAAATACGGGAACCCCAAGAGGGAAATATATACGCGTCGTGCTTAATTGTTTCCCGGTATAAACTCAGTTGTTCATATCTACTAGCTCTTAATCAAAACTTTTTAAAAAGTAAAATGCATTACAATATTTATTTGTCATGATGCGAGATGAGTAAAATTAGTTTGGAATAACCACAACCACTAGGGGTTAGGCCTTTCAGTGGCACTTCAAGTCGGTGACATGGGAATAAGTATTACGTTTGTACTTTTTCAAATAAATTGTTATTATGCAGCTTGCTGTTTCATGTAATCTTAGTCACCCATGATCAATAAAATTAAGAACCAATTAAAATAAGAGGTATGTTGGTTGCGAAATCCGACATTTGTTTTTATGAACTCAACAAAAGCAGTTGTGTAATGAGTGTCAAAGTACAATAACGTTTTGGTTTGTTATCGTATAATTATACTAAGTGCATTAATCCCTCAAGGCTCCAACATAAGAGAGTAGATCCTGGATGTCCATAAAAACAGTTAAAAATCCATCGTAACATTTATACACGCACTAATCTTGTACCTTGAATCGGACTTTGATCTATAATTGGTTTTCGTGAAAAAAAAATAAATGGATAGTATTAATATAGAAAATGCCGTTTGTTTTTCCACAGTATAAGTAAAATGTATATTCTTCCTTGATCTACTAAACTAAACAAAGGCAGGGATATTACTTTTAATTATGTATCTTATTCTTTAGACGACAACTCTTGAAGGTCTGACTTCAAAGGATCATGGTTTCGCTTACAGATAGAAAAATTAGATCTCCCCGAAACAATTTTTGTTTTCAAATATTATTTATGTTATAAAAAAAACATATCACAAACTTTGTTAACAAAGAATTGTAAGCTCTGTATCTCGTCCCGTTTGTAACTTAGCTAACATTCAAAGATAAGCAAAGCGCCAATAACAATTTCGTTACATGTGTAGGCATTGTAGTCATCGAAAGAGGCCTATAGGCTACAGCGCTCATCTAAGCAACAAATGTTCAACTCTGTCCAAAGTCGTAACATAGTTTCACTTATAGGGTCAATGTTTCAACAAAGAATCTATATTGTTAGATCTTAAGAAGATTAATAAAAATTCTTTATTTGGGTACATAATGAAACTATTCGCGGATGTTTAAGGTTAAATATAAATAATAACAATTAAACCACTACATAAAAATGTTGGCTTTAAAAGCATTCGTTCTAAAAACGAAGATTAAAAAAAAACATTGCCCTATTTTTAAGTTTTGTTTTAATTTTGACTTACGGACAGCGAGATGGACGAATGATAGCAGAAAAGTCATTTGCATTTTCAGTTTAAATCAGCTTAAATTTGAAAAAAATATTGCTTTAAAATTTTCAGCTTAAATCATGAACATGCTTATGATATAGCTTTTAGTGTGTATATTTGCTCTCACTATACAACTTTTGCGACAGGAAATGGTAACTTATTTATTTGACCTCTAATTGATAAATGAAACAGAACTTCTGTTGTCATTGACTTTTTAGGACAACAAGTATATATTCGAATATTTTTTATAATTTTCAAATGGTAAACCGTTTAATTTTACGGTCAGATCAGACAGGCAGTCGGGCTACAAATATATATATTATACGGAGAAGAAGGCATGTTGTTGTTTTACAATGAATTATGTGAACCCGACATTGAATATTATGTACGTGTGACTACTGCACAGGAGCAAGTCTTTCAACAACCGCTCTGTATTACTAATCAAAGATGCCAACATCATTAATTAGTAATATAAAGCATTACAAGATGGAGCGCTTTTATAGATGAATTTCGTCTACAACGTGCTTTGGTTTAACATATATACATATGACCTTTTATAAGTACTCACTCTTCAATTCTTACCCATTTCCATATACTCCAAAACTTAATAAGGACACCGTCGCTATCAGCATATTACAGTTAGTTATGGCTTTTTTTTTTTTATCAGCATATTACAGTTAGTTATGGCTTCACGCAGCCAATTAATTATTGGGGATCTGAATGGTGACACTTGTATTAATTTCCGTCGGGCTCGTATTACTCGTAATTTACCAACGCAACTACTGAGGCCTTGTGTATGACATTGATAAAGTGCAAATGTGTGCACGCAGCCAATATATAATTATTCTTTTTCGGTCAGTGAATTTTACTTTAGATTTGGTTGGACTTTTTAGCAAAAAATATTTAAAACGTAATCCAAATGTGAATTTACAGGGAAAAGCTTCGAGCCTTTTTACAACTGATACACCTATCAGTATTCAGCGTAGTCAGAGGAATTATTTTTTCAATACCTTTATTTTTTTAAAAAATATTTAAATTTTTTTTATTTTTTATTTTTTTTGTATTTTTCTGTGATTTTTTGTCACTAGTATTTTTTTTTGGGGGGGGGGTGTTGAATTTTTTTAAAAATATGAATATTTATCCATATATGCTATAAATAAGATTTACCATTTTAATGCGTTCTCCACTGTGTTTATGATTGTTGATTTTGTACCGGAACAAAACAACTTTTATGTAGGGTGTAAGATGTTAAAAATATTTTTTTCACTGGTGAATAGGGCTTCCTTATCATAAATCAGTCAAGATCTAAAAATTAGGACTGCTAGAAATATATTATATTTGTACATAGTAAATTTTTATGCTAGACGTTTAATGACGATTGACGTTAAATTTATGCACGTGTTTTAATGATTGGCCGAACGTAATAGAAATGGGTACCGGTAAACAGGCTACACTAATGTTTGTTGCCATGATAACACTTTGTTTTGAGACTATAAGGCAGTGCTGTGCAATATTCTAACATACGTAATTCTCGAATCATATATGGATTAGTGAAACACGAGCAGACAATTTTGTGTGAAAAAAAGAAAATAATATATTTTAAAAAACCCAATCCTACAGCTCTTGAAACCAAAATGTTTTATTTTCTAAATATTTTTATATATTCATCATTTACACATACTTTAGTCTGTCCCTACTTTTTTATGATTTTTAATAAAAATACACATACCTGTGAAAGATATACAGTTGAAATCGATAAAAGGGAAAATATCCAAGATATCTTAATTGACAAATTATCATTTTTCACTCATAAAAGTTCACAGGAACGAAAAAAAAAAATTCTTACGGAGATTTATAATGGGAAATGTTTACATCTTTTCTCCATTCGGAACTCACTCGGAATACCTGGCACAATTTTCAACGTTATCATCCGGGCTATTTTATGGCTGATGCAATGCAAAATCCCCGTAGAATTTCTATTGTGGGATGTGTATTGAAACCTGAAGCGGTAGAGGGGCTGATTCAAAACGGATAATCTGGACATTTTTCATATTAGTGGATGAACGTAGTTTGAGTACAAAGGTATTTAAGATAATCGAAATATCAAGCGAAAAGTGATGGAAGCAAAAACTCGGGACAGAGTATAGTATACTATTAAACTTTTTAAAGAACACGACATGTGCCATTTTTATTAATATTGATACACACAAAAATGTATCTATTGATGAAGCAACAATACTTGAGGATACAAACTACAATCGTTTTATTAGTATAGATACCGAATCACAGAGTCCTCGGGCAATGTATGTAATGTTTTAACAAGCACATGTGCAGACAGGCTGTAGAAGGGTAAATCATCTAGATAAATATGTTATTTTTAAATAGCTTATATCTTTCTGAGAATTCATATTTATATTACCTTTTAAATAATGATTTTGTTTTTTGTTGTCGATTTCCACATTTTTGCCGTAAAATGAGCAAAATCATAAATATATTAATTATTCAACAAAATAGTTGGAATCCCCACTTAGGAAGGGCGATTTTATCACGTGAGCTAGTTTTGCAATACATTTATAAGAACACCAGAGGAGTAGACACAATCAGAAACAGATTGTAACACGATCGAGACAAAATGCTTGGTAAAAGACTTCGGTTCTTTGTCTGCTTTATTGGAATCACTCTCAGTAAGTATATTGTTACAGTAATTTTAAGATATCGAATGATTATAAAACAAAGTAACATTATTTGAAATATGCTACTTTTTGTATTTGCTTTGTTTATAGGTTTGTTTCACGAGATTGAATGCCGGCGGACTGAATCAAGATATATTGAGACGATTCCCATTTTCGTAAGCTGCGGAGATGAAAAAACATTGCAATGCCCTACAAAGGTTTGTTATAAAATTTACTTTATTTTTTATTTTAAAAAAATCCACTCTTTCGAGGACGATCATTTATACAGTAATATTCTTAAACATCCTGTCAGAGGTACAAGTGTATTACGTCTAACCGAAGATATTTATGCAGCACATTTGGACGATTTTAATAAAGATACACACTTGTGAAAGAATATACATGTATTTGAAATCGATAAAAGGGAAAATATCAAAGATATCTTCATCGCACATGTCATTTTTTACTCGAAAAAATTCACAGGAACGAAAACAGATTTCTTAAAGAAATTTATTATGGGAAAGGTTGACATATTTTCTCCATTCGGTAGTCACTCGGAATACCTCGCGATTTTTCAACACTTTCATCTCGTTTGCAATGCAAATTCTCGTAGACTTTTTATTTTTAACCGTGAATTCAAACCCGGGGGATTCAAGAGAGAAATCTTGGGATTTTTTCATATTACCGAATGAACATCGTTTGAACCCTGATGTATTGATAAATATCGAATAATTCAATAAATGTGTGCGCTCCATTAATATCTTGAGACAGACTGTATAATTCTTTTTTATTGCTCTAAAATTTTAACATAGATCTTGCAATTCATTATCTATTATTTCCAATAGATACTTTTGTCACGATAATTGATTTTTTGAAGATTTACATTTGCGTAGGTGCAGGTCTGTAGCTCCCGGTCTAAAAAATACGGATAGACGACAGACGACCTGGGAGCTACAGTTCCGTACGTGTAAAAAGTTGCAATTTACGGTGCACAAAAAATTGTGCTAGTTTTGGACTTACTGACTGACTGACCTTATTTCTTCACACATTTTGAACAAATAATTGATTTTTTAAAAAAATCCACGAACATTTTACTACAGATATCGTCATTTTACTTGCCTCTGATATTTTTTAAACACCATCACCAGTCCCGTCATGTAAAAGTGGCGAATCTCTATCTGCACGTGAATTTAACATACTTCATTTTCCGAGGTCGGTTGGCGTGTTTTAGAGAAAACCCGAGGCAAGTAAAGTGACGATTTCAGTAGTAAATTGCTTGAAGAATTTATTGGTACATTTTTTTCCACAGAATGTGTGTGGATATGAGAATAATCAATCCAAAACTAGCGCAATTTTTGTGCGCCGTAAATTGCAATTTTTTGAACACGCACGGAATTGTAGCTCCCATGTCGTCCATTCGAATTTTTTAAGACGGGGAGTTACATACATTTGAGAAGTTCAACACATTTTTCCTGAGAATTTAGTATCTCGTGAATCGTTCATTAGCTTTTAAATTAGCACGGGCGAAATACGCTAAAACACCTCAAATTTTAACACAATGTGCAATTTTACGGAGAGCAAAAAGAGCTTACTAACAACTTAAACGCGCTAGGAAAGTTCCTCTTGACATTACCCATTGACTGGATGATTTTTTTTTTTTGGTCCACCTTGTTTCTCTAATTTTTCCATCGTTCATTATCGAAAAAAGTAAAGTGTTTTATTCACTTAATAACTAACAGGAAAATATTGACTAAAGATGTATTAAATGGAGAAACATATTATTTGATCATAATATGTGTATTCGTTTTCCAAATTGGTGATAACAAACCGATAAAACAATAGAGTAAATGAACATATACATTCTAAGATATTTAACCTAAAGGCGAGTATGGCACCGGATATCATTCAATTGAAAGTTAAATTGGTTGCAGAAATACATGTATAGCTTCGATCACATGCGCCCATTTACACACGTATGCAAATGGCGCATCCCGCATAAGTTTTGTCTCGAACATTTTTTACTGATTGCTTAAAGGATCAGAAAGAAGTTTTAACAACTTACTAGGACTTCTCCTTAATGTGTTTATGCGCATATATTTACATTTTCAACTGTCTTTGTCTGTGATAACATTAGGAATCAATTTTGAACCCTAAAACCCAATACCTTCATAATACATGAGTGACACAAAATGGGCGTGTCTTATAGTATAACCGAAAAACGGTATTGGCTGCGCCGCGTAGTAATACATAGAATGTGCTTCATAAAAAATAGTGTTTTTAAAATTATGTTTTTTTGAAGTGTACAAATTGGAAATAATATAAATATAAGTAATAAGGAATCATTCTTTGAATATTATGAGGTGATAATTTCGGTCGGGGCGTGGTCAAATCCAATAAAGCCCGAAGGGCTTTATGATAGATTTGACCACGCTCCGACCGAAATTATCACCTCATATTACTCAAAGAATGATTCCTTATTCTTTAAGTGAATGTTCGGTTGGGGATTACGCAAGATTTGCAGATGTTTTTATCTGATTGCAGTTACATCGAGTCTGACTACGTGCAAAACGTTTTAATATGAATTGTTACAGGATGAAATTTTTAGTGAAAGCGCTACAAAAGTATTACACATATGCGAATTTTCGTTTAAGAAATATAATCAATGTACTAATATACCATGAAACCTTTTAGATGATATTTCATCTATTAATCTTTAATCACATAACCATTCATATCACTATCACTGTGTTGCTGCTTGCTTTTATACAATGTCTTGTTTGAAATTTTATATATTATCTAATCATTCCACTAGTTTTATCTAACTTTATCTGCAGGATGGCCAGAAGGTGGTTATAATGCATAACGGGAGTGTTAGATCTCTTACTGGCGAGCTGGTGTTAAACTCCGTCACCATAAGAGACAAAGGTTTATACGAATGTTACCTTGATTCATCGATTCCTCTGGGACAGTTCAACGTAACAATAAAAAACAAAAGTTGTGAATAAAAATTGTTATGTTGTCAGTTAAACTTTGCTGTGTATATACTTTTCTGTAAACAAAAAAAATTGTGCTTGATATTTCTCTTTCTGTGATAATTCATATTTTGTTTATATTTTATGTTTAGTTGAGCCTTTGCAAAGTTATATTTGTATACATGTGTACCGTTTTTAGGTTATAAGTATAAAAGTAAATTCTATTTATTCACGAGTTTGCTTCAAAGGGTTTTTTTTTCATTACCTGTGTTTTGTTTATAAAAAGCCTGCATACTTATGGGGTTCTTACACCGATACATTTTAATGAACTGTTTACGTCCCCTTGGACCATCCAAATGCGTCTTGTCTCAAATTAATTTATTCATCCGTACTTGTTAACTGTTAAAGTTCTTTGGTTATAAAAAAAAAGAACCTTGAGAAAATTTTACATGTAAAATAATTTTTGTACAACAGTAATCGTTAATATTTAATATCAAAAGAAATATCAAATCAGGCACAGATTGTCTTCTCAAACACATGCATAAGTACGTTTGATCAAACTGTAAACTGATATTCAAAAACCAGAAGAGGTATTGGACACCAAAAGATTAGTCGCTTAAAACCTAATAGTGTATCAGAGGCAACTGTGCTTGGAACTGATAGTTAACTACGGACGAAGAATATTGAGAACAGGGATCGATTGTTTAATTGTTTCCATTGTTGTCCCCAAAACAAGAGGATCTCCGACAAGTATTAACGATTTACTTCAAGATCGCACATATATCTGGAAATCTAATGAAGCACGTTTTGGTTGGGTTTCTATCATTTTAAGTTCTGTCTTAACAATATGATGATTTTACTCTCAAAAACACTGGTGCGTTTGGAATAAATCAGATGCTTTCAATTTAATTAATAGTCGACTGGGAAAATTTTTGTCGATGATTGAACGATTGTCGAGTACTTGGGTAATCGTTGACATCTCTAATTATGATGTGTTAGTGCCTCCTAGAGTCATCATACCATGAAGCCTCTTCCCCTAGTGTCAAAAATAATATATCATGAATATTGTTCAGATCTGCCAATTTTAACTTTTAACACTTCAATGGATCATACCCAGGACTGATTTATACTCAGGTGACCGATAAGGACCTCTCAATTTAAGGTGGTAAAGGGCACCTGTCGATATTATTGTGGATAAAAGTTGATTATATTCAAAAGACTCTTACCGATTTAGAATTTTCAAAATTTTTAATATTTGACCACAAAATATATGTTTTAAAAATTTTTAGAGAGGTTAAAAAAAATATAAATGCCCCAGCGGGATTCGAACTTATGACTTAAAGATTCGGAGGTACTGTTCTTATTCTTTGCGCTATGCTGTTAGGTAACGATTATAGGTAAGAATAAAATTATAAATTTATACTTGATTTTACTGTTTATTTCAATAGAAAGTACGTCACAATATGGAGTTGTCCCACACCACCTCAAAATAAGGAAGAAATTGTTATAAACATACCGACTTGCGAAGATTTGGTTACTAGTAGACAAACTAAATGTCATTTATGATTTTCTCTTTCTCTCTTTCCTCCTCTCTCTCCCTCTCTGTTCTTCTTAAATCTATGTTAAGTTTATCTCCAGTTCATAAACACTTATGTAAGGAATGCGTGATTTAATCGACAAAGATTGTCGGTTTCCGATCCCATGATAACATTTTAACAAGAGAGTAATTTTTACGCTCAATATTTGTTAAAAACATACGTTGCTAAAATGGCTAGAATGACGTTTTATTTCTTAATGGGTATATTTGGGAGTTTCAACATCAGCTTTTCAATAGGTATGTTACTATACTGTGGAATCATTTTAATTCGTGGGGGTCAATGTTCGTGAGTAGCCAAAATTTTCCTCGTTCGTGTGGACGTAATTTCGTTGGTAGCAAGTTCGGGGTAATTTTATTAAATATTAAACAAATGATTGTATATACGTTCGTGGGGATGTAAATATGTGGACAAGAGATACCCACAAAAGCCACAAAAAGCACGAAAATTGGTCCCCCACGAACAATGATCATTTCTGACAGTAATCCCTTTTCTCACTGAAGATATAAAAGTGCAAATAATCTTTTATCATGGGATTTATTTTTGAGTATGTATATAAACGCTTGCAAACAGCATCACGTTATTCAATCAAGTTGGTTAACAGTCTGTCAGTCTTGTTACCCGAAGGTTCAAAAAAGGGTGTTCGATAAACATCATCAAAATGTTGTTTTTGTGCTCAGTTAATGTCTTTTGTATCTAATTTGAAGAAAACTGGATTTTGGCTCCTATTGTTTTTATATACCAGTTTAGTCAATCATTCCCAGTGTTGAGACAGGGTATATTTACTAATGGTGGCTATATACATCTGGTAAATTTGTTCATGAAATAATTTAATCAGCAATAGTGATACCCCATTTAACAAAATAAAGAGAGCTTGATGGTCGTGAACATTTTAGACTATAGAACATTTCTTTAAGTAGAATAGCTCTGTATAACGATATAGGAAAGCATTCAAATTTTCAAATTTATGGAATTTTCTTAACTTAATGATAGTTTATAGCAAAACAAATCATTTTTCAGAACTTAACGTAGATCTGATGGTTTATTTGCTTACCACTTAGCCTCCTTAATGTGTTTCAGTTTGAAGTGGATTTTTTTTTACTTTGCGTTGCTAAATGTTTTTAAATTAGTATTTTAAGCATTTCTATCACAACTGTCTCGGAAGTTTAACGTATTGATCAGCTTGACAATAATCACAAATATCTTTATCAATATACAGCGGCTTTCTGAAACCTACAACCATAAAATGAGCTGAGTGAAGCTTCAAACTTTGATTAGCAATGAAAGACATGTATATTGCCATATAAATATGATCCGCGTTACTACACCTTCCTTGTCGTTCTTTCATTTTAAATGCAGTTTTAAAGTTAAAACGGGTTTTTGCATTTTAATTGCAATTGACTTAATGTCTTTTTGAGTTTATTGTAGTAATTTATGACATTTATCATATCAGTTATAAAATTCTGTAGACCCTGAACCCGTTATTGGAGAATCCGGATCGGACTTGGTATATCCCCTGAAATGTGAACGACCCAAAGGTTCCGAAGTAAGTATCTTAAAGTAAAATCTTAGTATACTTACTCATGCAAGATGAGGTAGAGTGTAATTACCATGGCAACCTTCACATATTTGGAAAATTAGCTGATTTTTTCTGTATAACGTTTTATTCGACAATAATAATTTAAGTTCTTTTACTCACTTTTTTTAAGGATAATTGATTAATTGATTCAAAGGTAGATGTAAATATAAAAAATAAAATGCATTCTTTTTTGCTTCAAAACTCAAATCGACTTCTAAAGCTCGATAGCATTTTCAAAGGAATATTTTTCAGTAATTTCTATTATGATTTTAAAAAAAAGCATTTAAAGTTATGTGTATTTATAACATAGCTACATTCGGCATACTACAATCGTATTTAATATAATATAATTGGAAACACAATTTCATAAATTGTTTGCAACAAAAATGATAAGAAAATATTTACTTTATTGAATTTTTATTTTTCTATTGTCTTATTTATCATACGTATTTCAGATCCTATGGCTGAAGGACCAAACGCCAATTGCAAATAGTACAGCAATATTCAATGGAGATAATAGGTATTCAATAGACCATAGATATTCAATGGACAGTCATTTGATGATAGCTTCTTTGAAGAAGTCTGATGAAGGGCGTTTCCAATGTCAGCAGTTAAACGGTTCGTTGGTTATAAGTGACTATTTGCTACAACTCAAAGGTAAGATGCTTTACTCACCTAGGCTTAAAACGATAAACTGGGTCTTTTCCAGTTTTTCAAATCTTATTTTATTAACATTATTAGTTTCAATCATATATCAAGGATAAAACGAACGTTGTATGCATGTGATATAATAAGGAGGTTTCAACTAAGTAATTTAAATTTCTGAAAATGAAATTGAAAGTTTCAAAATGCCTAAAATACAACCCATTGAGAGTGTGTTTAACCAACATTACAAACGATTTAATACGAGGATGCTATACAGCACTCTTTTGATACGTTGAAATGTTATTAGTTTGGTATACTTTGTAATGATAACAACAAGCATGATTTTACATTTAAGGAGGCCGATTTTAGTTTTCATTGCGCATGGTTATGCGCATTGTAGTATAATACAGTGGATTTATACTTCTTATGAAATTTTTTCGATATCATTTATAAAATTGAACACCAAAAAACAAAATACAGATGAAAATATTTAGATTTTTTAAGGAAATATTTATTTTTTAAACGATTTTTCCGTTGTGCGGTGTGGGAGCGTTGCCATTGCGCTTTTATGACGTTATGATAAAATGAAGCTTTGAAGGAGTACGTTATAAGAAATAACATAAAAGAAAAAGTAAAAATTGTACGCTGTTGAAATTTTATACATAGAACGATGCAATCCTCGAGGACATTTTCCTTATTTTTCGAATGAATCCATCATACCAATCTTCATTCGTAATGCTCTAAATACATAGCAAAATTTGGTGCATTTTAATATTTTGAGATGGCCCCCACTAAAAACCAGACGGTAGAATTCAGGGTCTTTTACATATAAGGTAGGAAATTATATTGCTTATCATATATAACAATTTGAGAAAAAAAGCTATTGTAGTATTTTTTTAATCTGCTTCGAAGTGCAGAAAAAAGACAGTTTCCTATATATTCCTATAGTAAATGTACCTCTATTTTAAGATGGTCCCTAAAAAGAACCAGATGGTCGATTTTCTCGAAACTTCGCAAATAAACTAGAGTTGGTTTAAATAACATATGGTTAAAAAATAAAGAGTTTTGCTATTGTAGTTTTTCCGCAAAAATCCCAAATCCTTAACATGTATAAGAAACAGTAAAACCTTTCAAATGCATCATGATTTAAAAAAAGATATATCTTGTCATCATAGCCATTCTTTTTTACCTACGATGAAAATCTCTTTCTTTTATAAGATAGAGATTAATAACATTTTCAATTTAATCAATTTTGGCTTTAAAATATTCTTAAATGTTACATAATAAAAATATGTACCTGTTGCCCTGAAAATTTGATAAACACAAGTTTTTCTTCTATGATAAAACAAATAAAAAATTAAACTAACTTAAAACAAAGTTATCATTTGACTTTTAATCTATCCAAGAAATCCTGTTGAAAGTTTTATACGCAATCGAAATTAATGGAAATAGTGCTGTAGCATATTGCTGAGTTTGTAAAAATAAATACAATTTTTGTAAATCATTTAAACAATATTTATTGTAGTAGGACTGAGTTTCACTGCTTGGTTGAGTGTGAGTGATGGAACTTGCCCCTTGTTTTTCTCCGATTTATATAATTTATCCTTCCCATGTGCCGACAGTAAACTTTATTTTGGTTTGTCAAGAAAACCACACCCTCCCTCCTTCTCCCCACACCCACTCTTATAATTCATGTAAGGAAATTGTTACTATGTTGTAGTAAAATTTATAAAAGACTTTAATTTCAGAACAATTTAAATACCTACATACGGAATTAATACATGTTGTGATTTCAAAAATAAGAAATCAAACGCGTTGCATACTGAACATACACAAAACAATGCTTCAACATTACCATATCTTCTATTCCATTTGCTTGTTAAACAATTTATTATTAAGATATTCATAGCAAAACCTTGTGAATTATCAGAAGAAGCAGCAATCCCTATTGCCAGTGAACCCAGAGTAAGCGTTTGGGAGTACAACGAGGTTCGTCTGTGGTGCAATGCAACAGGGGTCCAAAGCCCAAAGTCACGTGGTACGTGTTGGAAACCACAAGTCAACAAACTGAGGTTTTGAGAGGTACAGTATACGTATATTCATACACCCTTCTTTGAATGTACAATTAAACCCAAGTAGATACCAGGATAGAAACAATTAATGCATTAAATTGCACAATAAATTACGTATTTGAAACATAATTTAATAAATACCGATATCAAGGATATTTATGTTTATTACATATCAGAATTTTATATTTGTAGTAATGTCATGTTGTAAATTTTGAATTTAATGGCTGGGTGGGTGTAAATACAAAATTTACAACATGACAACTAATGACAACTAAGTTGTCATGTAAATTTCGTATTTACACCCACCCAGCCAGTAAATTCAAATTTACAACATAGCAGTAATATCTTAACATGGCAGATATGTCTGCGTACTTGTAAATGGAATGTTTACATTCATTATGCAGTTACTAATATATTTATACAGTCATATACAATTACATTTAACCAGACTACGTGATTTAATCATGCATGTAGTTATTAAAAGTACGTATCTACCTCCGATGGTGGTTAAAACTAACAGAATCTGAGTTATTTTTTATGCCAAGATGTCAATTATGATTTGTGTTTAATTTGAAACTGGTTGTATAAATTCTGTTGGTCACCCAACCACCTTATCTTGAAAATAAATGATATTATTTACGAAACGTTTCTTTTAACAAGTACATGTATTTTTCCCTTCTTTGTTTGAAACAAGCTATTGATTTTACATAGTTATGAAGTAATTTATAATTGAATTGGAGTCATTCATTTACTTTATTTTTTCTAACATTTTCTGTTTGCTTCTGATTCGAATCCCGTGGCTAAAGTATATTTTTTAGCCAGTGGAATTATAGATATTACTTCAAAATTAACATGATAGACAGTCTGTTTTGTTAATAAAGTCTCATTTAGAGAAAAAAATTAACTGGTGTATTTTTAATCTTATGTGAGTATCAAACTAGAGAAAATGTATTACTTTTAAATTGTGGAAATAAAATCAGCACACTCCCTCAAAAAAAGGTATTCAGAAGTTGGAGTTCTATTCGCTTTTCGCTATTCACTTGACTATTCGAATAGCGAATAGTATTATGTGGTCGGTTCGCTATTCAAATCACCGTAATTATGCTAATAAACGTAAATTCAAAATCCAAATAAACTTCCCTTTTTAATTGAAAATAATAGCGATATAGGAAAAAGTATTACTTGATGACATGACCTGAGCTTTGACATAATTAGCTAGCCTGACGAGAAGGTAAGAAATTCATCATATTCTGTTGCAATGGGAATATCTTTCAAGGGGCTGGCTAACACCCTGTATCCCATATTTGGGCCTTCATATTTAGAGTGGATGGGACCCCGTGAGAGTCCAGTCGACCCTCAAAAGGAATTAGGTTAACACTGCCATTAACAGGCTTAGCTAGCCTGGTGAAAATAGGAAATTTCGCATAATACAGTTATAATGGGAATATCTTTGATGGGGCTGGCTACACCCTGTATCCAATATTTGAGCCTTCATATTTATTGGGAATGGGGCCCCGGGAGAGTCAAGTCGACCCTCAAAAGGAGTTAGGTTTATACGGCCATTAACAGACTTAGCTAGCCTGGTAAAAATAGGAAATTTCGTATAATACAGTTATAATGGGAATACCTTTCAAGGGGCTGGTTAACACCCTGTATCCCATATTTGGGCCTTCATGTTTAGTTGGTAATGGGTTCTGGGAGAATCCAGTCGACCCTCAAAAGGAATTGGGTTTACACGACCAGTAACAGGCGTAGCTAGCCTGGTGAAAATACGAAATTTCGTATAATATAGTTATAATGGGAATACCTTTCAAGGGGCTGGCTAACACCCTGTATCCTATATTTGGGCCTTTATATTTGGTGCGAATGGGGCCCCGGGAGAGTCAAGTCGACCCTCAAAAGGAATTGGGTTTATACGGCCATTAACAGGCTTAGCTAGCCTGGTGAAAATAGGAAATTTCTTATAAAAAAGCTACAATGGGAATACCTTTCAAGGGGCTGGCTAACACCCTGTATCCCATATTTGGGCCTTCATATTTGGTGGGGATGAGGCCCCGGGAGAGTCCAGTCTTTGGTTGGTGTAGCGATGAATAATGAATTGAAAAAAAATTATGTACAGGTTGTTTTACACGTCGCTTTGTTATTTGAAATTCATTTCTTATTTTTCTGATTATTTCTTCTGTCTTTGCTGAAATACGAGATGTTCTTTCATATTACACCTTAGGTTGAAGAGGACAGTTTATTTCTGTAGAGGAAATGTGAAGCAGATAATGGTCGAATTTCTCTTTTGTTTTTCAGTGGATTTTTAAATTTGTTTAAACTTGTTAACATAAATAGGAGACATGGTCATGACTCCTTCATTTCAGAATAAAGAATGTAAAACTTACATAAAACATTTATTAGAATAGCCAGGGGCGATCTCAGAAGTTTTTGAAAAATTGCCCGATTTTCGCTTTTTCCTACACGTAGGTCCCATTACACGCTCTAATCCCGGGCGACTCCCATAAGCTACGATAGGATTCGTAAGTTAATGTTTTTTACACATGCAAATAATCAACAATTGATTGGACATCGATCACGTTCCCTTTGAGTGAGATTTCATGTTCTGACCGTTCCCTTTTTTCAATTATAAAATCGAAAGTGAAAATTTGGAACACAGTTTCGCATTTTCATTCCATATCTGATAAAAAGGGCTGCTGGTACTAAAGTGTCATATATCAATAAAATAGACATGAGCTCCTCTATCCACAAAACAAAGAAAATAAATATTCTAGCAATTTATACCTCTCAAACAACCACCCAAACCTCACATTTTCCCCTTTTTGTAAAATTTGACAGTGTCTTTCCTGCGAAACTGTCCCATGCCAGCTACTCAAATAAACAAAACAAGAAAGCGTATCAGTTTGTTGACATGAAAGTCAAGGTCGCCTTCAAGTTTTAAAAAAGCGCGCAAGACACAAATTTGACTAGTCTTGTTTATTTCTTAATCAACATGATGCATCCAAATAGTCTATAAGCAGCAAAGACCCCCCCCCCCCATGAAATATGCCTTTCCTTCGACCAATTACTTAAT
>WFKH01006014.1:18539620-18552173 GCA_016163765.1 Magallana hongkongensis | reverse complement strand
AATTTCAGCGGTTTTACGAAGAGACTGCATCATACATTAACTTTATGAATATTTTAATATCTTTATCTTTATTTATACTATTGTTATATTCATCTCAAGGCAGACACACAGCAACAGAAAGAGGGACTTGTCTCTTTATCTTTTGTTGAATGTGCTATCTTCTTTTATTATTTACTGTAAAAATACCAAACAAACATTCAATCCATTTGCCCTATATAAATCCCCCACTCTTTGTCTGATTATTCCACTTAAAAAAGACGCTACTTGCCTACAAGAACTGAAGAATTGTTGTCATGCCTTTTGAGCATGTTCTGCAGAAAGAATGAACTCTTAATACAACATTTTGGAAGCTTCATTGTCATCTGTTTCCATGAAACGTTAACAGGAAACCTTACGTAATTTTCTGCTGTTTTGGTCACTTGGATATGAAACTTTATGTGGACAACCCACCCAACCCCATCCAACAATAAAGGAGGAGATACTGATTTAAACTTTAAAAAAGATCACAAAAGAACACATGTTGAATTGAACATATTTTATTGTATATATAGAATAAAATACAAATAGACTTCGTGTACGAAATTGATTTCATCTTACAGTTAATTCTTAGGAATTGCGTTACAAAATTAAGACAAGTGTCCCTGACCCTTAAGTTAGATTTAGTTTATTAAGTCATCATAAAAAATAACAAAAGAGACCATAATAAATTAAGATTTAAAAACGTTTCTAGAGTTAAAATCTAGTTTTATGAAGTTTGTAGTCTAATATCGCAAAGGACACTGAGAAGTGTAGTTATTGATATCCACAAATTGTGCAAGGAAAAAAAAAGTTTCTGGCAATTCGAAGCTGGTTTTTTTGTTGTAGGATCTAATGATAATTCAGATAGAGAGAAAATATCCAGAATGTATAACCATCGTTTATTACAAATTTTAAATAACTACGTAATATTACATTTGTATAAATCATAATTAAAATCTATACTTGATAATAATTAATTCTGTTGAGGCGTAAAAAAGTAGCCCAACCAATAATAAAAATGTACGCTAAACATAGTCAAAAATTGGTACACAAAAAAGGCAACAACATAAGTAAAGCAGGTTAGAAAAAAAGATACATAAAATATCTTGTAAAATGAGGCGGATGGTGAATTCAAAAGATCGTTGTTTGAAAATTCCGAAAAAAGAAAAATGACTGAATTGGAATTATTATTAGTTATCGGCGAACAATAAATTTAGGTTGGTCAGTTTCAACAGTGTTAGATGTACCCAAATGGATAATCAATGCAGTAGAAAATTTTCGAAATTCTTATTAATTAAATGCACTTAACACAAATTAACGTAACCAAACGTTTGTACATTGTATATAAAACATTTCAAGTTATTGTACCAAAACATGTTCACTACCTAATACTTCCATCGACAAGTTCATCTCACTCGGGACACTCGCCTATGGAACAAAACTCGTACAAATCACCCTATCTAACAATTAAGACGTTTCATCATCACATGAACCAGCAATAAGTATGTTGTTTCAAACATTTTTACATTTAAAAAAAAAGTGAATGTGCGTAAATAACAAAATTTTAATTAACATCTGAAACGTCTCCAAACTTTGTTATACAAAAATAATATTTGTTATATCCGTTTGGAGCACAAAGAAATAAGATAGTATACCATCTAAATTTGTATCATTCTCTGTCTATCATTTGTAAAAAAAAAAAAAGATAGACAGTAGAAAGATGTCAATATCATATCGTCAATCTGTAAGACATGTCTAAAAAAAAAATCGCCAGTACTTCTTTCTTTTCTTTCTTTTCTTTTTTTTTTATTTATTTTTTATTTATTTATTTATTTATTTATTTTTTTAAATATGGCTTACTTTTCTTAAAATATTCCACTGACTTGAAAATGATGTCAGTCTTAGCATTTACCTTTCATCAGATTTAGTGTTTTGATATCTTTACCAAACTTGTTGACCGCTTCGCATTTAATATAACTCACACAGTCCAAATTGATGTTTTGCCACTCGATTGTGGCATTAAGGAGGTTTGTTACTTTTTGGGGTCTAATAATACTTTCAAAATTATTTCTGCATGCAATAGAAACGTTCGACGAAGGTTCAAAGAAATGAGAAATCCCAGTAGAATTCCAAGTTAAGATGTAACTATCGTGTATGATCCATCTTACTACGTCAGGGGGTGGGATGTTATTCACATCACAACTGAATACCATTCTATCGATTCGGCAAATGGATATGTTTGGGTAATTGTTTTGCAGTTTTTCATCTTTAAAAGTTGTAATGGCAACATTTGGCTGACCTAAAACAAATCAAAGCTATTAACTTAGGATGTCTACATGAATGAAAATGTATTTAGAATATAACTGAGCATTCGATCAAGTATTGCTTCATATTAACTTGTATTTTTGGAAAGAGTCTTAAAAGATGAATGTTGATTTGATGATGAAGAATGACACAACCGCCCCGATAACAAAGTAGACAAAACAATAAACAATTTCCCATAGGGAAAAGGGTTAAGAGAAGCTTTAACGAGTGTCTGAAGATTTGAAAGAAAAATAAACTCTAAAAAATTATTTTATTTTTCGGAAATTTTAATGAAAATTCTCGCCATTCATTAACATCATATATCTCAAAGACTGCCATACCGACACACATTAATCTGATTTATCTGATTCAGTTTTAACTTTTAAATCATAAATTAATTTCAACCCTTTTATGAGTCTTTAGTGATGTGAAACAGAAGTAAATCAACTAAGTAGGAATTAAATACCAAAAAAATTATATACATTTAATTAAATACATCTTAAAGGGGAAAAATAATAGCTGTTTACCAAGAGCTGAACTAAGATTCTTTTTGTCTGCGAAATACTGTATACAGAGTAATATTCGGCCTTCTACACTTGCAAAAGGTTTCGCCCCGTTTTGAATTCGCCCAAACACAGTTTTGTTAAAAGACAGATAACCCTGTCTCGTTACTTGTTTATTCATGGACGATAACTCTAACCCGCATGCACTGGCATAGGTATGTGAATATTATTCAAACAATTATTAACATTGCCTCTTGTAATACAAACCCAGATTTTACTTAGTACGGGTTACGTCTCTGGCGAAGATGGTTTTACTTTAAATATTTAAGTGTGACACCAAAAAGAAAATGGAATTTATTACCAGAAACGGAAAGACGAGATTTTGTGCAGGTGTTACAAGGACATCCCCTGGGGTTAATTAGCATTAATAAGTGTTGAGTGAAAGTGGTGGTCTGAAAGGTTTGATAAGATTGCAGGTGCGCGACGCAGGCGTTGTAGCCCTGCTTTCCAAGAGATCATTACAGCTTGTTAGGAAAGTGAGAGCGAGCAAGCAGGAGTTTATTCTCTGTAGTTGTCATTTGTTTATTGTGCATGATAGAGTTCTGAGAGATGAAAGTGAGTAGTTGATTGAGTTATGGGAGAGTGAGGAGTGAGGGAGAATTGGTAGGGCTTTACCCAGGGAACACGTGAGAGAGAGAAGAAGAATGAGTTTGGATGTCATCGAGTGAGGACGCATTTTATGTATGCGAGGATATTACTTATGATTCATATATATTGTGTTCGTTGTAAATATGTAAATATAAACAATAGTTATTAATCAGTGCCGGTGACAGGGAGGACCCCCGTCACACAGGCAAACGAAGAGGTTTTTGTTGAAGTTATTGGAAGCGGTGGAAAAAAAGAAAACGGGGAAATTATAACAATAATAGTCCAGAGGTTCAAGCAAAGATGGCCAAATATGCGGTTGAAAATGGAATTTATTATTGCTAATGCTGCAAGGAAATTTTTGAAAGAACTCGGAAGTCCTGTGAATAAAAGCACTGTAAGAAACATCAAATTTTTATTTTTGCAGAGATGTTTGTTTAATTTTCTAAAGAAGAATTAACAGAACTACCGAAAGATGACAGAGGACGGACGTCCCCTTTTATTGGGAAATATGAAGAGAATTCGAGAGACTGTTCGAAGCAATTGCGATCCGAAGGTGACATTGTTTCAACTCAAATTCATATCCGCAGCTACAGGAATTCTAAAACACCACAACAAGAGCCTTTTGCAGCGTATTGACTTATCTAAAACCTGGGCTGAATCTGTTCTAAATCGCATGAGCTTGGTAAGGCGCAAGAGCACTAAAACTGCAAGAACAATTCCAGCTGATTTCTCCGATTTGAAAAATAATTTTCTTGAACAAATTCCTACTTTAATTGCCGAACATGACATCCCAGAGGAGCTCGTTTTAATCTGGGACAAAAAAGGAGTTCCTATAGTGCTCGGGGTCAATGGAAAATGGACGAACGAGGCTCAAAGCAAGTCAACATTGTGGGTTTAAATGACAAACGTCATATTACCTCTTTGCTTACAATCACAAAATCAGGCTTATTGCTCCCCCCTCAGATAATCACTACTTGCTTTACCTTCTATTTTTAACGGCATTTGATTACTAAAACAACATAAAATTTACATACTAAACCATATACACGAGTCTCGTATTCAATTTACGTTTATACTAGGGATGTCAACGAGTACTCGACTATCACTTGGTCATACTGATCATCGACTAAAATTTTTTAAGTCGATTACTCATTCAAAAGTAAACATCGCAGGGATGTCAATTAGTACTCAACTATCACTTGGTTATACCGATCATCGACTAAAATTTTTTAAGTCGATTACTCATTTAAAATTAAAAAAAAAGCTCGAAACATTCAATTTTTTCTAAACGCATCAGTTTTTTGGCTAGGAATGAAATTAAAAGCTTTCTTTTCTAAGAATTTTTTATTCATATGTTACAGTCTGTTCCATCGTTGCCCCTGGCGGCTAATATATTGGTGCCCTGATCTAATTATTGTTTTCAATAAAAGTGCATACGCAAATATGTAATTGAAAACGCTTATTTTCTGTTTTTTTCTAATTTTAAATATCAATTCAATCAGTTATAGGATTAGATGTTTGTATAAATAAAAAAATTAATTATATTAATCATCTAAAGACGTTTGTTTTCATAATCTTTAAACTTTAATTGCTGATTAGGCACGGAACAATGACTTGGCATGGAACAAGACACGATTGATTTCCCTTATATTGGATAATATGTAGGCTTAGCTCAATTTTGTAAATACAAGCGTCACAAGAAAAAAGTAAAAACCAAGACAAAGTCATTTGCTAACAGATATTTAGATAAAATACCTTTCGATTTAATTTTAAAAAATAAACTAAGTACATATTGTTATTAGTTTATAAATGTTTTTAAGTTTAATATACCGTGTATGTAACAGTTGCATTAATATACATGTAATATGATTTGAAAAGGACACATAGTTTAAATCAACTAGTATCGTTCGACTAAATTAAAGCCCCTCGATTAATCTACTAGTTTATACAATTAGGGATAATTTGAGTGAAGCTAGCGGTCTTGCTTTGAAACATACTAGCGGCATTTGTCAGAGATTATTTAGCTATGTACAAAGATATTCTATTTTGTATTTTAGGTGATTTACAAAGGCATATCTGATCAGTGCCACCCAAAGTTTAAATTGCATATGTAAATGGTGTGAGGTCTGATTTTAACTTGCCCCTGATAAAGAAAGCGCTAGCAATTTGTGATGTGTTTAGTGCTCACAGAAACACCGTTGTAATGGAAAAACTTAAGAAAGCAAATATAGCGATCTTATTTATGTTGTACCGACCAACTGCAGCCTTTAGATCTGAAAATAAATAAACCGTACAAAGATGCACTGAAAAAAGCCTTCAATGATTTTTTGTGATCGGCTTCGGCCGATCACAGTTGTGTTCATATGAGGCATCCAGCAAATTTAACGATTTGCGCACGCATTGCGCCTTGCACTTCTTTATTTACTAGGCAGTGACAGCTTCATGTAAATCCTTAATTACATGTGAATTACTAATATACAGTTGTTGACTGGGGTCGAAGGCAACAGTTGATCTGTCGCAAATTGTTATACCCTTACTAATTTAATAACTCGTTTTCGCGGAATATGACGTCACCGGTCAACAGTCTTTTTTAACAGTCGATTTCAACAGTTCCAATCCAACAGTTCCAGTCCAACAGTCAAAATGCTGGACTTTTTTTGTAAAGAGTTGTATAGTTACTGTTTTACAGGGGTATAACAAAAGACTCTATTCTAATGTGTTTGCCTTGATAGTAAAACATCTACACACTTAAATGGTGATAAAAATCATGTTTAATGGAAGTACAATTCGCCTACTAAGACGAAAGTTTATTCATGCCTTGCTATTTCGGAAATCGACAAAATTGTGGGATATATATATCCTATTTATCTTGTTTATTGTATGTATCTGTATGGTTTCGCATTACATTAAGAGAGCTGGCTAATGATATATTACATGCCAAACATTTCTTTGAAAGGAATGCTTGTTATTCCGATCCTGTGTATCCGGTCGTGAAAAAGGGGAAGTGACGCCGAAGCTGTAGATCTGCGACTGGCTGTAAACGGAGTGGCTTGTTCAAGCACACTTTAGCTATTCAGGACAGAACTCTTATAAAATCGGCTTTTGAAGCCGTTGGTATTTAAGTTCCGTTACAAATGACAATTGGTGTGAAAATATCTTGGTTTTAACTATCTCCGGATCAGTGTAAATGATTAGCGACTTTTTTATCAGTGATCAGGTGATTTTAAATTTAACGAGACCGAGTACAGTTCGAGTACGCATCCTTTCGCGCAGCGTTTCATTTGCATTGTAACGTCATCGTTTTGCTTGGTGGACGCCATGGCGTTACGGTTTCAACTGCAGATATTCAGCAAAATTTGTCCAAAATAACTCGTTTGAAGCGTAAAATTGATTATTATATTGTAGAATAAACATAACTGTCTTGAAACATAAGCTATATTTGGGATCGGGTCGAAAACGTGAAGAGGGTTCAGCAAGCCTAGCCCTCTGTCACGTTTTCTTACCCCGCCAAAATATAGCTTATTACATATATTTCAAGACAGCAACCATGTATTTTATATTTATTACCCTTAATATGTGATATCTTATATATATTTATCTCTTAAATATGTCTAAATGTTTTAATTATACTATAAAGGTTACCATTTTTGCCTTTGTCAAATAAAAAATAGCAATTATCCGACAAATCTGGGAAAATGGGCATACAAAAAAGAACTTTGATAAGACCCCTAAAACAAACCAGGAGGTAAAGGGTTTTTTTATTTGATCATTTGATGCTTTTTAACAATAACTTTCTTATGTAGAACAGAAAAAAATCCCTAGGACAGAAGTTTAAATAAAATGAGAAAAAATGTGCAAAATTGATACATTTCAAGCAAAATCCCACAGGGTCCTATGTTAAAAATTAACAAACTTTGACATGACCCCTTAAACAAACGATATGGTAAATGTCTTATTTTTTATTTTTAAATAATAATTATATTAGTAGAAATTTGTGTAAAAAATTCATTAAAAATCTAGGACAGAACAAATTAGACCCGGCCTCGTTAAAAAGATACGAAGTTTTATTTATTTATATAATTGATAATTAATAATCAATTGTGCATGTCTACTTTTTGCGTGATTAATAATTCTTTTTAAAACATATTATATATTTAATGCAGGTTGAAAGATATAATTTCTATTTATAGTTTGTTTATTAGGGGTAGTTTACGCGTAGTAATACTGGTTGGACCGGTTATGTAGAGCATGACTGGCATGCTATGTGATTTTAAGTCATTCAACCTCAAGACTTTGCGCTGTTTACACGTTTTGCACCCACCCTCCCACCCACTGATGCATATATACATGCATATGTTATGAGTTAATTTTACCAAGTATTAATATGCATTACATGATGTTTTTTGTTGCAGATTTCAAGTTCTATTTCAAAGAACGCGACAGAAATTACGCGATATCTATGTACTTTATTGAATAAATGCGCTAGTCTTTGAGCACTTACCCATAATCAGTGTTCTTATGATTGAATAAGGTAGTAAATATTTTATGTTCGTTTGAGATTGTTCGAATTAGACCATAACATGGTCACTGCACGCCCACTACTCGTAGGCACTCTATCGGGTGAAGTTAAGTCCGACTGAGCCAAAAGTAGAGAAAATATGAACAAGAAAAGATAGTTTCGATCTTGACGTTTAATAATTTTCACTGATTATCCATCACCAATGGTGAAGTTAAAGCTCGAATGAACCAAAGGGAGAGAAAATATGCTTTAAACAAAGATTTTACACACACGGCAAATTTACGACCCTGATCCTTGACCCTGGTTTAAGGTCACTGCTTGAGGCACTAAAAAAGATTTCTTCATAGAGAATTTCTAACCTTGACATTTGATTTAGACGATTGGTTCAAGGGTCATTGGTACACTCTCTTTACAAAAACATTTTTTGAGTAAGGTTTAAGTTAAATTGGGCAAAAGGGGAGAAATATATACATGCTCTAGACAGTGATATTTTCATACATGTAGTAAATTTAAAGTTACAGATTTAATAAAGCTTAGCTTTAAACTCAACGCCTGCGTAATACATTCGAGGTTGTTTTTCCGCTTGTCGAAAAAGGGGAATTGTGGTAAAAACCATGTTATCGCATGAATCAGTAAAATTATATACTCTGGGAAAAAACCTCAACTTACGCCCAACGTAAACCTTTATCAGCTTTTCCACCACCATTGAGTTCCTGTCTTTATTTAAGTAATTCCCGACTTTGCAAACAAGAAGGGAGGTGCATTCATAAGAGATGTTATGAATGAGTAACGGTCCTTCGATACCAAGATCTGTGTCTGGCTCTGTGAATCAAAAAGACTATTTAAATTTTCCACATGTTTTTAAACAAGACGATAGTGTGCCTTGGATTTGATTTATTTTTTATATATTTGTTATAATGTAAGACATCCATTTCATTCTACTTCAAATTCGACAACGATATCGCCGCCACAATTGGTACTGTTGAGTTTGCCTCTCTCATGAGTCGGTTATAGTAGATATAAAACACCCATCGCACTTTTTTTATTTACATGTATTAATCAATTAAGCGTATTTTAAAATGACTAAATATAACGAGTATACAATACATAATGCTAATTTGCCACATTTACATTTTCGACTATTCGAACAAAGCACAAAAACAAAAGTCGTCATCTTTTTATAACCTTGGATTTGATACCTTTGTCGATTTCACGTATGAACCATTTCACAATAGGGGGTGGGTAGCCATCTGTTGCGTTGCACCAAAGAGTTGTGCTCTTTCCTTCCTCAATTGTTAAGCACATTGAATTTGAAGAGCTAAATGAAATCAAAGAATAGCATGTACTAGAAATAAGGTATTTACATAAAACTGAACGGTAATTGTTAAAAGAAGTGCATTATTTGGGATTTTTATTGTAATATCATATTACAAAATATCTCTGAGGGTCACTTTATAAAAATCCATATTTAGTACGAATGGGATTTTTGATGCAATGTCATATTTACAAAATATCTATGAGGGTCACTTTATAAAAATTCATATATATTATGAATGGAAACAAATACCGGTACCTTTATCAAGGTTTTTGTCATATTCATTATCACGGAGGCAAAAAAGTGTTTAAAAAATATTTAACTAATAATAACGAGATAATTATCTCGTAATAACGAGGTAGAATCTCGTTATAATGTAAACATATGAGTTTGTACGCAAGTGACAAGATTTGTAAGGACTGACCGTCCATTTTTGCCTATATTTTTGTTTGTATTGTTCACCATTATAAGTGCTATAAGACGTACGTATGTCTTTTTCAATAAAGAAATTGAAAATTGAGTTAGTATCACGTTATAACGAGTAAGTTATTCAGTTAGAACGAGTCAATTACATTTTGAATACTAATATTGTTGTTAACATAAATTAGTATCTCGTTACATCGAATTAGAGTTTATTTTCTCATAGAAAAGAATTACAGATTTTATTATATCGAGAAAGAAATTAAGACAAAGAACAATAAAAATGTATACTTTATAATAATATCGTTTTCAACACGTTTTCATTTGTTGGGAACATATTGTCAATGAAACTCCGGGGGGCGCTTCTAATCTAGCTCTAGACAGCAAATGAACCCTGACATTGACTGTGAATTATTGAAATTAATTCAGGATCAGTAGTAATGGGATTCATGAATCATCCTCATCCACAAATCTTCAAGAACTAATGAAAAAAAGTATTCATTTATTTGTCATAGTTCCACGAAATTTCGCTCAATGAATTTAGCTGTAAAGAAATTAAAAATCCACGAACAGTAGCCTAACAAAAGTTACTAGTTCCACAGTAAAATCAGAAATTTTTAACAGGCATTTAATCATTTGCGAAATCCGATTAGGCTTAACTTAAACAAGAGGTCCATAGGCCACATCGCTCACCTAAGCAACAATAGGCAGAATAAAATCAGCCTTATTGAGTCTTAACAAAAGATTTTCAAAATTTTCTCCACTTATTCTTATCTTAAACATTGAGCCCCTTTTGAAACTGGATGAGAATATAAAATATCATTTGAGTTTTTGAGAATAATTTAAAAATATAATACATAAAAACTTCGACCCCGACCCAAACAAAATTGAGTCTACACAACGAAAGGATGCTTCCATCCAAGTTTCAGCTCTTCTGACCAAATGGTTTATTTAGAAAAAGATTTTTGAAGATTTTATTATATTTATTCCTGTGTAAAGATTTGACTCCTCATTGTTGCCCAATCCTACTCCTGAGGATCATGATTTTAAAAAACTTGAATTTACACCACCTGAGGATGCTTCAACACAAGTTTCAGAGTTTCAGGCAAATGGGTTTTAAGAAGATTTTTAAAGACTTTTTTCTATATATTCCTTTGTAAAAAATCGAACCCCCGACCCATTGTTACCCAACCCTACCCCTGGGAATCGTGATTTGAACAAACTTGAATATATACTAACTAAGGATGCTTCCCCACAAGTTACAGAGTTTCTATGGAGAGTAATCTTGTTCAAAAATCCAGACCTGTAAACTTGTAAATTCAAATATGCAATCGTGTTGGTGTGTGAGTCTGAGTATGAATGTGTGTAATTCTGATCGCGTAACCTATAAAAACTCGGACATAAACACTTTAAGATTTGACTCAGTTCCTTCCTATGATGCACATTTTGCAGCTTAATTGTTTTTGTTGGTTTATTTAACCTTCAACTTTGCACATTTTTAATCCATAGTTTCTGCATTTGTATCTTCATCCTCGGATATAGCACAGTTGAGATGTTACAAATCGACAAATGTAAAGTCTACAAGTTTGTCGAATTTTGACATGACCTTATATGGAAAATGCTTGCTGCGGGAAAAGGCATGCCGTAATCGCCGGAATTGACTAAACTGTTCTAATGAACGATACTATTTTCTTTGGATCGAGAATATTATTTTTAGAAAAAGATATTGAGGTATAATTGAAACTGGACCAAACAAGAAAAGGTGAATGTTTGTAAAAACCGGTGAATGTTTGTAAAAATCGGTGCCGGTGTGACGAATGCGCTAGTTTCTGTAATATAATTCCCATGGACACTGGTACATGTATAATACGATAAGGGTTAACTTTTACTAAAAAAGAAATGCCTATATCTATTCTAATATCGCTAAAATAATTTGACATGTAATGTAAAATGGAAAATATAAGTTGAATACGTAATCTTTTCTAGAAATGAGACGGATCAAGAAATTTCCTAGGGGGTGAATATATTTTGAGCGGCATGGGGTTTGGAGACCGCCAGGAGGCCCAATGTAGGTTCATTGCTTATCTGAATGCTAAGAATTTTGAGAGTGAATTTTTTATACATCATTTATTTAGAATTAAACGACTTGCAAAGAAATTTGGTAATTTTTCGCGGAAAAATGTATGTATCTATATATTTTTTCAAATATCAAAATGACATTGTTGTGTTGTGAAAGTGCATGATAAATAATAAAACAATCTGAAACTGTTATAAAAAAAAAAGTTTTTTAATCATTAATTAAAGTACAAAATGTTGTAAAAAAAAATTAAAAGGTTTTGAAGAAATAAAAGAGGGATACTAGTATGTTTATGTTTTTATAATTATATTTTTTCTTCGAAAATCGAATTTCTGAAATTAAGGAACGGGTGGGTTAAACAGATTTGATCGTATATGAACTGGTAAAGTTTTAATTATTAAATCTTATAAAATATATACTGTATTGAAAGTAATTTTACAAAACTAAGTAGCTGCTTTATGGTAATCAGTACATGTTCACAAGTGGCTGTAAAGCTATAAAGCTTTCCGGAAAATTTTGATTAACCAACTTCACTGAGTGTGTCTAGATTGAATCGACATTCAGGACGCCATACTTATACCCCGTAATAATTGCTTGAAATCAAAACATTTTTGCCAATTAATGTTCACCTTCTTTTTCTATATATTACAGACAAAATGAAATATTTTTGTTATAAGTTATACACATTTTAATTTCACGACAGTTAACCTTATCTTCGGAATTTTTTTTCAATTAAGGGGGGGGGGGGG
>WFKH01006014.1:18516010-18532206 GCA_016163765.1 Magallana hongkongensis | reverse complement strand
CTACATAATAAGTATAAGAATCCAAAAACAAAATCAATAATTTTTTTAATAAATCTCAAAAGAGCTAAGCTGAAATGTAAATTAACTTTCTCTTATGAAATGACATTATTCCATTTTATACCTAACCTGTTGGAATTAACGCACAGATCTAGTATAGGCAACTGGCAAAATGTTTTCTGCAACAATTCAACAGGATTTTAATCAACGAGTTAACTTTAACTTCAGGCTGATGACCAAAACTAATTTGAGTCGGTGCTTTCCTTGGCTTGTGAATCGTTACCACTGATATATATCGCAGGAGAAGCTTCGGTCAATATATAGGAAGAACACATACTTCCTAAGTAGTTTCTATCCCTTTAAGAAAATTCTAAGCAAATTAAAAGTTATGAATTGGTGACTTAAACAATAATTCATTTTTGTGATTGAACATATTTGTTGTAGTTGTAAGCAATTTGCTGAAAACAAAACCAATCAAGTTAGTTTTTCTACAGGTACTTATTTGGGTCAATATTTAAGCCACTAGGTTTCATGAAACAGCATATGATGGAAAAATAAAATATAATCCCAAAAATTCCAATGCTTAATAAGGAATAACGTTTTCATGATTAAAAAAACAACAACAAAAAAGCCTCATCTTTCTATCGATCTGTATTGTATAAATAAATAACAATAACTGCACTATCTAACTGCAAAAAGTCTTGGTTACATGAGTTATCTAACTTGACAATCTATGGCATTCTTAAAACAACAAAGTCTATCAAGTGATACAAAAAGGCAAAATCTATCAAATGGTAGGAAAAATAGTAGACCACATGACAAAATGTTTCTCACAACAATGGTAGTTTGAATGTCCTACATTTTTTTAGTACTTTATATATATACTACAGTTTGGAATGCCAACATTTGAAAAAAATACCAACAAAACAAAATTTAAAAAATACCAACAAAAATAATTGTTGAATGATTTATTTTCTTCTTTTTGGTGTAAACCCTAAGAGCTAAGTAGAAAGAAATCAAATCAGTGATGGAATACTAGTAATCAGAATCGTTTAGCACCATTGGTTGATTGCCAAAAATACACTCTTTGAATGAAACTCTCTATCTCTCTCTCTCTCTCTCATAAACACACAAAGATTATAAATAGTCACTCACTCAAACTAATACTGATGCACTTTTGTCTCCTGTCATTACTGTTTAACTGTTTTTTTCCACAGGTTAAATAACACTTTACACTGTATGGAAGTCTCTCTCTCTTTCTTACTCTCTCTGTCACTCTCTGTGTCACTCTCTCTCCTCTCTCTCTCTGTCTCTCTCTCTCTCATCTCTTCACTCCCCCAGATCAATGATAATCCCGATTCCTCTCTCCTCGTCAGGAAAGTCCTCGGCCTGTGTGTGTTTGTGATCGGGGTCTCCGAGTAATTCTCTAAAGTGATGACTATTCTCCACCAGAATCTTTGGTCCGTAAACACCTCCCTCAATAACGACTCCGTCACTCTACAAATGATAAACATGTATCACAGTATCAAATATCAAATAACCATCGGAATTATTTCAATATATACATAAACAATTTATAGCAAATAAAGCCCGCTTTCGTTTTATGTCAAAGCATATCCAACAAGAATACTAACAGTTACAATCCGTTTCTTTTGTAAAGTCAGAGCAAAGGGAGTGAACTCCTCGTCTGTCTCTTTACATTTCATGACAACTCCAGAGGTAACCAACTGAGAACTCAACACAGGAAACTCGTATTTCTCCTTAAATTAAAAATAAAGAAAGAATAAAAGCAGCGTGAACATGTAATTGGAAGTTTAGAAAGCTTATCTCGGAAATAAAACTTTGTAAAGCATAATGTTTTTATGAATTAGGAAAGAATTGTTAAACATGTTTTGACTTTAAATAAAATAGGATTACCCCTGCTCTCTTCATCAGGTTAACCAGAGTTGGAGTCATAAGGAGGGACCGCTTGGCTCGTGTCACTGCTACATACAGAAGATTGAACTCATCCGCACTGATCGGCACGGGTCCTGGTGAAAACCAAAAAACAGAGAGCATCAAACTCTGATCTTCTATGTCTCAGCTATGCTGTTTCTGCTTTACTTTGATTTCATATTCAGACATATTAGATTGGTGGTAAGCAACATTAATTAAAGATAATATTTAGATATAAATGTAATCTCTTTGTGTTGTGGGTTGTTACTGACTAGAAAGTCCGGTCACAAAGTCCAATCCCACGTTGAAATCATCCGTCAACTTCACTGTGTTAAACTCCAGTCCTTTCGCTTTGTGGACCGTACTGAAAATCATGTCTGTAAAACAAATAAAAAAAATGACAGCAAGCAGGCTTGATGACAGACCAATGATTAACTATGTATGTCTATATAGATCCTTTACCTGCAGTGTTGAGATCTTTTACAGTCCTGGCCAGGATCTTGTGTATGGACACAGGAAGATTATGGTGATATGTCTTGACAATCTTTATCTTTCCTAGCAATTCCATGTCATTTGTCTTCAAAGCGAACTGCTCAAACTCAGCAAAACTGTTAAACTTCTTCACTAGCTTATTCTCAATGACTCGTTTCTCTGAAAAATTTTATCTGTTCAAATTCTCTAGTCAAAAGTATTAAAATGATACACTTTTCAATAATGTACATTGTATATGAACGATAATAAGATCGTTAAAAAGAAAACATATTTATTTAAAAGATGTAAACGTGTTACATTGAATTCAAATTGTAGGTCAGTTACAACAAAATTCATATTCAAAGATGCTGCATTAAAGTCAGAAATACCGGTTACTTACGTTTAATTCGTTCTTCAGGGGAGAGCATCAAAGTATACAGATCCTGTAGCATTGGAAATCCAAAGCCATCTGTGCCCTATAAAACAGATTATGATAAACTTGAGATTCATTTTCTTTTGCCTATACAATGTATAATGTGCACATTATTTTCAAAATTTATTTAAAATTACTTGTCAAAGAGACTAAAGGTTGTTACATTTGGAAAAGCATGCAATTGCATCTATGAAACACACCCCGTACAAAGAAAATATATGAAATATAGACATTTACAATTACACATTAAATTTTATTAAAACTATAAAACAGGGAGGAAATATTTTTATCTAAATTTAGGTCCAGAAACATCCAGAATCCTGTTCCTGATCTTAGAGTTGTTTCCCTTACCCCAACAAAGGCCACCCTGATGTTGGTTTCCCCGGCATAACAGCATTTTTTTACCGCTTCAGAGAAAACGGTGAAGTTACAGCGACACAGAACAGCTATCTGTCCACTGGTTTCTCCATACACACAGCCTGATAACATTAATGAATACAATTAGAATGATGATCAAATTCACCGGTCTTTTCTAAAGAACAATGTAAACTTATTTCTCAATAATTTGCAATTCTTTTTATTTCCAAACTACACCGAGTTTTGTTTTTACATTGATTTAAATTCCCTTCAAAGTGTTCTTAGATTCCTGGCTCCCCTTACTTACAAGAGTTCCCATTTCCTAGATTCCTGGTTTCCCTTACTTACAAGAGTTCCCATTTCCTAGATTCCTGGTTTCCCTTACTTACAAGAGTTCCCATTTCCTAGATTCCTGGCTCCCCTTACTTACAAGAGTTCCCATTTCCTAGATTCCTGGTTTCCCTTACTTACAAGAGTTCCCATTTCCTAGATTCCTGGCTCCCCTTACTTACAAGAGTTCCCATTTCCTAGACTCCTGGCTTCCCTTACTTACCAGAGTTCCCATTTCCGACCAGTGTCTTCTTCTCATGTTTTAGTTCCTCGATACAGTATGCAGCCACTTGTGCTATCTCTGGACCAAACCTGAATGACTAAATAATAACAACCACAAAATAAAAACAGATAATAATGACTAAAAACATATCATCCATTTTGATTTTCTCAAAAACCAATTACATAACATGCATATCAAAAGATAATTTTACATCATGCAATCTGATATAATTACATGTAAATCCAAGACGAATAGTTTTTCCAAGTTTATTGGAGAACTGTACAACAATATACACAGTAACATGTCTCCCAAGTGAGTATTGGAGATGTACTGTATGTAATCAGTTTTTGCAAGTTCATTGAGGAAAATACTTATACTAAACTGTACAACAATATACACTGTTACTTGTCCCGTAATTGAGTGTTGGAGATGTACTGTATTTATTCATTCAATGCATTCAAACATTTCTTTAAGAAGACTGACTGAGATTCTACAAAACGTCAGAAGCTGATTGGCTTATACAGTCCTCAGTGTTACTTGGATGTCTTACCTGTGTCAGGTAGAAGATAAACAACGCCCTGATCTGCTGGAGAGCATTGACAGCCCCCCTGAAGGAGTAGATTTGTTGGTGAGGGTCCCCTACCAGGATTTTTGCCTGGGGCTGACTGAGGAGTAAATCTGATATGGCTGAAATTGATATCATTGAACTTAGCGTTACTGAATCAGTTAACTTCAAGAATGACGTACACTAGTTTCAATTTTTATCTAGTAGATGGAAGAAAAGTCAGGTAACTTTTTGATCAATCTATATAAATTTTAATTGTCTCCTCAATTTTATATAAGATAATGGCGTAATTGCATTGATCTCAACATAATATAAATCATACTCAATTGGTGAGAACCAGCCACTAATATTTGAAATCGTTACCAGTATTTTTCTTACAGAATGATATTTCAAAATATACACAAATCTACAAAAAACTCTACGAGGTTCACCAAAGTGAGCCTGCAGTGAGACAATGATACACCTGGGGTCAGGTCCTGTGCCTCGTCAATCAGGATACAGTCGTAGTTACTGAGTCGAGGTCTGTAGAGCTGGTACAGTTTGAGGTAACCGTCGTGTGTCATTGGAACGTTAGGATTCCTCAAATCCTTCATCTTCTCCCACAGAAATTCAGCATCTTTTACATAGCCCTAGCAGTAAAATCAAGTAGAAAATCAGCGTCTTTTATCTAGCCCTAGTGGTAAACAAATCAAGTACTTTACATTCAAAAAAACAAATTTTCAATTCTTATTTAATCTTTGCTCTTGTTGTCTTGAAATAATCCAAAGCAGCCTGATGAGTTAACTGAACATTCTCATAACTTATATAGAATACGAGCTGTGACTTTCATGTCGAAAATTTTTATTCTGAAATTAAAATTTACAACTAAAATGACTCGAAAATACATGTATTTACTTTTCAGAAAAATCTTTTTTTACGATACAAATCAATGACTTAATTTAATCGAAATTATCATAAAATTTAAAGTTACATGTTTATCCAGATTTATCATAAATTTTTGGCCGAAAAAATTAAAAAATTAAGCAAACACAATAAAATATTGACAGTTCAATTAGGCAGATGATTTAATTGGGAGACAACTGTCCATATAAACACAGTGCCACCATAACCAAACTCACAACGACGGAGTTCTCTTGCTAATTACCTGTCTCTTGTCCATTTCAATGTACACTCGCAATCCGTTGTCATTCATTCTCTGGGTCGGGGTGTGGTCCAGAGATATTGTTCGGTCCGCTGAAGAAAAGAACACCTTTAGCGTGTCCTGCACTAGTTTGGCTCGTATGAATAAATTGTCTCCTTTACGAGATGGAAGCAGTTGTGTTATGGCAAACACAGACAACTCTCGGAGCTTTTTGGCATCTTTAAACCTAAAATGTATCACAAGACACAAATTAATTTGTTGGTAGCATAATTTCCCCAATTTATGATAAGGATCAAATTTAAGTAATCCACACCATATTTAATTTTTCATACTAATTTACTTCTACTTTTTATTACATTTTTTTTTAATTAATACTGAAAATAAAATTTTCAGAAAGTTCAGTTATTGAGTTACTTTCTTCCAACAGACTTGAAGGCCAATGAATGTCCGGTCTGGCATTCTACATTCTTTGGAAACTTTGTTTTAGCAAAATCACACACTGATCTGAAAAAAACCCCACAGATTTATAATAAAATAATGATTCTTGAGAGGTGAATTACAAAATAAGAATAAACTAGACAACATTGAGATGGTGACCATCTCAAAGGGCCCCGCTTAAATAATGGACAATAGGATGAAAAGCATTTCAGAGAATTTTTCTTTGACCTTGACCTATAACTTAGAAATTTTCCAGCTGGCATAAAACTTTTAATGCAATCTCAATACCCCTTACATACGGGCATTTTTGCCTGAGCAAGATTAAGCAAATGAGAAATAATCTACGGTCTAAAACTGATTATAAAGAAATCTGCTATGACCTTCACATTGACTTAGTTCAATTTATAAAGTCTTTGCACACCATTAACCCAAAAGCTCTGTTAATGTGAAGTACGAGCCAAAAAGGGCCAAGTGGAGAGTATATATATGATCTGAAAAAAGAATTTTGCATGATCCAATATGACAACACTTGACCTACAAACATTCAAGGACACTGCACGCCCTTTGATCGTTGGCACTCTGTGAGTGAAGTATGAGCCAAATTGGACCAAAGGCAGAAAAGATATGCTCCGGACAAGGATTTTTCAAATAAATCTGCTATGACCTTCACATTTGACCTTGAAAATTGGTTCAAGGTCAATGCACACCCTTTACTCAAAAGCTCTGTTTATGTGAAGTATGAGCCAAATTGGGTTAAGTTGAGAGTATATATGCTCTGAAAAAAAAAATTTGCATGATCAAATATGACCTTGACCTACAAACTTCATTCAAGGTCACTGCACACCCTTTGACCATAGGCACTCTGTGAGTGTAGTGTGAGCCAGATTGGATAAAGGGGAGAGAAGATATGATTCAGACAAGGATTTTTCATATAATTCTGCTATGACCTTCAGCTTTGACCTAGAAACATGGTTCAAAATCACTGCACACCCTTTACCCAAAGGCACTCTGTGGGTGAAGTATGAGCCAGATTAGGCTAAGGGGAGAGAAGAAATGCTCTGGACAAGAGATCTCGGATGGACAGACAGACAAAAAGGATGGATGGATGGAAGGACAGATGGACAGGATGGATGGACAGACTGATCACTATAAGGCGCCCGCAGAGCAGGACCCTGATAAATCTTTTGAATATGTAATAAAAAGAGGGATCCCTCTTTGCACACAATGCTACACATTTATTTTGAAAATATTTTCACATATGTGCTCAATACACATAGTTAACATCACTATAAGGATTATTTGAGTCGTGTTACTTAAATATATGAAGCATGTAATCACATTGGTTGAAGCAAAAGTTCTTTACTTTCTGTATCAAAGGGTTTTCCCATGCATGGCTAAAATTTGACATATTTCTCTTAAGTTATGGATTCAGACAGAGCAACACAAATGTAAGTTTATTTTAAAGTTCACAATTTCCTAATTAAAATTGGTCATTGAGGTATTCACATTGGGTAAAAATACATCCATTAATAATATTTTTCTTGTGTACTTTCAATTTTAGAGGAGAAATTCTTGTTCAGAATATGTCTGAGTCAGTGTATGTGGGGATGTGCAACAAGATAGGGACCCCACAACAGGTGGCTTCCAGGAGAGATATAGTGGATATAATGCAGCTGTTGGAAAATCAAACAGATGATCTGGTGAGGTTAATGAGTAGTGGAAGTTATAGAGAAGGATTCAAATTACGTGGTTCAGACACAGACACTATGTTTTGGCACACTAACCACCGAGTAATCTGGGACTTCTTACAGACTTTGTATTACAACGTACACAGACAGGCACTGATTCTCTGTGACAGTTCTGAGAGTCCACCAGGATTTACATTATTCTGGTTACCGTTAGAAAGAGCTGACAATAGAGTGTTGTCATCTTGTGTGAGGATGAACGGGGGACTCTACCTATCAAGTTCTAAATACAGAGAGATGAGTCATTCTTTAGTAACACCTGATGATACAGTACATGGACCATGTAGCAGAGGAACAGTAGATGGTACAATGGAATATGATCATGCTCATTGCTTTGTCAGTGATTTTTGGCCTCCCTCTGCCACCTCATGGATTGACAGATGTCACTCATGGCCCCCACCTCATGTTGTAAACGACATAGTAAGAAACGGATGTCACTTTGTAGCAATAAGGACACAACCTTGGAAACAATGCAGACAACGAATGGAGAATTTCTTTCTTTCAGGCAGAGTACAAACTTGTGGGTTCAATGAATCACACCCAATTCATAACATATGGATTGTTAAAATTGTTCTTGAAAGAAATAATCAACAATAAATTGAGAGATGAAGAAACACAACTGTGCTCCTACCATATGAAAACAGTCAGTTTTTGGGTCATTCAACAAAACACACTACCTCACTGGTGTCCACAAAATCTCCTGGCCGGTTTCTGGGTCTGCTTCAAACTTCTCATTAAATGGGTGTATGGAGGGATCTGTCCAAACTTTTTCATTCCAGAAAACAACATGTTTCTGAGCAAAATCCATGGCCAAGCACAAACAAGTTTATTCAGGCGACTGTATGGGTTATATGAGAAGGGTATAGCATTGCTGCTACACAGTCCCTCCATCAGGTCCTCTATCATTGATGTCCTCTGTAATCCCAGACTCACGGTGTGTACTGATGAACACACTCTGATCTCTGAGGCCGAGTTTGATGTAGAATTATTTGGTGAGATATATAGCAATGATACACAAAAAACATTAGACCTACAGTGCTGTATGAAGTTCCTACACACAGTAGAACAGTTGATAGTTTCTCCCCTGTCACAGTATCAAGTTTCATGTTTCAGAAACAAATAGCCTCCATCCTTCAGAGTACTGCTTTTACATTACATAACATGTACACAAACACAGGTGTTAACAAACAGATGTATATTGCAGACAAAATGTCCTGTCACATGCTGAAATTAGAAGCCAAGTTTGGGTGTATTTCTGACATGTTGTACATTGCCATGTATTATTACAAGACACTCAGATACAGGAAAGTATTATCTGTTATAGAGATGACAAAGGTCAAGTTAGCACAGCCATATCTGATGTATTGGGGACACGTAGACAGAGAGAGATATACTGAGGCTGTAGGGGGGCAGTCCTGGTCTACAAAGATGAGACAGGCTGTAGCATGGAATATCACACTTGACAATCAAATCTGTTATATCAATGAACTGCTACCAGCACAACAGTCTAGTAGAAGGCTTTCATTGTTTATCCTACCCTTTGCACTGTTACACATACTAGAGTTTTTGAGCTCCAGACATGTTGACACAATGAGAGCACAAACAGCTCTAAATGATCTACAGGTCCTAGTTCACGATGATCAGGGACTGTATGTAGAATACTTGTATCTACAAAGAGACATCTCCTGGGAGATCCTGGGGATCTGTCAACAGATCACAGGGAACCTCCAGGCTGCCCTGTACTCATACCAACAGTCACTCGGACAATATCCATTCCATAAAATACAAACTGCTACCACACAGAGAATCCATGAGTTACACTTTTAGACACCCCATTTTCATTAAATATCACTCTGACGAAATCCTAATGCTATTTACATTATGTGGATAATGTCTTGAACATTGTAACATAAAATAAAATCAGGATTGTATGAATGTTGTTAAGTGTTACCTGTTATAAACAACCAACAGGAACTTCATGGAAGGTCTCATCTGGGTGTAGCGTACAAGGGTCGTAGTTTTACCGGTTCCTACATACACAATATTTAAATTAATACTTACAAGCATTTATTAAAGGAATAAAGAATGATTCTCTTGAGTACTCTGAGTTGATCAAATACGGTGCAAATTTGATGATGACAATATAAGACATGCAAACGTTTTTTATAATGTTTTTTTTTTAACAACAATCAAAGAATTGGTCAGGACTAATTATCAATTAAGTCATTACTTTTGTTGTTGTTTTGGTGTAGATCTGCAAACTTTATTACTTTTAAGCGCTTGAAATATATTATCAGCGCATGCACATCAACGACTTTTCAAAAATCTCAATTGAAAATTTTCTAGGTTTTTTTTTAGTGCGTATTACCACCCCCATCATACTGCTCTTCCGAATGCGGAGGACTCTGCAGAACGCGGAGCAGTGTTAAGTTGACACGGAAAAGCTAAGGTCTTTAATTTTCCATCAAACTCGGTCATAAAATGTTTAATTGAAATTTCTTTTAGGTTTAAATCATAAAGGGATGATTAAGCTTTCAAATGGTACAAAATTCTAACAAATCGAGAAAGAAATTTTTCCGCTGTTGGTGTTTAAACATCAAAATCGTCGAACATTTTTGTAAACATAAACTTTAAGTAACAAGTGTGACCGTTCAATGCCATTTCAATGCAATTTTAAAGAATACAAATCTGTCAAAATCATAAATCTACATTCTATCCAAATTTCAAGTCATTATCTTAACTTTGTAATGAACTATGAGCGTTTAAAGGGAACAGGGTCGATAAAAATTGGATCGTATGAATGCGGAGCTTAAATTGTATTTGCTTTGCAGAACATGGAGCATGGACCTGTAGAACGCGGAGTCTTTACATACAACAATCATATAATTAAACAGACATATACCAATGAAAATATCAAAGAAATGGCACAAAAGCAATTATAAGTTTAAGTTTGAAACCATGAAAACCAAATATTGAAAAAAAAAAAAACAATATATCATTGTTTGTACATGCAACTTGGATGTACATATCTACGCTTTTATTATGTCAATTTCGACTTTTATCGTTCTATAGTCCATTTGTAGTTTTACTCAATATCTAAAATATATTTTAAAAATTCAAATAATTATACATCCCTTTATTGATAAATTTTGTTTTAATTGTGGTTAAACATTAAACAGACCTAATTTTGTATTCATATGAAGCAGAATTTATTCAAAAAACTTGTACGTGAAAAAAAATAAACCACTCGCTGTGGCCTTCAACTCAACATTCAGGTATATCGACAACGTAGAACCATTTTGACAAGAGCTTGGACTTTGAGTAGTTGTGTCAAACAGCAATGTGACGTAGGCATGTCTATTTCATTGCTAGCCAATCAGCCATGGCTCTTTGAAATCAATTAACCATTGTTACTTCCATACTTATGTCGACTCGATATATCCCAGTGAATTTGAAATAAAAGATACCACAGAGTCTGCGTCATCTGTTTCATATTTGGATATTTTACTGGAAATGGACATTGATGGTAATGTGGGCAGATTTAGAATTAATCAATTATTTATTATACAACGGAATTTGTTACTTTCAAATGCATATAGTTTCAAATATATAATATCTACTTATGAATTAAGTTACGCTAGTTCTTGTGCGCAGGTGGATTGATTTGGTGAACACTTTCTTTACTGTTCCATTGGCCGTTGTTCCCATTGGCTAGTATTATCGAATCAGATCATTTCTATTATTATAAAACCCGGTAACTTTTGATTTTGTTTCACTGTGGGTCCGGCGATTTTGTACACCAACACCTCGCACAAGGTATTTATTGTATGAATTTATATAACTTATAACTTTTCTTAGTGTCTACATAAGGTAAACTAAGATTATTATAAAGTTTAAAGGTTTATTAAAACCGTAATGAATTACTGTGTATAAATTGTATATATATTTACATGCGTTTATATTCATTTACAGAATCACCTTTTTGTACATATTAAACATCCTGAACAAAGAACCTGGCCTTTATTATTTACTCGGTCACAGTAACCTAACAACAAAACTTTATGAAAAACATGATGACTTCAATTTTTCTATAGTCAACTATCCTTACTTATGTAGCAATATACCTTCATCACCTGCATATGGTGTTTTGTCTCTCAGTTAATTCGATACGCAAGGACGTGCTCTTCTTATGAACAGTTTCTAATGCGAGGCAAGCTACTGACAAACAAGTTGGTAAAATAGGACTATCAACAGTCTCATTTGAAGTCATCTTTTTGTACGTTTTATGGTCGATACAACGACCTTGTCAGCAAACACAATCTTCCACTGGGTTGCATGCTGACTGACGTTTTTCATACTAATTGTTAGACTATAATTAATCACCTAATTGTGTACGGACTTTTCCGTTTTTCCCAATTACTACAAAGAGCACACGGCGGGTGTGACCGGTCAACAGAGGATGCTCACTCCTTCATGGCACCTAATCCTACTTCTAATTTTTTTTAAGAGGTCCGTGTTCGCTCTGCTCCTGTTTTGTAATTTTCCTTTGGATATTTGAATTTGAACACTGTTCGTTATCACCACATGTCATTTTCAAAAGTGTTAAATGCACTTTACGACATCTAATTAGTTCATCTTTCTTTGGCGTAATAATCAAGTCTGCGCTTTTCACATCCCTAATATAATGTACACTATAAATCATCACTAACTACGATGCACTTATTCTCTTTAACTACATTTAAAGGAATAAAACCTTTGTGCATTTTTGTTTGGAAAATAAATTTTCTGTTGTTTTCGTTCAACTGAAGTTCTCTATATTTCAGAAGTTCGTTTCCATGGTTTTCGATGCAATGGTCAATTATATCTTTTAAATTGTCTTTTTTTGATGGGCAGTAATTGCATACAACCCGCTGCATCTATTATATGTGATACAAAACAAAAAAAAATTACACGTTTAGACATATATTTGTTCACCGATATCTGGGCACTACAAATGATTAAACATGCCGATTTTATACAGGTTGGTCCATCTCAATATAAAAAAGTCGCATTTTGTACAAATTGTCACTAATGAGAACTGTTTTATAGAAATGAAAGGCAAAACAGTTAAATTTGGATATTATAAACAAAACTTTTGCTCCGCGTTCAGTCAGTTTCATTTCAACACAGTCCTCAAGTTCAGCAGAACCAACATCCGCGTTCGTACGATCCAATTTTTATCGACCCTGTTCCCTTTAAACGCTCATAATTCATTACAAAGTTAAGATAATGACTTGAAATTTGGATAGAATGTAGATTTATGATTTTGACAGATTTGTATTCTTTAAAATTGCATTGAAATGGCATTGAACGGTCACACTTGTTACTTAAAGTTTATGTTTACAAAAATGTTCGACGATTTTGATGTTTAAACACCAACAGCGGAAAAATTTCTTTCTCGATTTGTTAGAATTTTGTACCATTTGAAAGCTTAATCATCCCTTTATGATTTAAACCTAAAAGAAATTTCAATTAAACATTTTATGACCGAGTTTGAAGGAAAATTAAAGACCTTAGCTTTTCCGTGTTAACTAAACACTGCTCCGCGTTCTGCAGAGTCCTCCACGTTCGGAAGAGCCGTATGATGGGGGTGATTACCGGTACACAAAGGAGCAACGTTTTTTTCAGCATTTTACACCCAATTTTGGGGATGCATATTATACACAAGTGCGGGCTATACACAATACTTTACAGTATTACAATTTATGTCTTTGGCTTTCATTAAAAAAAATAATTTAGTTGAAAACAAATATCTATCTGCAATAACTAACAACTCACCTGCGAAAGCAATGACTTTGATTACTTCCCCTGCCTGAACATTGTGGTTAACAATGCGTAGTTGTTCATGAGTTAATTTCACTACGGTATCTGATCGACTACAAAACAAAAGAACCTGTTTTGAGATGTATTCACTGCTGCACATGACAACAAGTAAGATGGTACAACTGACCATGTTGTCTATTTTCTGTAAACTGATAAAATTACTTGGAAAATTACAATATCTTTCATTTTACATGTATACAGTAAAACACGCTTAAAACAAAGTTCCTGGGACAGGCGATTTTGCTTCATTTTAAACATAATTTGTTATATCCGTTATCTTCACATTACGTTTTAATCCCATGGGGAATGAAAATCACTTCCCAACAAGCGTCAATTCATTATAATCGTGTTCGCCAACTTTAATTACTATAAGCATGTTTTACTGCATAACAATTATTTTTAATATGATATTACCTACATGTTACATGTCACTAGTTTTGTAATACCTGTAATTGGTAATGCTCTGCTGACCTCCCCTGGCAATTGCCTTTAGATCTCCATAATGGGCCACTGAGGAATTCTCAAACAGATACAGGGCATAGAACAACCGGTAATGCATCCTGTCAATCAGAACAGTTATATACTGTTAAAATTCTTTTAAAGAACATAACATGACAAACATGACATAACATGGGCCACATTGCTCACCTGAGCACCTCACTGTGAAACCAACACCTAACTTAGTTATCAGTACTACTGCATCAAGTGTAAATACTGTAGAATCATTAGATTTTGTGGTGACTAAATATTTGTGGAGTTCATAAGTACCTCTAATCCTTGAAATTAACATCCTCCATGAATTAATAAATTAGGGTTGGAAAGTCATATTTCCTTATGTTGGTATAATAGAATACATGAAATTGCGTCCCCACCAACCTGTAAAATTTAAGCAATCCACAAAAATCCCCCCAATGAATTTAGATTCCACAGTAAATAAATCCATTTCTATAATTTTAACAGCTAAATCAACAAATATAATTTAAAACTAACTTCTACTTCTTCATTCTAACTTGATGTTGTTTAAAAGAAAAATTAGCCATCATATTGTCCAAATTGTAACGTCTGCTTTCAGTCTCACTAAGTACATGTACATGTAATTAGCTCACTTTCACAGATATTGTTGATCAAAATACTTCACATTTTCTAGATTAAAATGTAACAAAACTTTGGCACTTCACTGAATTCCAGGGGTCAGGAGATTTGTGTAAAATATTGGTACTTTTCAAAATAACATGTCTTTTTTGACAAATTGAAGAAATTTGACCCCCGTCCCCTTCCTATTGTGGTCATTATGGTATAAACAACCTGCAACTGAATCTACTTTCATTTTTATAAAGATGCAAATAAATTTCAATACAGAAGGGTCCTTTGTCCTTCATTTAACAAATTTTAAATACATGTACTTTATCACAGAATACTGTAGGCCAAGTTCGGTTGAAATTAACCCTGTGGTTCTAGAAAAACAGATGCTAAAAGGAAAAATCATCAACCAAGCTGAAAACAACATTAAAATGCCAATAGCTGAATAGCAACAATATTTGTGCAGAAATATCACTTGTGCCTTATGCTCAGGTGAGCTATTAAATAAGATTGCAAGCCATTTTTAATTTTCTTGCTTAAGGTCTTGCACATCTCTCTTGAAATTATTTCATACTCCACATCTCTCTTTTTACTCTTACCCATTCCACACGGCACTTCTTTTGAGGAATTTCATCACCAACAAAATGGATGCACAGCAATACAGCATCTCCAGAATTTCCTCTGTCAGACACATAGAACGTGACATACAACTGATGATTTCCTGTACGTCCGCTACTGTCTCCGAGATCACCACTAGGGTGATGATTAAACTCCAGGGATTTGGAACCTAATGAAAGCAATTACATCAAAAAATCATTCTCTAAACTGAATTTGCAAACATAACCAAATAAATTGTAGTATCAGTATTTTTCCTGAAAATTTATGAAATGGTTAAATTTTGTCGGTGTATTTACCACTCTCGAATATTATTATCTTATTATATTATATATATATATATATATATACTTATCTTATCTTATCATATTAATTTCCATGAAATAAGTTTTTGTGCACCTCCCTCTCTAGGATATCATACCCCAGTGGATTGACACCCTCTCTCTCTCCCTATGTCATAATTTTGTGTATTTACACTGTGTAGTGTGTACCCCCTATGGGATATCTTGATCTTGTTTTTACTCTATCTGTGATGTCATGAGTTTGTATATTTACCCCCTCCATGATGAGGTCTGGCAATCTTTCCTCCATCAGAGCTTTGGCCCACATATATTTCTTGTGTTGCTGCATTTTTTCTGACACATCTTTGCTCACAGACACAGGAAAGGAAAAGAAAGAACTGAAGTATCTAAAATTACAAAAAAACAAGAGGCCAATAGGCCTTAACAGTCACCTGAGTAGCATAACCCATACACAAACTTGTCAAGGAGTCTCATATATGCATTCTATTAAGTTTTATTCTGGAATAGAAAAATTTTTAATTTGTAATGACAACCACCTCAAATCTTTCAAAAAGGACTATTAAACCTATAATTTTAGCGAAAAACTTAAAAGATCATAAAAGAGAGCATGACCTGATATTGAAAAGGTCAAAGACTCTGATAGAAAATAATTTTCCCATATTTATTATTTTTCAGGATAGGTTTTAAGTGTATATGTTTTCA
>WFKH01006014.1:18502532-18514781 GCA_016163765.1 Magallana hongkongensis | reverse complement strand
ACATTGACATACCGTAATCACAAAAGTTATTTACTAGGTCATCTTAAATAGTAAAGGACAATCAGAATGTGATCCTTACCTTTCAGATGCTCACTGTCTAAAGTTGGTTTTAATTCCTCCATTGTTTCTAAGTTTTTAGCTTGGTCCCTCAAATATTCCTCCTCTGTTCAAAAATGAATAACAAAGTATGAATAGTCAGTGCATGTGTTTCATTATGAAAAGCTGACAATCTATATATATTTTAATTAATAAACCATAATACTGGTACTGTACATTTCTCACAAGATGGTGCACTGTATGCCTTCATTAAAGGCATCATACATGCTCATCATCATGTGTTAAAAAAAAAAATGACAAGAACCTATAACATGTACCAGTATCTAATTCACTTCTGTATCCTTGTATCTACATGTACATACGTTTGTGGAATTAACTAAATGAGAGAGAAAAAAATCAGACTGCTTTCCCAGCATGCCGTGTGCAGTGACCTTTAACCCCTACCTGCCATGATGACCTCCTCCATGGCCTCTTCACTCATGGTCATCTCATCTGTGTAGGCAGGGTCCAAAAACTTCTGCAGATCTCCAGCTGGAAGCAGAGAAAAAGAATCAAAACCAAATACCTGGTATAGAGAGCATTTGATTTTCATTAAATTATATGTTTTATTTCTTTTATAGATTGTTTGATTTCCTTTTTTTATTTTTTAGATGTAATGCAAGTCTATTCAGATTCTGTTGTTGCTTTTCTTACATTTTTTGTAAATCTCCGTTATCCTTTTCTTGTTTTTTGTTGCTGTGGAAATCTTTTCCTTAACGTTGGCTAGTTTGTCTATGCACTGAAAATTTGGTAAACAATAATTTTGTAAACATTAAACTGTATAAATATATACATGTACTGGTACATCATCTTCTTGGAAATACATGCAGGTGGGGACCAACTATTGTACATTAAAATTCATCAGAACTGTTCTTTTATATTAGAAAACCTCAAAAAATTGGTCCCCCAAAATGAACTCTAACTGCATTAAAGCTTAACATTTTTTCTGCTGCGAATAATTTTAAAAGGAAAGAAGAGAAAAATAAAGCATACAAAAAATATCAAGGAAAAATATTTTAAAAATTAAACAGAATATGATACATGTATATATAATTCATTCTCTGCATTTATGCATCAGTTCTTGTTCCAGGCGATCTATCTAAAACAAGTGAAAAGCTGTCAATGTGACAGCAAACCGAGTTTTCTTTTATGTGAACTGTATCCATAATCCATGTCAACCCTGAATTGATAAACACTACCTATCCAGAGAAATGGAGTACCCTATACGCAATATTCTGCAAGAAAATGACTAAGTTCAACAGCTGGTATTTTTTTCCATAAATAATCAAAACTCAAAATCCAAGTAATATGCACATCTCTAATATATGTACAATTGAACTTCCTATCTTGAAAACTGTAGGAGGAGTTATTCGTACAATAGGGGTACCCTATATGCAGTATTCTGCAAGAAAATGACCAAGTTCAACAGCTGGTATTTTTTTCATAAATTATCAAAAATCAAAATCCAAGTAATATGCACACCTCTGATATATGTACAATTGATCTGCAAAAGAACAACTTCCTATCTTGAAAACTGTAGGAGGAGATATCCGTACAATAGGGGTACCCTATATGCAATATTTTGCCAAAAAATGACTAAGTTCAACAGCTAATATTTTTTTCATAAATTATCAGAAATCAAAATCCTAGCAATATGCACACCTCTGATATATGTACAATTGATCTGCAAAAGAACAACTTCCTATCTTGAAAACTGTAGGAGGAGATATCCGTACAATAAGGGTACCCTTTTGGCAGCTGCCCGCCCACCCGCCCGCCCGCCCGCCCTTTTCACCATTTCAATAACCGGATTTTTCCTTTGGAAAACCTGGTTAATAAAACCTTAACTTTAGATTCTACTATCTCAGCTCTGTATAGGTAACTACATGTAATGATCATCAACCTTTTATCAATTCTATATTTCTGCTGGCTTGAAAATTCACTTTGAATTTAATAAAAAGCAAAATATGAAATCTATACTATATACCTGGTAATAGATACTAGTAACATAAAAAACCCAAAATCCCAAAAATCTTTCTTCTACCAAAATAAGGTTTTTAAAAAATTGATCATTAATCATGTTATTAATAATATCCATAATCCATATCCTTTAGTACATGTAAATATGAAATCATGAAATTAAATCATACCCCAAATCCAAGTAAAAAGATACCAGTGCATGGATCCACCCATAAAGTTTATACACGTGTATACTAATTACTTGGTAATATTGTTATACAGATGAGAAAATGGGTGAACAAAGTGCAAATGTAACAAAAGAAACAAAAGGTAGAAATGTTTGTGAGTGGTGTTAATACAACTAGCTTATTATATACAATGTTACCTGTACAGAAGAACTCTTTTTGTCCTGCATAAAAGTCAAAAGAAAACAGATACTTGACAACAACCATGCTTAACATGCACACTCTGAAATAAAACGTACAGTGAAAGGAAATCATAGATTAAAATACATGTTCGACCGACGGATATGACTGCCAACAAAATTCAATTGGAAAAAATATCATTCAAAAGTTATCAAAAAATGCACTAAAATATCATAAAATAAAAATTGTAAGATGAAAACAAACCAAAGTAAAATGGAAGATGTATAATCAGTCTTTTTCTTTAATAAAAATAAAACATGATATTATGGGCCATAAATTAGATTGCATGTGCAGATCATGAGAGAGGTGGACAATATTTGAACCAAAACTTTGAACAAGAAATCAAATAAGGTAATTTTTTTGTCTTAAGGAAATGTCCTGCAAATACATGACAATATGTTTAGAAGCTACATCCTAAACCATGCACATACTTGACACTGACCTTAATAACAGTCATTTAATGAGTTATTATAACTGTGCTTGCAGAGTTTCATTTCAAAATTTTAAGTGTTACATGTGCTTTTTGAACACTGCATTGATAATTTATAAACATATTTTCTTTGTTTGGCTTCAAATACAAAACTGGTCATCCCTGCATTACATCAATGTGCTTACATTGTTTCTTTTTAAGATAACAAATGCCACATGATTTGAATATCATCCTGAAACCATTACCTATGTACATGTATACTGTGTACTATTTTGACCTTGACTTTTGGTCTTCTGAGCTACAAACCAATTTATACTTCTTCTCAATGTCAAGGCTTATTGTTTCATCACTCACACTAACCCTTGAACAAAGTCGCTATCAAAAGCCAGGCTCTTCTCAGAAATATATGCATTGTCATGTTGATAACCACATGCCATTGTCATACTTGCAATGCAGAATGGTTATTAATAGTGGATCAGGTATGAAACTGATTTTCTTGAATATTTTTAACCTCCTTGATTGCATATAAAAACAGTTGAAATTTATAGCCATACTATGGTAGTTGTACGTGTAAAAGCATGTACGTATTTTCATTTACTCTCTCTCCTTGTTATAAATATAACCAAATTGTGATTGGATCCATGCTGAGGACTAGGCAACTTTTATTGGTTTTATGATTGCGACTTTTGTCAAGGCATTAGTTTGAAGACATTACAGTATCAGACTTCAAATTGTAAAGATACACAGCATTGTGGGGTTTCCTTGCTTAAGTCATGAGGAAGATTTATGTTAATTCAAATTTATTGTCTGAAATCATTTTATTGGCACAAATATTCTTGCAAAGTTTTATTCCATAACCTCATTTTCAAGTTTTGAGCACCAATATGACCTTGACTGTTGACCTTTCAACAACGAAAACAATACTGCAAGATTATTCTAGCTTCCAGGGGAATATGCATTTCAAATATTATATGAGAATATGGTCTGGAAATAAAGTCTATAAAACTACTCCATACACACAAACATAACAAAATACCCAGTGCTTTAAGCAAATGTGTCAGATACCAATGGCAAATATTGCTGCAGAAAAAATTCTTCATAAGTTGATACATTGCTCAGTGCAAACAGGTAAGCATAAATTATAACAGCAACAAAATGTTCACATCTCTAAAAATTGATGCATGGTTATCTTTGCTAGCCAAGCAGGTTTACGATCCACTCCTCTCATCTACTACTCTTGGCGGATTTAGTGGGGAGCAGACCATAAACCCTTGGCTAGCGAAGATGATGCATGGTTTGAAGAGGGTCATGCAAAAATTTCAGCCAATTGCCTACTACTGGTATTTAAATCATTCCTGTGCCATTTAATTTTCATGTTTGTCATCAGTGTCTGAATGGAACTGCCTGATAATTGAATGTCACCATGAGCAGGGTCAGATGAATTAAGATTTAACCAGCTGTTGTTCTTTTAAAAATATGTTTTGTTCATTAAAAACCATACAGCATGTGATGAGAGTTGAGAATATTTACACAAGATCAATTTAAAAAAATTCCTTCAGTCAAATACAAAAGTGGTATGAAATAAGTTAATAAGATTATAAGGGATCCATATTTTGAGATCAATAGAGGATGTCTTCTATTCGATGGCTATCAGACCCTTTAGGGAACACTGAATTTAATTTAGATGTATCAGGGCAAGTGGTAAGTCTTATTTATATACTTCTGACTGACCCAGATTTTGGTTTATGGTTGATATCATTTTTTTATTACCTGTATCAAAGCAAAGAATTTCGGGCACATTTTCTATATTAAATTTGATTATTAAATTCAAAAAGTATAAATAAATCTATGTATACTATTCTAAATTTGCATTTTCACGTAGCTGCCCAAATTCTCTAATGTCTTTACTGCTTGCCATGTATCAATTTGTGATCAGAATTGAAGGTGCTCCCCATCTAAATCTATGTAATATGAATTTTAATATAAAATCAACAAGGTCTGTAACTTCTGCCATTTTGATCCATTTTATCTCGGCTAGAAGTGTTTGAAGTTATTATTTTAGTACCGGTACTGGTATTAAAATTATTTATAGACATTATAGCTGTTCATTTAAACTTTAGTTACTTCCAGCTGAGATCGGTAGTATACAACGGCAGCGAGTTGAAGGTCTTGTTGTTTTAAAATATAGGGATGAAATTTTTTATACACTGATTAAGATGGGGAGCACCTCAGACTTACTGCTATTAACAGGTTGGGACCAATTGCCCAAATGGGATATCATATCCCAAATGGAATATAAATTTGAAGTGCAAAAAATAGAAAAAAAATTATTTTGCTAAAACTATGGTATATCCGCATTAGAATTGATGAAATGTAACAACTTTTGGTAAACAACTTTTTCTGTAACCCCACTATTATGGAGATTGATCCCTCGATCAGTATATCCAAAACTTCTTGGGGATCAATCTTACAACTTGTCTATAGACTAAAAGGAAAATTTGCTAACCAAAAGTTGTTGCATTTGATATACATTTTTATCACATGTTTATCTCAATATACGGTGGATATCACTCATGGGATAAATTTTTGATATTCAGTGTGTGTTCTAACGCCACGTGACGTCATAATTAAACATTACGTAGCTTCAGGCGAATGACTGACGTAGACAGAAACAGTAACAAAACAATTCTGTTGAAAAGTGTACAGTTGTAAATGTGAAGCTGTTTTATTTTTTTCCATGAATTGATAAAAATATGCTCGAAAATGAAATGATTGTTTGTTAATCTTTAAAGAACTTTTTTTCCGTGCGTAAAGTTGTTGACGTCTTGTAGTAAATGTGTTGTACGGCTCACAGTTGTAATTTTTATAGAAAAGACTGAGGTTTAACATGTGATAAAAAGAATCTCTCATGATTTGCGATGGTATATGATTTTTATCCAACTCGTTGTGTGTTTTCTTTCCCCTCGCCAAGGCTCGGGATAGAAAACACACAACTCGTTGGATAAAAATCATATACCATCGCAAATCATGAGAGATCCTATATATAATATGCGGATTTATATAAAAAAAATTACCAAATCAAAAATTTTCATTTTTATATCCCATTTGGGATATTATATCCAAATGGGCTATTATATCTCATTTAGAAGATATAACCTAATTAAAATCAGAATAATACTCTTTGATCAGCTAAGGATAACATTTTTTAAACTCAAAAATAGAGGCAGATAGTTTATATATGTCAAAGGTTTGTCGCAAAGATTCATGCGTGCCATATCAACAGTAATCAAACAATAAATATTTTCACTGTAACAACTATACCATCCATCCTTGCATCTGTCAGTGACAGTTCCAATTTTGTGTAAATTCATAATAAATGCATAATTTACAATTGCAGCATTCCAAAATGAACAAATATATTTCTATATAACCGAGACGTACCTTGGGATAAAAGGCATCTTTCTCTGAATTACCAAATACTATGTTTTCAATAAAATCCAATCTTTCTTCCAATGCATCTAATTCATGGTCTGCCATATTGAATGACTATGACCTGAAAATGCATGAAAACCTTATTGATGTTTCTAAAAGAAAAATAAATAATAAAGAAATGTCAGATATTCTTGAAACAATAAGAATCATAGTACTTTGAGAAAATCTTTTTTATAACATATCTTTGAATAATAATAAAAATTCGTTGAACTTTAAATATAAACGTAAACCGAACCCGATGTAAATTTCTCTTTAATCCCGGAAATCCAATACCCGGAAAAGGAAGCACGAGGAACACGTCACACAACAACACTTTGGATTTTGGACGCTGTTTTGGATTTCACTAACAACAGTGCCGAAATTATGAGGGTGCAAACAGGACAGTTATTATTTCTAGGCTTATGCATTTTTATGACAATTGCTGAGTCAAGTGACGAAAAGGAGAAAGTGGATCCAGAGAAAGTAGAGTACGCCAAGGGTTCAGTGTGCGGGTATTGTGAATACTGCAAGGTACCTATGCTAACGAATGACAGAGATACCAATCTGAATACACACATTAACATAAAATTTGTAGGAAAGCTGGGAATGAAGTTATTTTTATTAATTTTTCTTACAGTTTTGCCAGCTTTGTGAAAAAGACTGTCCTTGTGAGACCAGCCCAACAAAACCCAACTGTAAAATGTGCAAGGTGGGTTCTTCTACAAATATTTAGAAATTAGTATGGGCATAAGGCTAATCCTTTGGAATTGTCTAGATGAAATTAAATTATCCTAAATATTGCCATGATTCTGCACTGTCTTTGCAGCATTGATGGTTTATGAATCATTGATCAGGTTGGGACCAATCGCCCAAATGGGATATAATAGCCCGTTCGGGATATAATAGCCCAAATGGGATATAAATTTAAAGTGCAAAAAATAAAAAATTTTGATTTTGAAATTTTTGATGTAAATCCCCATTAGAATAGATGAAATGGAACAACTTTTGGTAAACAACTTTTTCTGTAACTGTACTATTATGGAGATCGATCCCTCAGTATATCCAAAACTTCTTGGGGATCAATCTTACAAACTATAGACATATAGAAAAACTTCTTAACCAAAAGTTGTTGCATTTGATACACATTAATGGGGATTTATATCAAAATTTCAAAAATCAAAAATTTTTATTTTTTGCACTTTAAATTTATATCCCATTTGGGCTATATCCCGAACGGGCTATTATATCCCATTTGGGCGATTGGTCCCAACCTGTTGATGACTTATCCTCGAATAAGAAGATTCTATAAGAATAAAGCTGCCTAAATCTGGTATTATATTCACATGCATGTTAATTTACTTTTTCAGTATTGTAAATTCTGTTACCTGTGTTCCGGGGTGTGTGATACAATCTGCCAACCAGGTAATAAATTTCATTTTTGTATTTTGTTGATTTAAGTTCTTCATAATTAATATACAAATATTTGACACTGTCAGTGCATTTGCTGATTTACTGTATTCTACAAATACAGTTGAACCTCAATATCTCGAACACTGATATCTCGAATACAATATGGATATGTCGAAGTAATCTGTAAGACCCAACCACTTATTTTTTTAAGTATTTTACCCTCGATATCTGGAATACTCGGATATCTCGAAGTTTTTAAACAGTCCCATCTAGTTTGATATAACGAAGTTTTACTGTATTTAAATCTTTTTTTTTTTCATACCATATATGCCTGATTTTGTTGTTAATTTTTTAAAAATTCTTTACCATAATTTACATATGATTTAAATTTTAGGTGGAATGATAGACAAGGTTTCTGCTGCTATTGTCAAGTAAGTGTATTTAGATCTCTTATATCTAGTTTTCAACACTTTAAATGAAATTGTCTTTTAAATTAGATATTTTAATTATTAAATCAATTTTGATATTTAACATAAAAAATAAGAAATGTGAACTTGAAATTTTTTCTTTGATTTTTGATTTATAATTGTATGTAATGGCCATGGCACACACTGCTCAGATATACTAGTACCCAAAGGAAAAATTATTTAACTCTTAAACCCCCCCCCCCCCCCCCCAAAAAAAACCCCCCAAAAAACAAAAAAAAAACAACCAAAACAAAATGAAGTATGATTCTGTCATTATTCATTGTTTTTTGTTAATTTCTCCCTCAGCGCTCTCCCTTCACATGATCCAGAAGAGATTAACAAAGACATAAAGTCAGTGGATGATTGGATTAAGAAGAACAAAGATGAACTATGATGTGATAGACATTAGGAAACACCATTCCACCTTTACTGTGTTAATATTTCATCATTCATTCCCTACAAGTGATAGTGTTCTGTTGTGAGTGTGTGCTTGACTTGTTGAGTTCTTTTATGTTTATATAAGGTGTTGTAATACTGTATTCCTTTATTCCCACCATATCTTCACTTAATTTTACTGAGATTGTGTAATAGAAGAGATATAGATTGACACAATAGGAACCAGTATTTGTTTTATATTAATAATGTATCTACTGGTATTATGAAATACCATTCTCAAAAAATCCATGCAGTCTTAAATACACCTCCTTATCGAGGACCAACTAGTTGTACTTTTGTCATTTTCATAAATATTTGCTCTATTGAATTTCAATTTTTTTGGTGTAAAAACGATCATGTTTACTTAAGAAAACATGCAGTCTCGTTTATTGATGCATTTGTAATCATTAAATGCTTTATTAGAGGAATTACCTTCACAAAAGTATGAAAATTATAGCCAATTGAAAATGTGCAGATGATTCATTAAAACAAGAACAAAATCAGTAAGTTGGCCCACAGTTAGTAAAGGATGCGAGACTGAGCATGGGTTTCCAGTCATGATGTATTCTCCAAGTTTTGGCAGCCTGATATTTATATTTACACTTTAAAAGGGCATAAGTGCTAAATAGAAAGAATATGATAATCCTAATAGCTTGACATGTATAACGTAACTTGCCATATGAACTCTAACAGAGCCATCAAGAACAAAATGTGATACAATGCAGCATATCATAGTGTTTCTAGAATATTTGCCAAAGAAACATAACTGTACTAATCGGGTGAAAAACCATATACATGTATATCATAATTATTTCTCTATATGTGACTTGGTAATAGAAAAAATCCATCTGAACATCTCTTTTGTATTGATTTTATGCGAATTTCATATATCGTTTAAATATATACATCTGCATTTGTTTCAGAAAACCCTTAACACCTTGGCATTGTAGATTTTCTTGTAAATAGTAAGTGCTTGTGTCAGTAAATAAATGTCAGATATTTATCCATATTTGCAATGACCACTCCATTCAGTACAAGCATGTTATAAACTATTAAGTATTATCAGGGTTTCCCTCCTTTTATGAGTTTATATATGTTTTTTTATACTCGAGAAAGAAATAAAAGAAGATAAAATTACATTATGATTTTTAATCCAGTATTGTGGGTTCTCTTTATTGTATCTTGAGTATTGAATTGCAGCAAGAGGAGTTGCGCTAACAAAATGTTTTAGTACTTTATTCAATACTGGCAAGACTTCCAAGTTTAAAAGGACTAAAATTCCTGAAAAAATCATAAAATCAGAATTTCCTGATAAGTGTATTTACAAATTGTGCCCTTACTGCCTACAATTTTTAAAAAATTCTCTGCAGTGTTTTAAGAAAGGTTGCACTGACAAACTGTTCAGTATTATTTACAGTTATAAAAGGGCCAAAATGCTATATTCAGAAAAGCCAAAATTCCAAGAAAAACTAAGAAATCGAAAATTCCTGGTAATATGCACATCTACACACTGTGTCTTATTAAATACCAACAAAGTTTCTTGACATTCTCTGCAGCAGTGTAAGGAGTTGCGCTAACAAAAAACAGGACATAATGACAGGTCTAAACATTATACCCCTGAAACTTGTTGCATTGGTTATAAAAAATATCTGGCAATACAATAGCTCTGAAAATCTACTTAAGGTATTCAATGTATAATGAAGGGATATTGAACAATTTTGAATCATTTTAAACTAGTTAAATATGTATTGCTAGATAACAATGAAAGTGAAATGAACCAAATTTTCATGACTGACAACATATAAGAAGCCGGTCGTTTTGCACCTTAATTTTTTTTTATGAGTTATCTCCCCTTGATGATTAAAAGAAAATTTTAAATTCGTCAAAATATCTGCGGTAAATGATTCATTTTATTTCATATTTTAATAAAGAGAATGTTTATGGATGTATTAACTGAGAGAGTTTTACGAATTTTAAATTACTTTTTACAATATCTTAATAAAACATATGTTGCCCATAGACTTCAATGCAAAATTCAAAGTGTAATTAGTTGGACCATAATCAAAATTTTGGAAATGTCTTTGGTGGAGTATTTTTATTTGATATCACCTTCAAAATGATATCATGATTAAGAATATCGGACCATTCATTTATTAGGTACAAAATGTGGTCGTTATACATCGAATACCTTAAGCAAAGATCACATCTTTCCATGCAGAGCAAATCAAAAACCAGATCATGGAAATTACAGCTACAATAAGATGGATGGACATTTGGAAAGAAAAAAATCAAGATTTTTTGTGTAGAATTTATTATCATTAACAAAATTTAAAGTAAACCTACTATAAAAAGAAATGAGTAAAACAAAAACAGACTACATGGACTTAATAAGCTGCTGCAAAATATACATATAGATCATGTGACAGGTCATCAAGCTAAAAGACTTGTCATGCTACATCCATTCACCTTTTATAATATACATATGTACCCATGATATGGAAAGAATGTGTGGAAAACCTTTAAAGAATATTTAAACATGATGGCTATAAAATGAAGAAAAGTACAATGTACTAGACTAGTATTTTAGGCGAGAAGATTCTGGACCACATCCAATTACTGGGGTAGGAGGGTTTCTGTTCTATCCAGCTTTTTTATATACTTAGTAATTATTTATTTATTATCAGAGTACCGACTTTGTAGCCTCTTCTTCTAATTTCCCTATACCATTCAAGGGTTTTTGAAACCCATAACCACTACTGTGATAAAAGGAAAACGACTAGTAAGTGAAATTTTGCTCACATATCAATACTAGGGATGCCAACGAGTACTCACACCGATCATTAACTAAAATTTTCTTAGTTGATTACTCGTTATAAAGTGGGGGGAAAATTAAGAACAATTTTTCTTTTCTTAACGTAGCAGTTTTAGAGCTACAAAAAAAAAAAGGAAAATAACAGTTCTCTTTTATCAGCATTTTTTATCATGTTTCACAATATAATTTTCAAGCGGCTAATAATTCATCTCTTTTGATTTGGTAGATTAAATTATTGTTTTGAATAGAAGTACTTAGCACATATGTACTTGAAGAGATCAATTTGTGTTTCTTCTAATCAGTTATTTATTGGATCTGATGTTGGTATAATCAAAAATGTAATCATATCAGTCATCATCTCAAGGCGTTTATTTTAATAATCATTAATAATCTTTAATTGTTGATTGGGCACGAGACAACGACTAAACACGAAGCAGGTCACATTTGATTTCCCTTAGATGATATGGAGCTCAATTATGTGTATGCATCACAAGATAAAAGGAAAAGCTTAAACATTAGCTAACGGATATTTATATAAAATACTTTTCAATCTATTTGAAATCAAATACATCTAATGTGGGTTACCATAAGTTTTTAAATGAATTTGAGTTTAAGATACCGTGTAAGTGACAGTAGCATTACACACAGTTTCAGATACATCAATGAGTACTCAACTATCGCTCGACTAAATGCTCCAATTAATCGACCAAGCCAACCGAGTAAAATTGACATCCCTAATCAATA
>WFKH01006014.1:18449859-18460127 GCA_016163765.1 Magallana hongkongensis | reverse complement strand
TTATTCAATCAAAGTTGTGAGAAGATAATGATTTACAAAGTGAAATTAATGTTACTGATGCTGGTTGATTGTAGAATATTTTGAAGTTCAAGGAGACAAGCTATTAGCAGGGACTAGAATGATGGACTATGAGGAGAGTTCCAGTCTGGAGCTTGGGATCAACACCACTGATAGTGGGGTACCCCCACAGACCATTCAGGTACAAATACCTGTTAACCTTTCTAAGCTGCTATGTGGGAGAATCTCCCCCTTACCAACTTGGCTAAGGGGGAGATTTTGTGTAAAGGGCGTTTTTTCAGGTGAAATGCAAATATTCATATTATATTTGTTAGATACCTTATTTTACAATTGTAGTGCATTTGCAATCATTTTAAATTTTATTATTTCTATGACTAGCACTTTGCAATTAAAACTTCTGTTGAAGTGGTCAGAAAATTAACCATTATATTGTTTGCATGGTACAATACAAGGAGCAAATTAATGGTGTCACTTTTTATATTAAGTCTTATAATTGTTCAATTTTTAACCATCACTGCATGCTGATGTCTAGGGTAAACACAAAACATTTTTGAATTGGCAGTGAAACCCAGTTAATAAAATACTAGTTTAATAATATTTGTTAAAATTATTTTTGCCCTATGTATAGGATAGATTCAACATGTATTTCTCAGTATCATTTTAGAATGATCTCTGTTATAACGTCTATAGCATCCCCGTAATTCATAATATTATATAATAAATTTTTAAAACTCCGTGAAATGCTTTTACACTTTTCCATGTGCTACACTCTTATCAGTAGCTTATATAAACACTCAGTCTTCAAAACTCACTTTGATTTTTACGGACAGTGCTGGCCAGATGGGATTAGTCAGTTTACTTTACCGGTGCTTGTTTAGTGACACCACTGGCTGTGTATTGTTTTCTGTGGTGTTTCAGAGTAAAATCTGAATGTTTAAAGCTTTCACTTACTTTTATATAAGGCCTATGCATTACAAAATACATAACTGATTTTAGTCAAAACCGGAAGTAATCATAAAAAGTAAGCTAGACAAAAACATGTCATATTATGATCACGGTAGACAGTACTTGGATGGATTTGATATATCCAAGCTACATAGCAGCTTTTTGAGGCCAAAGTCACAGAAAACCCCTCAGTGGTTGTTGAAATTTGCATGTAAAGATTCAGACAAATACAATTGTGGGAGAATTTAGTCTCCCGTGCAGGAGATTGGTTGGATGCAGGAGATTTTAGATTTTTAGGCCGTTTTGCGGGAGTCTCCCGCGCAATGCGGGAGGGTTAAAAGGTATGGGTACTGTGTGAATCTATTGTTTTTATGAACGAAAAAGAACAAGGGAAAAGAGCACACTTTTAATATTCACCAATTTCTGATCTTTACTGTACTGATTTTGCTCTAGGAGGCTGGATGGTCATCAAATTACCCCTCAGATCTGCCTTAAAACTTTGATTCAGAATATGATATTTTTGGGCATAAACTATTTATTAGTAAAGAAAAAATCCAAATATTTTAGAATCAAAATTCGACCATTTTCCTGTATCTTTATACAGAGCTCTTTCATCAAATGAGACTGATATAGTCTAAAAATGGACAAAGTCATCTTGCCCTCTTAAGTGTACATTTAAGATTGCACAACGTCTCATTGCATTGATTTCACTTTCAGAAAACATTCGCAATTGATGTAGAGGATGTGAACGAGCCTTTGATTGACATTGTACTGGAGGCTATAGCACCAGTCCCCGAGGATCTACCCATGGGGTCCGTCCTGTCCAAGATCCTGGTCAACGACCCAGAGGGGACCCAGCAACATGTTTGTCAGGTCCTCCCTAGCCTGGTTCCCTTCTCTGTGATCACCACTGGAAACGGCACAAAAGAGTTAATACTGTCAGGAGTACTGGACTACGAAACAAACTCGGAATACGTGCTCAGAATCAAGTGTTCAGATGGAGAGTTTGATTTGACAAAGGTAATTTTCCAAACATGCATGTAACCACTTTTGTTAAAAATGTATACTTTCTCAAAGATATTGTTGTATCATTTCAAGTGCATCAATGTATAAGTTTTCAACATTAGATTATTTATTGGCTTATTATCAGATTTTAAGAAAAAAACCTTTTGATGGGCGTATAACATGTATTAATTCTTTTCAGGAAATCTCAATAAAGATAAAGAACATTAATGAGGAAACCTATGGAATGACTCTGAGTGGGTCACACACAGTGCTGGCCAATGGTACAGCTGGGTACATTATAGGAGAAATTACAGTATTAGATCCAGATGTAGAGCAGACACACGTCATCTCTATCAAGGGACCTAACTCTGATTTAATCAAGGCAATTTACCTACCTATACCAGTCAATATATTCAAATAAGTTATGAAGCAATATTTATATGATGGATTTTAAGTTTTATCTTCAAACATTGTAACTAAGTTCATTATGTCCTACAAGTAAATAATATATTTAAAGATAATGTGAAATGACACTGACTTCGCTGTTGCTCTGTTTTACTGTATAATGATTATTTTTACAGGTAAAGAACAGAGAACTTGTGTTGACTGGTCCCCTCCCTCTGAATGTTCTAAAGAAGACCCCTCCTGTCATTGAGTTAACAGTCACAGCTACAGACAATGGAGAACCACCTTTGTCTTTCAATCATACTTTCTCTCTTCCAATCACAAATGTTCAGATATTTGCTGCAGAACTGCCCACAATATCATTGGATAATCAAGAAGTGTGGGAGGATTCAGATATTGGTCAAGTGGTAGGACGTCTGTTCAGTATTAACCAAACTATCGGTGAGGATATTGAATTCAAGCTTATGTATAATCCAGGAGATCTATTTGCCATAAAAGATAACACATACTTGGTATTGGTTAGAAACTTAACAGAAGTTGAAGGAACATCTGTTATTATCACTGTTGCTGTGAGAAACACAGAGACCTTTGAGATGGAGACACAGAACATTACAATTTTTATTAAGAGAGTTAACAAGTGTGAAATAAATGGGAAGAAATGTAATGAAAATGCTCGATGTGTGAAGTCTGCTAACTCCACAAGACATGATTGCATCTGTGAAGTTGGGTTTTCAGGGGATGGATATTCATGTGACAGCATTGACTTCTGTCAAGAAAACTATATGCCTTGCAGAAACAATGGCACCTGTGTGAATGAAGTGAACAAGTATGTCTGTATGTGTCCAGAGGAATTTGTAGGTGAGCATTGCCAGATACAAGCTTTGTCTAGTGCAGAGGATCTATGTTCAACCATTGCTTGCCAGAATGGTGGTGTATGTGTAGTTAATGGTGACAGTAGAATTGTCTGCTCCTGTCAGCCTGGCTGGCAGGGGGAGCTGTGTGAGCTGAGTGAAGACGATTGTGTTGGAATTGTCTGTCATGGCAATGGAACCTGTGTTGACAAATTCATGGACTACACCTGTGATTGTTCTGGCGACAGGACGGGAATTCATTGCGAGTATCAGCCTAGTCTGTGTCTAGCTGACAATGTTTGTGTGGATGAAGAAGATGTGTGTATTCCTCTTGCTGACATCGGCAAACCAGTATGTGCCAACAAGTCCCACATTGTAGACCTAACCTTCAGGGCACAGACTGAAATGGAGGAAGCAGAACTGATAACAAAGATTACACAGGCTGTGCTCCAACTGGTGAAGCAGACTGGAGGCTTGGATGTATCAAACAGGAAAAGGAGACGGACAGAATCAGGCCTGGGAGTCCATGTTATTACTGTAACACCCAGAGAAGATGGCCAGTCATGGCAGGTCCAACTTGTTGTGATGGATGATGGAACTGTGATAACAAAAGAATTCGTTTATGATCGACTGAGTCAAGCTTGTACCTTCAGCTGTAAGCATATCAATTTACTGCATTTACCTTTTAAAAGTTGCACTATATTAATTTCAAATGGACAGATAATTCTTTGTATTTACGAGATTATTCATTGCTTTGTTTCATAAACTATATTTGCACTTGAAATGTTTAAACAATACAAAATTATTCTCTATTTTTAGTAACAGCAAATATACAGGACATCATGTGCCAGTCTGCTGTCTTTCATCCTCAGACAGGCTCTGAGTCATCTGGCTTCCCTGTGCTGCCATTGGCAGGTGCCCTTGGAGGCAAGCGACATATATATACAGCATAGTACCAAATGAGTTAACTTTTTTAATGACTGCTATTGTTTTTTAATAAAGTCAACTTACCTGAATTCCTTGCCAGCCCTCCAAATGAACTCTAATCACTCTAATATTTTGTAATGTCACCCTTCTGGATCAGTAGCTCTTAATAGCTACATTTTTGATTGGACTCAACTCGGGAGACTGGAGAGACCCGCTTATTTGTGGTATTCTGTTCTGATATGTTTCCAATTTTCAGATTCAATGGACCGATGACATGGGGCATTGTCATCTTGAAAGTACCATGTATTGTTGCCAAAATGTTTGACAACAACCTGCCAAATATTGTCATCAAGTGTTTGAATATATTTCTGAGAGTTCATATTTCCATTTATAAATGCCAAACTTCCTCCCCCATAGTATGTTAAACATCCCAATACCATTGTTTTGATAGTACACTGTAGTAGATGACATTGGTGCAAAATGGCCCAAACACTCGGGTCTCCATTTTTCAGATGACTTTTTTCAGACTTTAAACTTTCCGTCAGGTTTAATAACAACCATCATTTCATCGGTTATAAAACATCACTTTCTTCCACTGGTTATTAACAGTCCAATGCAACTTTCCTCAGCCCCAAGCTATGCGTTTCTTTTTGTTTACGTTCCAAATTCTAATGGACTTCCTAGAAGATCTCCTTGTCTATCTCATAGAGTGGAGTGTTCTTCGTACTGTGTGACGAGAAACTTTAATAGGTGTACTGTTATTGAAATCAGCAGTAATACCTTTCAAAGTTGTCCTGCGAGAATTTTTTACCAGCCTTGAAAGTGTCCATTCTCCTCTGACAGTTACGAATCTGGGTCTTCCCTTTCGCGGCTTGTTTTCTACATCCCCACGTTCCCTCCAACGCTTTAAAAAATTAGAAATTTTGGACTTTTTTATGTTTAAACTTTTAGATATTTCTGACGCCCTGTGTCCAATTTCTAGTGTCGTCTGACATTTCATTGCCGTGTTTTGCCATTGTGTAAACAAGGAAAAAAACTAATAATAGACTAATAATAAAATCCAATTTGATACGAAAAATTCCGAAAATAAAACTTTGTAAGTGTTACTCCCCTTTGATTAAAAATTTTTTATTGTTTCAAAGGTAACTTCGAAGTTTTGAGGCAGCGATAATTATTGGGCACCATTAAAAAAGTTGACTCGTTTATGGCACTATGCTGTATGTTTACAATCTTTTCATTGCTGGGTTCTTTCATACTATCTATCTCTTGCTAGTACCAATGAATATGAATTATTTCCCAAAATGCCATCAGTACTTTCAGTACTTTGATGTACATGTAATAACTATTTCTAAGTTTGACTATGTATATATATGCATCTTTTGCCAATTAAAACAAAATCTATAAGTTTAGGTCAGCTTTTGTTTGTACACACAATATTTATTTCCAGTGGTTTACATGTTTGTGTTTTGTTTGTTGTATCTTCAGGTCTTCTCATTCTTGTGTTGGTCATTGTATGCATCTGGAGAAAGCGGAGGAGCAGGAGTGCTGGGGAGGAGAACCAGATAGAGAAAGGAACCAGTAAAGAGGAGGTAAATTGACTGCCACTGTTAGTTAAATTATCTGTCCTGTGTTTCTGTTTTTGGAATTAAATTAAAACTGTTCAGTGTTACATGTATGTACATGCATGGTTTCTTACTTTTTATTCATTTAATATTTGTAAAAAATGTCCATAGCACAATTTTTAACTTTTTGTTTTAAAACAATAGATATAATGAGGATAAACTATTTAAATGTAATTATGCTATATTGTTGACTTGATCATCATCTTCTGTGCTATTTTTGCTCTCTGTTACATTTGTCTGAGTTTATTGGAAAATATTTCAGAACATTGACATAGAGACGTCATCAAGGCGATCCAGTGGCTATGCCTCCATCTCCAAGGTATGACACAACAAGGGGACATGCTCCTCTGCTGTTTTGAATTGACTTTTTTTTTAAGTCTATCTCAAGAGAAATATTTTTATAAGATTTGGATGTTGAAAAATTTATTGCTGAAATTAATAAAAGCTTAAGTAAAGACAAGTATGTTGTATTGATACTAATTTAATTCAATGTATTTGTACTAGATGAAACAAAATAAAAATAAACCCTTTCTTGTAAACCTTTGTGTATATGAAAATCATATGTGCAAAATGTAAAATCGTTTTCTTTGCTAGTATACAAAAATAAATATACATGCACCCACTACAAATAATCTTTATTTAAAAACATATATTTCTTATATAAATAAACATGTATTGTGATGTTATGATGGAAATTGCATTTTCTTTCAGAAATCATCAGAGGACATAATGGATAGTAAAACGGAGTCTTCTAAAGACATGGCTACAACTTTGTAACATTTTGACACTCTAGATAATAAAACAACAACTATAAATTCATAATTCTTGTCAATTGTTATTGTTTCTTATTTTTCATTTTTTTTCCATTAAAGCCTAATGTTACAATAACTTGTGTATGGAGATAACGCTTGCAGTGTCATTGTTATGTTTTAACAGATTTTGTCAATTTGCCCTACATGTTTTTTGCTTGAAAAAAATTATTGTTTAATACAAGTGTACATTTCAGTACACTTCCTAATGCAATGCAAAATGGGAAGTTTTAATGCTTTTAACTTTGAATTGACTACAAAATTTCATGCGATATATGATGATGAAACTTTTAAAAAATAAAATTATGGCTATGAAAGATTCCAATGAAAGTCAAAAAACAATGCTTAAATTACGTCACACAATACAACAATACCCTTTACAGACAAATACAAAACAAGTGCTTCCACTCTAAAACACGTTTTCCTCTAATGAAAAGAAATGGATAATGCGTATATAAGGGACTTTGCTTGATTCTGGAACTCTTTACATGTACATATCAAGTTGTGTATTTTAAATGGACTGTCTTTTGCAATTGCATTTTGAGAAAGACCAATTCACATTTCATTATGTTACAGAACTGGCCTAGGATTTTAATCGAAGGTCATATTCCTGGAGTGATAATAACCCGTTCCTTCCAGCAGGATAAAATTTCACGTTTGATGTCACGTGATTAGGATTTTCCATGTTCCCGAAGACTACACTAGCAAAGTGGGATCAAATTTCAACTGTAACGTGATTAAGATCGTCCGTGTTCCCGCATGCGCCTTCGGCATGATTTTCACCTAGTTGTAGAAGTCGTTTTCTCTCTTTCCGGATTCTCTGTCTTTCCTCCATTTTCTGGAGCGCTTTGTCAACTTTGACTTGTAGCTTAGCTTTCTTTTCACTTCGTCGTCTGTTTCGTTCTAACTTCCGCCGATGTTTTTTACGAGCTTGTCTTTCAAATAGTTTTTTCTTTGCCAAATTCTGTAGCTGTTTTTCAGCTGTTATGAAAACCAAAATAAGGTGAATATAATATCTTAGTTTTCCTTTTACATAAGGGCCATTGCATTTCCTTCTAGCTATCGTTAAAAAGTCAATTTTATCATTTAAAAAGTTCAAATACTATTTGAAATTGTTTTTTAGTGTTATTCGAACAATGTGCATATATATATATATATCTAGCAAAAGACTTTTATTGGTTGTATAAGAAACAGCAATACTGAACAGCTGAAGTAGCCTTAACCTTTGTGAAATGTAAATTCGGATTCTTTGAAACCTTCGTACACTCAATTGTTAAATATTATCCAAGTGAATAAGATTGTTACTTACTGCTGCTGTTTTTCTTGCATTTGGACATGAGAACTGAGCAGGCTGATACCACCACAACAATAGCGACAGCTATTGGGAGAACCAGCACCACCTGGTTCTGGGTAAGACGAACTACCGGGTCTACATAAAAAGGAACGGGTTTTTGTCAAGGATGTGCATGAAATGCATTGTAAATAATAGATTTTTTGCAGTCTTTACATAGCCAAAACATATTTCGTGGGTCTAAATCTGAAAGCCTCTCACCGGCTTCTAGATACCGGTGAGGAAACAATATCGAAAGGATATTGAACAATAAGCAATCGATTGATCGGACAACTAAGTTTCCCGATTTAAGTTTAACTGAGACATATTCAAAGTTCTCATCATAAGGAAAAAGAGAGTACCTTTAATTTGACCATTTCCAGTGCAAATTACATGTAACATTTCTTTTCTACAATTTATTGAAATTTTGGGCGTAACACAACATTGTTTTTTTAATGGATGGCTACATGCATCTGAGTACATCTATTTTTCACTCACTCTGGCTAGCAACTTACGTAGTTCGATTTTTGGTTTCTTCGTCGTGATCTTGGAGGGAATGGAAGTGGTAATGTTTTCACCAGATTCACTAAAAGTAGCAAAAATTACTTCAGTATTTTACATATCATCTTATTCTGCATGTTATATTTTAGAAAACGAATTTTTTTATCTTTAATTTCATTTTTAATAAAGGAAGCTGGGCGTTATTAATAAACAATTAGTCTATACTTTTGGTATTATTTAAAAATTCATAACATCTCTCTTCTTGAAACGGTAAAAATCACTTTCATTTTATTGAATTTTTGATTTAAAACACCATACGTAATGAAAGTTCTAAAGACATATTGCCTTGCAGACATGAAACAATAATATTCAATGCATTGAGTTTTTCCTTGTTTTACTCGCTTACTAACAGTGTTTGTTACCTAATGATGATGGGAAGACACTGGAAGCTGCCGTTTGGTCGATGGAACCCTTCCTGACATTTCTCGACACATTTGTATGCAGGATCTAGTTCTTGTCCGTCTGGACATTTAAACCTCACACACATAAATTCGGTCTGAGACGGGAGAACACAGGAGGTGTTTAGCGGATTTTCTTGAATTAAGTGTTCCATTCTCCAGTCGTCTGCGTAATCACATTTACAGTGTCTGTCTGACGTCACATTCCCATCGTCGCAGACGACTTCGCCGATTCCGACACACGCGGACATTTTCTTCTCGCAGAGGGATGTCGACTCGTGGCTCCAGCGTCCGGTAGGCTGGTATGTCCCCGAGGGGCAAGGCCGAGGTATAATAGAATTGTTAGCGAACGAAAACACTGCATATGTTCCTGTGAAGAAGAATATAAAGGAACGTATTACAATTTTTCAGCTTTGCAATATTAAACTAATCGAATCTAAATTGTATTAGATTCCCAACTATTTTTACTTCATATGATGAAATGGATTACCCTTTTCGATCCACGTTGAACTCTCATTGCAGAACTCCACGTATCCCCCTTCGTTTGTCGCTAGACAGTGATAATAGGACGTATTCCCACATTTGGCTAGAGCTACGAATTCCCAGTACCACTCATTGAGGGGACAGAATTCCACAATGTGTGGGGTGTTCGAAGTGTCTGCTTTTTCCTGGTCTTTCATGAACGTTTGAATAGGTACACACAAAATCACAGGGATGACTAAGAACAGCACCTGAAGAGAGACCATTCCGTTTACTGGGCTCAGAATAAGACGAGATTCATCCTAGCATTTTGATAGAACAGAATTTGTAAGTCCGACAGGCTAAAATATGCATCCAAATGTTGGCTACTCTATCTTCGCGGTTTCATTTTTGGACACTTGAAAAGAAATTCAGACATTTTTTGATGGGAAAGATTAATATTTGGGGGTCATAATAGATAATCTTTTGTACATAAATTAAATCGCATTAGATTCCATTATGTAACTCGTTTGTTAACAATGGCAAATAATTAAGACATGGCTAGCTTGAGGAATTTAAAGACTATCGCTGGGATCTGAAATTTGACCTGCCCTATCCGAAAATAAATACCATAATCGGGGCATATATCATTACGCATGTTCCTGGTTTTTGCTGACTTGTCTCAAGAAGATGCCAAAGTAATATAGCAGTGCTGGCTATGAACTTAAATGTATGTGGACCATACACTGAAATTTTTATATTTTTTGTCGATTTTTTTTAAATCGTTGTATCTCCGTATCAGGTTCAGACTGACCATATGAGTACTGCATTTCAATTCATACCATATCAAATCAGTCTGCTACACGAGTACTATATTATCATATAAACTTAAATTAGTTGTTACAGAAGGTTCTGGCATCAAAGAAATTTCTCTCGAG
>WFKH01006014.1:18427041-18442974 GCA_016163765.1 Magallana hongkongensis | reverse complement strand
ACAACAGTTTTACATTAGTACTAAGCTTGATAGGTACATGTATCTTAGGAATCTACAGAATACACATCTTTATCACATTAAAACTTTTTTCAAAGGACCACATAAATCAAACATAACCAAATTAAACTCAACAAAAATCATTTCTACAAAAGATTGGCTAAAAAACACAGTTCTTCACATGTTAGAACATGGTCCCAAAACAATGCAACATGGAAACAAACGAAAACAAAATGGTAACATGAAATTTCCACAACCAAAATGAAGCCATTTATGATACAAAGCAAAACACTATTTCAACAATGCCCCTAACTAGACGAGCTAAACTGCATCAGTGATGATAAATTTTTTATGTGACCAATTCTATAAGTACCAGTAACATAATCTGTAATCATAACAAAGAAGTTATTGCAAAATACATGTATCACAGCAAACAACCTCTCCAAGGGAATTCATCAATATCAGAGTTACATGTCGTTCCTTTATCACAGACCATTGCAAAAAATCATGCACATGCATGCATACTTTTCTGTTTATTTGTATGCAATATATCAGTAGTAAACTGTAAAGGACAAAACTTGGGCCAAAAATAAGGATTTTATCCAAAATAATTACTTTTACAATTGTGATAATTTTTCCTATAAAAATTTTAACTACATGTACTAGAAAAAAAAATTTATAGACTTGTTTTCATGATGATAGAATAATGCATCTTCTCCTGCAAAATGCTTTGATCTACAAATGCAAGCATGATACATGTACAACTGATTTCCCTGATAGTTCTGTGTCAACATAATTATTATGCAATCTATATAATTACATATACTCTATATATGGCACTTGTTAGGAATAAGTTGAGCTGGTAAGATACTTGATGACCTAATGACCCGCAATGTTCATCAACTCTCCGTCAGTCGCATTGGTACCAAGGCCACAAAATGGAACCCTTCTTTGTTCACCAGAATATGCCCAATGTTCAGGGGTTCCACGTGACAGTTCTTTGGCTTAATTTCTTCCTTAACCTCAAGCTGATCCCCAGTGGAGTTCAACTTATGGATAATGATGGGAACTTTCAGCATCTCGGCCATGGCGTTGATTTCTACATGATCCGCCCATTTGTTGTTCTCAATGCCTCTCAACAAGTCTTCCCAACTCTCGGGGACAAAGTCCTTGTACAATTTGGCATTGCTTTCAAGGTATTTCCTCAGTTTCTTCCTGAGAGTGGACACATCCCAGCCATTTTTGGATACATAGAGTCTCAGAACACAGTGATAGAAACAGCTGCCATCCTTAGGAACGTCCTCCACTTCCCAGCCCTTCTTCTTGGCAGCCAGCTTCATATCCTTCATGTACTCATTGCAGTCAGGAGAACTCTCCTCTTTTTCCACAGTATCATTCTCCTATAGTTAAAATAAAAGGTTTCGAAATTTCATCTCTTATGAAATCAACTTTGTATTTTTCTGAGTATACTCTCTCTTTCTCTCTCTCTCTCTCTCTCTCTGTCTCTTCCTCACATATCAGAAAATAAAAGCAGTAGCTTAAATAGAACTAAAAATCACTGTAATGATGAAAACCTAATAGGGCCCAGACATGAGGATTAAAGACATTGACAAGGACTATGTTTTGACCTTACCATTTGACTCAGAAACTTGGATCAAAAGCACTGCATATCATCATTTATCCTCAAGGAAACTATGAATGAAGTATGAAGCAAATAGAACTAAGGGGAGAGAAAAATGCTCCTGACTACTTTAAACAGAGAACTGCCATGATCTTGACCTAACAACTTGGTTCCAAGTTAAATACAAATCCTTTAACCATAAAAACTCTATGGGTGAAGTCACAAAGGTTGATAACTTATTCTCTGAACTAGAATTTAGAGATCTGCAATTGACTTTTGACTGAGGAAGTTGCACACCATTCACACAAGGGGATCTTTACTATGCTCAATGATTTTACACGATAGAATTTTTATGACATTGACATCTGATCTGGATCTTGCTTCAAGGTCAATGGAAAATCATGGGGAATATGCACCAGACAAGAATTTAACCAATATATCACTGACAGATAAGACATTGACCTTTGACCCCAAAAAACTTACTTCAATGTTAATGCACACTCTTTACCTAAAGGTACATGTAAGTATGAACCAGATTGGGACAAATGGAGACAAAATATATTCTTAATAAGTGATTTTAGAGGGATTGACAGGAGAATCGACAGACAGATAAACATACAGACTGATAACTAAGGTGCCTGCAGGGCTGAGCTAAATATCTTTAATTGTATTTATAAAGCATTAATACCATGCATACCTTTGTGCAAACTTTCGAGTCATCATCTGTTATAGGTGAATTCTCAGCCACCTTGCCATCTGGATCAAGGTCCTATAAAAAAAAGCACCAACTTCATTAGAACTGCATCATTTTCTTATTTTGATTCCCACCCCCTGAGCACAAGAAAGAAAAGGATCTTGGATATTATACAATTACATATATTGCTGTTTTTGAGGTCAATACGATGATTTATGATGCAGGTGAATATAACATTTGATTAACATTTTATTTTTTCTAAATTGTTGGATTTCAGTCAATCAGAGAGCAAGGAATTAATCAAATAATAACAATTTTTATTTAATATGTGTACTTCATTACTGCAATCCAAACCTTGTTACTGGCAATCTCTTTGGGGATTGTGGAGTCTACATCAGGTAAATCCCTATCAACACAGCCATCAGAGTCTGGGCCCTTAAAAACAACATTGTCTTTGATAAAATTTTCATTTCAAGTACTATATGGAATCATTTAAATTCCATAAATCATTTAAATTTTTGTCAATTTTTTGGAAGGTTCATGGGTATGTAGTAAATGGATTGGCTTGTACAAATAATGAAAATTATAAAGACTGAGTTTCATCGTTCCTTAGATTTTTGACACTTGGTCTCCCACAAAAATTAATCCATCACAAAATCTAATGGTTTCACAGTAGTTATGTTCACTATTCCAGATTTTAGAGACAGAAATTTATGTTCTTCGGAATCATCCATATCTTTGCTAAGTAAATAACAAGTTTTCTTTTAGAATACAAAATTTTTAGAACGTGTAGAATTTGTCCCGATGCAAGACCAGTATATAGACATAAATACACATAATAAATAAATGGAGCATAATTTTTTAAAAACATGTACAGGTATAAAGAACATGTATTTCTTTCGCTCAACATTGGGTCTACATGAGAAAAACCTTCCATGTAATTTTATTCTGTATTCCTAATTTTTCAATCAAAATTGTTTTAGTTCCAAGTATCCATGATGATATTTTTTCTAGTAATCTACCATTGTATATACCTTGTTATCTGCATTGTCTTGTTCTAAGGATGGGTCTTCATGATCATCCACTGTGTTCGGTATAACCTAATAAGGACAAAGTACATAAACTAGAGTTGTTCAGAAATTATTAAGACACCATGTTTTTTTTCTATTTGAGGGGTTTAATGAGGCCGGGTCTAATTCGTTCTGCCCTAGATTTTTTAATGAAATTTTTTACATGAATTTCTACTGATATAATTATTATTTAAAGATAAAAAAAAATCAGACATTTACCACATCGTTTGTTTAGGGGGTCATCTCAAAGTTTGTTAATTTTTAACATAGGACCCAGTCCCTATGGGATTTTGCTTGGAATGTATCAATTTTGCACATTTTTTACATTTTTTTAAAACTTCTGCCCAAGGAATGTTTTTTCTGTTCCACATATGAAAGTTTTTGGTAAAAGGCATCAAATGATCAAATAAAAAAAACCTTTTACCTCCTGGTTTGTTCCAGGGGTCTTACCAAATTTTTTTTTGTATGCCCAATTTCCCAGATTTGTCAGATAATGGCTATTTTTTTATTTGACAAAGGCGGAAATGGTGATCTTTATAGTATTACATGTATTAAAACATTCAGACATATTTAAGTAATAAAAATATATATAACATCACATATTAAGGGTCATAAATATACTGTAAAATACATGGTTACTGTCTTGAAATACATGTATTAAGCTATATTTAGGCGGGATAAAAAAACGTGACAGAGGCCTAGGCTTGCTAAACCCGCTTCACATTTTCGACCCGAGCCCAAATATAGCTTATACTTCGAGACATTTATGTTTATTCTACAATATAATATCAATTTTATGCCTTGAACGAGCTATTATTGACAAATTTCGCTGAATATCTGCAGTTGAAACCATAACGCCATGGCGTCAACCAAGCAAAAAGATGATGCAAATGAAACGCTGCGCGAAAGCTTGCGTACTCGAACTGTACTCGGCCTCGTTAAATAACTAATATATTTTCTAAATGTTTTATTTATGAAATGATCACAAAAATAACGAAAAATAGATCATCATAATTTTGACTCGCCTCACTTTTTCTTTAATTTTATTGTATAAACACTGATTGTATCTGGCGTCATGGGTTTGCGATAGTCCAACACTACACACTTCCCCTAATGATTGTCTCTTTAGTTAACAATTTTCAAACTATATCATATTTTAATTCAAATATAGCATCTAAAATCAGTAACACTTTATTTTAAAAAGTTGTCATCATATGCAGTTTCTAGCTATAAAAAAAACCACAAGATGCCTCATTCGTTAATCGACCATTGAAAATGAGCGTCATATGTTTCCAAAAGTATGATTTCTTAAATACATTATGGTGACCTGCTCAAGCAATAATTCAAATAAAAGTGCCATATCCTTATGAATATATTTGTTAACATGTTTAAAGCTTTTAATTTAACTTACATCGCTTAGTAATTCAATTATGCTATAACTACACTTTATCACTTATGATGATTACAATCCCTACTTTTTTATGATTATCATTTAAGATTTTAAATCAGAAGAAGCTTAATTTATAGCGCTCTTACGCTTCCATGCTAACAAACACTTTACAAAGACACAATATAATTTTAGCATAAAAATATGTCATCAGAAGTACAGGTGAATCTCCATAACTCGAACTTCAGGGGACCATGATTAAACTTCGAGAGATCGAGTTCGAGAGATCGAAAATTTAAAAATAATCTGGAATTTTTTGTTCTGGTTAGTTTGGTTCTAAAATTATAGTAGCCGGAAGTTTATATTTATAACATGGAAAAATAGTCTAACATGGTTTCATTCGTAGTTTTTGCTCCTTTACTTCAATTCAAACAATACAGAACTTGTGTTTTATTAAGTGGTTTCTTTTTTTACTTTAAAAAACTTTTAAGCATTTTATGTTTTTTTCATCACAGAATATTTTAAGACCGATTCTACGTAAGAATCAAAATTCGGTGGCCACGCATAGTCACGGATTTTCCTCATACTTTACAATTTGATATACTTTGATGAGTTAAAAAGCCTTACACCATTTATTTGTTGCTATGTGGTCCCGTTGCCATGGTAACAGAGGGTAAAGATGTCAAAAAGGCATTTTAATGCTTATTTGAGAACATACTGAGAGTAATGTGCACAGCTTGGGGTTTCCAGAGAAGAATATATTATTTAAAATAGTTGTCATTTTTCAGAAGAAAGAAAAACATTCATGGAGAAACGCATATTTTTAGAGCGTTTCCATGGTTACTAAACAGAAATTTAAAAATCTGTTTTTTCTCATTTAATTTGAATAAAAAGAGCAAATCTTGGATTTTTTGGTAAACGTTATTATGATTGTGCAATTAAAAATTTATAGATGAAAATTTAGAACCGTTGCTATGGTAACAAGCGTAAAAATAAGGTAAATTATAATATTTTAAGGCATATTTAAATGGATATTATTCACTTAAAATGAATAAATATATAAAATCAATTGGTGAAAAAAAAATCAAGTATGTCCTAAACTTTAATGACATTCGAAAAAAATCTCACATTTATTAATAATAAATGCCGTTGCTATGGACTTTTCAAAAAGTAAGAATTTCTGTGTGATTTTTTACGCAACTTAATTTTCCATAGCAACAACACTTCTCTGTTGCTTAACAAAGCTTTTGGTGGTATATAATAAAAAAATTGATATATTTTTACAAGTTCAAACTAACACAATTGCCAAAAATTTCTAAAATCAGGAATAAAAGCATATCAGAATCATCTTTAATTTCTCAGTTTTTCCTATTTTTTGGCCTTGTTGTCATAGCAACGAATGTCAATTTTCATAAAAAAATAGATATTGCATGGACATTGATTAGGATGTAAACATTTAATGGTTTACCATTTCGGATTGTTATAAAAACGCAAAAAACTGATTTCAAATATTTGTAACGGTTTCCATGGTAACATTTATAATTATTGGTTTCTCCATCAATTTTTTGATATAATTACAGAATTGAAAACAGGACAAAGGCTGTTTTATGTCTTTGATAGTTTACATTAGTGGGCATAACCTTCTTATATGGCTTCAATGTAGGTAAGTTTTGCTATTTTTCCATCTTTAGCCTCGGTTACCATGACAACGGTTACCCCCAGCAACCAACTTTTAGTGTTTTTTTGCGTTTTACACCTAGGTGTGTCCATGTATGAAATATAAGGAAAATTGGTGACTATGCGTGGCCAGACCCTTTTATAAATCATTGATTCTTACATAGAATTGATCTTAAATAAAGAGAGGTTTAATTTACCGTTAAGTTCACAAGTTGTTGAAACTAATAGACCAGTTACAAATCACCTATCTATCCTTTGAAAGAAGCAAGGGATAGTGTCACTTACGTAATCAACCAATTAACACTACCATGCTAGCCCCAGGCGTTCACTCGATCATTAAGGCAAGGTCCGCGCGGAGCTATGATTATAGGCTTGATTGGTCGCGTGTGTACACAGCCACCACTTCGAGTTATCAAGAGTGAAAAACAATAAAATATGTATAACGGGACCCACGTTTCACTTCGAGAGATCAAGAACTTCGAGAGATCGGAGTTCGAGAGATCAAGAGTAAATTTGCTCAGTTATATAGAGAAAAAAATCGGGACCGTGATTTCACTTCGAGAGATCAAGAATTTCGAGAGATCGAAGTTCGAGCCATCGAGTGTCACCTGTATATTTTATCAGACATTAAGTATGTTCAGATACAGTGTTTTATAGTTATTATTTTAGACACTTTTAAAGACTTTAATTGAGGTAATTATAGTCAAAACTAGTGTTTTATTTGTCACTTAAAGACCCAATTTTAAGCCACCTCCCCTAAAATTTACCTGGATTGAGATCAATAATGTCTGAGATTAACCGCTTGTCAATCAAACAAGAAACAATAGCCTTATCCCTGATTGACAGATTTGGCCAAGCGTGTCAGCTGGACACCGAGGCCAGGTGTGTTGATAGCAATTAACGGTTCAATTAACTTATGGGCATCATCCCCCTTTTATCTACAACAATTATTATTTCGTAGGTTTTTTAATTTCTTTGCAATTGAATATATGAACATTGGAAATAAATTGGTACTGCAGCACTGCAAGATCGCATCGTGAAGAGAAATATGTCCAAAGTTACATACATAAAAACGTACTAGTTTTTGGAAATGAATAAGAGGGAATTTAATGCCCAGAGAAAAAAAAAAACGTTTCTGTAGAAGGAGTACAAGCTTATGTCATTATTCTTTCATGACATAAAAACCGTCCCGAATTTCCTCAAAGAATGTCGACCATGCGTTCTCGTTGACTTGAACATTATCATATGTTAAACAGTTAAACCAATAGACATTATTATACAATGTTATACATACTACACGAGCAATCACTGTAAGAAATATCAAATAAATGTAGTTTAGAATGTAAAGTTTAGTAAGTTGAGGAAATCTACTCAGTTTAAAGTTCGCCCAATACCATCCGCGAGAATAATGGAAGACGATTTCCAGACTCTGACAGAATAACATTACATCAACTACATATGATACCAGCTAGTTATAAAACTTCAGAGATAATATAAAAATAAGCAAACTAATTCTTTTTTAAAGTTCTACATAGTGGTGACAATCCAAAGGATAGAGCACTTATAATCGTAAATTTTCCTAAAATGAATTATACGTCAAATCAAGAAAAATATTCAAATAAATTGATTTTAATTTATTTGTAATCAAGTTTTAAACCGATGGATTTATACACAGTTAGTATAGTTTCAATATTTTTTTACGTTTCGTGTATATTCATTGCGTATAGCAATTAGCACCTCGACGGACCCTGGTCACTCCAGGTAAATAACACCTGTTTTAATTAGGCCCCACCTACTTTTCAGTAACCGTATGGTCATGAAATGGGTCTTTAAGTAATTGTGTGGTTTTAACCTAAGCATGCAGCTTTCTGTACAAAGATGAACAGAGATTCTGTATGTCTGGTGTCCAAAGTAATTATGAACACAATGTCATTTTGTGGAACACTCACGCAATGAAAAAAGGCTATCGGAAACATATGATTGTTGGTGACATGTAGACTTACTTCTGCTTCCTCACTTCCTTTCATAAGAGCAATATTTTCTTCAGCATCTTCCCGCTTGTCCCTTTTCTTTTTTTTCTCTTTCTTCAAAATATATATAAAAAACAAACAAACAAAATTATTTCTAGATTATTATTGATGAATAATCAAAGTAGATGGGATTATAACAAACTTTTTTCAGATTTTTTCCATAAAATTACCTAAAAATAGTGATCGAAATAGGTTTCATTTTTAAGTTTACCTAGGGCTCTATCTATGACAGCCCTGTGCCCCGCAACTGATCCCCACCCCCGACCTTTACCTCAACTTCACATCCCAGATCTTTTTTTCATTAATCTTTTTTATCAGATTTTGAGCTTATAGCTTACTTATCAGATTCATTAGGTAACAAGTGGATAGATACATGTACCAACAAAAGCGATCAAAATAAGCTTTATTTTTGAGTTTACCCTAATAGGAAAAATCAGATCTTCAGTAGATATAATCATGATGTAATACAGGAAGCCTTGGATACTTTGGTATAAAGATAATTATATCTGGTGCATACAAATCTTGTTCAAATAAATCACTTATTGAATGATATCCATGCATAATTACAAGTTAATATCACTGGTACAGTGTATTAGTTACCTGATAAGATGTCACAATTACAATTTTTGTCATTACCTTTTTAGATATTGGTATATTCCCATCAGAAATTTTAGCATTACTGCCAACTGCAAGTTTGTTTACATTCTTCACATATATTTCCTGATCATAGTCTACAAAATGAATATATAAATCTTCAGATGGAGTTGAGCTTCAGAGGGGAATGATAGATTTTAAGATTCTTTTTTACATTAGGTAATATTACACCCCTGAGGCCCTACAGGGAGAGACAAGAGGCCTATAGACCTATTATCTGATCATATCGGGTAATTAGTAATTAACTTTGAAGTATCCCATTATTTTTTTAAAATAAAATTATGAACCTCCATTGTGGTCACATCCTGGCTGAAGATGTCTTGTGTTGAGAAATTATACATTTTGAATTCTTATCACATTAAAAATATTCCTATTTGCTAATGAGTATATATGAAGCCTTGTGGTTTATGATAACTAAAGATTTTCCACTACACATTAAATTCCAATGGGGGCCTTGTTATTGATCCAGAAGTAATGGTATGAACAAACTTTAATCTTACTACTGGTATACCAGGATCCTTGCATAGTAATCACAAATTTATAGCATTAAAGTTTTTTATTAAGAATTACGTTATTAAGTTTTATTTCTACATAGTCCAATCGACAACTAAGCATCCCTTTTTCAGCCCAAGGATATTTTTATTGGAACACTCTAGTTCTGGAGATTTTAAAAATATATTAATCCATATACATGTATTAACTCCATTGAAGAATTTTCACTTATGATCACAGTTTGATCAAATTTGAATCAACAACTCCGTATTCTTGCATTATTATGATAGTAAAACAGGAAAACTCTAGAACCTTTGGAATACTTCACTTTATCTATAACTTCTATCATTCTTATTGTGATTAAAAACTAGACGATTGTAATATGACATAAAATACCAAATAAACTTGAAAAAATGTTTTAAAAACTTACTAGTAAAGTTGCAGCAGATAATACTACGATTGCGGCCAATGTCATTAGCTCCGTCTGTGTTGTCTGTACCTTGATTATGAAATAAATTGGCTGGAAAAATAGAAATAATGCAATCTATTACAATTACCCCTATTTTAAGGGTAAATACAAGTAATAGGCAAATGGACCACATCGCCTATCAGAATAACAGTTCAGAAGCAAATTCTTTTCTACCGGGTAATTTTTTTATATATATCTTTGAATACTTTGAACCTCCTTGGTCAATATCATTGACGAAAGAAGAGGGGTGTACGTTGCTCAAGGTTTGATTAATTTAGAATGTACACTGTATAAAGTAGCTTTTTCAAAATTTTGGCATTACTGATGCACTGGTTCTGAGAGGATTTTTTTAAGGTGGACTGCTACACCAAAATTTTATTTTATGGATCATTAGAGTATCATTTCTGAAACATGATTCCATTTTTCAAAGAAGGATATATGCTCTTAATTATTACATATGATTTTTTTTTGTATTTTTTACAAGAAAGTGAAAAATTGTTTTGGTTGCATGTAACACATTGTAGAGTTTAAAACTTGGTGTGAATAAATCATGATATTAATATCTAATGCATCTTGTTCAGTATTGTCAATAAGGTGTTTTATTTATTTAAATAAAAAATTATTTATGAAAATGAAAAACATCAGACATCTTTTGTTTATATTTTTCAAACCTATCGATAAAATCTCTAAAAGAGACTTGTCTCATAGAGAAGAAATATAAGACAATCATTTTTAAAAAAGAAATTGAATGAAAATGGTGAAAATTTTGAAATATTGCTTACTATTTTCAAAATTTGACCTATCCCAATTTACTATAACTGAGTTTTACTGTATAGCATAGTTTAAATCAAATTCATTATTTATAGTCTCAATTTTCATTAGATTTATTTTCTATTAATTTTTTGAAAGTAAAATTTGAACCTTCAAATTCATTCCTTTAATTTTTCACTTCAAACAGTAAGGATATCTCTACAAACTGACTCTGACAAGAACTGTTCTTACCTATACAGTTCTGTACATCTGTACATTTTCTATGTTTGCAACAATAAATCCCAGCAATAATTGGTATCAGCAGTACAATCAAAAGAACCACAGAGATCACAATCACAATGGCACCATTACTACCTCCCTCGTCAACAGTCATCACATTAACTACAGAATTATCTACAAAATCCACATGAATAAGAATTATCTATAAAACTTGTATGATCAAGAACTACAAGATCTATACAACTTTTAATAGAGAATTGTTGTGATTTGTCAACAAAACTGAATTATATATACAATACAAAAGCCATACCATCTAAAACAGGTATGATGAAGAATAGTATATTCATACAATGAATTATGCAACACTTTCCCACTTGGACACAAGCTATAACATTGTAGTTGAATTTTTCCAAATAATCAAAAGACAAATGATTCTAAAGATAAAATCATAAGAGTTCAAAAATATTATATTACCTTTGGTAGTAGATGTGACCATAAAAGTTGTGGAGGGAGGCGGATTCTGAGTGGATGACCTTCATAAATAAAGAGTGAAATTAATTATGATTCATACAACATGTACCAGTATTTCACTGCCTGTAAGTTGAACTTTAAACACTGTTAAAGGTCTTTATACTATATAACATTAAGGTTCTAAAAACTTCCTTAATAAATGAACATCTTAATAAGGTAGGTTTCATTCCAGCCCCCAAAATTTTTAACCAAAAAAAGTTTCACGACTTAAAAATAAACAATTTTCTGAAACTCTAAACCTATTTCATGTGGGAGATAAAAGGCAAGCTGCTTTCCTTCTAGCTGATATTAACCCTTCTTACCAACTTATAAAAGAGGTCTAGCATACAAAATACATATATCTGATTATTTAGATATAATTTCCTTCATTATTTCTTATGTTATGAAATCTGTTCTTGTTCATATAGTCTCTTATAAAACCGAATCACAATCTAACCAGTTTATATCAAATTGTCTTTATATGCATTCTTTGAACTTTATTAATGTGCCTTCAAACGCAATGTTCAGCAGTGTTCTGTTTAAAGTAACAATGATAAATAATGTTTACATTGTTGAACAGTCTTTTTTTATACTGTACTCTGATCATTTACTATACAAGAATTATATCATGATCAATTGAAACTTTAGTTACAATGAGAGCACATACTCAACAGACTGACGTCAGGCTACCTACTATCATTTGGAAAGCCTGATTCTGGCGTCTATATCATTAGATGAGGTATGAATTGACCTACACAGTAGGTGTTCCAACGTAACTTCCATATGTATGGAAGAATTAACTGTTCCTTCCATGTACCGGTAATGTACAGATCGACAATAATGATAAAATACATACTTTTGCTCATTTTATATGGATAAGTGAAGATAGATTCAAAGATGTACTGGTAAATAATAAACAGTATATGTATTCTTTGGTTCATATGTGCTATGAAGGTAGTATTCATTATTGCAGCAAAAAAATGCATTAATCCACTGACTCAGGTTATTTATTTTTTCTGCAATGTTACTTGCAAGAACCACAAAAGAAGGCATTTTATTATTTAAATAACCCCACTTAACAACATATGAAAAAGGTCTACATTCGTCATGATGGGGGGGGTGGGGGGGGTCATGGGGCCCAAGATCGATTTCTGAGAACCCCCTTCCACCCTCTTAGTCTAGTCCTCAAATGCGAATTGATGGGATTTTTTTTTTAAAGCAAACTCCTCAATGTCAAACTAGAGGTACTGTGAGCAAGCTCACAATTGATACCCCCCGCTAAGAAAAAATCATAACTCATGTATTTTTTCTATTATAGAAAATATTGGATGAATCAATTTCACCGTCCATTTTCTATAAATAACAACTGCTCTATTTTTTAAAACTGTTAATGCTAATATAAGTACACAAACCAATTTCTATTTTTTAAATTCCATTTTATTTTAAGTTGACTGTTAATGCATGAGGACATTTGCATCCTTATGTTAACAAACATGACTCAAATCAAACGATAATCCACATGTCAAGCAGTCATTAAACATTTGAATGTTTGGTATACCGAGCCCGATTTTTTTCCGAATTTTTTTTTGTCCACACATTCCCCCCCCCCCCCCCCAAAAAATACATCGGGGCAGGCCATTTTCAGAGAGACGGGGATAAGAATCTAAAAATTAATTTTATGTGGCCTGACACAAGCAAGCTTTGTGTCAAATTTTAGCTTCTAAATATTTCCATTAATACAAGACATGACACATACAGGAATTAAGCATTTTATAAACAATGACCTTGAACTTCCTCAATTGACCTTGGGTCAAGGTCATGACACACCCTCAGGTTATAAGCAATCTTTATGTGAATTAAGAACTTCCAATGTTTCTCCATAAGAAAGATATGGACCGGACACGATTTTGCACTTTTTCTGTCAGTGACCTTGACCTTGCCTGAATGACCTTGGGTCAAGGTCATGACACACCCTTAGGTCATAAGCAATCTTTGTGTGAAGTAAGAACTTCCAATGTTTCTCCATAAGAAAGATATGGACTGGACACGAATTTTGCACTCTTTCTGCCAGTGACCTTGACCTTGCCCGAATGACCTTGGGTCAAGGTCACGACACACCCTTAGGTCATAAGCAATCTTTGTGTGAAGTGAGAACTTCCAACGTTTCTCCATAAGAAAGATATGGACCAGACACGAATTTTGCACAGACAGACGGACGGACAGACGGACGGACAAGGTGATTCCTATATACCCCCCAATCTTCGTTTGCGGGGGGTATAAAAACAAGAGGCTCACAGGCCGTAATGGTCATCTGAGTACCATAGCCCATACACAGACCTGTCGAGGAATCTCATATATGCATTTAATTACGCTTCATTCTGGAGTAAAAAAAATCTAAAACATGGCAATGACCTCCCCCTCCCCTACCTGAAAACCTGCAACAAAGACTATGAAATTTATAATTTTGGTAAACAACTTTATATAATAAGAGTGCATGACCGGATATCGAAAAGGTGCAAGATCTAATGATAGGAAATAATTTTCCCAAAATTTTTTCACTGTCAAGATAGCTTTTACATGTATATGTTTTCATTAATAAACTAAAGATGACTAGTATACATGTTTTATCTAAACAACCCCCCCCCCCCCCAATCCCCATAGGCCAGACAGAAATTCTTCCCCAGGGCATTTAAATGAAAAAAAAATTGGTAGACTGCCTTATTTTTTCACTTAATTTGCATTCATTCTTATTTCAGCACATTTAAAGAATCTAGCCCTTGCTCAGCATATTTAAAAATATTTAAAAAACAACCCCCACCCAAAAAAGGGCCCCTGTGAGGCAAGAGTCATGAAATTTATATTTTAAGTTCCCCTTACCCCCAAGAGGCATCATACCAAATTTGAAAAGAATTGGCCATGTAGTTTTCAAGAAGTTAAAAATGTTCACCTGAGTGACTCAGGTGACCTAAAAAATCATTTTCTAATCAAATGTGATTAAATATGCTATTATGATAAAACAGACACTGACAAGAACAGTCTAGATTTATGTAAAACTAAACAAAGTAAAGTACTTACATATTGGTAGGACGCTTATAACAGCCGCCACCATCTGGGCGATAATAGCCATCAGGACACTTCTCCTCACACTGGTAATACCTATCAACCTCTTGGTTCTCTGAACACATGTTTAGTTGAGAGCATGAGAGGGTAATAATAAGAGGGTGTACACAGGTTATTTTGTCATCATTGCCATAAGCAAAAGCGTCTAGAATATAGCCTTCTTCAAATTTACATCTACATGTCCTGTCTTCATCGGGATTGCCATTATCACAGGGCATCTGTCCTGGTAAATTGCATGGAGTCATTTCTTCCTCGCACTGGTATGCCATAGAGGAATTGGATGTCCTCTCCACAGGTTGAAATCTCTCAGGAGGACAAGGCTTGTGCTCAATGGTCTTAATGTTGTTATTGTATACAACATATTCACCTAGAAATACAAAATCATCAATTAATTTCAAATCAAAATCAAAATTCAAAATTCATTCTATAGTTGATTTTGTTGACCCTCTTTCACATTATGTAAATTTAATCCATATTTCGCTCACCCTTTCGAATTCTTTCCGGTTCTCGGCAAAATTCTTCATATCGCGCTGTTGATGTGATGTTGGTCACCATAAGACAGTGATAGGTTCGATGATCTTTTGGACATACCTTCACTGCCCTGTAAAACCAAACATCCTCCGCGTATTGATCAGGACATTCGAATGCTAACATAGGGCGACTTGACACTCCATAAAAGAGTTTTAACAACACCTACAAAATGTATCAAAGCATTACATATTACTTGAATCAAGGGCAAACAATTTTTTGTGATTATCTTCTCTTAGTTTTTTTCCTGAGCAAACTCAACTTACCAATATAAGTGCTACATGTGCCATTTTCTCCTCATCTTTGATTAATCTGAAAATAAGAATTTGAAAGTTAGAGTGATAAGACATGTATGCTGGTTATGTCAACTGGTGAATTGATTTTTAAAATTTTTAAATAACATGATAATGCATGGATATTCCAAGTAATTTTTACTGTACAAAACATAGCATGGGAACCCTAAATATATATACTGATAGCCATGGAAATAATTTAAAAATTGCAGATTTAAAATGCATATATGTGTAGCATTTTTGGGAAACATGATATTTTTTTCACCTCTATCAAGCAAGATAGCTATTAACTTTCGCATCTTATTATTAATCTCCCCCCCCCCCCCCCCCCCCCCCCCAAAAAAAAAACTTGACTTAAGGCAAATCTTATTTACATCATGTAATAGATTCTGCCTGGTCTC
>WFKH01006014.1:18349473-18386670 GCA_016163765.1 Magallana hongkongensis | reverse complement strand
TTAGTTTGTTGATTTTTTGGTTTTCAAAGGAACACATGGCATTGATGTTTTTCCATGAAAATGTTTAAATAGATGATTGATTTAAAGTCTTCTAGAATACTAGGACAAGTCTAAGGTCAAAATAGTAATACTTTTCGTGATTAATTTACACCGAATTTGTTGTGCGTCTTTCACCACAAATTCACCCTCCCTCCCATGACTCATGAAGGGCATCAAGGTATACAATAAACCAACTTATAGGCCCGACATCAGTAAATCCCTCAAAACTTATATGTTACATGTATGTCTGAAAAAGTACTTCTGACTAACAAGCATGACATACATGTACTTATTTGCAAGTATATTATCTTACAGTTTATAATTGGCCAAATCTATTTTGATAATACCAACTCACAGCAGAATTGCAGCTGACATCCCCTAGCCTGAAGGGGTTCTCTCCCTCTTTTGCCTCCAGAGAAAAGACCAAGTTTTCATCCATCCCATTATTTACACCAACTAAAGATCCAATCACTGAACCAGGAGCTAAGTTCTCCATGACAACAGGATGATTGACAGGAAAAGATCTGACTCCTCCCTCTGAGGTAAAGTTTACACTAACTGGTGCCTTCATGCCAAGAACAGTTATTTGAAAAGTAGATGTAATCTGTCAAAAAACACATTTTAAAATCCATCTTAACTTTGACACATACACATCTTTATTCAACGTAATGCATTAATCAATGAAAGTTACTCAGAATCATCAATTTATTAATTCACATTCTTGATCTTTAAAAGCTTGAAGGGCAATTCGGTACATAAAAGTCTATTAAATTTGAAGATTTTAAGATGTAATCATTTTATCAACTTTTTAAAAAAAATGTTTAGTAATCTGTTTTTATTAATTTGTATATATATATATGCTTTGTTCATGTTAAAAAAACAGTTTATTAAGTATAAACCTTCAATTGTGGTTGGCCATTATCTACAGCCTGTACAACAATATCGTAGACATTCCCACTCTCAAGGGGCTGGACTGTTGACTTCGTAACTTGGCCCTCATTGCTGACTAGAAATTGCCCGTCTCCACCAGATACAAGTGAGAAGGTATGTGATTGGTCAGCATCTTCATCCATAACAAAAAGCTGACCAATCACAGTACCTATAACTGCATCACTCTGAATCTTGTGACCTGTTAAAAACCTAAGTATTTATAGTACATGTCTACTGCAAAAAGATGGAATATTTATTTTAAGTTTCAGAATATATGTCACAATAACACAATGTATAAGTTAATGCTAAGTGCATTGAAACATCAGGAGTTGATTTATCAAAGCAATGGACTGGGAACAAGCGTCTTTCCAAGCCAAGAACTTTTGGTTCTAAGATTTGTTGGGAGAGAAGTGGGTCGAAAACTCTTGCTTGGGAATAATAAAAGACATCTTTATATTTAACTATCCCAATCCCAGCATGTGCTTTCAACAACACTCAGCACTTACAATAATTAATCTGTTTTGATACTTAACAAATAATTTCATTTTCTCAAAATTTTAAGACCCATAGCATTTGACTCTATGAATGAACAGTTTTTCAAGATATATAGTCTGTATTTATATTAAGAGCAGGTATTTAGTCTAACCTGATAATGTCATATTAGTAGGCCTATCATTGACATCTGTTAACTGGACAGTCAGGTTGAACACACTGCTCTGGGGTGGGACTCCACTATCAGACACAAGGACGGTCACATTGTACACGGACAACTGTTCATAGTTCAATGAACACCCTGGTCCCCCAGTCTGCACACACTCTGAGTTTGCTGGGCCAACCTATAAAAATGAATCATTAATGTGCAAATTGCCTGTAATTTAGCAAAAAAATTTAAGAAATGTGTATAAACAATGAAATGAATGTACCTGAAGTTGATTTTCTAGGATTTGAAACCTGCCATCTTGGTTTGATACCATTTCATAGGTAAATCTCTGAACCTTTTTCACAACATTGTCTGGATCAGTAGAAAGAAAACTTCCAATAACTTCACCAACAGGGCTGTTCTCTGGAACCTAGCAGGAGAAATCATGTGAGAGAGTTTACTATTCAGTCTAATGGGAACGGAGAGAGGGGAGGAGATGAGAATGTACCATTGAGTTGAGAAATAGAGAGAGAGAAGGAGGGATTGTATTATGGTGAACTAAATATATATTGTTTCTAATGACGTCTCATAAAATCATAAATTCAGGTTAAGAAATCCTTTATTTATGAAGTTAACTTTTTCATTTCTTCAACCTTCATCTTTTCATGTATATTTTCTGCCTACCTTACTATTGTTTAGACTTAAAGTCTCTGGAGGCTCATTTACATCAATGATCTGAACAGAGATAGCTTTGACCATTGACAAGGGAGGTAATCCATTATCAGTCACATTTATGGCAAGTCTGTATACATTTTGTGTCTCAAAATTTAGCACTGCTGAGGACTTCACCTGCATAAAAAAATCAAAATGAACAACTTCATGAAATGAAGTTATTTTCTCTTCCTCCCAATCTTAAAATACCCTTAATCTCAAAAACCTAGAATGCACTTGTTTGCAAACCAAGCATATATCTAGTATATATATATACATCAAAGTATTAAATAATTTATATTTTTCTATTCACAAAGAAATGTTATTACTTTTTTAATTGCAAAATCTAAAAGAATAAATAACTTACCCTAAGTTTGTTGTCAACAATTTCAAAATTAACTGGGTCCCCAGATTGTAGGGAAAATTTGTGACTTTGGTTATGATCTGTATCATGGGCAGACAACTCTGCAAGGGTGTCATTTTGTGTCATTTCATACACAGACAATGATGTCAGAGGTTTACCATTGAACAGGATGTCCTAAAATAAATGAGAAAATAAGGCCACACCAATTTAATATCTTGTTTGATGGACATCTGATGAAAAAAGTACAAGCGGGCGAGAGATTAAATATTAGAATTATTAGTTTTTGTAGGCAAAATTTTAGGTGGTACATAAATAAATTTGAGCAGATGATTATATTTTTTTTTTTTTTTTTACTTTTTTCTGATTTATAAATTAAGACAACTTAAAATATGAAAAATAGAACGGAAATAGGACAGAAAATAGAACAGAATTTCCTGGATGCGGGAAATTCAAAATAATATTATTTTGTATAGTTTTGTTTAAATACAAGCGTGCGGCTCCGACGAGCAAGAAATCAAATTGGTGTGGCCTAAGTTTTTTATATCAAAAAGAGACAGTTTGAAATAGTTTATCAAAAACTAATTTATTTTACAATGATTTTTGCCCTCTGTAAGGAAAAATTATTTTTTTTATCCAATGCTAATACCATTGGGGGTTCGTTGACATCGTCCACGCTGATCATCTGACTGTGGGTGGCCGTCAGGCCCCCGGAGTCCTGTACAGACACAGTAAGTGGGAGGATAGATACAGCCTCATAGTCCAGGGGGTGCTTCAGGAGGAGGCTCCCCACGCACCAAGTACCTTGTCCCAACTGATGAAAAGAATAAGGAAGCATGGCATTTAGATGAGACTTGTGTGTTAGAAAGCCATTGCACTTAAAAACATCCAGTGAATAATTTGAAAGATATGTGAACACAAAATGAAGCTGTGAGTGGAATGGAATGACCTTTTTATTCCAGGTGAGTCTTACTTCTGTAAAACAGGAGATGTTTGTGATCATGAAGTCAGTGTATCCCCTTGTAACAGTAAATGACAGCTGTTCCTTCAAATCAGCATCCACCACTGTGACCGTTCCAATCACCTCCCCCACCTTCTTGTCCTCAGGTACATGAATATCTGTTACTTCTGAGAAGCTGGGAGGCTCATTTACATCCAATACCTTTACTGTTACAGTGGACCTCACCTAAAGTATTAGTATGAGTTTGAATTGACATTTGAAAAATCCCTTATGTTGTTTGATCAGGATCAAATGCAGTTTCTTATAGAGATTGAGATACCAAATAACGCATTAGTTGCCACATCTTACAGTTGATCTAGTCTTACTAACTTAATATACCTGTATATACAATGTCATAATTGATAGAAAATTCATTAACTTTTCTTTGTATTTACATGTAAGCATGCATATGCATACATGCATTCTCTCCTTAATATTTGCACCTTCTATGATTATCAAAGTTGATGTACATACAATACCAGACTTACAAACTTAGGGTCTCCTCCATCATCTGTACACTTCACAGAGATTGCATAGATCGGCCGGACTTCATAATCAAAGCTTGTGATTGTAGCGAGAGAGTTATCCCCCTTCAGCATAAACACATCAGTGTAGTTTAGAAGAGTAAAACTAAGGGTCTGCCCAATATCTTGATCGAAAGCTGCAAGTTTACCTGCGAACAGATGTAGGAGAAGGTGATTCTAAGCAAAGGGCCTTTTCTTGTGATTCACGAAATCATCTATAAGTGCTCTATCATTTTTTGTTCCAGAAAAAAATTAGTTTTCTAAGAAAAATCGCATCATCATCAATGATATACAAAAATAGATGAAAATATCAATTAATATGATAAATTGGTCTTATGACTGATTAAGTAAATGTGCACCTATTATGGTTCCTGGAGGACTGTTCTCCACAACGGATTCCCCCACCAGTCTCAGATCTTGTGGAGGGTCATTTTCATCAATGACCTCCAGGGTCAAGGTCTCCACAAAGGTCAAGGGTGGAGAGCCACTGTCTGTGACCTTCACCTTAACACTGACCAGTGATTCTTTCTCATGGTCAAACTTGCATGACTGGTCATCACACCGCAGCATGGATTTCTGTACCTTAAAACAATATTGAAAAAAAAGGATTAAAAAAATAAACAAATAGTTTGACACTGAATCTGATTCTGAAAAAAGGGTCATTTAAGGTCAAACCCTAATACGCTACAAATATGTAACACATATTTCTGTAAGCGTGATTACTCATGCAGTAATCATATATTGTTGCATCAAATTATGTTTCATTTAACTCACCTTTTGAAATTTTACAAAGGAGAATAATAGTTTTTGTTTAGCAGAAATATAAAAAATCAGTCTTTTGTTGTGAATAAAATTATTATACATTCTCAAATTTGCAAAGATCTTGGTATAGATCATTAAGTCACAGGAAATGTATAACTACTGTAAACCTACTAGCTAGCATGCTAAACAAATTTGAGAGATTGGCAAAAACATTTCTTGATGCAAATTCTCTGAATTTACTCTAATAAGATTTTATAAACATAACCTTGATATCGCCAAAAAAAAATTTCATCATTCAGCAGTAATTGCAAAATAGAGTTGTTGCAAATTGAATAGGTGTTCAGTATATACAGCAATATTTAGACAGAGGCACTTGCCAGAAGCTGGTTGTCCTTGACCTCCACTTGACCTCTGACATCATCCTCCAGGGAATACACAAACTGCTGTACCTCCCTCACACTGTTGTCTGGGTCCTCTGTGCTGAGGGTCCCAATCACAAAGCCAGGCTCACTCAACTCTGGGACCTACAAAAGATAAACATCAGTGCTGTTAATACAGTAACCAGCACAAATAGAAATCAAAGTACTGAAAGCTACACTGGTACACATCAAAGCTGTAAACACAGCGCCTGTAAATGACACTACTAGAAATCAAAGTTCTGAAAGCTGCAATGGTACCTACAAAAGATAATCATCAAAGCTGTAAACACAGTAAGAAATCAATGTACTGAAAGCTGCTATGCATTAATCACTAAATATCCATTTTACAAAATTTACAAAGTGTCAGACCTGCATTGGATATTCCAGTACACGTATCTGATCCAAGTATTAGACATTACCTTTTGTTTTCATGGCATAACCATAAAAATATAGATGTTTTGTTCGACAAACATACTAAATGAAACATTATGGTAAAACTACTTTCCATCAGGTCTCTTTGATAGAAAATTTCTTTCCTGTTAATTATACCCAAATTTTTGCAATAATGCATTTTTGTAATGTATTTACATCCACTGAGTATTTTCTCCTTGCTTTCTTAAGCAAACCGATTGTGATTCATAGCTCTATAGAAACTGACAGGGTTGAAATCTACATGATCCAGTTCTAATCAGCTCATTGATCGATCAAAATCTTCAGTAATCTCAAAAAATAATCATGGACTGCACGAAATAATCATTTTGATGTCAGACTCAAATTCCCAATTTATAAGATTTGGCTATTTCTTTTAATTATGAAACATACTGATGTACATTAACAATAATTTAGTTACTTCTACCTAGTCTTTATGATTAATTCAATAATTTATTAAAAAAAAGATGTATATATAAACAATAAAATGCTATCTTTGATGATTCATGCGGGTTATGAAGGTAGGGATTATTGCAGAAAAAATTTACATAAACCACATTAGTGGGTTATGTATTTTTTCTGCAATGCTAGCTACATGTAACTTTATACCCACAAGAATCACCAAAGAAAGCATATTATTGTTGAAATGATCTGTATTCCTTTGCCACACATGAAATTCAATTCAGGGAATGGGGATAAGTAGTATGTAATGTATATTGTCTTCCTTGGTGAGCACTTTTATAAGCTTTCATTCATAAAGCATATATATAACATAAAAGATCATCAGATGACAAAGCCTTTGTGCAAAACATAAAATCAATTAACACTTAGAAATGAAATGTCTCCAAAACTTCAATTTCAGGCTTTATAATCTTTCATATTTTGGGGTCAGTTATCCTTCAGTCTAATGGAATCGTTATTACGTTTCAAGAACCATAGACAAGTTTATGCAACAAAGACTGACAACTGATGACAGGCATTCAGACTGTTATACAATCATGAAATTAAAAAAAATAAAAAAGAATTTTGCTTTTTTGGTACACAAGTACTTATTTCACCCTTTCAAAAAAGCAGTCAAATAGAAGAATGACAAACATTTCTTAACATAATACCATGTCTAATCCTTAATCCAATATAAACCCAGAAAAAATGTGAGGCCCAAGGGCCTTAACGGTCACCCGAGTATAAAATAAACATGAAAAGAATCCACAGAATGGTAATTCAATTTTTAAAAGGTTCATAATGCAACAAATATCTATAAAAGTTTTAAAAACCAAATTCTCTGACCCAGGGGTCATGAATTTCATAATTTTTCACTGCTTACCTTCCTCTGGCGTTAAATAGATATCAGGTAGCAGAGATATAGACTTGATAAGATAAGCAGTTTCACTAACATGACCAATAAAGTCTGCCCTTACATTAGCAACCATAACCCTGGGGCACATCTACGCTAGCCAAGGGTTTCTGATCTGCACTGCTTCTCACGAACCCTTGGCATATCGACCTATCAAAAGTCTGGATTTTTGTCCTAGATTTTGATTGGGGTTTACTGAAACCGTTCGAACAATCAAAAAATGCAAAACATATCTGATTTAATTGACAATGTTTTCGTACTGTTTATTCATGAGTGTCTCTAACACGAATAGCCCAAAACCCTTATTTTTCTAGTGTTTCTGTTTGAGCCTTCATGATGTATGTATCATGCAATGATGCAATAACAAGTACACCTGATTGTGTATCAGCAGAGGCATGCACTCGTAGATTAAGGATTTACTGCTCCCAGTCTTACACCCTTCGAATGAATTCAATCTATATGTAACATTTCACATTATTCCTATTTATTGAATACACTGGGCATTAAAACGTTCTTTCAACTTGTCAATATCAATGTCTATGGAGGCTGCCATGATTACCACTGATTTCTGCACCAGGTATGTTAAGTACGGCATCTTTTATAATTTGGCTGATTTATAAATAGGATGGAAGATCATGTGACGAAAAAAATCCCAACTTTTGATAGCACGATATGCCTATGGTTCGTGAGAAGCGGTGCAGATCAGAAACCCTTGGCTAGCGAAGATGCCTGGGGCCATGAATATCAAAATTTTAATACAGTCATCCCTGTTCATAACAACCATGTTCTAAGTTTGTCTGCTTTATATGCCAAGTATCGGAGACAAACATTTTTTTTATAATTCATACAAAATCTCTATATGGCCAATAGAGCCCTTCCTTACATTATAATCCTTGACCTAGAGCCAAAAATTTCACATTTTTCTAGAGGAGAGTCCATTGCTCATTAAAACCATGTAGTTTGTTTGCAAGATGCCCAGTGGTAGAAGAGAAAATTTTGAAACAAATGCATTTTTATTACATTATTGAAAGAGTCCTACCATAACACAACACAAAAACTCATGACACTTTGGGCCAAGATATATATATATTTGGAAAAGGCACCCTTGTTCATCATAACCATGTACATGTACTTATATATAGTTTGTAAGATGCCCATGGGTTGAGGAAAAAATTACTGTTTCACCTATAATCTATGTTGGAGATCACAATTAATGTTTGATCCCTACAGATGTTACACACCAAATATTGTAAATAGCTCAATATATAGTTTCAGAGAGTTAAAAATGTTAAATTGTTAATGGACAACACAAAATGCACAACAATCAGAAACATTGAAAAGGAGGACCATGGGTTAATTACTTGCCTGAGAAACAATGCCAAATTCTGATTAAAATAAAGTTTTTTGTCAGCTTGCTCCATTATCAACATTACAAAATATATTTAGCCTTCATATTCTGCAGAATTTTTTCTTACATCACTTTATCAAAATCAGGATTCCAATAATGTCTCCTTTCCCATACTATCTTTGAAATAAAACTTTAAAATGATCAATTATGACTAGCTTTCATATCAATTTCACTAATAATAGCCTACACACCTTTTGTACATTTACATCGATCTCATCAAGTATATTTACCATCTCATAGAATGATTCTAAATAAGAAAAAGTCATACATTACTATATACATAATCCAAGCTAACAATTATCTATTTTTCTATCTTTCTTGTTGAAAGTTGACACATCAGGTAAACTGATGTAAAGTAACACTTAATATAAATTTAGTTGGAAGAAGCAAGTCTTTTTGTAAAGAGAGCCAATATTTGCACTGTAGATATAAAATACTAATTAGAAGCATTTTAATAAGAGCTTGGACTTTGGTTAGTTGTGTCAAACAGCAATGTGATGTAGGTCTGTCTATTTCATTGTTGGCCACTCAGCCATGGCTCTTGAAATTAACAAGATTTGTTTGGCTTTTGAGCTAAGACTACGCAATCCATGCATATATCACTCGAAACCAGCGTCATTTTTAACTTGTTTTGACACAAGAAATAGATAGTTACGTCCTACCAAAAGTCCAAGGTCTTGTTAAAATGGTTCTAATTCAATATTTTACCCTAATGATTAATGTAGTCATTAATTGCATGCAGTTCTCCATAAAATTAAACCAAATTTTTCCTCTTTACCCATTATACAACTGAAAGAATTCTCAAAAATATTTTCCCAAGTAATCAAGAAGGAAACCAGTTATGGAATACAACTTAGATATAAAACTTTATCAAAGATTTAAAAAATAGCCTGTCTGCAACAATCATGTCTTAAACTGGTTTTTACACTGTAGACAAACTCTTTTAAAAAAAAATTAAGACATTTATCAAGTAAAGAGAAGGACTTCTCCTTCTTCATTCTTCTCTCTTGCGGCTTTATCTAAATGCACCGACTTAAAAACACAATGCTTCAGAGTTTGTGGTTTTGCAATTTCTTTTCAGTTTGTGAAGACAAATCTCTGTGGAGATTGCAAAACCTAATAACACCAAAGAAATGGATCTTAAATAGGTCAAGGTTGAACACTGATGTAGGTGAACTTGTTACCTTATTGGCCGACAAACGAATGTTCCGAGGAGCCTCATTTTCATCTTGCACTCTAACAGTGACAGATTTTTCACAAGACATGGCTGGCTTTCCGCTGTCTTTTGCTACAATGCGAATAGTGTAGGTGTCCATACTCTCGAAGTCTAAATTTGCCGATTCTGATGTCTGCAGAGATAAGTGATAAATACAGAAAAATAAAAGCTATTACAAAAATTTATTATCACTCCTACAATCATATATTAATATATAAGGAAAGACCAGTATGTACAAAGCAATACTCATAAGATGATCCTTAGATATAAGATATTGTCGCACAGACTTTTTTTGCAATAATGCTTTTTGCCTTTTCTATAGTATTTTTGAACAGGGGTTAATCAACCTTTATATTGTCTATGGACAATAAAAAGTGAGTTTAAAGAAATCATTCCTATGTTTATATGCTTTAATTCCTGCAATGCCTCATTAATTGATTACTTTTATCAATTTCAGCTGAGTCATATGGCCAATACTTGGTCCAGATATCACAGTTTATAAAAGTTGGATATCTACACTATATCAGTATGCTTGCAAATTATATCAGGCAAATTGTAGCGATAGAGAAGTAGAATTTTTTAAAAAAGATTTGATCCCCTTAAATCTTCTCATGATGAACTTTGCACTTAATTCTCTTAGGATCCCACTTTTGATGTTTGAACAAACTGGAACCTGCACTGTTGCATATAAAAGTAATATCACAAACAATAAACTTGTAGTTCTTGAAAAGAATTGTTTTTTTCCTTATGTATTACTTTTTTAAACTTTGCATCCAGGTTCCAGAGAAGAAGAAATGTAAAAAGCTTATCAACGCTGCATGTGAACAACAACAGCTGAGACTACATATCCAGTACAAATGCCCACTTGAAACTTCAGATCAGGAGAGCTTAAAAAAGTAATAATTAAGGATATACTTTCATACTGTTAGAAATTGAAAACCTTGCAATATATTCTTACACACCTAAAATCTTAAATTGGCTGCAACAAATGATTAAATTCAAATTTTGGAGGTACCCCTGAAAAGAACTTGACAACATTTCTTTTATTAAAGTTTAACTGTTTAACTGTAAACTTTCTACTTAATACACAAATCTTATTCGAAAGGCTGGTATTAAGGCAATTATCCTTGGAAACAATTGAAAATACCAGTTCATTAAGGGCCATAATAAATGCTCCACAAAATATAAAATTAGAAACCCACAGCCCGTTTCATTCTCTTCACAAAGCCAGAAGTCACTTAATAACATAAACCCCGGTACATGCATTCTGTTTTTGGATATAATGCATTTTGGCATTTTTGCCCAGTTTTGGTAACAGATATCAATTGCTTATATCAAGTAGCCACACAATGGGCATATCTTTGCTAGTATTTAATATGAAGTTACTATCTAAGCATCCAAGTAGATCTGAAAAACCCTGTAACAAAAACTTCTGCTGCAAAGATCCTCCTTTGCCATAGAGTGAGTATCTCTTGCCTAGTAAATTAGAATGGGATATCCTTACTTTGATACTTTACAGCTATTTGCACTGGGTTGAGTTTCCATTCCCTGAAATGTGCCTCTGTTGTCTATAATTATCCATTAATTATTTGCAGATTCAGTAAAAATTCAAATAAAAAAAAATTTCATAATGAGGCCTAGATCAACCAAAGAGACAGACATTCAAGGTCAAAGAAATAATTGACAATGACCCAAAACATAGTTATTTGATCTATGAAGCATTGGGATGCAAATGTACTTTAAATATTAATTGCATTCATGATTACAGCTTTACTTATTAAACCCAAAGCTTTTACAGAATGAATGCTATACACAGAACACGAGATTAATATGACAAAGCCAGAGACAGAATCATGCATAAAATATTATTAAAATCAACGTTTGCTGGTAGTTTTAGGTTCCAATTATTTTCTCAATCACAATTTCAGCATTATATTACATTGGATTGTAAGGCTGATTCAGAGAAATCTAATACTGAATATATGCGTCAATCGAAATATATATGTCAGTCTTTGTGTCAAGGTTGTTAATTACCTATAATAACACAAACAATTAATTTTTTCTGAGTTATCTGTGTGAACTACCGGGTAAATAAAGGACAGTTGGCCTCTGTGAGACAACAACTTGTTTCGTGTAATTTGTTTGAAAGTCTGCAGAATAATATTTCACCATAAGTTGTTTCCCTTCGATCCTAAATTTGCCGTCGGCCGAGTTGAGCAGATGGAAGCTGTGGGTGTCATCTGCGTCGTCGTCTGCGGCTGTCAGGATGGCGATCAACGCATTATTGTGGTTCTCTACGACAGTTCCTTCCCTGACCGATGCCTCATTCAGCAAGATATCCTGAAATAGAAAACATGTAGGCCTGGCTTGTATACCTAGATGTAGATCAGAATGATTCATTTTAATACCAGCAGTTTTTATTTTTACTTCACATTTCTGTCTGACTTTTCTTAAAAATTATCTCTTGTATAAAAGAAATTGCTTTGTGGTGTACCAGAACTCAGTGTCTAGTTCTTATAGAAATAAAAGCTCACTCACAGTAGCCATCATAATAGAGTTATTTTGATATGTTATTTCAAAATATCAAAAAAAAAAAACAATAGGGGATCCGAAATAATGCTGTAATCATGCAGTTCCTGCTAGTTCACAACATCATGGGGATGATCAAGCAAATAAACCAATGACTGAAATGGGGGATTGATTAACGGCACGAAATAAAGGCAAGGAATGTACTTCCTGATGTGAAAATGACGACGTTTGACTGTCAATATCATTATATTGCAGGGATTGTTTTGGCTCATTGTAAATTGTTTATGACATTGCAACATTGTTTTACTTTAACTAACTGCATATTGTTTATGATATTTTTTTTTAAAAGAGCAAAACAATACGATTGTCCCTTTATTGAACTCTGCATGGTTTTTCTGTAAACATTTCGATTTTGAAAAAAAAAATAAAATATATATATATATATAAAGATTTTGAATAAAGCCTCGCATGATGCATTTTGTTGAACAGATCCAGTGACTAGCTCTTTCAATATATGTACTATTTTTATGAGTAAAGATGCTAGCTATTAGAATATCAGTAAGACAATTTCTAAGAGTACAAAAATGGAGGAAATCTGATCGAATTATCAATAATAAATAAATCATAGAAAAAATATGTTGAAAGGAAAATATGTCATGCAATACACTTTGGTTTTCCATTCAATACAGTTCAATTCATTTGTAAAGAACTCAGATACTAGAAAATCTGGGTTACAAGGAAGCAATTAAAAATCAATCCCATGCTAGTTTTTTCACCGCAACTCACTGGAACCAAAATTTAAGGAAATTGTGGTGAAATGAAACAATACGTGTATCACTGATCAAAAAGCTTATTTCTGTACAGTAACATAATCTCTTTCCTGTTAGTAATTTTTTTTATATCAGCTAGAGTCAATTCATTTAGCTATAATATATGTATGAAGTGACATCGATCCAAAACTGTACAATGTGATATTACGTTCATTGCAAATGACAATTTAGTGCATGCATGAATTATTTTTCAATGTGGTGATCAGTTTTATGAAAACATCTTCTTTAATTATATTGCATGAGACTAACTATATTTAAAACAATGCCTTTTTTTAGCTTTAACTTAAATTTTAAATAAAAAATTATTCAGTGAAATTTTTAAAAACCTCAAATTAACTTTACACATTTACATGCTTCTTTTTAATTGAAAATCAACCTTTGATATCTAGTAGTTTTGAGTATTTTTGAATTCACCCAATAAAAATGAATCTGACAGCAATCCAGTCAAGTTTTGACCTTGAACATTTATCTACAAATATGATCTTACATATATTAAGCAAATATGATTCATAAGCTAATAAAGCAAAACAATATCTCTGAATCCACTCCTAAAATGTTGGGAAAGTCTGTATTGGAAGAATTTTCACACATCAAGACTAATTATGTCTGCTGTAATCCATCCTGAAAACATTTTAATCATTAGCCACTTACACTGGGAGCATCATTGACATTGAGTATCTCCATAGTCCACACTGCTGTCGTCTGCAGGCCGTCATTGTCAGACACAGACACTGAGATGTTAACCACACCCTCTGTCTCGTGGTCGAAGGAGCCGAAGGTCACCAATGTACCCAGACAGAACGTATTTATCCCCTGTGATCAAAACATTCCGTAAATAAAAAAAGAAAAGCATAAATGGCCAGTCAGTATGCTTTTAAGGAGTGCAAGAAATAAAAAGTATCAAAAATTTACATTATGATCAATAAAATGTATTTCAATTTGTTTTGGATTGTCCAGAAAATCATAGATCTTGACAAAACAAAAATACAATGTCCCTGCACTCACCTGGACTTGAGAACAAATTTTATTCATAATGACCAGCCTGCCACCTAGATCGTCCACTAAATTGATCTCCAGATTATCTCCCTTATCCTGGTCCTTCACAACAATGGTTCCAACTATTGCGGCTGTAACAGAAAAAGATAACTCTATACTCTTCTACTTCAATGCCAGATGGAGATTCATTTATCCTTGTTGAAATTCATGCTTTAAAAAAAAAACGACAATAATTTTGCCGAAAAATTTCCGTACAACATTTATAAAACATTTTCAGTAAAGGAAGACATTAATCCACAAACTTAATTAGGAAAATTAAGACTGCTGTTTGATTTAATTTGGGACAAAATACTTACAAGTAATATTGGAATATATCCTTCTAATTGTGGAACTTATGTCTCTGGGACCATTTCTATCAGAAATGACAGCTAGATGACACTTAATTGCCCTAGTTTGATACCACTCGACCTACCTTTTGCATTTTCCTTTACTTTAGGTTTATCCTCAAGGAACTGAATTGGTGCATTAGAGGAGGTCAGATGAAGGTCATAGGGGGCCTCATTCACGTCCCCCACAGTAAACACTATAGTGGAAACCACCTGAAATCACAAGTAATTCATTTACAGACTGCTACTAAGGCCAAAAAAAAATATATTCCTGTTTCCTGTCACCTGACCAAAAAAATTAGGGTAGGTAGGTAGGAAAAAAATTTTATTTTTAAAAAATATTTTATTTTTAAAAACTTGGAGCATGTGTGTTATAATGAGAAAGAAGTATATTCACAGTGAACGGTATGCTAATGATGATTTAAAATTTCCAAATGTCTTTGTATTATTGATGCATGTAATGTATAGAAAACAACCTGCAAAGAAAAAAAAATAGATTTTTTTAAAATAAAAAATAAAAACTAATATTATTTGCAAAATTTAATCTACATGTGTATGAATGTATTTATCCTTTTCTGGATAAATATTTCTGTTTTGTATTAGCTTAATGGCAATATCAATTAAATCAGTCTCTGTACTTCCGTGTATTTGGGGTATTAGTCCAACCCTTTGACCCACTTACTACCGTACGTTATGTAGAGGATCTGTTTAATTTTCAAGATAATATAGAAAGCAGTTTTATGATAATTCTAACATTTATTGCAGTTATTAACTAATAGCAGGTTATTAACTAACTGTAATGTCAGGATTCAAAGTAATAAACATCGTTTTTGTAATTTCCAATGCACAGTATGTTGTTGCATCACCCCAGGGACGTATATATACTAAGTTAGTATATACGTCCCTGATCACCCGTATTTATAACCCCTGAAGATAAGATAGTTGCAAGTTATTAACCACAAGGTTAATTTATGCAGTAAAGATGTCTGTAGATTAGTTTACTATAATTCTTTTGCCAATGAGGTTAATTTACACGATTGTGAACTCAGAAGACAGGGCGCCTTCACTTCTCATTCTGAGGAAATTCTGGCGAAGTTACCGATCACCACCATAATCACAAAAAAAGTTTTAGGGTCGGGGGGTAAAAGATAGGGTCGGTCGGGCGACAGGAAACAGGAATAATTTTTTTTTTGGCCTAAATCAGCATTTTTTGAGAAAGTTCCAACCCTTCCTCATTCATCCACACCCAATTCATGTAATGGAATCTACAGGCCCATGGGTAGTAATGGTCACCTGAGAGAGTAAATCCTGAAATTCTAAGATCAAGGAAATAACAATTTAGTACTATAAAATATAGTAATAAAACAAAATAAAATTTCTCTTAAAAGAAGAAAGGTCTAGGCCATTGGTCATAAAATCACCTGAGTTATAAGTCTTTTTAGGATATATCTGACCTTGCATAGTTTTAAGGAGTTCTGGATAACCTCATGGGCTTAGCTTAATTCATCATTTCATTGGCCATGAGAATATATCAATGTGAGATCGGTATCAAAACAAGATACTAACGGTGTCTGAGCAAAATCAGTTGAGGGGTGAAGATCGAAGACAGTGGAAATACCCTAATTAAAGGTCTACAAATCTTGCAGATTTGTTGAAGGTCTTCCTGCTACCTATTTAGTTTGAGGATTTGAATCCCCTCATGATTCCAAGAGGGAGTGCTGGATCATAAATTTTACAATTCATGTTTGATAACTGCTAGCTGTTAACGGGCCAGTGGCTACATACCAAAATTTATTAGAATTATTCATAAGTTTCAGAGAAAAACAAGAAAATTTTTACAACATTTTAACAACAAGCTCAAAATTGGCACACAAAGATTGATGAATGACAATCAAGGGAGATTGGAATAAATGAAACATGTCATAACTTAGGTGAACTATAAAATTGAAATATCTTAAAAAATTTTGTTCTTTAAGTTAAAGTGGTAGAGATAAAAAACAACACATCTGCATTGTTAAAAAGCAATTAGTCAGTAAGTCTCTTTTAACACCATTTTCATTTCAAAGAAATTCTGATCCAAGTACATTTTATTTCACAAATTTAATTCTCTGAATATTACAAAACAAGCAAATGAAAACTCAGTACCTAATATAAATAAAGCTTTGTGTACAGTAAAGTATTACAGATAACTACTTTCTAATTAAAAGGTTACCTAACAAAATCACAACTAACAATTAAGTGCTGGTAAAATATGCATACATACAGATCAAAATTCAGTCAAAAAAAGGTTCTATGAAAAAATATGCCATTATGTTAAGCTTATACTAATCAAAATAAAAATCAGCAGCCATGATTATGATTAAATAACCTGTAGTGAGGTTTTTTTTGTTATCAATTTACTGATTGCTTTTTATGTGTCTGCATCTCTAGCTATTGCCAGGATCATGTTCAAGGCCACTATTAATCCCAAATCAATGTTCTATATGTCAGCAGTAGGATAGAATTTTCCCCTGATTCAGTTTCTTGATAGAAATAATCAAAATCCACAATAAATGCCCCATGCCAAAGGTATATAGCTTCAGCTTGCAGGACAACAAGGGTCAATTCAATATGCTAGCTGACATCACTCTTCTAATAAACATGAAGAAAGAAATCTACAGTGGAGTCTATTTAATCTTCACTGCAATTTTTAGAAGGTTTTTTCCCTTTTAGATGAGGTTTTCAAAATGAATTTTAAAAATGTATTTTTATAATTAATAAAAAAATATATTTGCACATTTATTCATCCAGATTTTTGGTTGGAATTACCATAAATGCTCTTAATCCTTTTGTACATAATTCCAAGATAATTAATATAAAATTTGGTACTGCATGTGCATGGGGTATGGGTATTACATTTTCATTAACCAAGCCACTAATTAATTAAGTAAATAGCAATAGCTGAACTTAAATATCATAACAAATTTCCTTTAAATTGTTGTAACTTGGAATTAGCGTATATCTCTCATTGAAACATATTTTTTCATTTTTATTAATTCGAGCAAAAGATCAGCCAACACAAAGCACTTTTGAATTGCAAGTCCACTCCTAATCTTTGAAAATAACAAATTAAAAGCTGAATTATATCCTGTTACAACCTGTCTACTATAATAGAACCACGAGATTTGTAAATGAACAAATTAATTCATTCCCTTATTCCTATGTGCTTCACCTTCATATTGAAGTAAAACTGATTCAATCTCTGAAATAGATTTTATTGAACAATACAGGCTCTATATGAAACAACTTAGCAGCTTTCCGATCAAAGGCTGAAACTCCTCTTATATTCTATGCAGTTCAAAGACACAAATAATTTGAATCAGCTAGACTTTATATTAATACTATTGCCGAGGGCTATACCAGCTAGACAATAACGATGTATGTGTGTGGACTCTTTAATATGTCTCTCAAAATCAGAAAGATTACTAGAGAGCATTGATCAATGCACAGAAATCAAAAGATTTCATGAAAGTATTCTGAATCAACATCTTTGAACAGCTTAATTTGTTAATGGTTTATCCTTTTGATAATGGCCAGGGCAGTAAGTGGATATCAAGCAGTATAAACTTCAAGAGACCTTTAAGGGTCATGACCTGTTCATTCATCAGTTCTTTTTTTATAAATTTGTAATCATAATATGAATATAATATGAATATAAATTTTCATAAATTGCAGACAACAAATCTTGACAAACATTGGGATGCCACAGATGGGTACATTTGAAATAAATGGACCAATTTAACAAAGTCCCAGCTAGATTTACCTTTGGAAGCCCATGTCTGATATTACATTTAATATCAGACTATTTTAGTTGTAATATCCTTTAAAATTGAACTGTCTTTGGTAAATTAAAACAAAGAGAAAGGAAATGGAGTCTTTAGTATATGATATATGCCAATTGAAATACAAATTTTACCAATCTAGAAGAGGCCTCTTTGTTCAACATAGGCATAAACTTAGTTTGCATGCTAGCCCAGTGAATTCCAGTAGTAGAGAACTTAATTGCTTCATGTTCACTATATGACCAATAGAGCTCCACCCTAAAACCAGAACCCCTGACCCTGGAGCCATAGTTTTCACAATTTTGGTAGGAGCCTCCTTGCTCATTATAAACATGTGCTTAGTTTGATTGCTGAATGTCCAGTAGAAGAGAAGATCTTAAAATATTGCTTACATTTTTACAGTTTTTACCAAAATTTATGGCCCCTTAGGGGTGTGGGTCATGAATTTTACAATTTTATGTTCCCCTCCTCCCGCAGATGCTAAGCACTAAATTTGGTCAAGATAATCCTGGTGGTTTCAGAGATAATGCGGAAAATGTTCAAATTTTTACAGACAATGCAGGCTGCACAAAGAACAATGAGCGAAAAAAAACAAGCCATAGGTCACTAGGTTGACTCACTTGATTTAAAAATGAATAGTTTTTTTGGCCTAAGTGGGCCTCAAACTATTTGATGATGTTTTTTTTGCTCAGAACTGTATTTGGTATATATCCAATAAATACAAGGTTCTCAATTTCTCATATCTGCAGATGAGTATCATACAAAAGCAAATTTCAGACAATGTACATTGTATATCAGTGAATGTAAAATTCTAGAAATTACACTGCAATTTAACAATACATGTAGTTTTCATAAGGCTCGATTGTACTATTCAAATCAATATAATTGAGGTGGCAGATATTACGTTTTGATTGTATCCTTTATCAAGCATTACGAAAGCATTGCTTCAAGCCAAATAATATTGAAATTTGATCTCCCAAAATATTGATTAAACTTCTCATAAAATCAGCTAGTACACCATTTTTCCTGTACATCCTTATCTTCCTAATAAACATGCATGCAGACACTGTTGACTATATAGTTTACTGATTTATACGATTTTTCTGCACTTACACCGTAACTAGGCGAGCCATTATCATCCGACTGAATCTTGATCTGGAACTCCTTCCCAGCATCCTCTTCAAAGTTAAACTTCACCGACGAAATCAGACTCCCATTCACAACAGAAAACAGGCCCGAGCTATCTTCTATCAGTCTGTATTGAAATTCTTGATCTCTGTCCTCATCTATTGTTTTCAAGGCTGTTAATGGGGTTCCTAAAATGATATGAATAAAATATTCTAAAAATAGTATTTCCCAATGAGTTGTGATTCAACCAAAATAGGTACCCTTAATAATGTGATTCTGATATAAGTCGACAGAATGATACAAATAGTTGGATAAAAGGATTCCTAAATTAGCAATGGGTAATGCAATTCAAACAATTTTTGGTCCCGGTTCTCATTATGTCTGCTGTGGTAAACCATCATAGTGTAATTACCAATGATTTATTACATGGGAGATATCCACTAAGTGTATTAGGGTAAAGATAATATGATAAAATAAGATTACCGGTAATATCATTTCTTCTTTTTAAAAAAAATGAAAGAATTGGAATAATAGCAGCTTTGTTCAGTAGGCACAATTTGTCTTACTGAAATTCACCCAGGAAATTAATACGAGAACTACATCAAAACCATTAACCTTTATTTTTTGGGAGCTGCAAACTAACCTGGTTCAACTTCCTCAGGAATGCTGTCAGGTTCCATTGTCACTGATTCTGGTTTGTCATTGACATCTGTCAAGGTCACAGCAAGATTAAAATAAGAGATCCCTGGGGGGCTGTAGTCATCCTGGGCCATTAGGGTGACAAAGTGGACCTGCTGCTCCTCCATATTTAACACACAATATTTACCCCCTTCAGAAGTGCACAATGGGTTGGAGTCTTTTGAGACCTACAACATTTTAATTATTAACCTTGAAGAAAATCTTAGTTCTCAAAAGCTAATAACAAAAGCTGTAATAAGGCAAAGAGCTTGATGTCTATAACTTTAATTAAAAAAAAAAAGAACAAAGCGTTAAACTTAAATTGTGTTAATATCTTTATATTTGATTAAAAAAAAAAAGAACAATGAAATTTTCAAGATGGCTATAAACAGTTCTCAAAGGGAATGTAAAAGATTGATTTTTCATTAAATCTCCTACTTTAAGACAGAGCTGGGAGCCATTATAGTACGAAGCGAACATTTTGTGTTCTGAGTCCACCAACAGTAGGGAGACATTTTGGTTTGGATCGTCATCCTGCGCACTGAAGCATCCGACGTGAACTCCAGCCATGCTGTTTTCAGGGATAGCATTTGGAGTCAGCTACATAATTCATAATACATGTATATATACTGTATTCACTAACATCAAATATAGCTACTAAGTACAGTAAAACATGGTTACAGCGAAGATGCTCATTATGAATTCACATTTACAGCAAAGTCAGTTTTATTTCCAAATTAAATCTTAATTTTATTATATTGACTCCTTGGTTATAACGAATACCTTTATAACTAATCAACATCACTTACTCCTGGTGCCTAGTTATAAGCATGTTTATCTGTACTGGCTCATTGGCTAGAAGTTCAAGGATTTACAACTTTACTTTGATCCTTTGGTAAATTGTTCATCTCATTCTTACAATTTACAATAAGAACATACCAGGGTTCGACACTAACTTTTTTATGCATTAGTCCAGCCGGACTAGTGCCTGCTTATTTTAACTAGTCCGCAGGCAATTTTATTTGCCCGTCAAAAATAAATTTAAAATGCATTACCGTATTTCCCTTATATAATACGCACTTTTTAAATAGAATTTGTAAGAAAGGGGTGCGTAATATATATACCATAATGTTTTTCTTATAGGTGTTGCACTGGTTTAGTTGTATTGTGCTATGTCGTACATAACAATGAGCTGCGTATTCACTATCTCCGTGTTTATGGTGTATGCCACCATTACAGATGTTATAAATAGATCTGTGCAATAGATCCGGGCTATAAGCTATCTTGTTCTTTTCATTCTCTAAGTTCTTTAAAAATCAGTTTAAAATCATAAGCAATCTATGACAAATGATTTAAACACAATTTATTTGAATTAAACAACTCACAGAAGATTCGTTTCAAATTTTTTTTAAACACATAAGCGTCCCTATCGAATCCGTTGTTGTGAAAACGTTCGCTTGTCACCTATTTTCTCGGATATCCCCTTAGGGCAAAGAAATAATCAAGCCACCCATAATATCCTGCATACCTCTGTTGTTTTCGCTTGGTAACTTTATAATCACTGCAATGTATTATATGCTAGATAATAAAAAAATAGTCAGGATTTTCCAGTAAAATGTCGACAATCGCACATCGTTAATTCACACAATTTTTTAACCAAAACTTTTTATTAGTCCGACCGGACTAACTAGATAGAAATTTTGTTAGTCCGCATGAAAATCTATTAGTCTGTGACTAACGGACTAAGGTTAGTGTCGAACCCTGCATACGCAAGAAAAAAATGAATTTAATCTGTAATGGAATTCACTGAATGATTTTTTTTCAATATCATGAAATATTAAATATAATATCAGGTTTGGCAGTGTTACTGATATTGACCTACCTTTGCTGATTTTGGTGCATCATTTTCATTTAGAATTTCAAACTGGAATGTGCTGTCCACAAATGCTCCCTCAATATCTGTACACCTGACTGTCACATTCCACCTTTATAAGGTTTACAATAACACAACTGTCAACTAAAAACTGACAAAATTTATTATGAGAAGGTATGGGACAACTTTTGCGCTAAAAATTAACCCATTTTGCCAAGCTATCTGACACCAAGATAGAGAACAAAAAAAAAGGATCAAGTATAATTATAATAGTTTTTTTGCTTATTTCAAAAGAAAACACTTCCCAATATGGAGGAGTCCCATACCTCTTTAAAGAAGATGTCAATTCACAATTGAACAAAGTGTCTGACATTAGCTGTTTAACTTTAAAATTAACAATTCAACATTACATCGTTGGTTTTTCCTCAAAGTCTGCCTTTCTTGTCAGACAAAGTTTGGATCCATCAACTCTAAAGATTTTCTTGGGATCATGGAGAATGGAGTAGAACTGGGCATCATAAGAGTCATCTATGGTGCTTAGATATACACAGAATCTACTGTCCGAGTTCTCTTTAATTTCTGTCATGTCAACTTTCATCTACCAAGTATGAAAAATTATGAACCAGTGTTTTCAATAAGTTTTTGAATAGAAGGAAAAAATTTTGGAACAGCAGGAAACCTAATCCCGGCGAGGGGTCTACCGTATATAATTTGTTACAGCGAGTGATTCTGCTTTATCTGTTTATCCGTGTAACTGTTTATTTGCCTCGTTTATTTAGTGAGCAAGTTGAAACACAAAATTTCGTTTACGAGCGAATGGCATTGCTGTAGCAAAAAGTTGATGAGCATTTAACAGACACGTAATAAAACTGTTTCTTGACATTTTCCAAAGGTCTATTCACAAAATCATTTATTTCTTATCTGCCAAAACACCTGCACTCATCCTGCAACTTCGCTCGGACTTTGAAGTGTCCGCCATTGTTAATGAGGTATCGAAGCAATTCGTCACCGTTACATAACGCTCACTGAACTTCAATACATAAAAGTCCTACTATTACATCAATACGAAGATTTTTTTCTCAAAATTACAATACAAGTTATAGAAAGATTTTCCTCTTCGACATGGGATATCCGATCGTCGTTGACTCCATCGTTTGACATATGGTGGGAACCAGTTCATGTTGATCTGGGTCATTGACGTGTTACTATTTTGATGCCATATTTTCAAACTCATTAACAATAAGGATTTTGATATTTATATCTAAGACGGAAATCTCAGCCGGAAAATTTTATTCTACAGGCGGTTTATTTTGCCGGTTGCCGGCTTTTATTGAAAACACTGTGAACATTATACAAAGATGCCTTAGAAAGCAGGGCAATTGAGGGCAGAGAATATTTTTTCTACATATTACTGTTAATGAATGGAATATGACAGCAAAAATTTCAACACTTGATAAAGTCAAACTTTCCTCAGCCTTGATTATCATTTCAAATGTCACTCAGCAATGGAAAAGCAGCCAGCTCCAATAGATCAAGGTGAAAGCGAAGCAATGTGTTTGCAGCCCAAACAATTACATCAATGCCTTTGGCCTGAGAGAAAACTTACTGAGTGGGGAGGGTTGTTGGGTGGGGCACAGAATAGGTCTGGGTGGCTCCAGGTCCTGTTAGCCTGGCATGTGATGACATTGGTGGAGCCTTTCAGGAACCAGTCAGTGATGCACGAAACAGTGCATGTGTTATTGAAGTCATACTACAACAGCACAAAACAAAATACTGTAGGTCTTCATTTACATGTGTGTACTGTATCTCTCTCTCTCTCTCTCTCTCACACACACACACACACACACAATTTCAATATCTCAAAGTGTATGTCTTTTCTATTTGTCTCAAAGGATTGAAAAGAAACAACTAGTCCAAGAAAAAAAAAAAAATTCCATCAAAATCCTGAGAGGTTGTACACACTCCCAGCCATGCATTGTCATCACTAATGTTTAACCTACTCCTTTGCACACTATGCTGCTAGGATGTCGACAGCTGAAGAACTCTCTCCTGGAAGGAGGGCAGTATTTGATGGAAGGAGTCACACACTTGATGGGGAGACAACTGAAGCCATCCTCCACCAGGTGGTACCCTGGGCGACACCCACACACTCCCTGGTTACACATCTCAGGGTGGGCACAGAAGGGGTGACACGTTCGAACCTCCTGTTCAATAAAGACAAGGATAATGTATTCAATACGCCATTAAGAACATAAAGACGGGTGTTCAAGAAAATTCAAAACTAGAATCAATTTATTGCAAAAAGATGATGCAAGAGAGTTTTTGGCAAAATACATATTTCCACATGCTCTAGTGCATGAAGCTATTTTTAGAACCATTTTAACAAGACCTTGGACTTTCAGTAGGACTTTTTTTTGCATCAAAATTAGTTAAAATGACGCTGGTTTTAAATGAAATACTGTAGAATCATTAGATTTCGTGGTGGCTAAATTTCCGTGGAATTTGTGGGTACCTCTCATCCACAAATTAACATCCTCCATAAATTAATGAATAAGGATAATTATAAAGTCATATTTCCTTTTGTAGGTACAAGAGAATACACGAAATTACCTCCCCACGAACCTGTAAAATTTAAGCAATCCACAAAAATTGGCCCCCAGGAATTTTAACAATTCCACAGTATGCACAGATTGCTTAGTCATAGCTCAAAAGCCAGACAAATCTTGTTGATTTCAAAGAGCCATGACAAAATGGCCTACAATGAAATAGACAGGCCTACATCACATTGCTGTTTGACACAACTACCCAAAGTCCAAGCTCCTGTTAAAATGGTTACAATTCATCTGATGCCAAACCTCAGAACTGGGGCACCCTGCCCCTCTGCACTGCTGTGCCTGTAGAACCTCCCTGAATCGGGCCTGTTTTCCTCCATCACAGTTCCTTTCACAGTTAGACCACTCCCCCCACTCTGACATCTGAAAAAAAAACCCAGGGACGTTTGAATTTTTTTCAACTTGGCAAAATTAATCTGTGCATGTTAAAAGTAAAAATGCAACAGATATTTTCTTAGGATGGTCTACTATTGAAAAAAAATATATTGGTTATCGCCTTATATTTCCTTGTTTTACATTGTAAAAATATGCAAAAACCATGCAATCAGATTTTGATTGATGTATTTATATGTAATAGTACCATATACCAATTGGGTTAAGCTGTCTGTGTTTTTTTGGTCTTAAATCTCCCAAGTAGAATAATCAGTGCAATACTGCTGATTCAGCAAAAAAAAAGCTTCAGTGGTTCGCAACCACTTCAAAATTTTTTTTTTTAAACTCCACAGTTAATTTCCCAAGTTTATGGCCAACAATCGATGGATAAGATACATATCCCTGAACATCATTTTCTGGGGGTAATTTGAGTATGATTAACTTTTGTTCTTAACACATTTCCTATTTGCCTGATGTGATGACATTTGAAGCTTAACTCTCAGCAGAGACTAAAATTAAACCCCCACCTATCTTGAAAAAAGAGGTCTCTGTGTCAGAGAAATTGATTTAACTACTGACCCATTTCACTTCAAGTCATTGATAAATGCATCATAACCCAGTTTCTTAGAAATAGAAGGAATTTACTGTCATCAAAACCACAGACTCATCCATTATTTTTGTGATCGTGCGTATATACAGATATTACAGATAATGTTATCTTATACATTGAAATCAAAACTGCAAAATTTACAACCTATTTTCAGCAGTCTTTAATTTACTTTTGAAAAAATTAGCTGAAGTAAAAAATTACAAAAAAAACCCAAAAAACTTCTAGACTTGTCCTCATTAATAAATTAATCAAAATTACGCTGATGATTTAATTTACAAACGTGGGTATGTTAACAAAGGCTTCCCCATTGATTTCACAGAGATAATTAAGTCACTGATAATTAAGTCACTTGTCTGTACTTCATATACTATGACATACGTCTGCATTCCGTTCACCGGTAATCATTTTATAGTTCTCAGGGAATTTTTAAAAAAATTAAATTGTTACAGTTAAAATCTGATTGCTGATGCGATTTAAATAGATCATTGGCAGTTGTTATGATATGCATGTCACATGATTAAGAAGTACAGATGATGTCGCAAAAAATGCTCAAATAAGTGTTAATTCTCTGTCCACTGTACAATAGAGACTTTTAAAAACTCTATGGGTCAACGTAATTTTTTTGTTTGATTCAAACATTACAGTTTGCTGGTAATATTTAAGCTTCAGGACACTTCAATTTAATTATCATTGCTGTGAACTCACTAAAAGATGTGCTATTTAAAAACAAGTAAACAGAAGATACAAAAATATGATGCTCAGAAACATGTGACATTGCAAAAATGTCCTGTACCTTCTTAAATGAATAAACAGATAGCTAGGCAGTAGCTGTTACCTCATGAAAACAAGGGTGCTTTGTTCATTATGTTGAAGAGAAACTTCTTGATTTTCAGACAAAAAATGGCCACAAATCTTTTATAATCATAATAAAAATGTTTGTTGGTAATTTTTTGTGCTCCAAGGTTTATAATCGATCATGATATCTGAAAATTGAGCATATAACAATATATACAAGAGCTAGTGAAAATTGTCTATTTAGGTATACTAGTCTTTCAAAATATATCCAGCATAATAACTATAAAAAAACAAGTTTTGGACAAGTTTTAGCTGACTTTATTTACATTTAATGACAATTAATAGAGAGGAAAAAAAATTAAGGGGAAAAAAAATCCACATCTGAAGAACCTTGCCATTGGTAAATATTTCATTAATCTTAATGATGTAAATTTAAGTAAGGCTGTAGAATTCAGACCTTGCTGAACAAACATCAGTAATGACAGAACGCTTGGGGCTATTTTGATAACTTTTGTATTTCATCAAGGTACACAGCATCAACAGCCAATTAAGGGAAAGATAACCCCAAAACATTTATACATCAATTAGCAGCCATGGCTGTCTCTACCGAATTGGAGCTTTGGGCTAGTATAGGGTGCCCTGTTTTGTTATGTATGTCTGTACTCTCCGATTCTACATAAAGGAATCAAATGACACCAAAAAAATTGCCACAAACATCATAATTTAAAAGAAACTGCTCAAGGGAAGTGAGATGCTTTCCATAAAAACAAAATCAGTGCAAGACCTGTCCTTGGGAACTCTCATTTCTTAGTATAATAAAGGAATTCCAATCAGTTTTCCTTAATTTTATAGGCAAGAAATATTTTTCTTACAATACAGTCCCTGGAGGCTGAAAATGATTCACACGTCGTAGATTCCTCAAGAGTCTTATTAACGCAATAGGCGCCGCCACAATAGGCTGGTGTGAGTAGCCGCCTGGACCGCTCCGTAGTCCCCTGGCCACAATTCTCACTGCAGGCCGACCATGTCGTCCATTCCGAGAGCTGACAATCAATCGTCTCCGATACCTCACAGGTCTGCGACTCAAACAGAGCTGACACAGAAGGACATTCTGTGCCATTACAACTTGCTGGCACCAAGATTTCCAGCTCCCGGGTTCTGTAAATATACAAATATGAAATGAATATTAATAAAAGTTATTTCAATCTAGAAGCCTAATTGAATGTGTAGGTTAAGGGCCATGAACTGGTAGCTGGGTATTTGCTCTCTCCAATTATTTATGATTTTCTGCTCCTTTTTCAGCTTAGAATTAAGTGAATGTCAAGTCAAACAGAAAAGTTAGATGGAAGACTTTTGCATCAATGGGCTTGTGTTAAGATCTCTCTTTCTCTCTCTCTCTCATTTTCTCTCATTTTCTCTCATTTTTTTCCTTTCTCTCTCTCTCATTTTGCCTTCATACTTACTAATAAAATTTTCATTGTAACCCAGATTAACTCATTATTTACTTATTACGAAGAACATTAAATCTTTTGATAATAAATCAAGGTCTGAGGTTGAATTCATAAAAACTTACTGGTAATAGTTTTTTTTATTAATACCCACAGTAATCATAAATTTAACGGACTAGTTTGAACCACCATTGTTAAGTAATTTTCACCACCATTATCAACTTCTATAGAGATCTTGAACTGTTGTACATAACTGCCTCTTTAAAATACATATAAGCATCTGTTATTAATTATGATTTCATAACTTAATATTTGTTTGTAATGCACTATTTCATTGGCTAGAACAAAAATTTACACTTGTATTAATTTTTTGATGACGTCACAATGAATCGATCGCACTAAAAAATGTATAATCAATCAGCATGACATTACGTTCAAATTTTGTACAACTTATTATTTTTTAAGCAAAGTCTCTCAATTTCTTCTCTTGATGATAGAAAATTGAATTATTTAAGGGATATAAATTCAATAGCTACAGAAGTTATACTCATATAATCAGGGTTGGAAAAATTTGATACGCTTTTTTATAAACTGGTTCGCGTAAACTGTCCAACCTATGCTCTAATTTTTATTTCTTCCAGATAAAGACATAAAGCAGCATTAGAAGTTTAGCCTTTTATAGCTTAAGGACAGAAACACTTCTGTTTCCTATTCAAATCCAAATTCACAAATCTGTACAAGTTTTTCCCTCTCAGCAGGCAGAATCTGACAAAGTGCAATTTCTCCATTATTTTATTGTGTTTCGACTATTCCACTTGCAGCCATTTCTCATTAAAACATAATGAACAAAATCAGAGTCTCTCCGCATCATCAAATGAGTTTTAGTCAAGGCAAATGCACATTAAAATAAGATAAAATTCTGTTCATACCTAATGTTGTAGAAATCAAATCTGAACACAGGATCATGCAGAGCTATATGTGCACTCAGGTGTATTTTAATTGAAAGAATAACTTCAGCTATAGTAGGAAATCTATGATATTTGAATTACCCTGAAAAAAAATTGAACATCTTCTAGTGTCTGCACATGGTTTTGTTGGGTATTCTAGGACTAGTACTTAATCTTTTTTTTTTGTTTAATTTCTCAAGTGTTATGATAATAATTAATTAACATATGAGGAATTTATATCATATTTAATTTGTTTACAATTTTAAAATCATATTTAATCTTATCATGGCATCTTCACAATGTCAAGGTTTGTGATTACAGAACTCCACACAAGCTGTTTGTGTGGAGTTCTGTAATCACATTAAAGCCTTGACATTGTGATGATGTTATCATGGTTGCATATGCAAAACCAAAAGGTATATGTTGCCTAAATCCCAGTCAACAACTGTTTTGTTATACCCTTACCTACAGATACCAGTAGAATTTTAAGTTGCAGCCACCCATTCATATCGCACAGCTTTTCAGCTATATCCATTCAGCTGCCACAGATAGGACAAATAACAATTAGCAGTGATGTAGCGGTCCAATAATTCTTATGTTAGACCAGCAGACCTGTCAACATCATATATCTTAGAACCAGTTGAATTAATTTTCATTTCTGATCGACTTTTTTTTTTAGGTAAGAACTATATACTGATATAGAAGAATATTTATAAGGGTATATAACAAAGCATTTTACAAAAAGGTGAGATGGATAGTAGTTAAATTTGGCCTTTAAGTACTTTAATCAAGCTGCATTTTTAATATATATTTCCTATCCAACATTGCATCATGATCCACAAATCCACTAAAATGTCCGCCAACCTGATGTTCCTTTGAACTTTACCATTTCACATTTTTTTTATATACCTGATCATACATGTACTTTAATATTGATGAAATATCCACCACATTTAAAGCTGCTTGGTCCGATTTTATATAAAATGTTATGTATGTTGTAACGATGGTTTTGTTAAGTATGTGTATCATAATACCCAATGCAGTAATTTTCCACGATTTCATTCATTCATTCATTCGACATTTCTATGGAAAAAATGATGTACAAAGTCTGTTTTCAAAATAAACTTTACATAACAGGTTAACGCATGATTTCTACCCTTATAAAGATTTGGTTGAGGTTGAGGCCGATATAATTTATTATATTACAATTCTGGAAATGTTTTGGCAAATCAAAAATATACCTGCCCATGTACATTTTTTCACAAATTTTTCTGAAGTTTGTTTTTAAATCAATACATAATATGAGGGCTGCATAAACCCAAGCAAATGAAGGGCAAAACCAAACAGTTCCCTTTTCGTTATGTTGTATGAGATTTGTATGGTAATACAGAAATTGTTACCAGTTATATGATATGAAACTAAAAAGAAGCTGAGCATTTCTGCAGAGATATTATGAATGTCAAGTTTAATCAGACACCTTGTCTGCAACGCAGCTTTGCTTAAAGAGAGCGAGTGATTGAAGAGAACAAATATGAAAATGTAATTTTAAAAAATAATAAAAAAGTAAAATGTATTATAATAAGTGAAATACCCTAAAACCTTGAAAATAAGCCGCGGCTTATTTTAAGTTTTGGTAAGTAAGTGGGGTCTTATTTTTAAAACTGTCTTATTTTCAAATCGCGGCTTATTATCAAAACAAAAATCCCGTAAGCGATGAGATCATTAATTACGGCTTATTATCAGCACAGTAAATTGTAATCGGTAGATTGTGAACTACTAAAAATGGGATATCCAGGTATAAACATCTGTAAGAGTTAAATGAAAAGTGGTCAAGTGTCTTTAATTTAATTTTCGTGTATTAGAATATTTATCAACTCTGACCACTGTTCCTTGCATCTGACAAGTTTTAGTTGTGTTTGACATTACGTTACCAGCCACCTGTTGACTCGTGGCGTGGTCAATGTTCGTTTAACAATTTCCGGTGTCAGAAGTATGCACTGTCTTGTCGGACTTCACAGTTTATTTAAGTACAGGAAGATAAGCAATAATTATGATTTGATTAAAAACTTATTTACTTTATGTCCCGTTACGCAGTAATTGGCTTGCATACTGATGGACACTGTTTAAAATAGACCGATCATTTGTACGACTTGATAATGACGATCGATACACGACAAACAGACGTTTCTTGACAATGTTCATTTTTCAATTATCAAATAATTGGAATAATTATCAATTAAACAATTATCTTTGTTGGTTGGTTTGGTTTAGATCCACAAACGTACGTTATTACTTTTAAGCGATTTGAATACATTCTCAAAGCATGCATATCGATGACATTTAAAAACTCGATTGAATTTTTTTGGGGGGGGGGGGGGGGATGCGTATAGGACCAGCGTTTTTTTTATCAACTTTTCCATGTGTCTTTGAGTGGATTGTTCATGTACTACAGAAACTCGATCTATATCATTTCAAATATTTTTTTTCAGAACAACAAATTGTTTATGGCCGTTCTTATTTACTTGTAAATATATCTATCTTTGAAAGGAGACCGATTCTTCATGTGAAAATAGGTGAAAGTCTATAACTTTGATAATTGGTTTGTATGGAAAATTATTTGATGTTGTAATAGCCAAAATATCCGACCAAGCAGCTTGAGCCTACTGGTTATTCTCCATAGCCCAAATGAATACATTGGCCACTCCATACACATGGGCTCGTCAGGATCTTTGTGTCTTCTTACTTTTTCGTCACCCCTATACTTTAAAATACATTAGGCTATGTTTTTTTTTAAGTATAGGGGTGGCAAAAAGATCGTACGTGATGGGCCCATGTGTATATACGCGTAAATGTAGCATGCAGTGTACCTGATTCCATGGCCGCAAGATGTCGAGCAGTACGTCCAGGATTTCCACTCAGAGACTTCGCAATCCTGCCGACAGCATGGACCGTAGCAGACTCCATTCTGCTCTAGATCAGGGCAGATGTTTCCTCGACATTCTGGTTCTACCACAACTGTCCTTGTTCTATTTCTCGATCCCTCGCCACAGAAGCCATTTGTCAAACTACAGACACCCCAAACAGACCACGGGCTGACCTACAAAAGTAGTGCTCGCGTGCTAAAAAATAGTGCTCACGTGAGGAATGTAGGCTCGCTAATGGCATTTTGTCACCTGCACATGCAGCCTAGGCTGTAAATTTTCCAGGAAATCTCTTTCAAAGTTTTTTTTTAGAATGAACTTTACTGTCAAGTATCCAATCTACGCGATTCTCTTTATCCTTTTTTTTATTTAAATATTTTCTCTTTTTAAAATTGCACCACATCTTTCTTTCGCACTAAGCAAACCAAAATATATATGGTCATTAAATTTTAAGTAGTAGTTTATTTTTAAAAATTTTGGCTGATTTTATCTAAATAAAAATACCCTTGCAGATGAACGAAATCAAACTGACAAGTTCTAGTTTGTTCCAAGAATAAACTATACAAAAATAGCAATTACATAAGTATTGTTCTTCCTAAAATATAATAATTACTTGTAAGTACATGTATTACAAGAACAGTATTCACCAGAAATACACCGTTATTCATTATTGTAAAGCATCATGTTTGGGGGAATTTACCATCTCCTAATGCAATATCCTTAGCTTATTCAATAATTTTCAAATTATTCCCGTTATCAGGAATACATGTACTTATCTATTTTTAAGCAATAATAAGAAAAGACGCGATAATTTCTCGTTACATGTATAGGCCCTATTTGTAGATATTGCACTTTTCATTTTTCGTATTGTTCTATCGAGTAGGCGAGTTTCGGCATAGAAAAGTACATGTACATATAAACCCATAGTCAAGACAAATCTATTATTGCTAGGGGTTTTTGGACTTAAGTAATCTATGAATTTAATTATCTTTTACAGCTTATTACACCCCCTTCCGATTACATGTACTTCTAAACTGATCTCGCTACAATACAAACAAACAAAACTGTTTAAACTGGTATATGTTTCATATTGATAAGTATTTGGTTTAAATATATTTCTTTATCAAATGGTCTATAAACAAATGCAATTCTAGTCCTTACAGACAAAGGACATATTTTGATCAGGAAACATATCTAGCTTTCGGAATAAGAAGGAATGTTAAAACGCACTTCGAAAAATTAAGCACTTTGAAAAAACACTTTCAAAGTGCGTTAAAATTCAGCAAGTTGACGCACTTCGAAAACTTTTTTTTCCCCAAAACTCGTTAATATCGACCATATTATCAACACACTTAAAAAAAAAAGTTGGACGAAAGTTAAACTTAACATCTCGTAGGCTAAGATATTTTGTGCAAGGAACACAATCTTAAATGATGTATACGTATTAATCGGAAGATTTTTTTGTGAAAATGTCATCTGCTTATTGGAATGTTATTGTACCTACATCGGAGCCACGTATGATCAAGATTTATGTAAAATACTTGACTGGTATGGAGTAAGGAAGGAGTTTTTTCTGTAACCATTACCGAAAAGGGAGGTATTCTATTTTACCAAGAATCGGATTTCAGTGATCAAAGATGATCAAACTGATTTATTAGAAACTATAATACAGAGGGGAAGGGGGATGAGGTGGTGTTTTTTTTCCGAGTTTGAAATAAAAGAAAATCGTTTTGTATCGATTTTTTAACTTTGGTGTAACGCTATATGATATGACGTACTTCACGTATATAACCATAACAAGCAAACCTTTTACCACGGTTATAAATTGGGATACAAGTATGATTATGTATAATGTACTGTATCCGGCGCCTTTTTTTACCTGAATTTTGAGGCTGTACAAATTAAGCTTCATTCACAACATAGTAAATATCGGAACGACTTTGAGCTAATTTTACGACAATTCATACCACGCAATCCACATTTTGGTAGCTTTCACATTCCTCTCTATCCTCTGACACTGGCTCCTCAGAACATGGTTGTCCGCCACACTCCAGAGCCTGGACAAACCGCGTGCGTGTTCGATTGGACCGCCCACAAGTTGTGTTGCAGTCCGTCCAGGCGCTCCACTCCCCGAGCTGACAATCTACGGGACAACACCCCGCAATACACTTCTCCTGTTCTTCCAGTGGCGGGCATGGATCTGCCCCACAACTCGGCTCTTGCTTAATTATTTTAGTCCGATTTCGAACACCCGTTTGCTCACATGGTCCTTCGCACGAACTCCAAAACGACCACATGCCCAACACACATTCTCTGTAACACTTAAGATGACCACATTTTATTTCGTTGAGGGTTTCTGAACATGACACGCCCCCACACGTACTTTCAGTTTCTACTGTTCTACCTCTGTGGAAAACGTACCTCTCTCCCCCTTCCGAACAATTAAATGAAAAATAGAGAAATTTCCAGTTTGTCCACTCGCTATACACACAATCCTGTGGACAACACTTTCTATTGCATTCTGTTGTTTCTGTTATGTTGAGGTCACATTTGCCCCCGCACGAAGCCTGTTGCAGTATTAATCTATCTCTAGTTTTGGTTCCCGAGTTCCCGCAAGTGTTTGAACAATCAGACCAATCGCTCCATTCATTCACAATGCAGTTTTGAGGCTCACACGCTTGACCATGTGTTGAAATTACCAGGTCCAGTAATACTATAAATATAATGCGATAAACCATAATGATAATTTACAAATATATTATCATGAAAATTGTACTTTGACGATTTCAAACAAGAAAGTCATGTTCGATGTCCGACTTTCTGGATAATAAGAAGGCGACCAAATGACATAAAAAGTTAAGACCCCAATATGATTTAGGATTTATAAAGTCAAAAGGAAAAAAATCTTATCTGATTCATTATTAGCACGAGTCCAATGTATGTGCCATTATATCAATTGATTTACCAAGTAAAAGAAGAGGATAGTTTGAATGGGAACAGATGTCTATTTAATGTTTACACAAATCATATAATCAGCTTAACCGATCTCTCTTTGAAGAACTGCAAGCACAAAACATCTTTCAACGTTCCAATGGTCTAGTATTGATGTAATATAAATTCATAAACAATATAGCTGGGCAGAGGATATCCTCTCTAGGTTGTTGCTCCTATAAGTCCATAAGTAGCATCTCGTCGTCTATATTGAGTGCCTTCGAGTAGGTTCGGGGCTTGGTGTAAAAAGCTGACTCTGAACCGTACATTTTGGAAAGTCAAATGGTGCAAGGGGTGGAACTATATGTTAATTTTAACACACAGCCTATCTGATCTCTCATTAATTATTTGATAGCTGGAAATTTTGGGTTGTTTTTATAACATTTACCGATGCACACGATATATAATTAAACGATGTTTGGAAATTTTTCTAAAAAGGGGTCTGGTTTCCATGCAATTACTAGTAACTTACTAGGCAGAACCAAAGCTCTAAATATGAAACCGATGTTTTTATACATGTATATACAAGTAAAACAAGAAATAATAATGACCCACTGACTTGGTAAATGCTCAGGAACAGAAATTAACATCTCACTGCTAAATGATGTATTCTATTGAGTCACAACTACCAAAATTTATAAGAAATTCAAAGACCATAACCCGTTGACTGTCACTATCAAAATGACCAGAACAAATTTTATAAATATATTAAACTTTGCAAAATTGTAATAGGAAAATAAAAGAAATTGGCTGTTTACAAATTAACAAATCAACAATTCTGCATGTTTCTGTTATACTGGTATTTTTCAATATCTAAAAGCAGCTTAGATATGGCGACTGATTCAATAAACAACCCATAGACGAAAACCAGATTCAGTGAAAAATAATTATTGCAAGTTTAAATTTGATTATTAATAAAACAGTGACCCCAATAAAGAATATGTATAGGCGCAGTCGTTAATCAAAGGAGGGGGTTCTCTGCCTGTGTTGCAGAATCAGATACAAGCAAACAGAATAGCTGTGCCTCAAATCTGTTTTTGGCAATGAAATTGAAATGACATATCAAATCAAGCTCCACCCCCTGCACCCTCGGCTCTCCAAAGGCGAGAGTCCGGAGTCAGCTTTTTGTTACACTAAACCATCGAAAAGTTCTCCAACGTGCTCAGTAACTCTCATTAAGGAACTATCAAGATAGTTAAAGAGAAGTCAATGGTTATTATTGTCCTTTTTGTCTTTTTCATCGCAATAACAAGGCACGTTCTGTTCTGTTATTTAACGATTAATAAACGTAATATATAATTGTTGTTTTGGCAAGCATTCCATGTATATTTTATTGAAGGGATGAAATGTAGTACTAAGCATGCGTACTGTATCTACGCTTAATATACCTTTCAACCACAAATTAATCCCATGAAAAGTTTAAACAATTGTAATGGAAACATGTTTTCATTGGAACACGATAAGATTTCATAAGTTACAGATCCACTGCAAACTAATCTCAAAGGTATTCCAATAGAAATATCAATTTGACTCAAGGGTGTAAATTGACTCTCCAAAGAAACAAATGGCCTCCCAAAGAAAGAATGAGATGCATGTGAGCAAATTCAGCTTGTAATGCAACTTAGTTGTCAGGTGTCGTGACATGGAACCGAACAGTGCAACATTGTTTGTTCCGAAAAACAAAACAACACGTTCAATCATGTCACCCTTTCCTGTCACGTTACGAACTGGAGCACTGAGACAGCCCTTGCATTATCTGCAGTTCAACTTTAAGTGGAACTCTTATCCCTGTGTTAAGACAATAACAGTGCGCTGATTCTTAGATACACATCTAGGGTTGGAAGACTCCAAGCCTGTACTTTACGTGGCTGACAAAACAAACAAAATAATTACGGCTAGTCCCGACAGGGTTTGATAGGTATAATTATAGTTAAAGTAGGGAAGTAGACTCCTTTACTTTGATATAACAGATGATAACCATTAATTGTAACAGTATGCACTGACCTTGTAGATCCCATCTCAAAATTTGTTGCAATGTCTCTCCATGGACAAAATAAATGTTATTTCAACATTTGATTCCATTTGAACTTTGGTTTGATAAAAAAAAATGCAATAATAAATTTAAGGATAAAACATTAACATTTTACCTGAAATCTCTTTATTTCAGTTAATCTATTATGACCTATTATTCCCCCTTTCTCTCTCCCTCTCTCTCTCTCTCTCTCTCCCTCTCTCTCCATGAAAGAGTGAGAGAGAAAAAGAGAGAGATTGATTAGTCAAATCCAAGGTAAAAAGGTGTTGTAAATATTTAATGATACTTGCAGTTAGTAGCCCGGAAACGGAAACAAGGTGTAATTTGACCCTAAAGTGGATCAGAATACAGAAAAATACAGTTTTTGTGTGTGTGTGTGTGTGTGTGTGAGAGAGAGAGAGAGAGAGAGAGAGAGAGAGAGAGAGAGAGAGAGAG